>JADLZK010003130.1:0-600000 GCA_015847255.1 Hyparrhenia diplandra
ATGGTCACTAATGTTGGTTCTATTTGACTTTTGCCAACCAAAAGGTATTTACACAAGAATAGCCTGAGATCAATGTACTGAAATAGCTGGAGGCCTTTGCTGAATGAAAATCAGCCTATGAGTTGTAGTGTTCTGCAATCTGCCAAGAGGATATATAAAAATACATAAAAACGTGTGACTTCCTTTATTTCCCATGCACTGAATCACAAAACAAATTCATCCGTGTTTGCAAATGCAAGATATCTTGGGTGATTAACCAAAAGGTGTACAATTTAAAGCTAAAAATAATTTGTTTAACTCATGTTGACATGGCACTGTCCATCCATGCTTGACGGGCCAATTCAAATTAATATATTAGATAGTATAGCAAACATAATATAAAACTGGATTAAAGATTAGTCATAACCCATTACCCATCATCCTTCCAAACACTAGACATACAACAGCAACATGGTTCTGTTCTTTCTCGCATAGATGAACATACCTGAAAAATTGAGAGGCATTAGAAGCACTCCACACCACAAAACCGTAAGCCTAATATCCATGTTGCCATAAGGAAGTATGGCCAGTCGAACTGATGTTCTTGTTGATTCACAAAGTACAAGATCCAATCATATAGAAGATGAAACAAATGTCATAAGAGGCTCCTACTCATTATGGTGTTCATTAGAGTGTTCAACTTAAATAATTACAGTGCTGCGAATTCAAACATTTGTGCAAGATTGTTTTGTAATACATTCAAGAACTTCATTCATTGAGAGTATTTTCAGCTGTTGCACTGTAGTACGAAGCCTATATCTAGAATTCATGATACCCAATTACGCCTGGATGGCTGTGCAAAACTATTAAAACACACTTGTGTACTGTGAAGCAGCATAGCATTGTCAGCTAATTAAAGAAGTTAAAACAAGAGGAGATTTAATTTTGCCATGCAAAAGATGGACTGTTCAGTCTATCAACTAAGCTTGCCCAAGGAGGCCTCAACTTTTGCTTATTGTGATGAAGAAAAATATACACAAAATTGGAAATCAAGCAAGACTAACCAAGTTCAGATCCATTAATGATGAAAATTTGTATGCAAAATCGACAATTACATAATTCTATCCACTACATTTAATGTCTAACAATCCAAGAGTTACCTAACTTAACTGGTCACAATTCACCAATCCATGAACTGGCCATTAAATAATTTTATCAACTATATTCAATGTCTAATATTCAAGAGCTATTTTTATTTAACTTGTCAAAATTCATCCATCCATGGCAGCCCAGTATTCTCTGAGTGAATTTAGTTGGGATGTCCATATTCAAGAGTTATATGATTTGTAAGAGCTGAGCTCAAATTGAGGCATACCTAAGTTAATGGAATTAAAAGAACATTTTTTCACCTACCTGAAAAGTGTCCAGCATGAGCAACAACCACAAGAGAAATGGCAGCATGGTGGATCTGTTAATTGGCACAGACAGGCTATCAGAGTGTAGAGCTCAAATTGAGGCATAAATTTATGCATACAGGAAATGGAATGAAGGGATTGAGACATAAAACAGATGACTGATTTTCAGTTCACCTCAAATGTTGCCTAATAGACCTTAATCTTGATATAAGTACAGGGTTCCATAAAAATCTAGGAATAATGTAGAGCCAGTCAAAACAAAGGAATATATTTACACTCACAAAAGCATCAACTATGAAGCTCTGAAAACTGTACTCCAGATAATCTTGGAAAACATAATAATCAAAAGAATAAATGCATGATCGATGCAAACTCTTCACAGACCAAACATGTTTGATCACTAACGATTTGTTTAGTGCAAAGAAAATTCTATGTCACACTAAATAGCCAAAAAGACAATGAAAAATAGCAGTGCTGCTTTAGGTCTTCGAAATCCTGTGTAACAAGTGCAAATTATGAAGTAAGATTCTCCCATAAAGACTAATCTGAGCATGAGCATTAACTAACTATTTCCCTAAAAAGCCAGAGAAGGTCTTTTTCCCATACTCTAAAATTTTGGAGAAGTAGGTATTGATATTAAAAATATATTGTACCAAGCTGCAAAAGTAGGTATTAATATTAATAAAAAAAACTTGTACCAATTAGCTGCAATCGGCCAAAAACCAATTAGCTGCAGACAGAGGTAACTAAACTATTTTTCTAAAAGCCAGAGAAGATTCTCTCATACTCCAAGTTTTCAAGCACTATATTGCAGACAGAGTGTAACTTGTATATACCTCCAAACTTGTTTTAGAAAAAATGATAACAAATGAAAGGCCTTCCAAGATTTCAAACACCATATCGCAGATGTAATCTTGTATATACATACAAACTGCACAAAACAAAATGATAGATGTGCCCACTTAACTAACATTTAATCCAATGGTATATGAATGAACCTAAAAGCTTTATCTGATGGCTATGTACCAATTAGCTGCCAGCCAAAAATCAATTATTACTTTGAACACATTGGGGCCTGTAGCCTGATGGGAAAGACGCAGATCAATTATGCTTTTGAAGACGTTAGGGGCTATACTATTTGTTTTATCAATTCATCAATTTAATCTCTGCCATGGCTCAAATGTGTCTCAAAGTGACAATTTGACCTGAATATATAAAAACAATTTTTGGAAATAGTGGAAGACTGCATAATCTCACAGGCAACAACAACAACAACACTACACATAATCTCACAGGCAGTCATAGTAAATTTAGAACTAAAGAAAAAGTATTATTTGTCCTTTCCAAACATTGGGCTTGTAAAGGTTAAAATACTACGACAAAGATACAAATGTAAGGCCTGCCTTGCTTACCTAAACCTCTAAATCATCCACTTTAATCATTACTGGTAGCCATTGATGGCTGACCTGAGATCCTTTGTTCAAAAACAAATGTGCAATGATCATAGTCATCTAACTAAGATGGAAAGAAAATTAGTAAAAGGTATACCGGATCAGCTGCACTACTCTGGTTGTTGTCCATCATGTAGAGCTGTAGGGACCTAAGCAAAAGGGAAATCAATCGGATGTGTGAGTGAAATATTAGGTATGCAGTCTGTAATCTCACCTAGATAAGGGTATAACTTAGGAAACAATATATAATTTTGTAGGATGACTATTTCAATTCTAAAACTCCGTGTTTTATTAGATTAAGCTAAGTTATCTTATCCTAACATGCAATCTGTAGTAAATTAGTTAGATATAAATAAAATGCTCGCTAAATGAAAACGTGATGCTTCAAGATTTTTGTATCAAATCCACAGTTTTATCATAGAATGAACAGAAAAAATAAAAGTCTCAAGCCCCTTGTTCACATTTGCTTTATCATAAGAACAGAAATCACGAAATTACCTCTTTGTTTTCCTTAACTCCAAACCCTAGGGCAAATCGAAGAGCATCACGCAGGGGGAGGGCTGGCCATCCTCGAATGGATGGCGCCTAGGTAGGCTGGCCAACCATCCAAGATCGGCCTGTGCCGCCGAGGCTGGGGCGTGCACAGTACCGCCTCCTAGGAGTTTCCTTGGAGCAAACATGTGCTGCACGGTGAAGGGGAAAAGGGAAAAGGAGAGGGAGAAGGAGAGGGAGAGGGAGAGGGAGGAAGGAGGCGGTGGGGGAGAGGGAGGTGCTGGCGGGCTCATATCCGGCCCAGCACTGGCCGCTGCCACCCCACCCCTACCGGAGAGATGGGGGAGAGAGGAAGCGTGAGACGGAGAGGGAGTTTTCGGCTTTTTTACCGCGGAAGAGTGAGCCCAAGATATATGTGGAGGCCTGTGATGAGGGTGTTGATGCAAAACAACGGTAGTGCGGTAAGGAAAATTTACCACGATTTTAGAATTTTTCCTTCTTCGGTGTAGGATGTCGAAAATATAGGGTGTAAAAAGTAAAACGTAAAAACTAATTTGCTGTTTCTTTGGGGTGTTTTATGCACCTAAACGTTTTCCCTCGAAAAGAGGGGGACTTTCTTGAAAAATGACCAGCCAATCACAGCATTTGGGGAGGCGTGGATAGCTGAATCCTAGGTGCTTTTCGTAGAGGTACGTTTCCAATCTTATTCTCATCTTCATAAAAAAAGAACATACCCTAGCCCGTCTTTCACCCACCCACTGTCCACGGATCGATCTCACGGGTTGGCCGGCGAGTGCCGACCTACTTGCAAACACAGCCATCTCGAGTCGTAAGCCAGCCAGCAGGTCCCATCTGCCACGATATATTCCCCATTGCAGCCAGCGCAGCTCCTTCCATACGCATGACGAGATCTGTTTCTGGCGGCGCGGTGGCGGCGTGGCGCACAGCGACAGCGTCAGCACGTCCGCCATCGTCTCGCGGACCGTGAAGGGGTCGCACATCCTCCAGGATCGACATCGGCGCTCGACTTGGCAGCGTAAGTCTATCAGCTCCGGCGAGTTCGAGGTCGGTGGGGTCACTTTGGGGACATCAGGGTACTACCTAACGGATGCACCCTAAAGTCCTCTGGCTGGATAGGCATCGTCCTGCACCTCAAAACACAATCATGCCGACGGCGTCGATGCGAGCTCAAGTTCAACTTGCTCGACGGCGCCGGCGAACCAGTCCCGGAGTATTCTTTTGGCAAGAACACGGCGTGCACTTTTCAAGTGCGCCGACACAGGGTTTGGGTCCCGGAGGGTTCATCATGCGGAAGGCCCTCAAGGACTCAGCCTACCTCAAGGACAACTGTTTTCAGCGTCAGATGCGACGTCATTGTCGCCACGGCGGCGCTGCGCCTTCCGCGGTCGGTCGTTGTGCCGCCGCTGGACATGCATTGAGCACTTTGGCCGTCTTCGAGTCCCAGGTGGAACTGACGTCACGTTCCAGGTTGGCGAGGAGACATTCGCTGCGCACCGGCAAGTGCTCGCCGCTCGGTCGCCGGTGTTCATGGCGCAGCTGTTTGGCCCGATGGAAGGAGCTGAGTACTGGAGCCAGGTCGTACGGATCGATGACATAGAGCCGACAGTGTTCAGGTTCATGCTGCGCTTCATCTACAACGAGTCGCTGCAGGAGATGGACAGCGGCGACGACGCGCCGGCCCTCACTCAGCATTTGCTCGTGGCGGCGGATAGGTATGGCATGGAGAGGCTCAAGCTCATCTGTGAGGACAGGCTTTGCGACTACATTAACAGGTACGGCTGCCACGACATTGGTGCTTTGCGGAGCAGCATGGCTCTATAGGGCTTAAGGAGGCGTGGCTTCGGGTTCCTCAAATCTCCAGGCAACCTAAAGGCTACCATGGATACTGATGAGTTTGAGCATCTGACGAAGAGCGTTGCCCTCCCTTCTCAGCGAGCTGCTCGCCGACGTTGCACCATGAGCTCCAATAATTGTTAATTGTCGTTTCATGTAAACTTTTTCTTCTAAACTCACTGTTAATTGTATTTTAATGTAAACTTTTTTAGATAATAATGGAAACTAAGCATAGAGAGAATGAGACCTACAATTACAACCTTGTAAATACTTCCACTAGTACATAAAATGTTTCTACAATTACAACCTCAGTACTGACGTTTTTAGGAACTGTCAGTGTGGAAAGCTGAGTGAAAATCAGTAAACTCCGCTAGCACTTGCAATAATGGTTTAGGAGTTGCTAAACTTATGGTTATTGAGACTAAATTTTTGGGCCTTTGTTGGGTTGCTCTAGAACCAAGTCACGTGGTTTTCCGCGTGTGTGGTTGTCAGAAATAAATCCTACGACCTCAAGCCTGGGTGATACTCTCTGTACCCGCACCTTAGCTCGATCTTAATCCCTTTGTCCCTAGATAACTGCCGGCGTTGTCGCCAAAGCATGCAACAAGTTTGACTTGATTTTGTAAAAAAATATAGATAACATTTGTATATCCAAAAAATATTAAAAACAATATTATAATTTATTTTCAATGTACCATTAATATATCTGTCCAGCCGTCTTGCACCCTGACGCTCCAATCTGAGACAGATATAAACAGGGTTAAAATATCTTTTCAATATACCATCAATTAGTCAATTAAACTTTCACATGCTAACACCATTTGTGGACATGTGGCTTTAAAAGGTTCATTATTAGAAAAATGTAATTTGTAATTTATGTATGAATTTTTCTAGTTCAAGTTTGCACTGTATTTTCTTATATTTCGTAGCTAAGATAGAACCATATTAAATCTATATTATACACAATGTTAAAGGAGAAAATTTCTTCCACTGCTTCGTCGTCATCCCCTTAGTTTTCGTCCTCCTTGGAATTTTGGTTCCATTGAGCCTCTCTTAATCCTAAGCTTCTTCTTTTTATAATCCGTCGGTTCTCAGTTTTATTTACTACTATATGATCTGCTGGTGAAAGGGATGAATACATGTGTATCATCAAACAAGACCTTAATTGTCTTGGCAGCGAGAACCCTTTCTAGTCCTCTCTTCTAGTCTTAGGGGGTGTTCGGTTCTTAGGAATAGGGACTAAATATGACCACTAAATCCAATAGACCTCTGAGAGACTAAAATTTAGTCTCTAGTCCCCATGTTTGATAATTTGGAGACTAAATTTAGAGACTAAATGGAACTAAAATCACAATCTCTAGTCCCTAGTCTTGAGGGAACAAAATATGCTGTTATACTAAATGGATCTTGTTTTGATTAATTTTGTCGAAAGTGCTATTTTTTGACACTCGCAAAGACAACAAAAAGTTTTTCAAATACGGTTTTTGAGACCCTAAATCCAATTCAATCAAATTTAAAATTTAATTTTTCATATGACCTCGGATGGAAAAAACTTGGTAAATGAAAAGTGTAGATCCTTTAAAAGGTATAAAATCTTTTGTAGTGGCAACTTTTTGATTTGAAATCATCTTATCATGCAAAAGTATGTCTGATGAAAAAAAATTTCTAAATAAAAGTTATGAAACTTTTTAAGATCTAAATAAAAACGTTCTAAATAAAATTGTAGATCTTAAAAAGTTTATGTGAAAACTTTGCGAGTGTTACACTTTCAAGAAAGGCTTTGCATGGTAATATAAGGGCCTTTACCAGTTTTTTTGACACTTAGCAAAGAGCCTAATTCGGTAGTGAGTACTTAGTTTAGTATTACTTCAGCGGTAGTGTAGTGATGTTGTAGTGGTATCACCTTCCCAATGAAAACCAAGAGCTACTCCTCAGTCTCCGGCTACTCTATATATATCTTGATTTGTTGTCTCTCAGTAGTAGTACAAAGACCAAAATAGTTTTTTCAGAATACGCACAGGGTAATGGAGTATCTTTGTGATAGAAGGAGAAAACTTATGTACAAGAAAACGGCGCTTGCCCTGGCACAAAAAGAAAGATTACATGATGAAAAAACGAGAACAACACTGGGAGAAAAAGCTATGGCTAAGCAAAAATTACTTTCGGCCCATTCGCCCCCGTTTCAATCCACAAACAGTTAAGGTTAAAGACGAAAATAGTTAAGGTTAAACTAGTAGGTTCTGCCACAACCAGTAATTTTGGCAACTAGATATGCTTGAGATTTGTGGTCACTGTTTCCATCCTTTTGAAGCACAAGTTTTCATCACTATATTATCATTGTGTGTTAACGGCAATGATGACTTGTTGAGTGACTAACACTGCTTGTTAGTTAGATTCAAAAACATGCACCAATGTTGCTGCTTGTCCATTGGCCGCTTCAAAACCGATCCAGTGAATTGTAAATTTTTAGTAGTTTTTAAAATGTGTTTAATTCATACCAATTAAGCACCTCGTCTTTGTCATTCGGTCATTTGGTATGATGCCATCAGCGCCACAATAATGCGAGGCAAAAAGTACAAAAGCTACAAACATTAAATTAAATTTTATCAGACTAAATATAAACATATATACAAGTAAAAAACTAGAGTCCATATTTGATTACCCATATATATAGAGCAATAATAACAAGTAAGATTTCAATTCCTTACATTTTCAGGTAAGCTCAAAGCTCACATCAATGCCAGCCCTACAGGCTACAGGCACTAGACGTAACACAGCAGGACCACCAAGCTGTTAATAAATATCCTCTTTTGTTTTGGTGCTCTTACATTAGTTGTATTTTCAGTACAAATAAATCTTCTTCAAATCAAAAGCTTCAATGACAGTACACATTTCGCGTTAAGGATGCAAATGAAACACTACTCTATCAAGATGGAACCAGTGCATTTCGCATTTTGCCACGATTCTATAAATATATATGC
This sequence comes from Hyparrhenia diplandra, assembly GCA_015847255.1. Lineage (NCBI taxonomy): Eukaryota > Viridiplantae > Streptophyta > Magnoliopsida > Poales > Poaceae > Hyparrhenia > Hyparrhenia diplandra. The sequence continues at coordinate 8,173 of JADLZK010003130.1, forward strand.
ATCCCCGGCTACCATGTTCACCCATTCTAGCTGCTGCATTCCCAGATTAATTCGACTGAACACCGGGGAAAAATATCGACTGATCGAGATTCGAGACTAATTTGCAATAATGGCTTGCAAGGAGATCGCTGCTGCAGCTACAATTGTCCTAGTACTGTCGTTCTTTTTTTGGTATCATCAGGTAACAAACGACTCCTCGTCTAGTCGTCTTCTTACCTCTGGCTTGTGACATCAGTAGAATTACACTTTCTGATTGAACAGGCGTAGAAGCTGTAAGATTTGGCCACCATGCAGAACGTTCCATTCGCAGCGGCGGCGGCTCTTGCACCGGCCATGATCAGCATAATTGCAAAGTTCGGTGCCAGCTGCGAGGGCTACGCGGTGGAATCTGTGATACCAGCGATATTCGCTATTGCCTTCAGACAAACTGCTCTTCGAATGGTAGACTGAATGGTGTGGACAAAGGCTGAAACTGTCACCTGTGCCGGGCGCCGGAGTCTAAGGTGCATGAGCCAACATAAACATGGGGTAGCAAACATATATATGTACCCCAATGAATGAATTTAGTGCGCGGTTGTGGCTTTTGAGTAGTAATAAACGGTAGTATAGAACTTCTGTAAGGCAAATTTTTTTGATAAAACATACGATAATATTTTGCAGATTGTGAAAGTTACTATAATTGTGGGTGGCTAATGACATCGATGAACCTGAATTGCCCCTGCGGTGATCAATTTTTTGTTGTTTCATAGAAATACTGACAGGAATTCATGAATTAATGTGTCTAATTATATAATCAGGACGAGGGCAAAGCAAACACCCACGGTATTCAATTGTTTTTTCATTTGCACAGAGAAAAGGAATATCTATCCGGCAATGCTCCGGGGCACGCCCGTTTATCTAGGAGGTAAGATCTCAAATCGACCGGAACAGTTGTTTATTACAATTTAATGAATTACTAAATAAATTAACAAATTGAAAAAAAGGAAAAAAAAGTCAAGATCCCTTTTCGAGGATTACATCCCGGCGGGTCTGCATGTCCACATCCCCCGCTAGCTATCAATCAAATCTAATCAATACTTGAAAATGCCAGCTTTATTTTTGCATTGTCAATACATATGAATTCAAATTAAAATCAATAAATAGTACTATCCTAATTTGAATCCACACATATTTTATTATACCCACACATATCTTAACAAAAACAATTTCCTATCGTAGTGTCCTTTTTTTGAGATTCAAAATGTCAAATTTTAAAAAATCAAGCTTGAAAAATTAGATTCAAATATTAAATACTTTTTAGCGTTACAAGATGGAACCACATTAAAAAGATCTCAATGTTGAAGCACATCATCACCGTTTGCAATATGGAAAGATCTACAGATTGTGCATGCGCGCATACATGCTAAAATCTAAAACAATATATGAAAATGTTTCTTATTTACACCATTTTATAAATTAAAAAATTTATAAATACTATTACACTCCTGCGAGGTAATAAGATGATAATCCGTAACGTTGGATCGAATAAATGGGCCGTCCCACGATCATTTGGGAGATACCGTAGCAATTGGCCTATCTTGTTAGTTTAAGTTTTACACAAATGGGAAAAAAAATGTTTGGTTTTAGAAAGGGAATATATTAATATATATCCCTGCTTCATCAAATGTATATAGCTATTCTTTTAGAGCCTATGGTGAACAAAGGTGGGCATTTTGGGCACCACCTTTTAAAAATGGCAAGACAGACTCTAGGTAAATATTCGAGACCCTATCTATAGAGTACCTATCTCTATTTATCACAGTCACCACCATCAGACTTTCACCAGCATACTGGGCTATTGCCGGGCTCCTCGAGTCGCTGGTCCCATCCGACGTCACATTCTAGGATGGCAAAAGTGACCTTTGCGGGATATTGGCGAGCTCCTCAGGTCCCTGGTCTGAACGGATGTCACTTCTAGGATGTCGAAGAGACCTTCACGGTGCACTGGCTTGTGCTCGGCGCTCGGTTACTTGGCTGTGTGTGTGGCGCAGCACTTCGGCCAAAAAGCAGGAGAAGACCACGAGCCACGTATGGTTCCATGACATTGGGGGAAATAGTGTTCGTGGACAAATATGATGCACTTCGTTTTTGTTTTTCAGAGAAATCTGGTGGGACATGCTGCACTTTGTCTACACGGCCTCGCTGCTGAACATAATGAAACAGGAGGGGCTTGCACTGGAAATTTATTAATAAAAAGGAAAAAGTATATCGCTACTGAAAACAAAGAAGGAGACAGAGAAAAATTAAAAGAAATTATACACGGTTCTGTAACCATTGATCTATATAAGGATGAAATCTCGCTTTTTGCTCTTAGGATAACTAAGGCAAACTCCTTATTGAACATTTGTCTGCACCTCTGAACTGAATGATGGATCTGTCAGAAGATAACATCATTTCTTATAGTCCATATGGACCAACAAATTGTGATTATGACTTCCATGAAGAAGGGAACATGCAGTTGATCTTTCAGAGCCTGAACCATGATTTCAATGTCATCTGTTGAAGGAACATTCAATTGGAAAGATAGCCAGCAGCTTTTGGGAAAAAGGGACAATGAAAAGAGTAGATGCGATAACTCCTCTTCCATATTTAGGCCATGTTTGGATGAAGGGACTAGGGACTAAAAATTAGTCTCTAACCCCTCCTAATAGTCTAGTGAAATTGGGACTAAAAATTAGTCCCTAGTCCTCATATTTGGTTATTTAGGGACTAAATGAGACTAAAAATTAGTCCCCTAGTCCCATGGGAACCAAACAGGCCCCTTAGAGCGCAGGGGACACAAGAATAGTCGGGAGATACATATTTCTTCTTCTCAAGAGAACTCTTGTGCTTAGGGCGGTCAATCAGAATGAGCCGATTTCTTTTTGTTTTTGACAACATGATTTCTACAACCATTTGAAAGCTATATGAGTCCTGATGGTGTCCAACTAAATGTTTGTAGACTTTGGAGTAGGGAAAAGATATTGTTACCCCAAATGTATGTCCATGAATCTGGGACCCCTTGCTGTAAATTCAGATTCTGAATAATATTCCGAAGATTTTTGGAATTGTGTATAAGCTTTCCGGTCTGGAGTGGCAAAATGGAATAGGTCACAGAATTGCTCTCGATCCGCGAGCTTTAGCTACTGAGATGGAAGGATTTTTTTGCAAAAGGGAAAAGCTCAGGGGCAGCTTTGTGAAAGAACTGAATCAGACCATTGATCCTTCCACAGAAAAACAGGTTAAAGCCCTCATGTAGTTGAACTATAGCCATTCCTTTAAAATTATCAAGCAACTTGAGTAAGGTCTCTCTCCGCAAAAGGATCCCCTGAAATTTAATGTAATACACTGCAAATTTTCTCTAGAGTAATATTTATCCCAAACAATCTGGTGTACCTAGGGTACCTGCATTTTGTTAAAGAATTTATGCAGATGCTCGGCAAAAAGACTCCAAATTATGGACATATAGAGAAAACCGCGGCTATGCAATTACACATTACTTGGCACATCAGTGACTATGTCGGTGCTTGCGGAGCACAAGGCTTCAGAGGGCTTAAAAAGGCTTGCATTGAGGTTTTTCATGTAGGGCACAAAGAAAAGTTTTTCAAGTCTGAGCAACCCGAGAGGAAATCATGGATATGGTTCAGTTTCAGCATATGACAACCATTGTCCATTACTCCCGCCTTCTCAATGACCCGTATGCCAACATGGCACCTATTCGATCGAGATGGAAAAAAGTTCGTCAATTTCTCCAAAGCTCCTAAAATTGTTCACGGGGGCGGTGAAATGAATCTTATGGTGCATAAATCAAGATCCACATTTGTTCAAATTGAATCAATTCCTTCTCAGATGCAGATTGGGCAGAAGCCACAGATGATAGGATACTGTGGATTTGCAGTGTTTCTAGGATCACATCTTGTATTGCATTATGCAGTCCAAGGAAATAGGATACGTGTCACACTCATATACTGATTCAGAATACAAAAAGGCTCTAGCTAATGCTACCGCAGGATACAAATTAAAGTTTCTCAAAAGAATAGCATATAAGTTGGGCATCATTTTGTCGAGAACAAGTTTCTCGTGATGTTTATACATCCATATCACACACCGTTGAAGCCGGTGATTCTTGTCGCAGTGCTGCGGTAACCGGCCAATCCCTTTTTGGCTAGGTGTGCGGCGTGTAAAACTTAATTTCCCTTAATAGAATACGATGCCAATGGTATGGTTTCGAAAAAAAAAAGAAAAAAAGATGTTACTTACGGAAATAGATATTAATTGTTCCTTTGAGAGTGATCAAGTAGCAGATGGAGTTACAAAACCACTGTCATTTAGACTCTTTGCAGAACATCAAGTACAATCTCGGTTCTGATTTAGGGGCTGTTCATGACATGTATATGCCATGCTTAATGTGAAACCAGCAAGGTGGATTCAAGAACCATATGGTCAAGATTATTTGGGCATGGATGGATGCATGTCCTCTTGTGTAACAACCATATCCTGTGATTGACGCCTTCCATGTATGTAAGCCAAGCGGACAGGGTTGTTCCGACAGTCAACATGCATCTACTGTAACCTAAGCCAGTGTGTCTCTGATATTTGTAACACACCATGATCCTATATAAATATAAGCATCCCCGGTCTCCACCAATATGTAGCTTCTGGGACTCCCCAGATCAACCTATTCAATATCGTGGTGGGAAAACTACCAACTGATCATCAACCGATCGTATTACAACCATTTTGCAGCCATGGCTCAGCACCGAAGATCGCTGCTGCTGCTACATGTCTCCTAGTACGGCGCGTCGATTTCGGTTATATCAGGTAAAAAGACTCCTCATCTAGTCTCATCTTGGCTTCTTCAGCCTCTAGCTTTGTAACTTTTAGTAAAAATAAATCTCTTTTTGATTGAGCAGGCGTAGAAGGTATAAGATGGCCGCGGCACATGCGACGGCGCATCCTGGGATTACACAAAATGTCGGTTATACCATGTTTTATGGCTACACGAATGGAATTTGTGACCCCAAAGACGTCTGCTATTGCGTGCGGTGAATGGACTGACGGTATTTGGGGAGAACCTCCACCAAAGAAGGATAACGTGGATGGGATGCATTCTCGTTTGCTTATGATATATTCACGATAAGGTACATCCCCCTAAGCTTATGACCGGAGGGTTATTTGGAAAGCTCGTTTTTATTGCCAACGGTTGAAGAATAAAGTCCGAATAATTGCTTCTACATGCCGCTAGCAAAACTTTCGATTAATGCTTAGCATGTATTACCTGTCCGGTCCACCAGTTGAAATAATGAATGATTCAGCAAATATTTGTTTTAGAAACTCTGGGATTGTATCCTATAGTTGCATGTAAAGGATGTATCTGTTTTGATGAATCAATAAAGCATGCTGAAAGTTTCAGAAAAAAACTCTTGGAGATGTGTTTAACATGTGTTACCCTGAATGTTGATTCTATCTGTATCTATCCTTTATTCAATAAAGTCTAAAGAATATCCTAGTCTCTCACCTAAATATTTTCCTACCCATCTTGATTCTTGTCCCCTCGGATGGACTTCAAACTCAGATCCAACCCTGTTTTAAATAGCGAGAGCTAAGCCTCTTAGCTGCAGCCTCGTCTAAAAAGGCTAAAAAAGACTATATCACGTTAATAGTGGGCTAAGCCATTTAGCAGCTTCGAGCAAAAGTATGTTAAACATCATGTATGGTACACATATTAAAAGATGAAAACATCGCGAATACAATTGGGATAAATACTTCAAAGATGAAAAACATTACAAAATACCAACAGATTCCCATCTGTTAGGGCCTTAGGGTGAGGTGCCCAATGATTTTGGCCTGCCATTCAATTGGGCCGACGAAAAATGAGCGCAACTACAAATACCGGGCGCTAAATGAATCTACGATATAGCGGAATTAGCACGCTATTAGCAGCTAATAGCGTGGGAAAAAAAGCGCTTTAGCGCTATAGTCGGGCGTAGCTTAGCGCTTGTCTTCGAGAACCGCTAAATAGCCCTATTTAAAAACAGGGGAATCCAACGCATCTAAATTTCCCCACCCTAATCTGACGCCAGTGGTCCTGGTCAGAAACTCCGATGGAAACACTTTTACATTGACGAAGTTTCTATCTATTGCGCCGGCTTTCCACGCGAGTTTTTCCCCACCCAAAGAAATTTTACCCGCTTGCCCTACACATCACATCTCCCTTGGCAATCCACCATCGGTCTATCGTGTGTGTGTACACGCGACTTTCCTCCTCGGTGCGGTTTCCTTTGTATTTTATCTCATCCCCTCGAAGCTGGCTTTTTTCTCCTTTGGCCATTGTTTATGCACTAGAAATTATAGCAGCTTTACCACCTTCAAAAAAGACTATATTTACACTGGCTTCAAGGGCTCATAGAGGCATGCTTCAGAAGTTTCTCAAGTGTCGAAGACAACCTCAAAGGCCTTCATTGATAGTGTCGAGTTTCAACATCTGACAGCCAGTTTCTCCTCCGTTCTCAGCTAGCTATCGCCAACTTGGCACCTGATGCTACAACTACAATTCGAAGTGCAAAAAGTATGCCAATTTAAATTTCTCCATGATCTTGTTAATGGCTGTGTCCAATGAATTTTTAGGTACCTAAAGCAATGTTCTAAGTTTGGGTTTGATGATATACATAAATAAAATTATCCACATTGGATACTGTGATACTCTAGTAAACGAATCAGAATACAAGAGAGACATGCATATGTTCAAGGAGATTATGGACTTGCTATTATTTAGAGATTGTTGGGCTTGATTGATGTATGTCATGTTTGATCAAAAACCATATCCTGGTGATTTAGGTCTTCCATTTTGCATTGTAGTTTACAGGGATGTAGCTGTTCCGAAACACCACAGTCAACATGCATCTACCCTACCAAAAGATAGGATGCGGTGGTTCTGTCTCATACTGCCTCTGATCCTATATATAAATATATATGCAACGACGGTCTACCACCTATGCGCCTACAGCATCCCAGAGATATATCAAACTGATTAAAAGTATTGAGGGATAAAAAGATCAACTGATCAAAGAGCCACAGACTAATAAATTTGCAGCCATGGTTTGCAACAAGATTGCCAAGCAGCTACATATATTCTGGTACTATCGCTCAATCTGCTATCAGGTAACCAGTACTCACGTGTATTCATTCTTCAGCCTCCAGCTTGTGATGTCAGTAATAATAAATCTCTTTTTGATGGAGCGGACGTAGAAGGTGGGAAGGTGGCGCCGCATTGCGGTCATTCGTCCGTAGCGGCTTGGCTCATGCGGCGGTGGTGATCGCTGGGGGTTGCAAAGGTCGTGCCAACTTGAAGGCTAATCTGGTGGAATTTAGACGCCAAAGATATCTGCTATTGCATGCAGACTGACAGCTCTTCGGATGGTAAACTGAATGGTGATGGGGGTGGGCAAAAATATGTACCCTATAGACAGATAACAGGGACATGGACGAGATGTATTCTCTCGGTAGTACCGGGGAAGCTTTGGCGACAGCCAATGTAGAGCTCATTTTATTCAAAACAAAATGTAAACATATAAATCCCTCCATATTTTCATTTAATCTAGATTATGCATTAAATCTCTATTGCCACCATATGTGGAAACAAGCAATCATAATGAGATCCTATTTTGTATATGGTAGAGACTTTTTAATACAGGAGTTTCAGGGAAAAACATCAGTACAGGGTGGTTTTGGGAAAAGTAAATCAATTTTTGTTTATTTCAAAAGTTGAAATTTTTTGTAATATTTAAAATGATGCAAAAACACGGATATTATAGCTATGCACGGAACCCAGGTCCTCCGCTAACAAAAAGAGGGAAGCTCGGGGCGGGCAGCATTGAGAGCAGGAGGGGGCTGCTGCTGAGGAGCTCCGCGGGAGCTCGTGCGGTGCGGGGAGAGACTGTATGCGAGGGAAGAGAGAGGAACATGCGCTGAGAGTGGAGGTGGTTGTGGGGGTGTTTAATGCTGAGCCTTGAGGGGTCCTCAAGTACGTCTTATGCATTTATGAGGTAAGATCTAAACAAATCCTCAGCCCTTGATTTTTTGAAAGGTATATAACGAATTAAACAATTATGAATGCATTAAAATGGTTTATAAAAATAAAACAAAAAAGGTAACAAACAAAACAAATGTATATAAGATATCAACTATCCAAAAATAGTTTGTTTGTTGCCATAGAAATAGATAAGGTGCACCAACATACAACATCGACATGCACGTGGAACGCCAAGGCAAATGGCGGCTAGCAGTAGCATCATGGGTGACCTGACAAAGTATTATAGCTGTAGTGGTACATCATATACATGAACATGTCGTGTAAAAATAAATAATTAATTTAAATGCCAAAAGTAGATTAATTTCAAAATAAATAATTAAAATGCACCTCTCTCCGTTTGTCACGTTGTAGTAAAAAAATACACAAGTAATACGCCTTTTTAAGTGCAACTAATATTTTACGTACTTCTAACGTTGAGATAGGATTATGTGTACTTTTTGATCTAACGTTGAGATAGGCCGCACTCAATGTAAGATTAATTGATGAAATAATGTTACATGTGGAATCATCCAATACAAATCCACGGTCACATGTTTATTCGTCACATGTTTGCATGCATGTTAGATTTTATTACTTTCTATTTCTAGAAGATAATACAAAAAATATTTCTTCTACCTTTTGTGGATAATATCTGATTATAGCCACCTAGATGGACGGTTCACAATTATTTGGGAGTACCGTAGCAAAACCATATATAACACGCCATTCAATCACAAACAATCTTTACAGGTATCTCATAGGAATCTATCGACGTATCATGGTCCAACCGGACTCTAAGCTCGTTACATATTTTGCCTCATATATATACTACGTCAATCAATCGTACATGATCTGAACAAATGTAAGTTGAGTAGATAAACAGCCTGTTGAGTCCTGATCGATCTACAACTGCGCTGTGCCATGCTTTTTGGCGCCGATCCGGGGAAAGATCTATTCCTGAATCCTGATCGATCGATATGCCGATGACCAGCGCGTCGACCATTGTCGTCGCTGAAGCGGCGGAGGTAGCACGTCCTCACAATCCATGGCTACTCGGCAAAGGACTACCTAAATGGCGATTACTTCCAAATCAAACGTGTTCAATGTCGACGACCTTACCTGCTATATCTTGTACTACCCCAATGGTTTGGGAGTTCCTAAAGGCAACTGATATCCCATGTATCTTTCACTGGCGGGACAAAAAAATATACCACCAGTCACGATAAATGTCACATTCAGCTTGCTCGACCATACTGGAGAACCAGTGCCATCGCACATCCAGGAATTCAGGGGACACGGTAATCGGAAGTGGTATAATGGTAGGATTTTTATGAGTTCATACACACGAAGGTCTTGGAGGAGTTCCTACCTAAAAGATTATTGCTTCCAGAGTCAGATGTGATCAGGTTTCACCCCAAGGCAAAAAACCTATGCCGGGCGGCCGCCTATCCCGTGCCACCGGGCCCGACATGCACTCTGATATCGGTGGTCTTCTGTCATCACAAGAAGAGGTTGATGTCACATTTGAGGTTGATGGAGAGACCTCGGCGCGACATAAAACCGTCTTTCGCTGACGCACGGTCCTCAGTGTTCAGAAAGGCGCTGCTGTTTGTTCGATGAAGGGAGAAAAACATATTACATACGGTTCGGGATGACATGGAGGTACAGCGTGTTCAAGGCAATGCTCCACTTTATCTTACAAAGCGACACCCTTCCTGAGATAGACGGGATGATCGACGCAATGGCGCCAACATTTGCTTGCAGCAGCGGTGGGTATAGATTGGAGAGGCTGAAGCTACTATGCGAGGACAAGCTTTGGTACAACATTAACACAAGTACATTGGCAATCTGCACAAGGCACTTGCTGAGCAGCATGGATGTCAAGGACTCAAGGAGGCATGTTTCGAGGTTTCTGAAGACTACTGCAAATCTAAAAGCGCAGTCATGAAGAGGATGGCTTCCAACATCTAAAGAGCAGCTTCCCTTCTTTTCCCAATGGAGCTTTATTGCAGAACTTTTTTCCTAGCCTATTTATTCAGCCTTGACGTAGTAATATTTGTGGACTCGCTTTTTTAATTTTGTCCGCAATAAGATTCTGTATAACATGCCTCTTTTGTTTTAAAACTGTCACCCTATTGGTGTTTTACGTGGCTCCAAATGGTTCAGGCTTCTCAGGTTAGGCACTCCATCTTATCTTACTATTACTAATTCAAAAGGCCTCAACGAGTGTCCCGTTAAATTCTCATATAGAATTGTAAGAAAAAAAGGTAAATCTTCATGTTAATCAGAAATAGGAAGTCTTTAATCAAAAATTGAACTACTTGATAGCTATTAGATCTATTTTGTTTTTTACATGTGCCATTGGTTGGGGGCTCCTACCCGAGGGGTTCAAATCCGGGTGCGACACTTTATCCTCGGATTTATTTCCCAGGATTTTTAAGTACAGGTATTAAGTGGTAGGCGGCGGGGACGTCGATCGCGAGGCGCCAATGGTGACTTCGAACTTCAAGATTTGCCGCCCGCCTCCAGCGAAGGTGCTCATAGGGTAAGGGTTTAAGTATGTGTGCTCATAGGGGGGTGATGTGCGTGCGTGTTGAGCGTCACGTTTTTCGCGGTAATCTCAAAAAAAAAATCCATTTCGCGAATCAAAATATAGACTAGAGAAGGTGAACATGCGCGTAACGGAGTTGATAAAAAAAGTATATACTCGTTTTTATATATGAATAAAAAAATTGAGGTACAGAAGTAATAATTGTTTATGTGAAAAGATCAAAAATTGAACACCCATGGTATTTGTGGTTCTTCTCCACTACCTGATCGACTTATCCTCAAACACCACTACGATCACTTGTAGTTTGCCCATGCATGGCACAACTGTTAGGTTGATCTCCACCAATTGGCCCAACAGCAACCGGGCTCTTGGTTTCACGTCCCCGATCGAGGGCGTCCAGCCCCAAGACGAAGTTGGTGGGCCCCTATCGCACAACCCTATAAAGAGGGAGGTGGGGCTACGGTTTAGCGTACGAGGTTCGAGTGCCACCACCGTCCCTCACTTTCATCCTTGGACCGATCGAGAGGGAAGGGCTGCTATCGACGGATGGACCCATCACCGCTGCCATTCTCCCCCTACACAACACCGACGATCTCTGCTCCTACACTCGACCACATCGATGACAAGCAACTCCCCACCGGTGTTACATTGCATCCAATTTGGTTTCACGTTCTCGACGATCCCCGGAGGCCCGATTCAAATATTTTTTTTTTAGAAAAATTTTTACGGCCTCTACAAGGGCACACAACCAATTCTACTCTCTTCTAATTTTAAGCTCTCAAAAAGCGTATAATTGAGCACTACTACTAAAGCACTTTTTTTGCTTTTCAGTGATTACCATCCATGGGGCATAGCCCGCGATCTTAGCATGCATTTTTCTACTCTTACGGTTCCAAAAGCAGGTCAATAAGTTGCCCTAAAAACCACCGCCGTTCTTCACCCTATTACCCCTTATCCTTAGCCAGGCTAAATATGGAAACAAATAGAAACAAAAATTCAAAATCTTTCAAAATGGACACTCCAGAGCACTCATAATCAAGGGATTAGTTGTGTCAAGTAATCCCTTCCCCTCGATGTAGCGAATACCTCCGCGCCCGTCACGGATGGACCCATAACGCACCTCTATCAATCGTGTCCCTCCCACAACGCCTTGGTATCAGGATCAGTTCTCCCGAGGCGGCCTATTAATCAACCAAGGACTGTTCGTTTCACGCGCAAGATCTTTTTGCTGCCATTCAACGAACAACCCTAATCGCATTTACATTTGCCGGACCGTGAAGATCAACCAATTCTCACTAATCCTTTCACATAGTACACGAACAGCCAGCCATGTCGTCCATGCGTGCGCCGGCCATAAATACCTTCGGCCATTGCTACTGCAACTTGGCAGCAAAACCACTTACTGATCGTGGCGTGATCTGCGCCCACCATGGGTTCAGATATGCCCACTGGTTCTGGGTCTTCTGCCATCGGCGGCAGCATGTCGACGAGCTCGCCAAAGATGGCGACCGGGTGGCACGTGCTCAAGATCGAGGGCTACTCCAAATCGGCGTGGCTCCCCTGCTGGCATGCACATCAAGTCCAGCACGTTCACCGTCGGAGGGTACAGCTGGTACATACGGTACTTCCCAGGTGATGTCGACGCTAGTCCCTGGCAGGGTACCAACCCTGGCAGAGTACCAACGAATACGATTGGGTTGGCGTCGGCCTCAATCTCGATCATCCCTCCTGCTACTGGTGATGTGTTAATAACAAGATTCAAGTTTGGCATAGTCGACCAGGCCGGAGAGCCTGTTCCATCAAGCATACGATCAGGCTATGATAAATTCATGAGGGGTTCATATTCACATCGCTTTTGATCAGTACATGAAAAAGAAGGAACTCGAATCTTTGTTTGTAAAGGATGACTGTTTCAAGATCAGGTGCGATATCACCATCCTCAAGCGACATCGATGCAGAGGACACCACCGTGGAGGCCGTCGCCGTGCCGCCGCCAGACCTGCACTGCCATCTTGGAGACCTCCTAGACAACCAAGTTGAGGTGACGTCACCTTCAAAGTCGGTGGCAAGATCTTCACGGCGCACAGGAACATTCTTTGCTGCCAGATCATCGGTTTTCATGGCCCAGCTCTTTGGTCCGATGAAGGAGAAGACTGCAAGCCATATGTGTATTGACGACATGGAGGCGCGAGTCTTCAACGCGATGCTCCACTTCATCTACACCGACATGATGCCTGACATGGAGGAGGATGAAAAGACAGTGATGTCTCAGCACCTGCTTGTGGCGGCGGACAGATACAACATGGAGAGGCTAAAGTTGATTTGTCGCTCCTCTTCCTCGCAAGTATGCCCAAAAACGGGTCCAATAAGTTGCCCTAAAACAACTCTAAATAAGAGTATAATGCTCATGTTGTAATACCTGTACATAAATGGTTTACATTATATAACAATAACTTTGACTTCATTGGCATATAGACAGTCTTGACTGCATCGAAGATAAAAGATATTTTGACCTGCGCATCATGTCTTACTGTCAAATGCAACAATCGTTTATAAGATGACTATAGTTCCAACATGGCACATGCTTGTTTAAACTGCTAGTTCTCTACAATCGCTCAACTAAAAGTATAATATAGTGAATTTTTTTCATTCAAAATGATTCTCACTGCCTAAGAAATGGTAGATGATGGAAATTAATTAGAGTTTTGAACTTCAGCTTGTTCAAGTGTTGTAATAATTGTACATAAATGGTTTACATTATATAACAATAACAACATAGACAATATAAGAAAGATACTTGACTATCTCTGATACATCTCATGAGGTCTTAAACTCTAGTTCTCTAAATCTGAGTGTTTTTATGCATCAAATGAGGTTTTGAACTTCAGCGTGTAAGTTATCTTCACATTTATTTTCATTGAGTCTATAGCTGTCCCAAAAGTGCTTTAGATTGTAGTGATCATGTTTGTAATAAAATATTTATTAATTGTAAGCTTCTTATAAGTGACAAAACTATTAAAAAAGTAATATGCATAATAATGTTTTTTACCTTTAATAAGTGTGCAATGTGCAGTTTTTTCATCTTTCCATGCGGACATGAACATGGAAATGAGATAACATGATAGTTCACTGATAACACAAATATTAGTTAATTTAAAGCAATCTATCTATAAAAAATAATGTTTTGTTGAAAATTTAATCGAATATGTAAAAGTAATAGTTATATTACCAAATAAAATAAGCTACCTATTGTAAATGGGAATATCATTTAAAATAATGGATGCCATAAGGAAATATCTTCGTTCCATTCATATCTTTCCATGGTTTTTGTAAGTATTCAGAAATGCATTGGAGTTTCATCACATATTTTGCATTTGGATTGTGCTTGTAAATTAGATTAGGAGGATTAGGATCCAAAATATATATTGTTTTTGTCTCTTGGTTCAATATGAATATGAAAAAAAATAAAGGCACCGCTCAATTGAGTTGGTATAAGAATCTACAGAAGGCAAATAGTCAAAACAAATTTAAACCAAATATATAATTATGAGGCAAAATGTACGTGAGCTTACTGGATTTGCATCTTGAGACACTGTATACTCCAATGACTCCATGCCAGGCCATTTACATACGATGCATTTTAGTTGTTCCACATCTAACATTTTAAAGGGAGTTTGGACGCCGTCCAAAATCAATAATCATCTTACACATTAAATGAGCATTACAGATTAGTTGTAGAAAACATTGAATATATAACTTAGTGAGCATAGAAAGAGAAAATGTTAGATCATCATACCCAAAACTGCAGCTCTACGAAATGCTTTGATATTGGTCTTTTGATTTTCTTCATCCGCCGAATGTACCCTTTGCTGCCGGCAAACTACGCATCAATAGAAACCCCATGCTAGTGAAAGAAAAATGTGAATTGAAATATCGAATGTTGCTTCTGAAATGCTTTGCATCTTTATCACTTTGACTTGTGAACAATCGACTTAAGCTCATCCGGGGACCTCTCGTACAAATATATTAACTCGCCCATTTCGACAACAATATGTAGGACCTTCACCTTCAAGCCTCTTTGCACAACAATAAAAACAGTTATGCACTTTCTTCAAGACATGATGGGTCTCAAGAAGACCCCACATACAAAAAACTATAAGGATGTTCACCATATATTATTGTTCCATGTTCTATAGAAATATCTCGCATCCAAAAATTTATTTTTGAAGCATGCATGACCATAATAATAGTAACAATAATAATAAAAATAATAATAATTAGAAATATTAATAATAACAATAATAATAATAATTAATAACAATGATAACAACAACAATAACAATTAATAACAGGAATACCAACAATAATAACAATAGTAACAATAATGATAATAAAATAATAATATAAGACACCTTTATCAGCTAAATATTCTAGTTCATGACAGGGCCATCTTCATATGGGTTGTGCTTTATGATCAACTTTTTTAGCACAGTAATCATGTTGATATACACGTTTTTCCAACACTTACAACAAATAACATTAAGCAAAATCATTACTGTCATACGTGACATGTTTGAGACTACACATATAGTATAATAATAATAATTAATTAATATATTAATTTCTATCATACCCGACATACCTACATTTGATGCTATGAATTTCTCAGATGTGGCGACAGCACTCAATTTAGTTGCTCTTAGTTTAGCGCGATAGTTACGTTGATATTCACATTTTTCGCTAGGATCTCATCCTTTCTATCACCAGACATTGCACGCCTACTATACTTCTCGCTTTTCATGAGTGTCTTGATCTCTAGTGCTTTGACCTAAAATACTCCAAAAAATATATATATATTCACTAAAATAAACTGCCAGCAATTCAGAGTGAAAGCAAAACAAAAAGTGGCAAAGACAAAAAGGAAAACAAAATACCTATATTATCAACATTTGAAGTCATGTCCCATTTCCTTTTAGAAGAGTTGTCTCGGCTGTCCATTCTGGTATCAATTTCATCAATTTCCATTCTTTTAGATAACATAAATAAATTTGGGTGCAACAACCTTGGCCTTTAGACGAACACGATGTCTGCGTTGTTTTTTCATTATTTTTAATCTGAGTTTCATCCAATGTGGACGCATCAGCCTCAGCTTTCAGACGGGCCAAATGATTTTGTTGATACTAACGATTTTTTAGCTCGAGCTTCGTCTAATTTTGATAAACCAACCGCTGCTTGTAAGCACTTTTCCAGAGCTTACAACTCGAAAACAAAATAATAAGCATCTCCATACAATTTGGTAACATCCAACCGAGACTCACAGGGCTCACGTGGATGCCTTTTTTGGTGGTGCGGGGGAACAGGAGGCCTCTTGCCCCTACTGAATTTTATTCAGAGATTTTAAAACAAACAAATACAGACTCGACTACCACATATAAGCGCAGTGACGTGCTGGTGCTGCAGCAGAGGATGGAGTATAGGGCTCCGAATGACAACAAAAGGATGGAGTCAAAGTTTGCATGGTGGTGACGGATAAGAGCATGCACAAAGCCAGCCAAACGATGAGTCTCGCCTTCTGTACGTCGACTCCGGCGATGGTCGGAGGAATCAAAATAGCAGTTGCGTAGGATAGAATCAAAGACGAGCAAACTGATGAGGCGGACCAATGGCTGTTCGTGTTGAGATGCTCACCTGCCTAGCGGCGGAGGCCTGCTGGCTACTGTTGCCGCCGGATGACTCGCGCGAGGAGGCGCCTGCCCAGTGGCCGATCCGCTGTTGCCGCCGGCTTGTCCTTTGCGAGGCCTCGAGACCGCAGCCCTAAACGTTCAGGGCCGCAGCCATAGTTGCATGCGGGAGGGCCAGTAGGAAGGCACGTACGTACGTACCAGGAGATCTTTGTTGGGGATGGCGTCGAAGAGGGATCGATGACGAGCCAACCGCCGAGGCACACCGCACGGACGTACGGGGAGAGCTGGATACGAGGCCGACGCCGCCGCCGGGCTCTGCTGGGACGATGACGTTGGTGGGCTTCTTGGTTGTAGGCGTCGAACGCCGCGGCGTCCACTTGGTTTTGCGGAGGGGAGGGGGCGTCCTCGTTCGCTGGGGCCGGCCACGAGGCCGACGCCGCCGCCGGTCTGTGACGACGACGCAGGCGGTGGTTTGGCTGTAGGCGTCGAAGGCCGCGGCGTTCTTGGTTTGCTGCGGAGGAGGGCGTCCTCGTTCGCTGGGCCGGCCACGGGGGCCGACGCCGCCGCCAGTCTGTGACGACGACGCGGGCGGTGGTTTTGGCTGTAGGCGTCGAAGGCCGCGGCGTTCTTGGTTTGCTGCGGAGGAGCCCCTCCTCGATCGCTGGTGGCGGCCGGGAAGTTGCTGCAGCGGGGGGGCACGAACCACGAAGAGGCGACTCAGGCGAGGCAGATGGTTTCATCGCGCGACTGCATGGAGGCGGCCTTTCGGGATTTTTACACGACGTTTGGGAGGCCCGTTTGCGAGTTGGGCGCACGGCTGCTTCACGGTGCAAAGGAAACACCATGTAGCCTTAAGGTCGGTCCATATCTGAGATCCGTTGGATGTGATCATAAGTCCGATCCGGCGGATGTGATTGCGACACGTGCCATCTAATTCCTTCGCACTTTTATAGTATAATATATAATATATATATATATATATAGTATAGAATTAAAATGTGCCGAAATATCTAGCACAATAATGCACGTTGCAATCTGCTAGTGTACAAACCATTTGGTAAAAATGACATGGTAATTCCACACTTTTGATATTATATTACTGACTATCACATTGGCAACATAAAGGTATTTTAGGGGATTTCCTAATTTTTAATATACTCCTTTCATTCCTAAGTCAATAGATGCATAAAGAAACAATGCATACCTTTTCGTTTGTGAATTCAAATCATTCTAGTTAGGGTGGTGCATATCATCCAAGTTAGGGTGATGCATTATGAGTTATTCCTCATATTTAGTTGTTTTTTTTTTTTTTGAGAATGTCATATTTAGTGTAATGTCTCCACGCATCCCTCAAAATATGATGATGATGACAGGCCCACGAGGCCCAAGGGGCGGGCAACGCGCCACCAGGGGGCAGGGCGCGCGCGCGCCGTCGCCACCTCCTCCCTTCAGCGGCTTCTTGACCAATTAATGCCGAAATAAAGAAAGAGTTTGGTTAGGATTAGGACTTTTGGTATGCAAGAGGATATTCAATCTATAAGAAAGACCCTTATTAGAAAAATAAATAGGATTGCTTGTAAAAGGTATTCCAATTCTATAAGGGAACCTTTAGAGAGGCTGCTTGGTTTACAAGTCCCCTAGTCGGGCTATAAAAGTAAAGGGGTCTGTAATCTCTTAGGGTAACAAGCAATAAAAGAAAATCTAATTCCCTTTCTCTCTCCCTACGCGTGTCGCCCCTGCCCCATGCGCCGCCGCCCTACCGCCGCCCGCCGCCCTAACGTCGTTGCGCGCGCCGCCGGAATTGGGCCACGTGTCACCAGGAATTGATCTAGTCTTGCCCACGTGTCAACCCGAATTCATCGGCTCTGTGATAGCGGTATCCGGTGGCCACTACGATCCACCCCACCACCATGGACCCCGACACGAAGAAGATGCTGAAGGAGCTGTCGAGAAGTTCTCCACCTTCATTGCCCGCCTCGACATCTGCCGATCAAGTTGTTGTCTTCTCAGGAACCAATCCGACGGAGGAACGAAGGATCAAGCTACTCTAGGAGGTGAGGCAGGCTGAGGTCGGTCATGGAAAGCTCGGTGTGTGCCTTCATCAAGGCGAGAACGGAGATGGGCAAGGCGTCAACCCCACAACCCGGACATCGAAGCTGATTTGGAAGATGATGGCCAACTTCCTTGAGATGAAGCCGTCGCTAGGAGGGGCCGGCACCAGGCACGCGCATGCACCGCCCCTTGCCCCGACCATCGACCACTTTCCGACCTGCGCACCACGCGTGCGCACAAGCTATCCTTCTCGGCGTATGATGGCAAGGGCGATCCTACCATGGCTCAATCGTTGCGAGCAATTCTTCAGGGTCAAGGTACGCCAAACACAGAATAAGTCTGGTATGCATCTTACCATCTCACGGGAGGTGTGCAACGATGGTACAAGCACCGGTCGGGAGAAGGCATTGGAGAATGGACAAGCTTTGCATAGTACGTCAGCGAGCAGCCGCCTAGCTACGGCGCCAATCCGCTGGGTGAAGCGCCCTTCGCTTCCAGAAAGACCGGCAACATCGACGAGTACACCGCGGGTAGTTTCGGCGCATGTCGCACGCACGGGCACCTCAATGATAAGCGGCAAGTCAACATCTACACGGCGGGACTCGGGGAATTGCTAAAACCAGCGTCGAGCTGCAGGACCCAAGGGACAAGGAGACAACCATGTCAATCGCCAGAGCACGAGTGCCGCCTCTCCATCCTCTACAACACCAGTGGGGCGACAGCGGGGCAGGCAGGCGCAGAGCCTCTGCCCCTTCCGCGATGTCGGCGACACCTACATCGGCAGCAGAAGCGACATCGATTCAGCCATTCAAGCGGCCGACACGGGAGGAGATGACAAAGCGGCGCTTAAAGGCGGGAATGTGCTTGAACTATGATGAGCCGTTCTCACGGGGGTGAAGTGCAAGCACCTATTCAACATCATGATCTTCAACGACTACGATGGCGAGAAGGCCAGCGCCGGAGGGCGCCCTCGACGGCGCGGACCTCGGGTCCCTGTTCGGGGACCCTAACTTGCTTGGTACGTGGTGTACACTCTCCACCTCGTCTACATGATCTCAGGCACAGGCTTCTACATCGTTTGTCGACTCGGCGCCACGCACAACTACATCGACCCTCGTGTGGTGACCACATTAGGGACTGACTCGGCCGGTGTATTGTCGCGTGATGGCTGGCCGGCACGGCGCAACCGACTTGCATCGACACGGGGCGTCTTTGACATCGGCGCCTATGTCATGATTGTGAGCAACGGCGCCGACGTCATCCTTGGCATGCCCCTGGTGACAAGCCTAGGGAGGGTGACATGGGACTTCTCCTCCAATGAGCTATAGTACTACGCGACGGACACACCAAGGCGTTCACACCAACACCCGTGCCGACGTGGGGCGCGCCCGAACCAAGACTCCTCAAGTCGGCATCCTCACGGGCATTCGGGACTTCGCCCCAAGCTGGGCAAAAGCGTCCACGACATTCAAGTGCTTTGGACCTCACGACACATTGGCGGGCGTCTTCGTCCGGCTCCGACAAAGCGACACTAGAGGACCATCACTTGTGCGGATCGCCCTCGATGTCACCACGAGTGCCGTGGCACCAGCTTGGATGGTGGAGGATGGTCTCCTTCTCTTTTTTACGACAGCTTCTACCTCCCGGCTTCTTCACCACTACTGCCGGATTGCTGGAGGCACTTCTTCAGGAGGGATCCGTAGGACGAACTACATCGCCACGGGCGCCACACGGCAGCGTCGGCGGCGACAGCACCGATCGCTATACTACTAGGCGGCATATGGCCACGACACCACCACGGGGACTGCTCGTGTCGTCTTCCTCGGACGGCGCGGACCGACTTCCTCACCATCGGCAGCGTCGCATCAGCTACGACCGCGTAAAGAGGAACACATCAGCTCTCTCCATCCATGTTTGGCGTTAGCTCCTTCATGTACGATGCGATGCTGAATCTGGCTACAACACCCTACTCACCGCAACATCACAATTTGGCACCTCCTGCCTCTTTTCGTCACCCCTCCGACCCAACAATCGCTTCTGTTCCTAGAGAGTCCGCCTCATGACATGGTGCACCAACACCTTGAGGCTAGGGTCGAGGAGCTCTTGCTTGAGGCACATCATCGGACAACGGCACGGGGACGCGCCATCCACCAGTACATCTACCATGGCTACATCGGCAACCTCCACCACCTCTTGAGTTCGCACCCTCGCCCTCGGAGAACATCATCCTAAGGACTCAGGTACACGGAGGCTGGTTCTACAGGTAGAGGTCATCGTGCGGGCTCTTGCCGAACTTCCTCGGGCATCGAATGGACATTCATCTGCGAGGACGCGCCCGGTCGGAGTAGGTGGGGAGATGTCATGTGCGGAAGATAGGGCCCAGGATGACAGGCCCACGAGGCCCAAGGGGCGCGACAGCAGCGCGCCACCGGGGGTAGAGACGCGTCTTGCCGCCGCCACCTCCTCCCCCAAGCGGCTTCTTCGGCAAGTGTGCGGAAATAAAGAAAGAGTTTGGTTAGGATTATCTTTATGCAAGGGGATATTCCTACACGCCGCCGCCAGCGCGCGCGTAATTGCCGCCCGCGCCGACCACGTGTCACCCCAGAATTGATCTGTGCGTGACACTTTGCGAAGGTGTTCATGGGGATGAAACTCCTCTCACATCTGATGAAACTCCCCTATAAATTACCTTGCCACATCAGCAAAATTGCTTACATGGCACTAGAATTTAATGCCATGAAACTCTCATGAAATCCCCACTCAGATTGGCCTAATTGTTAGGCTGTGACAGTAAGATGTGATGATACATGCACCCATTCCCTCCACCAACTAAAGAAAAAATAAATCTGAGTGGAAGATGGACTAACTCCACCAACTAAAGAATTTAGAAAACAGAGAATAGATCAATCATAAGTAGTAACTGAATGTTTAGTTTGAAGAATCAACACACTCCAGACCTGACGATGCATCATGACTTCGTTCCACATAACTTAACCAATTTTTAATTTAGTAGGAATGAGGTGCGATGCATGTATTTATTTTAGTCGACAAACCAAAAAAACTGAAGAATTTTGCGTACACCACATAAATGAAGGAAGAAAACGCATGAAGGATATCCATGAGTCGGGAGCACGGCTCGGGGTACTAGGCTACTAGCACATGGCATGTGGATCGTACAATTTATGAATATTCATGCGTGTTTCCAAGTTCCTCATGTCTCCGGGCAATCTCAAGACAGTGATGGCAAGTGATAGTGTCCAACATGTGAAGAACAGCTGCCCCTCCCCTACTCCACGAACTCCTCGCCAAGGTTGCTCCATGAATAGGGCCCGCGCCCATGTGGCACGACCATGGGGGCACGATAGCGGCAAGATGTGGGTCCGATGCTCCGGTAAAAAATATGATGACTTATCTAAAACATTAACATTTTTTTTTGTTTTCTGAGATTTACACAGAGCACCCACATACACACACTCACCAGATTAAAAAAAAAAACATACACACACTCACCCCTATTAATATACCTACATAAACCCTACCCTACGAGCACCTCGAAAGGAGGTAGCTGAGACGGCTCGTTGTCGACGGGAACATTGCTTACCACTTGAAGCACAATGCTGGTAAATTTTGGAATAAATACCGTATAAAAACGAGCACCCATGCCATGTCGAAGAATTGAACCCGTGTGAGTAGGATCCACCACAAGGGACTTAACCAACTGATCTAGGATCAGTTCGCATTACTGTTTTTTATAGAACAATTCGCTTCAGCAGACAAAAAAAATCACTTCCACCAGCGACAAAAGCGAAAGCGCGCAGCAAATTTGTGCATGCTGGGCCTTTCAGAGGGCCCAAAATGAGAAAACCCTAGCCCAGGTCTGTCCTGCTGTTACCCAGCAGCCTCTATCAACCTCACGCTCCTCACCGGCCCCCTTAGCGGCGGCGCCCTCCTCAAACCGGCGGCGCGGAATCCCCAAGGGCGAGGCTAGGCTGCAGCCATTTGTTCCTGGGACAGGGCAGGAACGCAACTGTTCCACTCCGATCCACCATTTAGCTGATCGCCGCGGCCAGCAGCACCGGTTCATACGCCGATGGGCAACATCGGCAGCAGGTCGACGTCCTCTCCGAAGACGGTGACCGACTGTCACCTGCTCAAGGTCGAGGGGTACTCGATAACGAAGAGGCTCCCTGGTGGCACGCCCATCAAGTCCAGCACCTTCATTATCGGAGGGCACACCTGGTACATCAGCTACTTCCCTGGCGGTATCGACTTCGTTAGCTCCGGCAGCAATGAGTATGTAGGCGTCCAACTCAATCTCCATGATCCTGGTGCTAGTGGCGAGGTGTTAGCCCAATTCAACTTCAGTCTATTCAACCATGCCCCAAATCTATTCAACCATGCCCCAAATCTATTCAACCATGCCCCAGATCTATTCAACCATGTCCCAGAGAATCTACTGTCATGGGAAGAACCATCCCCTCAAACGGACAACATATACATATTCTCTAGTAAAACTCCATCACATGGCAATGCATATTTCATTCATAGAGGACGAAACTCGAGTCAACATATGTCAAGGACGATTGGTTCAAGATCAAGTGTAAAGTCACCGTCATCAAAGAACATCCACGCAGTGGAAACCAGAGTGGTAGAGTCTGCGGCCGTGCCGCCGTCGGATCTGCACCGCCATCTTGATCACCTTCCAAGTGGATGGAAAACTCTTCATGGCTCACAGATACGTGCTTGCGGCCAGATCGTCAGTTTTCATGGCCCAGCTCTTTGGTCCGATGAAGGAGAAGACTGCGAGTCATGTGTGTGTTGACGACATCGATTCGAGGGTATTCAAGGTGATGCTCCGTTTCATATACACTGACATGCTGATGCTGCCCTGTTTGGAAGACGACGAAAAGATGTTGATGTATCAGCACCTACTTGTCGCGGCGGACAGATATAAAATCGAGAGGCTAAAGTTGATGTGCGACGATATCTTGGGCAAGCAAATCAACACTGACATAGTAGCAACTACACTTGTCCTAGCTGAGCAACATGGTTGCTGCGGGCTCAAGAGGCGTGTTTCAAGTTCCTGATGTCTCCAGGGAATCTCAAGACAGCCATGACAAGTGAAGGTTTTTCAACATCTGAAGAACAGCTGCCCCACTCTTCTTGACGAACTCCTTGCCAAGGTTGCTCCATGAAACATCCTTATTACTTGGGAGAAGCAAGGTTTTATGGATTTATGAATATCAGTGTTCTAGCTACTTAGAAGTTGTGATTGTTAGCTAATGAAAGTTGATTGTTCATTGTTATATCTTGTTTGGTAATATGGCTATCAATATGTTTTACTCTAGTTCCATTCCTTATGTGGCACTAACTTTTATAATACTCGAACTAATTAATGCATCAATATGTGGACATACGCGAACAGAACGTAGTTTAGCTCATCAGTTTTCTTATGGTAGAGCCTACCTACTTCTCGACATATCCTTGGTGCTTATGTTTCCCAAGATTTTCTTGGAGATCTAATGTTGTCGTGAATGTAGGAGGCCACGAGCATACACACTACGCATCTGCACACCTCCTTGAAGATCGCTGCCTCGGACAAGAGATCCGCCCAGGCACTTGTGAGTACTGAGCGAGGCTAATAAGGTTCCTCATAGCCTTCTCTGGCTCTATATAATACTACATCCGTCCAAAAATTGGGATCATATGAGCAAAACTGAGTTTTCAAAAATCGGGCTTGTTCCTCCCATTTTACTAATAAATATGACGTCTCATATCGCGGCAAGGGCGGACCCACAGGATATGCAGATGATCCACTGCGTACCCTATGGACCACCCGTCATTGACACATAATATGAATATTCAATGTAAAAAAGAAAAAAGGAAGCCACGCCGCCTCCTCATTCCTGTGTCTCGTGTAATTACGGGTCAGAACACAGAGAGATGGGAGGAATCTAGGTCCAGCGGACTAGTGGAGGCGGTGGGCAGACACGAGCACTATACCGGCGCACACAACATCAGATCGATCGGGCAATCGGCGAACGGAAGCAGGCACCGACACATCTCGACACCATGGCTTCACGTGGCCGTTGCCTTGTCCCGGCCGGACACATCTATGCTACTTACCATACTGCCCCGTATCTGTGAATGAGCTGCCGCCACACCACACAGATGTTGGCACGGCCCAGTGGAGCCAACACGCTAGACACGCTGCACTAGCTTCTTCTGGTTTTTATTCTATATATAATACTAGTGGATAGGCACCTGCGACACACATGTTCTAATAGAAAAGTTTATTTTGAAAGTTTCAATAAGTAATAATACACATTCAAGAGAATTTATATTAGGGGCCCGTTTGGCTTTCTGGAATTTGGAGGAATTGGAATCTACTTACTAAATTAAGCTATTTAGTTTGAAATTTGAGATTCCATACCTTAACAAAGTTAACAAATAAGCCTATCTCAAAGGGTGTTTCGCGGTTAGTCAATGGAATTCAATTCCTATCTCCCACCCTATAAATTTGAGATAGGCTTATTTGTTAACTTTGAAAAGTTATGGAATCTCAAATTCCAAACTAAATAGCTTAATTTGTTAAGTAGATTCCAATTCCCCAAATTCATAGAATCCAAATGGGGCCCTAAGAGTTAACGGGAATTCAGATAGTGTTACAAATGCGTATTTTGCGTTGCAGTTAGTTGTTCAATTCGTGTAATAGATCACAACAATTCGTATAGAAATAAATTGTGTATTTGTTCTTTTTTTATTCAACATACATGTATGTCATTCTAGTTATGTTTTTTTAGTAGTATGCAAAAAGTATCACGAGACACACTGAACCAAACTTAGTGCTCATAATAAGCTTTTATTGAATCGGTATATGCTTCCGCTAATAAGATACCAAGTAAACTTGAGAAAAAGTGCTCATTAATTCCAAGGAACAGACATACCTGAATAGAAGACGCGCGTGGCCGGCGGCGGCTCCGCGGCTAATACTTCACTGGATAGATAGTTCTGCAACATGCCTATCATTGTGGTCGTGCGTAGCGATGCCTGCGAACTGGTTGTCGCTGGATGCAGCCCGGCTACAAGCAGGGAAAATATATGGTGGAAACTACATAGTAGGAAACATGGAAAAACCAATTCAAAAAATCATATCTTCATTATTTTAAAAATTTTAAAACTTGGCACACACATAGTGCATACACATATGTACTCATATGGAAAAGTTGACATGCACACTCACCTTTGAAAATTCATAAAAAATGACAAATTTCGGGTGCATGTGCACTAAAAGACAAAATTTGAAGGATTTTTGTCTTTTTAGTGTACAAGCATCTGAAATTTGTCTTTTTGTATTAATTTTTCTAGTTTAAGTTTACATCCCAACTTTTACATGTGAGTACATATGTGTATGCACTATGTGTGTGCTAAGTTTTAGAATTTTTGAAACAGCGAATATATAACTTTTAAATTGGTTTCCATGTTTCCACCTACTATGTGGTTTTCACCATATATTTTCCCAAGCAAGCATCCGTGTCGAAGGTCGTTTACGCGGGTAGGGTCTCATGCGCTGCGCGACGATTGCCGGCAGAATGTCGCTGGATGGTGCCGCCCCCTCTTGGCGTCCGCGTTGAAGCTGTATGCGGGCAGGGTTGTGCATAGCGATGGCTGTCGGTCGCCGGCTCATCTACCTGTGGTGCTTGGCCTCTTCCCTGGGCAGGTGAGCAACGACGCGCCACATCATGGAAGCGCAGTCATTGTCGCGAGTCGCGTAGAAGGCAAGCGGCGGCTGTCGTGAGGGTGGATGGGCGGCGCGCCTTCCGCCGCGACTCAAAAAGAAGGGTCCGGCAACGGCGGTGTGTGGCATGGTGGCACTGTCGCAGCTCATCTAGCGCAGCGCTCGCCCTCTTCCCACCATTGGGCAACAACAATGGTAACATCGCCACCGACCCACGAGAGCAGCGTTCGGGCGGATTGACGCCGCCCGTGGGAGTGGATGGTGTCGTAGCATCATGCAGATGAGGGGGCGACAAGCGAGAAGGGTAAGTGGTGCAGCCGGGCCGCCGCACACACTTGCCCTAGTGGAAGATCCACAAAATGTACCTAGAAAAAACTTTATGATGAACATTCTCTAGTCTATAGTGTCCAACATAGTCACTACTAGACAATCACAAATTACCCGCCTCCTGAAATCCATTAATAGAGGTAGGCATGTCAAGACTCTGAAATGGATCCATTTTCGGAGGTAGACCCCTAAGAAGGCCCAACTACCTCGGTTAAAAGGCATGAGGCCCAGTCAGCAGCCCACTCCTAACCCTAACTATAAAAACACAACTTCCTCTTTCGATCCGTCTCACCGTCCGCGCCGAAAAGAGGAGCGCCTAGCCTCTCTCTATGCTCACCTCTCTACCAAATCCCTAGACTTGGCTCTCTCCCTCTCGTGGCGTTCATGGCTTCAAGAGAAAGCACCCGTCTCTCTCCCTCTACCCTTGTGCAGGTGCTCACCGTAGCTCTCTCCCCCCAGCGTCGTCCGTCCAAACCCATCTCCCGGTGCTTCGACCCTAACTCCGGCATGGAGGCGAGGAGGATCTTGGGCGCTCCACCCCCCCTCTGGGGGGTTGAGGTGTGGCATGGCGCTCCCTCTCCATGGGCGATGGATTAAGTAGATGGGTGCCTACGCGCAGAGCCCGATCTGATTCAATGGATGACTTGGTCGGGATCTGGTCGAGGGCAACCGGATCCGGTGGAGGATAGCGTCAGGTGCACCAATAGGGCCCTGCACTCCCCATTGCTCTCACTGTTCTGCTCTTTATCACACTCACTATTCCCTCTCTCCCTTTGCAGATTTGGCGCTAGAACCGACAACGGCGGTAGGCGGGACAAAAGAGCTGGCCTTGAACAATTCGGTACAAAAAAATATTTACGTATGGACTATTGAATTGTAAGTAAAAAAGATCATATTTCAAAGACGATGGAGTGGCAAGTGAACCTTTCCTAAGTAGGAGAGCCAAATTTGGCCCTCTCTCCTTCAGTCCCTGCATGCAAATTTGTTTTTGTTTTTTACCGAATCCCTTTTTTTGATCAAACAAGGATCGAAGTTATGTTCATCAAATGTAAAATGACAAGATTTAGGCTATGGAGTGCACTATAGATGATCATATACCTTATTACATTGAATTGATTATTGACTTTTTTGCAACGAGCAATAGAAATACTTAACATATATTTGTAGATCCATGTTGGTACACAATTATTAATAGCACTTATGTTTTGGTAATGGGATTAATTGGAGCTTATAATCGGTTCAAATTAGTCTCTGTTGACTATCCTTCCAAATGCAAGATACAACAAATACAAGAGAGGATAGCAAGTTGTCCTCACACGATGGAAAGAAGTATGTGACTATATCTATGTTAAGGTAATATCTATGTTTTGAAGGAACCTCTCTTCTTTTCATGTGTAGTTTTGCAAATTTGCTCGATTACTAATTTCTGACAATTTTGTAACAAATTTGAGCATAAATGGATGATTGATAAATTTCATGTTATTTAGGGAAAACTCATTTTTCTTGTGTTTTGTTATTACAATGATTTGCATAAATCCTTTGGTTGTCTTAGGAAGGTTGTGGCCAAATCATCTGGGACTCAATATTTTTGGATAAATTTATTTGACTTATGAAGGAGTTAGAATCAATTGATCTCATGGTGTTCATTCCTCATATTGAAACATCTGAGGTATGACTTTTCTACTAGCTAATTGGTTTCATTATTCAATACTTTTATCTATTAATGAAGTGTATAAAGGCTAAGAACCAATATGCATCTAACATTGAATGTTATATCTTCAAGGCAAATATTCTTTATGATTATGTGTCTAGTTATCTATGGATCCTAGCTATATATACTTAGTCTATCCCTTAAAGACATGCAAGTGATTTGCATCACTTACTTGAATGACTGTGCACATATTCGTGCTTGCAAATATACAAGGGTATATTATAGATGAAATCCAAAAGAGATATATACTACGTACTTAAAATATAAATTTTATAGGGGTACATTTAACAATCCTCCTATGTAAATGAAGTGGTTGTTAGAGAGGCATGCATTACCCCTCGTGAACATCAATAAGTAGGGAGATATTTTTTTAAGTTATTACGGCAATGAGAATCTAACTGGCTTTGTCAATCTGGTCATCACTCTGTGTCCCATGCTGCTAGACCCGCCACAAATATCAGCATTTCTTTCCAATTCACCAAGATTAAATCGACAGAGAACAAAAAGGAATGTGCACCTCCTTCGTTGGCCACACAACTCCTCCTCATGCTGTCCTCAGCCAGAAAGATGCACACCCCTTGTTAAGCTCTCCATTATTCACGCTGCCCTGCTGGCTGTATGTCGCCTTCGCACAACCACATGTTTATTTTGCTCTGCTCTGCCTTTATTTATTATTATTTTTCATTTTGTTGTTCTATTTGCTCTTTGGATACCTAGATGAGGCAGCCAAAACCATAGGTGGAGAAATGACAAAAGCCCCCATTGCCACACAACACCCCATCCATAACATATTCCAATTATAATTGCAAAGCGAGAATTCAAAGGAATTAACAAAAACATTATAATAAACCACAACATAAACTGAATACTAGATAGGAGGATCATTCCACAGCTCCACTTAAACCTATAGAGAAGCACACAAAAGTCCATCTTAAGCAAAAGATGCACATCCCGTAGTCTTCAGTTGGTGGAAGACTTATTGATCAAGGACTTGTGATGGCGTGGAATGACGTGTCGTACACTTGGCCTTTAGATCCATGCTAGCATTTTCAGCCTGGTTCTGAACCTCAGCAGTCAGGTACTCCAGTATGGCAGATGAGTAGATGGCTACAGTGGCACCAATATGACCATTTTCCTGAGTCCTTTGCTTCAGCTCAAGGTGGATACATCCAACAGGAAACTGAAAGCACAACAGTGAAAATCAAGTCCCAGAATTGTAAAGGTAAACATAGCAATAGCATAGCCACATCATAATAGGAATAAACCTAAAAACAATGAGAATGGCTATGAGGTAGTAGAGTGGACCACACACATATTGTTGAGTAAGGTTGGGCAAAGGCCTTGGGCCCGACCCTCATGCCATGGGCACTAGCCACCTCTGTTTGGCACTTCATTGAAGTAGACCACATTTGCGAAAAACATCAAAACATAGTAAAAATATAAGAGGAAAGAGAAAAACAAAAGAATTAAAAAAACATGAAAATAAAACACAACATAAAGTGAAAACGGATAGTAACATAACTAAATAAGCATCCCAGTTTGCACCCCTGGAATTCACAACACAACACAAACACAATATCCAAATAGACAAAGCTATGCTAGGCTAGCGTTACACAATGGTGGATCTTTCCAACTAAATGATGGATCAACTTAAACCTATGTGCCTATGTGACGTCGGGGACTCTTAGAGGAGCATGCAAAAGAATAGCTTAGACTAATGATGAACATCCTCAAGTCTTTACTCGTAGGAGGACATGTGTTTGTGCGGGATGACACCACCAGTGATGGTGCCCTTTATGAGGGCGGCGAGCACCACGTCACCATGAATGGCTTGTTGCACAGTGCGACGGGTGACCTGCTACACCTTTAGATCCTTGCTAGCATTTCCAGCAATGTACGGGAGCTCAGCAGTCAAGTACTCCTTTGTGGCAGCGGAGTAGACGTCTATTGTGGCACCAATATGACCACTTGCCTGAGTCCTTTCCTTCAGCTGATGGTGGATACCTCCAATGGCAGACTGAAAGCAGAACAGTGAAAATCAACCACTACAATTCAATGGTAAACTCTACGTAGCCACAACATAACAGGAAAAAACCTATAAAAAATGAGAAGGGGTGTGACGGACTAGAGTGGAACATACACATAATATTGAGCAAGGTTCGGCAAGGGCCGTGGTCCCAGCCCCAATGACATGTGTACTAACAACCACCATTTGAAACTGCATTGAAGTGGACCACATTTGTGAAACAACACAACATAATCAAAGCATAATTGCAACAAGAGAAATAAAAATAATTCGTAAAACATGAAAATAAAACACAACTAAAACTCAACACTAGATAGTTCCATAACTAAATATCCTTCCAGATTTGCGCCCCAAAATTTAACAACTCAACACAAACCCATGTCTAAATAACTAAAGCTGTACCAGACAAGCGTTACACAAACATGGATCATTGCAACCTGATGACTTATTGTAGGACATGTGTATGTTCAGAATGCCACCACCACCAGCGTTGGTGCCCTTTATGAGTGTGTCGAGCACTTTGTCTCCACGGATGGCTTGCTACAGATGGCGAGGGGTGATACGCTTCACCTATAGATCCTTACAAGCATTTCTGGCCAGGTTCGGAACCATAGCAGTCAAGTACTCCAGGGTGGGAGCGGAGTAGACGCTGATGTGGTACCAATACAACCATTTTGCTAAACCTGGCTAGAAGTGCTTTAGCGGACGATGGATTCGTCCAATAGGAAACTAAAATCACAACAGTGAAAATCAACTAACACAATTGCAAGGTAAACTCAACATGGCCACAACATAATACGAAAAAATGTAGAAACAACGAGAAGGGGTACGAGGGTGTTTAGTGACCATACACATTGTTGAGCAAGATTGGGCACATGCCTTTGCGCCAGCCCTCATGCCATGGCCTATGGCCGCCACCAATTGCCACTTTATTGAAGAGGATAACATTTGAGAAACAACACATCATATTGAAAGTATAACTGAATGGCAGAAATAAAAAGAACTCACAAAACATGATTTTAAACACAACATAAACTGGAAACTAGATAGTCTCATAGCTAAACAAGCATCTCGGTTTATACCCTTGAAATTATCAACTCAATGCAAACACAATGTCCAAATAACTGAAGTTGTATAAGGCAAGAGTTACACAAAGGTGGATCATTGCAACTTGACAGCTCAACTTAGACCAAGGCAAGGATTGGGACTCATAGAGAAGCATGCAAAAGTCCATCTTAGACTAAAGATGCACATCACCTACTCTTCACTCGCTGGAGGACTTGTGTATGCGCGAGATGACACCACCACCGGCCATGGTGCCCTCTATGAGTGTGTCGAGCACCTCATCTCCATGGATGGCGAGCTGTAGATAGCGAAAGGTGATACGCTTCACCAATAGATCCTTGCTAGTATTTTCGGCTAGGTTTGGAACCACAACAGTCAAGTACTCTAGTGTGAATGCGGATCGAGTACATGGTTGTAGTGGCACCAGTATGACCATTTGCCTGAGTTCTTTAATTCAGCTAACGGTGGCATCTAACAGGAAATTGAAAGCAAAATTGAGACAATCAACTACAACAATTATAAGGTAAACTCAGCATATAAACTCCAGAATGGGAAAAAACTAGAAACAATGAGAAGGGGTGCGAGAGAGTAGAGTGGACCACACACATATTGTCGAGCAAGGTTGGGCATAGGCCCTCAAGCCATGGGCACTGGCCGCCTTTGTTCAACACTTCATTGAATTGGACCAAATGTGAGAAAAAAACATAACATACTCAAAGTATAAATATAACAATAGAAATAAAAATAATTCACAAAAAATAAAAATAAAACACACCATGAACTAAAAACCAGATAGTCACATATATAACTAAATAACCATTCTGGTTGGCATCATAGGATTCACAACTCAACAACCAAACACAACACATGTCCAAATAAACGAAGTTGGACGAGGCAAGCGTTACACAAACATGGATCATTGCTTCCTGACGGCTCAACTTAAACCTATGCAATGATAGGGACTCATAATGAAGCATGCAAAAATCTAGCTTAAACTAAAGAGGCACACCTCCTAGTCTCCATTTATTGCAGGACTTGTGTATGTGCGGGATGACATCACCACCTGCGATGGTGCCCTTTATGAGTGTGTCGAGCACCTCGTCTCCTTAGATGGCTAGCCACATATTGCAAGGGATGATATGTCTCACCTATAGATCCTTGCTAGCATTTCTAGCCAAGTTTTGAACCACAATAGTCAAGTACTATAGTGTGGGAGTAGAGTAGACACTGCTTTGTGGCACCAATATGACCATTTTCCTGATAAAATTTCCCAGCTGACGGTGGATACGACCAACAGGAAACTGAAATCACAGCGGTGAAAATCAGCTAACACAATTGTAGGGTAAACTCAACATAAACAGAATATAGTAGGAAAAATCCAAGAAACATTGAGAAGGCATGCGAGAGATGAGTAGATTGGACCACACACATATTGTCAAGCAAGGATGGGTATAGGCCTTGAGCTCAGCCCACATGCCATGGTCACTCGGCACCTATATTCAACACTTCATTGAAGAGGACCACATTTGAGAAAAAAAGAACAACATATTCAAAGTATAATTATAACGACATAAATTAAAATAATTCATAAAACATAAAAAATAAAACACACCATGAACTAAAAACCACATAGTCACATAACTAAATAAGCATTGCAGTTTGGCACCCTAGAATTCACAACTCAACACAAACACATGTCCAAATAACTATAGTTGTACCGGGCAAGCGTTACACAAACGTGGATCATTGCAAGCGAGGGGTCAACTTAAGCATATGTGACAACAGGGATTCATAAAGAAGCATGCAAAAGACCATCTTAGACTAAATATGCACATCCCATGCTCTTCACTTATTGGAGAACTTGTGTATGTGCGGGATGACACCACCACTAGTAATGATGCCCTTTATGAGTGTGTAGAGCACCTCATCTCCACGGATGGCTAGCTACAGATGGCAAGGGGTGATATGCTTCACCAACAGATCCTTGCTAGCATTTCCGGCTAGGTGCGGAACAACAATGGTCAAGTATTCCGGTGTGGGAGTGGAGTATATGGTTGTTGTGCCATCAATACGACCATTTTCTTGAATCCTTTGCTTTAGGCGATGGTGGATATTTCTAATAGGAAACTGAAACCACAACAATGAAAATGGACTAACACAATTGTAGGGTAAACTCAGCATAGCCACAACATAATATAAAACAACCTAGTAACAATGAGAAGGGGTGCCACAGAGTAGACTGGACACAAACATTTTGTCAAGCAAGGTTGGGCATAGGCCTTGTGCTCAGCCCTCATACCATGAGCACTAGCCGCCTCGGTTCAGCACTTCATTGAAGTGGACCGCATTTGAGAAAAAAACACAACATATTCAAAGTGTTATGATAATGACAAAAATAAAAAGAATTCACAAAACATGAAAATAAAACACACCAATAACTGAAAACAACATAGTCACATAACTAAATAAGGAACGGTTGGCATGCTAGAATTCTTAATTCAACACAAACACATGCAAGCGTTACACAAATGTGGATCATTGCAAACTAATGAGTCAACTTAAACATATTAGACAACAAGGATTCATAAAGAAGCACGCAAAAGTACAGCTTAAACTAAATATGCACATCCCCTAGTCTTCACTTATTGGAGAAGTTATGTATGTGTGGGATGACACCACCAGCAGTGATCATGCCCTTTATGAGTGTGTCGAGCACCTCGTCTCCACGGATGGCTAGTTGTAGATGGTGAGGGGTGATATACTTCACCTATAGGTCTTTGCTAGCTTTTCCGGCCCAGGTCTAGAACTACAATAGCCAAGTACTCCTATGTAAGAGTGGAGTAGACGGTTGTTGTGGCACCAATACGACCATTTTCACGAGTCCTTTGCTTGAGCTGATGGTGGATACGGCCAACAAGAAATTGAAATCACAACAGTGGAACTTGAATAACAGAATTGTAGGGTAAGCTCAGCATAGCTACAACACAATAGGAAAATGGCCTACAACAATGATATGGGGTGCGAGAGAGTAGACTGGACCACACACATTTTGTCGAGCCAGGTTGGGCAAAGGCCTTGTGCCTGGCCCTCACGCCATGGGCACTAGCTAACTTCGTATAGTACTTCATTGAAGTGGACCATGTTTGAGAAAAAAAAAACACATTTAGAGTATAATTATAATGACAGAAATAGAAAAAGATTCACAAAACATTAAAATAAAACACATCATGAACTGAAAACTAGAGTCACATAACTAAATAAGCATTCTGGTTGGCACCCTAGAATTCACAACTCAACACAAACACATGTCCAAATAACTAAAGTTGTGTTAGGTTTGCATTACACAAACATGGATCATTTCAACCTAAATGGTCAACTTGAACTTATGCAGCAACGTGGACTCATAAATAAGCATACAAAATTTCAGTTTAGGCTAAATATGCAGACCTCCTAGTATCCACTTATTGCAGGACTTGGGTGTGTGTGGGATGACACCACCACCAGCGATGGTGCCCTTTATTGTTGCATTGAGCATCTCGTCTCCGTGGATGGCTACCTGCAGATGGCGAGGGTTGATACGCTTCACCTTTAGATCCTTGCTTACATTTCCAGCTATGTCTAGAACCACAACAGTCAAGTACTCTAGTGAGGGAGCAGAGTATTAGATGACTGTTGTGGCACCAATATGACCATTTTCCTGAGTCCTTTGCTTCAATTGATGGTGGATACGTCCAACAGAAAACTGAAATCACAACAGCGAAAATCAACTAACACAATTGCAAGGTAAACCGAACATAGGCACAACATAATAGAAAAAAAATGTAGAAACAACAAGAAGGGGTGCAAGGGAGTATAGTGGACAATACACATATTGCTGAGCACGATTGGGCAAAGGCCTTTGGCCGGGCCTCATTCCATGGGTTATGGCCGCCGCCAATTGGCACTTTTGAAGAGGATACCATTTGAGAAAACACACATCATATTGAAAGTATAACCGAATGGGATAAATAAAAAAGAATTCACAAAACATGAAAATAAAACACATGAAACCTAGATAGTCTCATAGCTAAATAAGCATCTCGGTTTGCACGCTTGAAATTATCATCTCAACGCCAAACACAATGTCCAAATAACTAAAGCTGTAGAAGGCAAGAGTTACAAAAAGGTGGATCATTGCAACTTTGACAGGTCAACTTAAACTAAGGCAAGGATAGGGACTCATAGAGAAGCATGCAAAAGTCCATCTTAGACTCAAGATGCACATCAACTACTCTTCACTCATTTGTAGGACTTGAGTATGCACGGGATGACACCACCACCAGCCATGGTGCCTTTTATGAGTGTGTCAAGCACCTTGTCTCCATGGATGGCTAGCTATAGATGGGAAAAGTGATACACTTTGCCTATAGATCCTTGCTAGTATTTCGAGCTCAATTTGGAACCACAACAGTCAAGTACTATAGTGTGGATGCAGATCAAGAAGAAGGTGGCATCCATCAAGAAATTGAAAGCACAACTATGACAATCAACTACCAAAATTATAAGGTAAACTCAGCATATACACAACACTACGAAAATTACTAGAAAGAATGAGAAGGGGTGTGAGAGAGTAGAGTGGACCACACACATATTGTTGTCCAAGGTTGGGCATAGGCCTTGTGCGAGGCCCTCAAGCCATGGGCATTGGCGCCTCCGTTCAACACTTCATTAAAAGTGGACCAAATTCAAGAAAAACATGACATATACAAAGCATAAATATAACAACAAAAAAATCCACAAAACATGAAAATAAAACACACCATGAACTAAAAACCACATAGTCACATAACTAAATAAGCATTCTAGTTGGCATCCTAGGACTCACTCAACAACCAAACACAAACACAAACATGGATCATTAGAACCTAACGGCTCTACTTAAATGAAGCATGCAAAAGTCTAGCTTAGACTAAAGATGCACACCTCCTAGTCTCCATTTATTGCAGGACTTGTGTATGTGCGGGATGACACCACCACCAGCGATGGTGCCCTTTATGAGTTTGTCGAGCTCCTCATCTCCGTGGATGGCTTGCCACATATTTCGAGGGTGATATGCTTCACATATAGATCATTGCTAGCATTTCCAGCCAAGTCCAGAACGACAACAATCAAGTACTCCAGTGTGGGAGCAGAGTAGACGACTGTTGTGGTACCAATACGACCATTTTCCTGATTCCATTCCTCCAGTTGACGGTGGATACGTCCAACAGGAAACTGAAATCACAACAGTAAAAATGGACTAACACAATTGTTGGGTAAACTCAGCATAGCCACAACACAATATGAAAAAACCTATAAACAATCAGGAGGGGTGCGAGAGAGTAGACTGGACGACACACATTTTGTCGAGCAAGGTTGGGCATAGGCTTTGTGCCTGGCCTTCAGGCCATGGGCACTGGAAGCCTCCATTCAACACTTCATTGAAGTGGAACACATTTGAGAAAACACAACATATTCAGAGTATAATTATAATGATAGAAATAAAAAGAATTCACAAAATACAAAAATAAAACACACCATGGACTAAAAACCAATAGTCACATAACTAAATAAGCATACCATTTGGCACCCTAGAATTCAAAACTCAACACAAACACCTGTCGAAATAAATGAAATTGTACCGGGAAAGCGTTACACTAATGTGGATCATTCAAACCCCGACGAATCAATCTGAAACCTATGTGGCGGGGGGACACATAAACAAGCACACAAAAGTCCAGCTTAGACTAAATATGCACATCTCCTAGTATTCACTTAATTATTGGAGGACTTGTGTATGTGTAGAATGACACCACCACCTGTGTGTCCCTTTTGAGTGTGTCAAGTGCCTCGTCTCTACCGATGGATAGCTGTAGATTGCGAGAGTTGAAGTGCTTCACCTATAGATCCTTGCTAGTATTCCTAGCTAGGTTTTAAACCGCAACATTCAAGTACTCTAGTGTGGATGCAGATCGAGTAGACGGCTACTATGGCACCAATATGACAATTTGCCTGAGTCCTTTGCTTCAGGTGACGGTAGATACGTCAATCAGGAAACTGAAATCACAAGAGTGAAAATCAACTAACACAATTGTAGGGTCAACTCGGCACAGACACAACATAAAAAGGAAAAAAACTGGAAACAATGAGAAGGCATGCAAGAGAATAGACTGGACCACACACATATTGTCGAGCAAGTTTAGGCATAGGCCTTGTGCTCAGCAGGGGCGGACCCAGCACTAGGGCAGCCCAGGCAGCGACCCTAGTCATGGCCCATGTAAGCAAGGAGTAGGTCTTTTAGATTTTTGGCGAATTTGGCCCATCAAGCAGCCAGCAACCTGAGTAGGGCAACGTCAGACCGCTCAACGCTCGTTCTTGCTCCGTCGCTTGCTCCTAAGTATGGCAACGTCACACCGCTCGCGCTCGTTCTCGTAAGTCGGAATCGAGTCTCGACCGCCATTGTCACCCTCCGTTGCCATCCTTTGGCCCTCCGTTGCCCGCTCCTAAGTCTGGCTCTGTGGCTCCCGGGCACGGGGCACCGGTGACCGGCCGACCGTTGCCACTGCCATTGCCCATCGCCCCTCTCTAGCCCTCAGCATGCGCTTTGAGCTTGCACTCCACAAGCTTACTCCCTGCGATCCTCGCTCTGAGCTTCACGGCGGCACCGGTCGCCTCCTATGCTTGGGTGCCGATGGCGAGCGACATTGTCGGCTGGTTTCTTGGAGATGATTTCACTTCTGGTTTTGGTAGGTTTGGATCTGAAACTGATTTTAATTTTACATTTCTAATTTCAATCTTTTAATTCTAGTTTCTCATTACATTGTACAAGATTTACAAATTTTGCTTGTTTTTACTGTGATATACGTACATATATATGGTCTTCTAGCATATATTGTAGCTTTTGGTTTTGGAGGGTAGGATTTGGCCTTACTCTTGGCACCCTAAAATTCATAACTCGACACAAACAAGTGTCCAAATAACTGAAGTAGTACCGGACAAGCACTACACAAACGTGGATCATTACAACCTGAAGGATCAACATGAACTTATACAACAACATGGACTCATAAGTATGCATACAAAATTTCAGTTTAGGATAAAGATGCACATCTCCTAGTCTCCACTTATTGCTAGACTTGTGTTTGTGAGGGATGACACCACCACCTCTCGACGGTGCCCTCTATGAGTCGCGTCGAGCACCTCGTCTCCACAAATGGCTACATGTAGATGGCGGGGGTGATACACTTCACCTTTAGATCCTTGCTAACAATTCTAGCCAAGTCCGGAACCACAACAATCAAGTACTCTAGTGTGGGAGCGAAGTAGACAGCTGTTGTGGCACCAATATGACCATTTTTCTGAGTCCTTTGCTTCAGCTAATGATGGATCGTCCAATAGGAAACCAAAATCACAGTAGTGAGAATCAACTAACACAATTGTAAGTTAAACTTGAATAACCACAACATGATAGGAAAAACCTAGATACAATGAGAAGGGGTGCGAGGGAATTTAGTGTACCATACACATATTGTTGAGCAAGATTGGGCACAAGCCTTTGGCCCAGTCCTCATGCCATGGTCTATGGCCGCCACCATTTGGCACTTCATTGAACTAGATGGCATTTGAGAAACAACACATCATATTCAAAGTATAATTGCAATGAGAGAAATAAAAAGAATTCACAAAACATGAAAATAAAACATAAAGTAAAAACAAGGGTAGTCACATAGCTCAATAAGTATCCCTGTTTGCACCCCTAAAATTATCAACTCCGGACAAACACAATGCCCAAATAAGCGAAGGTGTGCCGGGCCGGTGTTACACAAAGGTGGATCACTCCTTCCTCAGATTCGACACCACTTCCTCCCTCTTCGACGGTGGATCCAGGCGACCCGATGGTGGATCCGGCTAGCAGCGCGTCCCGGCGGTGAGGCTCCAGATCCAGCGGTGGATCGGGAGCGAGGACGTGTAACGGCACTCGTGCGGAGGCGCGCGGCGCTTGCACAGAGGCTGCTCGGCGTGATGACGACGAGGCTACTGGAGGAGCCAGACCGGCGGCGACCGCGTGGATCCGGCGGCCTGAAAATCCTATCCGCAGGGCCTAGATCTAGGACCATCTAGGTCTGGATCTGGGCTTTTTATTATTTATTAACCGTGACAGTTGTTTTTTGCCCGCCACGGTGAGTCCTGATTTTGCATGACCAAACCAGACTGAAGAGTATCTCTGCCCGCCACGTAAAATCTAAAACATCCATCACACAAAATGATTTCGTTAGTAGTTGTTCATGAAACACGACCACCTACTTGCGGGTGGATTGTTTTAAAATTCTATAAAAAGCAAACAAAGTCTAGAAATTATGAAACTTGTCGGGCTGTCATGATACCATGTGTGTAACCTGTGAAAAAAATTGAGAAGGTTTCGTGTCCGTTGTCTCACATGAGTGCTGAAACCCAAGACATCTCCACATGTGATGATGTGGAGAGCTCAAAAATTTTGGAAGGCTTGTCGTTTTAGTTTTACCTAAGATTCATATACTCCCTCCGTATTGGTAAAAGAAGTCCTTTAGGACAGCGACACGGTCTCCAAAACACAACTTTGACCTCTTGTTATTCTAAAAATATTTATGAAAATGTGATATATGTATACTTTTATAAATGTATTTTTATGACAAATCTATTCATATAAGTTTGACATTTACAAACTCAACAACTTAAAAGTTATTGATGATTTACATTCCCAATGTTTGACCCAAACCTTGTCCAAAAAGGACTTCCTTTACCAATACGGAGGGAGTAATTCGTTGCACAGGTTCAAATTTCTAAAAGGCAAGTGAATTGAATGTTAAATATAGCGCACACGTTGTGGGTTAAATATGCACACCGAGAGAGAGAGGGGAGAGAGAGATAGGTGAGAAAAAACGTCACGAGGGCAGCCGTTATACATTTCCAACGGGCCGGGCCGCCACGGCCCGGCATGGCATCAGGTCGGGCCGTGCCAGCCTGTACCGATGCCTTGGCGGGTCGTGCCTTGACGGGCCGCGGTGCGACATCGAGCCCAGGCACGCCCCATGGGCCAAAAATCGTGCCGTGCCAGCCCGGTA
This sequence comes from Hyparrhenia diplandra, assembly GCA_015847255.1. Lineage (NCBI taxonomy): Eukaryota > Viridiplantae > Streptophyta > Magnoliopsida > Poales > Poaceae > Hyparrhenia > Hyparrhenia diplandra. The sequence goes on from JADLZK010003130.1 coordinate 48,535, forward strand.
GGCACGAGCAGTTTTGACGGGCCGTGCCAGCCCGAGGCCTTCAGCAAAAAAAAAAAAACCGCGATCGCCCGCGCACGCGCTGAAGATGGCAGTGGCCGCCACCGCCGGGCGAGCTTGCCCTCGGGGAGCGTCGCGAGGGGAAAGGGAGCAGGAAACCCGCGGCGCGTGGAGTAGCCGGCGGCGACGTGTGTGGAGGACTAGCCGGGCGGCGACGCGTGGAAGCCTGTCGATCGTGATATTGCAGATCGTAGAAGTGAGTGGATGAGGAGCGGGTGCTGTAGAAGTGAGTGGAGGTGGAGTAGGTGCGAGTGCGACACATCCGAATGTGAGCATGCTTGCTGTGGCAGCGTGTGGAGGAGGAGCGGCTGTGAGCATCCTGGTTGCGGCGGCGTGTGGAGGGGAAGGAAAACACAGCTGGGGCCAGTGCCGGGCCGTGCGTTGGGCTGGGCCAGAAATATCCGTTGGGTGGCCTAACGTGAGTTGGGCTGGGCCAGAAAAATATCCCGGCGCTGGGGCGAGTGCGGGCCGTGCCCACCCGACATGCCTGGGTCAGCCCAAGCCCGCCCGACCCCCTCGTGCAGGGCCAGCCTGGGTCCGTTGCCTCCGGTCCGGCCCGTGCTTGCGCCGGGCCATTTCTTCGTGCTTCGGGCCGTGCCGTCGGGCCGTGGGCCGCATGGAAATCTATAGCAGCTGTGCCCATGAGATTTGGTGACAACCCAAAACTAGGTCGTCACATAGCTGCGTTCCCATATAAAGATCTGCCCACTGCGTGGCCATAAATAAAGATCTCACCTGAAAATAGACGGGAAGAAAATATCTATAGCATCTTGTAGATCCCGATCTATTCATCATCCGCTGCAACACCAATATGTCCACGCCTTCGGAGTCTGTCGTCTCCGACGGTGGCAGCGCGTCCACCGTCTCTTTTGAGACGGTCACCGGGTGGCACGTGCTCAAGGTGGAGGGCTTCTCAAAGTTCAAGGGCATCGGCGTCGGGCAGCGCGTGGAATCGCGCACATTTTCCTTCTGTGACCGATACTGGCGCATCTCATTCTTCCCCGATGGTTTAAGCCATGCCACAGCAGATTGGATCTGCGTGGAGCTCGACCTCAGCCACAGGCATCCCGACACAGACGTAAAGACGAGCCTCACGTTCAGTTTGCTCGACCGGGTCGGAGAGCCCGTGGAGTTCTACAGTAAAAGCGCCGAGTGGACCTTCACCACCATGAACAAGTCGCCATACAGATTTCCTCGGTTCATCAGTAAGGAGGACTTGGAGTCCTCTTTTTTCTCAAGGACGACACTTTCCAGATTAGGTGTGACATCACCATTGCAAATGTCATACGAACAAGGCTCATCCCCACATCAGTGACACCACCGATGACGGACCTGCAACGGCACCTTGGCGATCTCCTTGCTAGCAAGGTCGGAGGGGACGTGACGTTCGAGGTCAATGGGGAGCTGTTCACGGCGCACCGGTACGTGCTCGCCGCTCGGTCGTCGGTGTTCATGGCGGAGCTCTTCGGTCCCATGAAGGAGAAGCAGGCTGAACACATACAGATCCAGGACATGGAGGCACGGGTGTTCAAGATCATGCTCCAGTTCATCTACACGGACTCGTTGCCGATGAAAGAGATAGAGGCTGATGAGAGAAATGTGATCGTGCAGCATCTGTTTGTGGCCGCCGACCGGTACAACCTTCAGCAGCTAAAGAGGATCTGTGTGGAGATGCTGTGCTGCTCTGTGGATATAAGTACTGCGGCCACAACATTGGTGCTGGCGGAGCAACATGCTTGCAAGGGGCTCAAGAATGCATGCTTCGAGTTCCTCCAGCGGCAGCCTGGCAATCTCAAGGCTGTCATGGCGAGTGATGGCTTCCAGCATCTGAAGAGCAGTTGCCCGTCTTTAATCAAGGAGATTACAACAAGAATCAAGAAGGATTTACTCAAGGAGATTACAACAAGAATCAAGAAGGATGCGAGGTTTTCATGATATCTCTTTATTACTACTCCCTCCGTTCCAAATTGTAGTACACTTTAGCTTTTCTAAATTCATTTTTTTGCTATATATGTGTTTAGACATAGTGTAACTAGGTACATGACAAAATTAATATATCTAGAAAAGCCAAAACGAACTATAATTTGGAAAAGAGGGAATAGTTATTAACAAAAACACTACGGTTTTGGTAGTGGATGCTCTCCATGCATGTTTGCTGCAAGACCCCATGTTCTGCAATAGTAGTAGTGAGATCAAAACTAGTGACCTCAAATATATTATAGCATGTGCCTCTCTCTCTCTCTTTCCTAGGATCTTACAAAATTATTGGAAATTTGAGAATTAAATATTTTGTGTTACATATAACTCCCGTCAGTCCATCTCTAAAATTTTTTTAAACTCAGTCTCTATATTATCATTTGAGGACCTAATTTAATCAAAATCATTTTCTACTTATTTCCACCAGATAAGAAAACTCTTCATCTTTGGCGAGCCAGAAATCTAGAATGGAGGATGGCTATATACTCCTAGAATTTATACTGAAATTTAATACATTTTAGCTGGTCTCATGGCTCGTATTTAGCATTTTGTTCAAAAGAAACCAATCAGAAATTCTATACAATAGTTTAATCTATATGTATATACTGTCATTTAAAAATTGGTTCAAGTCTAAACAATACAACCACCTACCATATGTCAGTGTATCTCTTCCCAAAAACAATTATTGATACTTTGGAAAAACAAAGGAGAAGTTTTTTCTAGCAGGGAGGAAGTTTGAAAAAGAAATATCATTTAGTGAAGTGGGTCATAATTTGCAGGAGGAAAAAAAGAAAGGAGGTTTAGGAATTAAGGAGTTGAGAAAAATGAACATCAGTTTAATGTGCAAATGGTGGTGGAAGTTAGAAACTGATGAGGGTTTATGGCAAGATATCATCAAATACAAATATCTAAAGAAGGATAACATATACACTGTGTCACATAAAGTGAATGATTCACCTATGTGGGTTGATATGTTAAAAATTAAGGAGATTTATTTGCAAGGTAGATGTGTCAAGTGCATGAATGGAAATTTAACTAGATTCTGGTATGATATTTGGTTGTATGATGAGCCCATTTGCAAAAGATGTCCAATATTGTTTGAATTGTCTGAAAACAAACAGATTACTGTTTTAGACATCAGCACTACTACAAAGATGATTTTGGTGGCGGGCAAAATCCATTTTCGGTGGCGGTCTTTTTGCCCGCCACCAAGCTAGGGTCACAGAAAATGATGCATTTTCGGTGGCGGTTTTATTTGCCCGCCACCGTTAACTAAAAAAAAAAAAAAAAAACCAACGAGCCGCCCGCGAGCCCATCATCTGCCGCTGTGGATCCGGCGCCGCCGCCCGTTCCGGGCGAGGCCCAGCCGCGCCGCCCGCACAGCGCCCGGCCTTCAGCGCGCCGCTGCACTCAGCGCCCGGCCTTCAGCGCGCCGCCACCAGCAGCGCCGCCGCCGCTTGGATGGTCGGCGCCGCTGCCGCTTGATGCTCGATCCGGCGCTTGGGACGGTCGATCCGCCGCCGCTCCATCGATCCGGCCTCCAGCTCCCTCCATACGGACGCGAGGGCGGGATCCGCTGCGGGGAGGGCGTGAGCTGCCGCCGCCGCGGCTGGGCCCGGCGTGCGGGAGTGGCCGCCGCCGGGCGCTCGCGGGGAGCCGCAGGCGCCGCCGCTCGCCGGGATGGGGAACCGCCCGCGCGGCCATGGGAGCCGGGGCTGGAGTCGGGGGCTTGGGGAGGGAGGACCGGCGGCGGAGTCGTGGATGGAGGGCCGGGCGGCGGAGTTTTTTTTTTTTTTTTTTGACATCGGGAGGAGGGAGGAGGGAGTGAGTGCGTGAGAGATGCGCGAGAGATGCCTGGGTGTGAGGGAGAGCTAGGTTAGGGTTTGAGTGAGAGTCTTGCTTTTATATGCTTGACATGGTAGTGGGCTGGTTGGGCCTACTGGATGGGTCGTTTGGGCCTGATTAACCGTGGACGGACATTGTAAAAAAACCGCCACGGTTAATCGATTAATCGTGGCGGACATTTTAAAATGCCCGCCACGGTTAATCTTATTATTAACGTGGCGGTTATTTTACATTGTCCGCCACGGTTAATCGATTAACCGTGGCGGTTTTTTTCTCTGGCCGGAGGGGGTGCGAGGCCACCTATTTTTCCGTGGCGGTTTCTCAAATGCCCGCCACGGAAAATAAAATCAAAACACCACGTAAAATCAATTTTGTAGTAGTGCAGGAAGGGAAATCCTGTTAGGTTTAGGAGATGACTAGATACTCGGTTAAGGAATACTTGGAATGAAATTCTTTTTGATATGAGCAATTTTGATTTTAAAGACCGATATGATACTGTTATATGGCTACATGGGAAAAAAAAAAAAATTTATAGTTAAATCTTTGTATGAATCCTTGACTGTATCGATGGTGAATATCATAAGATGATTTGGAAAGGAAAAGTGCCGAAAAAAATTAAAATCTTTTTGTGGCAAATTTCTAGAGATGCTGTGCTAACTAAGGAAAACTTGGTCAAAAGAAATTGGGATGGGGATTCTAGTTGTGTGTTCTGTGATGAAATGGAATCAACAGATCATCTATTTTTACCTGCACTATGGCTAAGTTAATCTGGTCAACTATTGCAGTTTGTGTAGGGGCCTCAAATATACCACAGAATTTTGAACAAGGGTGGGAGTGGTGTAAATGTTGGTTGCCTAATGGAAGTAACTTTTATGCAACTGGTATAGGTGCAATTTGTTGGTCAATATGGAAAATTAGAAATAGAATTGTTTTTTGACAGAAAAGTAATGAAGAATCCAATTGAAATTTTCTGTCAAGCTCATTCCTTTATGATCTATTGGGCAGGACTGTTTGCCAATGAAGACAAAGATATTTGGGTGTCAAATGCTAATACCATGCTCAGGATTGCCAAAGGAGTGCTGAACCAGCAAACACAGGCACAAATTGATCTCATGCTTCTGCAAGGCGATGAAGACGAGGAGATGGAAGAGGAAGAGTAGCAGGTGAATCAACAGTCAACACTGCTGAAGGATGGAGATTTTATCAGGAATACAAGTCATTTAGTAGAGAGCGAGATGGAGTAATAGAATCAATGAAGTGTCATTTGTTCAGCAAGTTGCAAACTTGTAATAATTGTTAGCTTTAAGTTTATGGGAGTTTGCCATTTAGTGTGGTGATCGGTGCTAGGTTGGTTTAGAACCCTGGTTAGTCTTTTGTCAGGTAGTCGTAGTCGTTGTTCTTGGCTTCTAGGCCAGCTCTATTGCTCTTCTGAACTCTCTAAACTGCTATGTATTTCCGTTTCTTCTAATGGAAATGAGTTATCTCGGTTGGAAAAAAAAAGTTATCTTAAAATTTATAGCATAGTTGTATTAGGCGACATAGGGACTAGTATTACGAGATGGTTTTACTTATCATTTAAATATGTTCTATTATTGCCTTCTGTTACCTTTTTATATTCGTAGGCCTTCTGCAATACACGAGATGGTTTCCTTTGATGATGAAGGAGAAGATGGTTTTTGAGGCATTGTGCTATTTTGAGAGGCTTGAATTTCATGTGGCCCACGTCTAAAAGTGCCTTTCGAGAGATGGCTCGGTTCTATATATATTAGTTTTCGGTGGCGGCCATTTAAAAGGCCTGCCTTGGGAGAGTAGCCACAGCCCGCTAATCATCTATTGGTCCACATCAACTCACTAATGGTAGAAAATTGTAACTTCTACACCTCTCTATCCTAGCCCACCCCACTCTCCTCAGCCATGCCTCCCTCAAACTCGATATGCAGCAGGCTTGGGGATTGATGGAGTTCACGCAGCGCTTATCAACATCCCTAGGGACAAGGTGTTTCCATCGACGCCCGCTGTTGGACAACAACCCACAGGACACCGCTGTGAAGCCCGCTGTGAAATGCCACCTGCATGATGCCCAAGGCTCGTAGTCGTCAACCCAAGAAGGCTAGGATCAGCGAGAGTGGCACATCTCTATTATATGAATCGGTGGCAGTGATTGCGCTGACAACAATGTTAGCGCCACAAACTTAATCTTGATCAAAATTGGCAAGATCAAGTGGGTTGTCAAAGCCTGATGTAAGTGGGTGAAACACATGCAGAGATATGGGCATTTAGGGATGGGGATTAGGCATGGTGTACTCACTCCGTCCCATGGAGTTTGTCGTTTTCGACTTTTTAAACTTCATGTTTGACTATCCGTCTTATTCAAAATATTTTTGCGAATAATAAAATTAATTAATTAATATTTAAGTATCTTTATTGATAAAATATGTCATAACAAACTAAATTATATTTATGTAAATAATTTGAATAAGACAAAGCATCGAACAAGATGGCACGGATTCTAGGGTGACAAACTCAATGGGACGGAGGGAGTAGCACATATTAGGAAGGGTATTTAATTTTCTAAATGAGGAAGTTGGGCCATAAGTACTTACTAGTTTATCATTGTTGTCCACATGGCTAGCTAGTGGATCCCTCAAAAATGTTTTTGCTGCCAATTTGTGTATGGTTATTTCTTTGCTGGAGGATGCAACAATGCTACTAGATATCCTTGACTAAAAGGAGCAAGCTAGGAAAATCGATAAAAGCACGAGCACTATAGGAGAATGGTTTTAAAGTCCATTTTGGATGGAAATCCTCTTTAAGTAGAATGAGACTTTTCGCATGTGTTGAGGATGAGAGAGAAGGGAAATGTTTCATGGGGGTGAAACTAGTGAGCCATCTATCCAAAACTTTGGAAACCGCAAGCAACCCCTTGGAGAGACTTGATTCGTTTGACAAATGCTAGGAAGGCACCTTTGCGGCACATGGGCGCGACGGATCTGAGACTACCTCTACTAGCCATGGACACGGGAAAGAATGCCTTTGCTGATGACGGGTGCGGGCAGGGTGAGGTTACAAGAGCCGATCAAACAAGTTGGCCATCTCCTTGTACAGTGAGGGGAAAGTATGGCGAGCTCCCCATAGCCCACGTGTCACTACTAACAATTCAATTGGTGCATTTGAAAGGGTCTAGCAAGGTCATCTTCCCAAAGAACAACTAGTTTCACGTCGACACCCTAGATGTGGTGATGAAGGATGGGCACGAGACCCAAACACACCCACACCACAACCCAATTCACCATCTTCATTTCCATCCACGGGGATAGAGTCATGGAATGCCGCCGTGAAACAGGTCACTGGCGGGATGCCCAAGGCTTGCGACTGCGAGCCCAAGAAGACTAGGACCACCGAGAGTAGTGCATCTCTGTCATATGAATGGGTTATCGTGGTTTGCTTGACAACAACGTCGGCACCGACGGACTTCATCTTCACTGAAATTTGCAAGATCATGTGGACGGATCGAAGCATGATGTAAGTGGGTGAAATGTGTACAGCGATATGTGCATTTAGGGATGGCACCTAGGAATGGATCTGTGTAATTACTTACTAGTTCATCATTGTTGTCTACATGACAAGCTAATAGATCCCACGAAAATGTGTGCTTTTCCTAGATGTGTATTTTTTTGGTGCAAGAGGCTAATGGATCCTACAAAAAGGAGCAAGCTGGGAACATCAAGAAAGCACGAGCACCATGGGTGGATTAGTTCCCTCATGGTATGTTTACTACTTAGCACCGCACATGATGTAAGTGGGTGAAACGCATGCGGAGATATGGGCATTTAGGGATGGGGCTTATGCTTGGTGGTGTGTAAATCATAAGTGTAGCACACATTAGGAAGGGTATTTAATTTCCTAAATGAGGAAGTTGCATCATAATTACTTACATGTTTATCACTATTGACTACATGGTGAGCTAATGGATCCTACAAAAATGTAGTACATTGCTAATTTGTGTATGGTTATTTGTTTGGTGCAGGAGGCTGCAGCGGTACTATATATCTCCAACTAAAACGAGCAATGTAGGAACATCAAGAAAGTGCGAACACCGTAGGAGCATGGTTTCCAAAATTCATGTTTTAGATGAACACAACACAAGTAGAAAGAGACTCTTTGCATGTATCGAGGAGGAGAGAGAAGGGAAACATATCATGGTAGAGAAATGATAGCGCAATTTATCCAAAACTTTGGAAATCACATGAAACCCCAATAAGAGACTTGATTCATTTCTCGGAAGCTAGGAGGGCTCGTTTTTCCGCTCATGGGGCGCGAAGAGGTTTGAGGCTACCTCCCTCGCCGGCCGTAGGATGCAGGAGCCTCCTCGTCTCCGATAGGATGCAGGAGCCTCCTCGCAGGGCCATGGGCGCTTGGAGGGTGCGTGGGGAAGGGAGCACGAGCACGCAGCACCCACGACAAGCTTGCATTCAGATGTAGAGACAAAGTTTGCGGAGAGGCCATGGATGGGAGAGCAAGAATCCTGACGGAACGGTGGTGTCACGGCTCGCATTGGAAGAGCGATTGCAGGAGAGAGAAGGCGGAATGAGCGGAGCAAAGTGAATGCAGGAGCGAGCTAATGGGTAGGGGAATGAGTGGAGCAGAGCAAATGCAGTAGTGATGCTCTTGCTTGGGACGTCCAATGAGATCAATTCCTATTGGACGCCCCTTCCACATAGGCCGATCTTCCCCTGTGGCCCAACTCTGCTAGCTAGCAGACGTTCATCCGCATTGCATCCTATTCCACTTGCCCCACCCTACAAATGCATCATCACCAAAAAGGACTGACCCTTGCCGCTTCCTGCCTCCCTCCCCTAGCTCTACTATGCGCTGCTCTCCTAATTTCCACACACACACACACATGCGTGACGCCACCTTCTTGTTTCTTGTGCATAACACCGATGTGAGACAGCAGGAAGATGAAGAAAGACGAGGAGGGAGATGCAACACTTGATCTAGCTTTGAAACATTTAGATGGAGCAATTGGAACATCCGTCGAGAGAAAACAATACAACATTTGAAACATGCGTCTGAACATTTGCAAAACCACCTGAAACCATTCCAAAATGTACGCACCATCCGGACAAAACACTTGCAACATATATGTCAAACATATGACACATCCAGATAAACACACTTGCAACGTGCAAGAAAAAAAGCAGATGAAACATTGGGAATAAAAGTTTCCAACATAAGTGCACAACCATTGCAACATTAGCAAAATCCTGATCTAGCTTTGCAACAACCATACCAAACACATGCAACGAACTTTTGAAGAACTGAAACACTCGAAATAGACCCTTGAAACATACGAGGAGAGCTCCATGGATCCACCACGGGCGCATAGCAGCACCACACCGTCGAGGTTGGGGGGGGGGCAGGCGCGCCATGGTGGAGGAAGCACCCGGGCCTTGACCTCCGTTGGGTGGTGCAAGCACCAGCAGCGATAGCGCCGCACGACAGGGACCAGGGTGGAGGCTGGTACGCTGTGGAGCCATGCACAGCATGGTGGAGGCTGGCGAGGTGAGTTGATGGTGCCGAGGAGGGGATCCCATCGACGGCAGCGGCGCCGTGGAGAAGATGATTTGGCGACGGCGGAGCGCTGGCGAGGCACCGTGCACGACGGAATGTGTGGAGACGGAAGTGGAGGCGACGGGGAATAGCGAGTTGGCGAACAGATGCGGAGGATTCGACTTTTTTCATCCCGAGACAGGGTGGGGGATGGGCCGGCCCAGCATACTACGTCCCATCGGGATAGGTGGAATAAGACGCTCTATACAGAGCCTTACCCCAAATGCAGGCATGCAGCAGCGGTGGGGCACGCTGGTTGTCTTGTCTCCATCGGTCCGCTTAAGCATAGCGCTCGTTGGGCTTGGCCCAGCAACAGGCATCCGATCGAGCATTACCGTTTTTTTCTCCTCAAACTTACGGAAGCGTTCCTATCCTCGTCGGACTCTGCTTTTCGTTTTTCTACTTTATTTCTGACGATGTATTCCCAATCGGACTCCAACATTGCACATATGGTTTCCACATCGTATTTTTTATCTCAGCGACTCCGTTCATATCTCGGAGTTGTCCCAATTTCCACACATAAATATGCATGGATATAACCAGCCGTAGGTGATAAACCCTCTCTTCCCAAGCACGTACAAAATTGTCGAAAGACCATACACAGACCATACAACTACATACCCATGGGCCTCGGCAACTCAAAGTCTGCCGCCGGCAGAGACGGCAGCAGAACCACCTCGCCGATCATCAGCGAGACGAAAACCGGATCGATCACCATGCACATCGGTGGCCACGCGCAAACGAAGGACATAGGCGTCGGTGAACCCATAAAATCCAGTACCTTTGACGTCGGAGGGCATAGCTGGTACATCTCCTACTACCCCAACGGCAGCAGACAGGAGACCGCGGGCTGGATATGCGTCCGCCTCGCCCTCCACAAACCAACCGCCGCCGCCGACGTCGTCACGGCGGCGTACCAGTTCAGTTTACTCCAGGGGGACGGTCGGGATCAGCATGTCTTCGTAACCACCCAGTCAGGTGAGTGGATCTTCTCCATGGTCGACGGCTACACTGGAAATCAGGGTCGGGGGTTCGGAAAATTGATCAAGAGGAAGAATCTTAAGAGATATCTAGGAGGAAAAGCTTTTAGGGTCAGGTGCGAAGTTACAATTCTAAGGACTGCATCTGCTTCACTGCCGCCTGTCGTGGAGCCACTGACGACGTCAGAGCTGCGCCGCCATCTCGGCGACATCCTCGCCACCGGAGATGGAGCCGACGTGTGTTTCATGGTGTCTGGTGAACCGTTCCTGGCGCATAGGAGTGTGCTCGCCGCACGGTCGTCGGTTCTCAAGGATGTGCTCTTCGGACCGGGGAAGGAGACGACTGGAACTTGCATTGAGGTCGATGACATGGATGCTACTGTGTTCCGGGCCGTGCTTCACTTCATCTACACTGATACCCTGCCTCACATTGAAGAGGGAACCAAGCTGCAGTGGCCCAAGGTTTGCTTGTCGCGGCGAATAGGTAACATTGAGAGGCTAAAGTTTCGTCCTGAGTGACTGTCGTTTTCCACATTGTATCGCATTGAAATAGCCAGGACCAGTTTCGTCCTTCTGTTTTTGTTTTGAGGACCTGCAAAGCTACAATTGCTAGCTTTTTACTCACCTGTACTCTGTTGAAGCTAAGTAAAATTACATGATACTCCCTCTGTTTTAAAGTGTATGTGGTCGTTTTTATTATTTTTTCTAAGTACATACCTTTTTCCATCCAAACTTTTTGGACATAACCACGATCATCATCTCTAAGGCCAGTATCAATGTATAGCTTCCAAGACCATGAAACAAAAAACATGAAATAGGTCTCCACCTCTCAATGTATAGCTTCATGGATAATTTTATTCTTTTTGGGTCCCACCGGTCTCCCCCTCTTTTCACTCTCCCCACCCCCACCCGTGGTTCATGCACGGGGAGTGACCATGGCTGGCAACCATCCCACGGCGGCGGGCTGCTCCATCCCCTATGCCCAGTGACCCTCCCCGGCAGCGGAGCCAGCTCCCCCGTGTTCGGCAACATTTCTGTGACGGCGGAGCGTACTCCCCGTGATTTGGCGACCCTCCCCCGTCCTGCTCCGGCCTTTCTTCCCTAATGAAGTAGTAGACCCGCCTGGCGCCCTATCCTCCACAATGAAACAATGGCGGTTTCGTGTAGTTTGGAAACAACTCGTTTTATCCCTACAGAACATTTTCTGGTCACAATTTTAATTTAATACAAAAAATTCATTCACAAAAAATCCCCAATGAAACCCCATTGAGACTAGCCTAAGTTTGTACATTTGCAATTGAATACGGCGTCATTTCCTCCTTAGGACCACTGCATGTAATGGGTGACATAGCCTTGTCACAGACAATACCATTACTATTCAAAAGTGCATCCACATTGAACAAAATTTGGCTTCTAGGTCATGAAGACATAAGCCATTTAGCTAAGAACCGAACCGATGGCAATACTAAGGCCAGTCTCAATGGGAGTTTCATGAGTGTTTCATGCACATTAAATGCAGCGCCACATCAACAAAATTTCACTTTTTGCATGAAACTCATAGGAGAGAGAAGGAAAGAATTTCACCATGGTGAAACCTTTGGGCACTGTTTCACATGCGTTGGAAACTGTGTGAACCCCCATTGAGACACAAATAAAGTTTCACCATGCAACTATGCAATTAAACCATGCAATGAGAGAGAGGTTGTGGGACCCTTGAGCCTATGAAACTGTGCAATGAAACTGTACATTGAGGAAGACGTCTATTTCATGTCAAAGTTTCACATATTGGAAACCAGGAGATGAAACTCTCCATTGAGACTGGCCTAATGGGTAATTGAATTCCAAATGTGAAAAGCACATTATTCCAAACAAATCTCACAAAGTGGCAATCAAGAAGCAAAGGGGTTGGAGACTCTGAGGAATTACTAAAACAACATACTTGACATTCATTTCAAGTCCAGGAGTCGTTTGTCTTTGAATCTATTCAGACTAGTTTCTATCGACCTGACACTTTCTTGCCATTACTATCGCCTGGTTAAGGTATTTTTGAGGGTTACATCTTGAACATCACTATGGCAGTTAAAATATGGAATATATGATTTGTAAATGGAAAAGCTCTAATTTATTTTGTCGAACTTCATTGAAATAAACAAAACACACCTCCTATACACTCTAGGTGCCTTAGAATTGAAATCGATGATTTCTAGCGACCCCATCCACTCAAACTATGTGACTCGTATTAGGGTTTAGGGATCGAGCGTGCCTCAATAGTAACACTAGCCCCCACACTCTCCCAGAGACGAAGGCGTTGATTAGGGTTAGAGCGACGGAGGCAGCAACCTCCCTTACTAGATTCACCTCTTCTTTCTTCTCTAAATCTAACGAGCATAGATGGGGTTAAGGGTAGCTTCAAGTCCTTGAGGGTGGGCGACCGAACCAGGTTAGGGTCAGGTCATCACTTGTAGGTTGGATGAGATGGACAAGGTAGCATCACCAGGGGGGCATGGAGTAGGCCGACATGGGTGCGCTAGGGTCTCGCCGAAGCTCCCACTATTACAGATAATTATGCAAGACACATAACCATGGCGGGCGCATGATTTGCCCGCCATTGTTAATGATTTGCTGACCATGGCTAGCCGGCCTCCTAGGCGCTCGCCATGGTTAAGCCCACGATTAACCACGACCTTGCAGCCATGGCGCTCGCACTTTGCCCACCACAAAAACCTAAAATGCCCGCCACAGTTAAGAAATCTTTACTCATGGGTCCGTGGCTGCGGCTGGGCTGTAGGCGGCTGCAGGCTCTGGGCATGCAGCACGAATCAGCACCGTTGATTTGTGACCCTATGGCTCACATCCATCGTTTGAAAACATTGGAAAATTCAGCCCGTGATTCTGTAATTCTATAACTCTTATAAAAATAAACCCCACTACATGATTTCTCTCTATATGCAAGGTGTCCACATCATTCCCATGAAGTGAACCCACTATATCCTCGACTTGGTTCCTTTAATGCATCTGGTCACTTCCATGATGACTCCATCCAGCATCAACTCTCATGTCCATCCAACTCCTCTATCCCACTTCTATAATAAAGCTAGCATTTAATCAAATTCATTATTATTTTCTCTTGTATATAAGCAGCAACGCGTCTTGAATTCTCCTAGTTCCCTAAAACAAAACCTTTTTTTTTAGCAGAAGTTCCCTAAACGAAACTGAACCGTACAAACAGCACACTCAACAAAATATTATAGGCAATGATTTGTACGTACGTAAATATGGGCCACCAGCCCACCGCTCGTGCCTCGGGTAACACGACTCAACTTGTTTTGAGGCCCACCGGGCCACTGGTCTGGAGGCCTACATATGTACCCCAAAACCTAGTAGAGTTTTGGTTTGGTACGGAGAATCATCTACTTGATTCATCTACTTTTTTGGGTGGGCGCTGTACTCTCGTACTAGACCGCCGCCATGGCCGGCGGTGGCGGAAGCTCGTCCACGGTCTCTACAGAGTATACATGTGCATGCAGCCCGTGGCCCGCCGGCACACGCCGTGGGGCCCGCCGGCCCGCCCAAGCACGGCACGGCCCGATGCACCAGGCCGTGCCTGGGCCGCCACTCTACGGCGTGGCACGGCCCGAGCATGGCCCGGTCGAAGAAGCAGCCCGGTGCGGGCCTGTTATGCTTTGCCTAACTCTAAACATTCCAAGCCCAACACTGATACTGAGCAGCCCAACAATGAGCACATTGAACAGTCCAACACAGAACAGCCCAAGCCTCCAAACCTAACTCCTCGTCGTACTCGCTAGCACCGCCGCCGCGAGCACCCGCGAGCACCGCGACACGCCCCCTCACTGGGCGCTACCGCCGCCCCGCGAGCAACACGACGCTCCTCGCCTCACTGCGCTAGCGCAGCAGCCGCCGCCGCGAGCACGCGCCGCTCCTCTCCTTCTCCTCTCACCTCTGCGCTGCCTCTGGCGAAGCGCTACGCGCCCGCCGCCGCGCGCCCCAAGCCCCGCGCCCGCGGCCGTCGCCCGGCTTCCGCGCACCAGCGCCGCACCACCGGCAGCAGGTCTCGCCGACCTCGCGGCTCGACGCCGGCGCCGGCGGCACGGCGCGGCCTCCACGGGCGGCATCGGCGGCGTCGTGCTTCACGGGCGGCCGCGGGCGGCGCGGCCGCGGTAGAACGGCACGCGGGCCGTGCCGTGGGCCGCCGGGCGAGCACGAGCACGCGCGGAGGCGCACGGCGGCGCGGCGGGCGGCGGCGGAGAGGAGCGGCGCGCACGGCCCGGCGTGCGGCGTGCGTGCCGCGCGGCCCGATGCCCATGTATACTGCAGAGACAACGACATGGTGGCACGTGTTCAAGGTCCAAGGGTACTCAAAATACAAGGGCACAGCCGGCATTGGCACCGTCGTCTCGTCCGGCGAATTCCACATCGGAGGCCACAGCTGGCGCATCCAATTCCACCCTGGTTGCGCCTGTTGCCGCACCTGGAAGCAGCACCCGGCTGGATTTGCTTTGGTCTCTGTCGTGACCGTCGTGCGGCTGGCGACGATGGTCACGACGACGTGGGGAAGGTGCTCTTCACGTTGAGCCTGCTCAGCCTTGACGACGGCCAGCCATTGCCGTCGTACACACATGTATCACATCCACGGGAATTCTTGAGGAACACAAGCTACACATACCACTTCGGGCAATTCATCCGTAGTGATACCTTCGATTCACTCTATCTCAAAGCAGATTGCTTCAGCGTCAGGTGTGACCTCACCGTCCTCTTGCAGACATCCGACCAGTCCGTCGTGCAGCCAACGACGGACCTGAACCGCATCTGGGTAACATGCTAGCCACCGGGGTTGGAGGGGACGTGACGTTTGAGGTTGGTAAGGAGACATTCATTGCCCACAAGAACGTGCTCGCGGCGCGGTCGCCGGTGTTCATGGCAGAGTTCTTTGGCGGCATGATGGAGGAGAAGGCCGCCATGGCCCATGTTCGGATCCTTGGGATCCATGCGAGGGCGTTCAAGGCTATGTTGCACTTTATCTACACCGACACGTTGCCTGAGATCGACGACGAGGACAAGATAGTCATGGCTCAGCATCTGCTCGTGGCTGCAGATAGATATGATATTCAGAGATTGAAACTGATCTGTGAGAAGAAACTGTGCCTCTATGTTAACGCAAGCGTAGTGGCGACTACACTTGTGCTAGCCGAGATGCATGGTTGGGGTCGCCGACTCAAGGAGGCGTGCTTCAAGGTCCTGAAACATGGTGACAATTTCAAGGCGTTGGGGTATGAAGACTACAACTATCTGGTGCAAAGTTGCCCTTCTCTTCTCACCGAGTTTCATGCTGAGCATGGCCTGATACATGTAAGCGAAAAAAATAAGAACATGTCCTTATCTCATTGAATCAGTATTTCTATATATTTAGGATTTTTTTTGTTCTACTCAAGTCGATTGTCATGATTCAGCTACAAAGCTAATTAAACTTTACCATACTATGGGGGTGTTTATGGGGGTGTTTGGGATGGCTCCAACTCTTAAAGCTGCTCCACTCCAAATCTATAGGTGGATGAAGTGAGCTCTGAGTGGGTTGTTTGGCTGCCAACTCCATCTTTTTTATGGTTCCCACCAGTTAGCCTCACATCTCTATTTTCTCCCATCTTCTTCCTCCTGCGTGGCGGTGTCCACGGCCTCTAAATCCTAGCCTTCTGCACGGCACTGTGCCACCCTTGGACAGCTCTGGATGGCTTAGCGATAGCCTCACGGCGGCCCTTGACTGCGTGGCGAGGAGGAGGTCGCGCCAGCCATGCGGCGCCTTGTGTCGGCCTCGTGCTGCCCCCCCTAGATGACAACCGTGCTAGGATCTTGACCTGGATGGCCCTACGGTGGCCCTCGATTGCGTGGTGAGGGAGGAGGGCATGCCGGACCTGATGCTGGACCTCAGGCATGGACCTCCTTTGGACCTCCTTTGGTGGTGTGCAGGACCTCGCGCGGACGACCGCAGTGCCGCCCCTTCTAGCTTTGCGCCGGCATCGCAAGAGAGGAGAGCTTGCCGGTCCGGCGCGGCTGTGCTCCTGCGCTGGCCTCGTGCTGCACCTTCTTGCCCCACCTCGTGTCGGGAGGAGGGCACACTGACGCCTGGCGGCCCCACCTTCCCGCTCTGCTTCCTTGACTGCATGGCGAGGGTGGAGGTCATGCCGGCATCCGGTGGAGCCTAGCACAGCCAGTGGAGAAGGGGTAAATGGAAGGAGCGAGCCGACGGCCGGGCGGCGAGGTGGGCGGTGGCCAGCGGAGGAGAGGGCGGCTGGCATTAGGGGCGGTGTGGAGGAGAGTGCAACCGACGGGATCGGGAGCGACGGGCGAGATTTGGCAGGGCAGAGAGTTCGCGGGGGAGGGAGGGGCCGCGAGGCAAGTTAAAGAAAGACGCAAAGAGTTATTTTTGTGTAACGAAAGTGACATTGGTGGGTAATTACCCATGAACTCCATGGGTATGTTCATATTGGGTGGTTTTGGAGCAGCAGGACAAGTGCTCCACAACACCAGCCAACTCAAGTTTTATTTGCAGTACGACACTAGAGTTTTGGAGCTCTATAGAGTTTTGGAGCTGTGGTGTTTCGCTAGAAAATCCGGCCAGAGCCATGCCAAACACCCCTATGGTGGAACAAATAATAATTGCAGGACAATCATTGTCGTTTTCTTAGGAACTAGCATTGGTATAGTGTGTCACTGCGGGTTCATAGCTGAAAACTGGCATTGATATGTGAGCTTTCACTACCAGTTCGTGGCTCCAACCAATAGTTCTATATGGGGTCGCATTAGGATAAACTTTACTCTTGTAAAGTTTTTGAGTTTAAAGCGGTCCAAAACTTGATATACTTCAACTTTTCAATTGAGATGGTGCAAATGTCCAAATATTCAATTAGAATCTCAGAGATAAGATAGGTGATCATTTATAACGTTGAATGTGTTGCAATATAAGTGAATTGTCCACCTCTAATATGGTATAAACTTAATATGGTATCAAAGTCGAGGTCTCGAAGTTCAAATACTGATTAGTGCAATTAAATAAAATAATTGTTGCTCGCTCTTATTCCACATTTGAGGCTCGTCCGTCGCTGCTTAAGCTTTTAGGTTTAACTGGTCGGTGCACGCAACTTAATAGAATGAAAACAAACTCAATATGACATTTGTACTAGATCTCCCGCACCAACTCAAGATTAACATGCGGTGAAACTAACAAAACATTTGGAGGCAAAGAATAAAAAAAACCCTGCTAAGGCACCGGTAAAACAATTTCTAGTGGCAGGGTAATCT
The DNA here is from genome assembly GCA_015847255.1 of Hyparrhenia diplandra. Classification (NCBI taxonomy): domain Eukaryota; kingdom Viridiplantae; phylum Streptophyta; class Magnoliopsida; order Poales; family Poaceae; genus Hyparrhenia; species Hyparrhenia diplandra. The sequence goes on from JADLZK010003130.1 coordinate 66,321, forward strand.
ATATTGCCTTTATTAACAAAGGTGTGTTTAGTTGTTGAAATATTTTAGGTTCGGGTACTGTAGCAATTTTTGTTTTTATTTGGTAATTATTGTCCCACCATAGACTAACTAGAGTTAAAAGATTCGTCTCGCACTTTACAGCTAAACTGTACAAGTAGTTTTGTTGTTTACCTATATTTAATGGTCCATAAATTTGTCAAAAGATTTAATGAGATGGGTATTATAGCACTTTTTAGGTTCACCTTTTATGAACTAAACAAGTTCAGAGCGTTTGGGACAGCTCCACAAACTCTACTCTATAAACTCCACCGTGGAGAAGCTATAAAAAACATAGTGTTAAAACCGTTTGGCTAAAAAATGTGGAGCGGAGCAGTTCTAAACAGCCATTAAACCTCGCTGAAGTTGTTCATTTTCTAGAGGCATCTTAGGGCCTGATTTTAATTGGTGGACCAACCGCGGTTTGACAGGTCCATAGAAGTTTGTTTGAACATTAGTGCCTGCACGTAGGGCCTGATATTGATTTTCTCGTAGACTGCGACCCGGCCGTACGTACGTGTCGATTTGCCTCCGCCTCTCCGCTTTGCAGTGAAGTTGCAAGGACTATCGTGTATTCGTGTTCGCCCATGTACCACACCTGTCTCTCTCGCTGGATCGGATTTGTGTATTTTTTTTTCAATGAATGCCAGACTGTGACCTGCGACCTACCGTGGGGATGGCGCTAGTATATTTATAAATACAGCAGCTGCTCAATCTGCTGGTATAGTCCTTTCACCAGAGGCCTCTCACCTGACGCTTCCGACTATGCTGATAGCGATGGAATCGGTGCCGGTGCCGGCGGCCACAGGCCTGAAGGAGGACATCGCGGGGCTGTACGACGAGTCGTCGGGGGTCTGGGGAGACCATCTGCGGCGAGCACCTGCACCATGGCTTCTACAGGCCAGGCGATGCCGCGTCAGTGGACAACTTACGCCGAGCCCAGATACGCACCATCGACGAGGCGCTCGCCTTCGCCGCCATCCCAGGTTCGTCTACACCTTCAACCTTGTGGCTTAATTTTGCACGTCCAGTGTCACTCTGTTGAAACTGTTCAAACGGACCGTCGTGAACCAAGCAAACGGGGCGGGAAGGAAGAGGGCGAGCATATCCTCTAAATGGATCATGCTCAGATCAGTCCTATGGGTAACTAGGATATTGTCAGTCCCCTTAAATACAAAGGGCGAGCATGTCCTCTAAATGGATCATTCACAAACCAGTCCTTCTTCGGGTAACGAGGGTATTGTGTCTCGTTAAATACAAAATTTCCTACAAATCCTTTATCCCGTGTTCAAATCTGGGTACGTCTGATCAAAAATCAATGTTAGGATTGTGGATAAGACCTCCTAACTCTTCCATACAAAGATAGATAGCGGGGGGCAGCAGTAGGGTTTTTCCTTTCAAAATAAACTAGTTCACCAACCCGTGCTCCCGCACGGGTTTGAATTTTATGAGATACTAACTAATAAGAATTACTTATATCAAATATCTTCTTATCTCCACTAATATGTACTCTATTGTATTTATCTATAGTTTATCAAATATTTATTGATATTTTCCATATGTTTTGTTTCTTTGCATAGCACGTATATGTATCTTCAGTATACATTTAGTTGATACATTTACTTAAACCTTGGTAGTTTTAGCCACGGTCTATATTTTTTTGTCAAGGTGATGCAGTCTATATTTTGATGACATGAACTTCAATTTTCATTTTTTCCTAAATCTTTACCTTATTAACTCCTAAGATACAATAGCTATTATTTACAATGGTGATTATAGCCTACCGGTGAATTTGATGGCAAAATGTTTTAGCCTTTTGTAAGAATTTTAGAATCTTTTTTTTTACTTGTACCAATTTCCTGCATACTAATTTCTATTTTTAATATTTTGTAGCACCATATATATTTAGTTGAAACATAAATAAACTTAAAGTGAATAAAATCTTATATCAACCCTTTATATGTGATATCTTGAAATTCTATATCTTAACCTTTAACTTCTGATCTAGTTGTTGAAATATATTTTATATGTAATAATTTAAAATTTTAATGTTGATTGTATCGTTTATTCAAAATTTTCTTTTTGTTAAGAAATAAGAATATTCGAAGTCATCGGCTAAGATCTTAGTTTTGACAACACCATAAAGAGTTGTTTCAGCATGCACCATGGCACTGAAGATGTTGAAATTACTGTATGGTATTAGTAAATTTTCACTAAATAAATAATCCTTAAAATTAAGTTTTTAATATTCATATCATACAATGTTTAAATTGAAACGTTCAAAAATTTTATGGACAACCACTTCCAAAATATATTGTCATGAGTGTTAATATAAGTATGTCATTACTACGCTTTTTGGTATAAGGATATATTTCCATGTTGATAATCTTATTAATAATATGTTTTAACTCATGCATGGATGTTGAATTAGTATTCGTAATTGCTTTATATCAGTATTTACTTGTTGATTTGACACTTTATTTTAATTTTTGTACCGATTGAGGTGTGTAGTTTAAGTACAAATTATTAGATCTATATTACTTTACATTATCTTCATAATGCCTTGTAAGTGTAATTTGAATGCAAACTTACGGGTCGAATAAGGATTCTCTAATATTTTAGCATCATTAACATGTAATTAGAAGTAATTCAGTGATATTGTTATTAAGATAATAAAAAACCACACTCATGGTCAAGGTGGACTATATCATAAAATTATTTGTGGAAAGTAGTAATCATGGATGTTAAATATAAAATAAATGTTATACCTACTTTTAAATAAGAATGATACCATGTATGTCGCAATAGGCAAATTAAAATTATGGCATCTAGTAAGCATGGCCATACCTCTAGTCAACATTCGAGCGGGGCCAGTGTTAGGCGTGTAGATGTCGCGAGATGTAAGAATTCATGTTATGTCTAGCCTGCGTGTTCCCACCTTCCGTTTCTGCACCTAGATCTCTTCATCGTCCCCATCATATAATGCTGGTGTGTCCGTACCCGCGTCGACGTTGCTATGTGTCGCGGTGTCATGGTGACGTTTGATGTATATATGGAGCTGTTGTCGATGGGGGCCTTGCCGATTGCCGATGGATCGATCCTACGGTAGCCGGGTGTCATCTCTGTCACCTCATTGACCACCCTCACCATCTTATTGCTGGAGCCACAAAATTCCTAGAGCTAGGGAAAATCAGATTTGTTTCTCACCCAATCATGACAACATGCACGCCATCATCCTCCTCACTTTTGGAACATGTTGTCTTGGATCTCAATGGAATGTGGCAAACGTGCGATGATCCACAGGACTTTCGGATGTTGATATATGGAGCTGATGAAGTAGAAACTATGTTGAACGCATCATCTGTATGCGCCAGGCTCACACGATCCGCCAATGCTATAGTTGGTGTTGCTGATAAATGCATACGCTTCAATCTTCCATGCTCTACCAGCAAACTCAATACACCGTCATCGGAATAGAGTCGAGGCCGATTTGACTTTGATTATGATGTCATGAGAATTGTATACTTCAGTACATATAAATTATGTAGCTATATAGAGAGAGAGAGATTCAATAATAATGTTGGAAAGAAACTTTTGCATTCAGAAGTGGTGATCTCACCTGTATGGAGACACGAAGCTGCATAACCCTTAGGCTTTAGTACACTGAAAGACTTTTTTTATTGCCGAATGCTTGTCATCTTCATCTTCATACTCTTCATCGTCCATGCGTGTCTAAGTTGTTCTTGTTGACGGCTAGTCTGATGAATGTTTTTCCTCTGGAGCTCCATGCACCTACTCATCTAAAGTGCTGACCGAGGATGGACGAATGCAGGGTCTGCTGCATTTGCATGCACCTACTGCATTAGATTGTCAATAGATCTTGTGGTAGTGGTTGGTACATCACCTCTTTAATTCAGATCCACAATCCACAGCAGAAGATTGAGAACCAACCGATTGTAGCTACTCCAAATAGTAGATCAGGAAAGAAAGAGTCTGGACTTCATGCAACTACAAATAGTCGATCAGGAGGCAATATCGGTGACTTTTTTGGGGATTGAGAACTCCTAGTGATGGCAGGATGAGCCGGCGGCGGCAATAGGTTTCTGCAAAGCGATATAAAGAGATAAAGCTAAGAGGAGGCACGATGGCGATAGGTTTTAGCGTACGTAGGATATTTTCTATCGTGTAATTTGGCCGCAGATATATAGTTTTATTAAAAATTATATAATAAATCTTCAAAATGGCAGTGGTGGGTAATTTATATGTACATTTTGGGGGTTATGTCATGGTGTTGCGTAATGGCATAGGTGGGTACTTTTGTAAAAAAATAAATAGATCTAACGGTTACCTATCGCTAGAGTCTTTGGATTGGATGGCTAGATGTTTCTGATTAACGTGAGATTTTCTAGCATTTTATCTTTTTTCCTAGCACATCTGGTGAGGATTAACGTGGAGTCTTCGTTGGAGCCTCCAATTAGTAATAGTAAGATTATTTTTTTCAAAGATTCCCTCGTAAATCCAATTTTATTTTTGAGTGGTGGTAGATGATCTAGTTCCTATTATTATTAGTTTACTTAATTGACAGATTCCACAATAAATCTGGTCTAGATGATGACCAGTGTCCTTGCAGCGTCGATTATGAAGATGCCCTTATGGACGAACCTCCTTTTCCTTAGAAGTACGATGACGACTACTCCCCACTGTTGGCTAGTTAGACACTCCTGTTTTTAGATCTGATTGTGGCGGTGTTCGGCGGCGTGGCGTCCTCTATGTCAGCACCGCTTCGGGGAGACTTCTCCGTTTGTGTCGAGTAGCTGGTTATGCAATTTGATTAATCTACAAGACATCTCATTATATAAATACTCTAACCTTATTTCCCAAACAAACACCTGCATGAGTGCTTGTTAGCAGCACCTCTTTAGTCTGGTCGACACTTCCCTCACGCATCTCACTTGTCTCCTTAATTCCTGCCTGTATGTGTGTGCGTTCAGGCGTCAACCGTTGTTGCAGGAACAGACAACAGTGCAGCAGGGATTCAGGTTCAGGTAGTCATAGACTAGGTAGGCTGACGTGCCCATCAACACGGCATGGCTTAGTGCTCGTAGGGCCTTGCCGGGGTTGAGAGGGCAATGACTGCCTCATACGGCCCTACACAGTCGTGCCGGTTAGTGCCATGTCATTTAGTGTCAGCCCAGTTAAGAGCCTGTTCAGCCATTTAGCCGGCAATGGAGTGATCAATTCATTCTCCCTATGAGGGTATTTTAATACTCCGTTGTTTCTAATTAATTCTAAGCAAGTTTTTATTTTAAATTGTTTGGAGACAATCTTTGTGATTTTTCTTGGCAAATGCAGAGGATTTCTTCTAAATTTTAGCCAGCTCTTTACTCAATGCACTGCCGCATACAATTTTTTTCCGTGGGGCAGACTAGGGAAAGAAATAATGGGAAAACGGTTAATGGATTGGTTGTCAAACTTTCTTTAGATTTCAGGTTTCATTTCGAGTGCAGATGATCCAGAGAGGAAGCCAAAAACGATAGTTGATGTAGGATGCGGCATTGGAGGCGGATCAAGGTACCTTGCGCGAAAATACGGAGCACAGTGCACTGGCATCACGTTGAGTCCAGTTCAAGCTCAAAGAGGGAATGCTCTCACCGCCGCCGAGGGCTTGTCAGACAAGGTGCCCATATAATATGACTAGCGCTACCTGAATCATGGTCGATGTACAATTAAATATCTACAATTCATAGTAAACCCAGCTAAGGGACTTTGTCAGCACCTAGTTTTCACCCGAGATCAGTAACATTGCTGGTGCAGGTTTCCCTCCAAGTTGCTGATGCTCTAGAGCAACCGTTTCCTGATGGGATGTTTGATCTTGTATGGTCCACGGAGAGTGGTGAGCACATGCCGGACAAAACAAAGGTAACCTGGTTTCTCTATGTAGACGTTCACTAAACATGTGTTTGGCTTGAACTTTTACCATTCATGAAAATGCACCGAAATCTCCTTACTGATGATTATATCTAAACTGCATAATGTTTGAGCTCTTACCATGATCCTGTATTAGTTTGTCAGCGAGCTAGCGCGTGTGGCTGCTCCCGGCGGGACAATAATCATCGTGACATGCTGCCATAGGAACCTAGAGCCGTCGGAAACCTCCCTGAAACCTGATGAACTGAGACTATTGAAAAGGATATCCGATGCATACTGCCTCGCTGACTGGTGCCCACCGTCAGACTATGTCAACATTGCCAAGTCACTGTCTCTCGAGGTAAGGGGGAAAAAGGGTGTTTCTGATCTCAATAATTCTGAATAAATTTGAGAGACCTTGTTTACCTTATATAAAACTTTGTTCCTTTATCTAAAAAAAAAATTGATTACCTTACAATGCAAATCTGTCTCCATCAATATCCTGATAACAATATAAATATATAATTCGGATTGTTATTTGCATCATGTGATTTGATATGGAACACAATTTTTTGTTGTTTCATGTTGTGACAGGATATCAGGACAGCTGACTGGTCGGACAATGTGGCTCCGTTTTGGCCTGCTGTGATAAGACTATCACTATCATGGAAAGGCCTGACCTCTGCATTAACATGTGGTATATATATGCAATTTATTACTCCTCTCATCTTCAGTAGCTTTTTTTGCTGAACATGGAATGTTCCAAAAACTCTGGACCTCATTGAGATGTGAATTATTAGTTTTACATTGATTTTTCCCTATGTGTGAAGGATGGAAGACGATCAGAGGTGCGATGGCGATACTTCTGCTGATCCAAGGCTACAGGAAGGGGCTCATCAAATTCATCGTCATCACGTGTCGCAAGCCTGGAGCACCATAGGACAGGTTGCATCGCCTGCTCAATCGAATAACATACATTCGTGGCGTTCTGAAACCACACCCAAGATGTCTCAATAACTTCCATTCGAGAACATATTTACCATGGCTTATGTCCAATATTTTCTATCACGGATATTCCAATTTGCATGCCGTTGCCAAACCAAAGTGCAGCAAATCAGTTGACCATCTAGAACACACTCAGTTGTCAATGAGATGAACAAAGAACAAATATTTGTACTCGGAGGAGAGATCTTACTATTACTAATTGGAGGCTCCAATGGAGCCACCACGTTAATCCTCACCAGATGCGCTAGAAAAAAAAGATAAATCCTTAGAAATTCTCACAAAAATTAGAAAGATCTAGCCATCGGTTTAATGGACATTAATCATCATTAATATCAATGGCCGTCAGATCTATATATATATTCCTAAAAAATCAGCCACCTCACCATTACGTAAATACCATAAAATAACCCCTAGACTTATACCTTAATTACCCACTTTTGCCATTATAAAACACAATGCATTTAATTAATAATGATTCAAAAAAAAAAAAACTCAAAGCTAATAACAGATCTAACTGCGAGAAGAAAAAAAACATGAATATATTGTTCCTCCCATCCTCTCTTTCGTGGTGTATTAGAGAAGACCCGCCGCCGTTCAAGTCACCGAGCTGCAACGCTGGCTGCTTCAACCAGAAAACGCAGATTCCCATGCTGCTATGCGGAGTTTCCTGAGTTTCCTGATTCCCATGCCATACTGCCGGCCCCTGATCCGTAACATATGTGGGTTCTTTTGTGTAGTAAGTAGTTGTTGTCCTTTAATTCATTGTCTAATCTCTTATTTGAACTTGGGCACACATGTTTAATTTAGTACATCAGCAGGAGTAGCATGGCAGATTTAGCATGCATGCATATGGTCTGCATGGACGAACTGGTGTTGTGACATGGGTACCCACGACAGATCCAAAACCTGCGTCCTTTGGCATATTTATAATTGTAACCCAACACAGTGAAGGGTTTGGGCAACGAAGTGATGGAGCTCACCACCTGGTCCTATAAAAAAGGTATATCAATTTCGATTTTGGTCTCTCCACTGCACGATCCATGCCATGCATAAGTATTTTGACAAGACCAATTAATATGACCTCTAGCCATACTGTGATTGTATGTCTGTACATAAAGTGTCTAGCCGGTTCAGCTACATCTAGCAAAAGAACAATTTTGTATAGGTTCATGGATGTGAGAAGATCTAATCATTATCTTTTATTTGTGTCTTAAAATTAGAACAACATGAATTAGTTAAAGCACATTATGAAATTTCACAAAAACATGTGGTCGGTACTGTGTTATTTACCGTTAGGGGATATGGGTGATTAAAGAAGACAGTTGGATATAATAATCCTATTTTATTAGTGGATTTAAATTACTACAAAAAGATATGCTTATTTTTGTGTTATTTTCACTTTGAGATTCATGGTATGACATTGAACACTAGAGTTTTTTTTAAAGAAGAACAACAACAATTTGTTGCAAAATTACTGTCTCTATCTGTGTCAGGTTGGGTCATAGAGGAACTCCTGGAGACTCTTTATGTTGCACATGAACAATCCAAACATCTGGTCATAGAGGATCTCATAGAGACTCTATGTTTTTCCTAAATTATAGGAATGGAGATTTTGGTGACAAAATTTGCCTCAAAGAGCCTCTTTAATTGGAACTCCAAATATAGACGACATTCTCTATTCTAGATTTCTCTCTAGCCATAGATGGAGAAAGAGGATGATTCTCTAGATTTCTCTCTAGCCATAGATGTATAAAAGTGGTTGCATGGCACAAGGATGAAAAAGTGTTTTACTTAAATTAATCTTCAAATAATGATCTAAAGAGAAAATTTTATAATGACTCTTGGAGATCCTCTTATATTGTAGCCCAAGCTAAAATACTTTGGACGCTCACTTTCTTCAGCTAAAATATATTGCATGGCACAAGGATCCATGAAGTGTGGCATGTTTCTACCCAAACGACAAAAACCTGGTCAACTCAAGTGGGCTTAATGATGTTACTGCTTTTGGACATTCAAACTTGAGCAAATTCATCAAAATGTAAGTCAACAGTTAAATTTACATTTGGATCTATATATGTCTTGATTTGCGTGGTTTGTACAATGATAATAATTTGCATGTCGTTCTTATGATTATGATACATTTTTCATTAGTCAAAATATGTAATAAACCAATCATATGTTTGTGAGCATTCTCGGGGAACCAATGTACATATGTGTACTTATCTTTTTTTTTTTTCTAAATAAAATTGTACTTAAACTTTACTAGAGCTAGAGGGAGAATAAGATTTTACTAATTATGAAGGGACTTATTTTATATAGTTTCCATATGTTGCCAGACCATTGTAAATAGTCTATAACCAAATTTTTGTGGCAGCCTTATTTGCTCCTGACCTATAAAAAAATATGGAATCTAATTTGTTTATGGAAAAACAAAGGAACTTAAATTTATTATCTTCTTGATATTAGGACCGCCACCCCATCCTATAGTACTTAAGAGCTTAAGAGTGTAGTTTATGATCAAAAATTATTATTTTTCAGAAAGTACAAAAGGAGAGTTCACTATAGATATTATAAGTGTAGAAACTTCAACTTTACTTGAAATAAAAAATTATAGTAACGTAGAAATTTCAAATAAAAAATTAAAATTAAATAATTAGATTCATTGTGTGACATAAGGTATGGGCGGCAACAAGAGATATTATGGTTTAAGATAATTGTTGTGGTTTCAACTAAATGCATATTAGAGTCACATAAAGGTGACATGCAAAAAGAAAAACTATGTATATGTAGTTTAAAAAATAGTTAAAGACAAGATTATCACAATTGGATAGGAAAACACTAATCTTGATTTTAACCCGTGCGGGAGCACGGGTTGCTGGACTAGTTGGGTAAATGGGTAGTAGACTGATATTTGGTTCGATTGGGCAACCTCAATAGACTATATATCGTTGACTAATTTTTCCAAAGCATACTATATTAAGGGAAATTAGAGATGTCACGGTTACAGCCTCTATTAGTCAATGATGATGTGCCAAAATCCGAAAAAGAGGCAACACTTAACAACAATCACCGGCTCTAACGGCAGAGCTTGTAATAACTAAGAAACCAATTTTTGCGACGGCAGAGATAAGGGGGCTCAGACGCCCCTTGCCGCGGACCGTGTTTGGCTCGGACGCATCATCCGAAGCGCCCGCGGATGGCTTCCCTCCTTACTGTGGGGATGTCGCCTCTAAACTGGCCGTGGAACCGCACCTCCAATGTGGTTGGCAGAGTCCTCTGCCCGACGTCCCTCCAATTTGTTGTGGAGCACCCGACGCGTCTGTCGCTCAGGTCGCGGGTCATGGTAAGCCGATTTTTTGCGGGTAGACTGGAGCTTCTCCTGAGCATCTAATCGTCGCCCACCAGCTTGGATGATCTTAGCCGTGATGGCTCATATAGCAAGGGTTCCTAAAGTGGCAAGGTGATGGCATCAATGAAGGCCTCAAATGGGTCGAGCTGGAAACGGTGGCGTCGGCCGCCTGGTCTAGTGCGGCCACTAGCGAGTTGATGTCGCAATCTTCCACCTCATCGCTGTACCAGTGCCTTGGCTTCCGGCACCATGTCATCAATGGACGGGTCCACACCAGCCGCCCTCAGCACCTCAACATCGGTGAAGTCGAGCTCAGCTGCTCCTGCTCAGCCATCTTTGACAGTGAACAGTGGTCCGCCTCTACCGTGGAAATACATAAGGGATGCATGACAACAGCACCGAGCTGAACCATCCGCGGCGGCGAGCAAGTGTCCGCCAATGCTGCCTGGGCCTCCAAGAAGGCAGTCCGAGTAGGCGGGCACAGGCTATGTCCCACTAGGAGGGATGCGGCAAGCTCATCGAGAGCATGAGGTTCTCCGTTATATATAGTTGACTAATAAGCACATCTGCAAATTGTCTAAAGAACCAAACAACATATGCATGTTGGGAATTGTTTAAAAAACCGAACGAAGTTTTTAGTTGTAAATTTCGATTATAAACAAGATAATTTGGAAATTGTCCGAATAACCAAACAAGAGTCCTTACAATGTTGCAAAGGTGCAAAAAAACAAGCTCGCAAAGGTACTCAAGTCCTAACAATCAAGTTGCGAGTTGTATATTTCGATTTCTAAACAATCTTACAAAGGTATACTCAAGACCTAACAATCATGCTGCTCGTCCACAACACGCAGCTCTTGGAGAAGAGAGGGGCAAGTACTTGTCAGATATTTTAAGCCTTCCCCAACCATAAGCTTCTCGTAATTGTCCGACGACTTGAGGACATTGAAGCACGCCTCCTTGAGCTGATGGCAACCGTGCTGTTCGGCGACCACAAGTGTAGTGACCACTGCACTTTTCTCCACAAACGTGCTTAAAACAAACTCGCACATCGACTTTAGCCTCTCGACGCCATACCGGTCAGCTGCTACGATCAGATGCTGAGCCATCGCCGTCCAGTCGCCGTCGTCGATGTCGTCCGGCAACGAGTCGGTGTAGATGAAGTGGAGCAGCGCCCTGAACACGCTCGGTTCGACGCCATGGATGCTCACCCGATCCGCGGCCATCTCCCTGTATTGTGGCCCGCCGAAGAACTCTGCCTTGAACACCGGCGACCGCGCCGCGAGCACGTTCTTGTGCGCACGGAACGACTCGCCGCGGACGTCCAGCGTCACGTCCGCGCCGTCTCCGCTGGCGAGGAGGTCGCCGAGTTGCGGCACAGGTCCGGCTGTGGCGGCGGCGCCGCTGGAGACGACAGTACTGTGACGTCGCACCTGATGTAGAACGCGTCGTCTTTTTCGTGGTTGGATTCGAATTCTTTTCTGTCCATGAACCGCGCGTGGCTCCATGACTGGCCTTCTCTCGAGAAGGTCCAGACACCACATGATACGGTGTGAGATGCCTCGCCTCCGACGTCGCGCAAACTGAACGTGGTCCGGACCATGACGTCCTCTCTCCCGGTCCCGGCGGCACGACCTTCGAGACGTAGGGCGAAAGAGATCCAGTCGGCGGTGTCCTCGGTGAGACCGTCGGGGAAGTAGGCGACGCACCAGGTGTGCCCTGCGACAACGAACGGGCACGATTTCAGGCGCCTACCGACGCCGAGACCACCGATTTTTGAGTAGCCCTCGACCTTGAGCACGTGCCACCCGGTCGCTGGCTCGGTGAACAAGAAGGTCGACGACATGTCATATCGTCCTCGTCGTCGTCCTCGTCTCTACGTTGAGAGCATCGGCGTGGTACGACTTTGTCCTGGCCGCTTACGTGTACGTGCAGTATATATATATATATATGTACTACTGCATTGCGATGAACAAATTATATTCGTCCACAATTAGGATTGGAATCCTACTCGATATGCTGGTTGCAATATGGCTAGCGATCGACGTATAATCGCGACGTATAATCGTATCACCCCATAAAATAGCCCTTATAACCCTGACTGAAATGATTTCTGGATGGATTTACAGATATGGGCTTAGTTAATTAATGCAATCTTTTGTGTTCACTTTGTAAGATGTTTTTGCTTTCTCTTTTTAGGGATTACTATTTTTTCTTTTAAAATCAGAACATATATTTTTAGCATTTTTTTTCCTTCTCCCATGGCAATGCACGGGCACTCATCTATAAAATCAAGAAATATGATCAGACTCTAAAAACAGATGGAAAAGTATAAAAAATCTTTCAATACAAAAGACATACGATGAGATCGACTCTCTCTACAAAAACAGATGGGCACTCTTCTCAAATTAGTATGTACTAGCAAAAATGCTCGTCACGCGTTGCGGCGAGAGGAAAAAAGCTACAGGAGATGCATTCACTATTTACATTCAGCATTCTCTAATATTTTATTCAAGCTATCAACACCATGGATGGGCAGCTGGAGCTGGCCCATAGCTGTTTGATTTTCTGTTCAGCCATGTTTTCAGTTCATTTTCTTCTGTAGCTTTCAACACAGTCTTCAATATGTCTCCATATTCAGACATTCAAAACTGCTGAGTTTTCTTTTTGTTTTTATGCATTTCATAGTTCTAGTAACGTTCAGACATTCAATGTTGAGCATTCGTCGGCTAACTTCGATATTTATATTGTCAATACCTCTGACAATACAAGAATCAATATCCAAGCTCAGCTACCCCCAATGCAGCTCGTTGCTTATGGGGAAGCTGCTGCACTTGCCCTGGCGGCAGACATCCTCAAAAGAATGAGCCCATCAAGTATCATCATCTTCACAGATAACCAGATCTTGGCCAACTACCTGCCAAGCGCAAGAACTCAAGAACCACCAGATTGGAGAATCAAAATCTTCACCCAATCCTTCATCAACAATCTGGAGGGTATTGATCGCCATATCATCAAGCTCCATAGAAGTCAGAATGCTAAAGCTCATCACCTAGCCAATAGAGCTTTTAGATCTAATGCCACTTCTTCTAGTGCTTTTCACTTTGTTTGTGCCAACGAGCACCATGTCAGCAGCTGCTATGTCTCCATAGCATTGCAGAACTATCTGTGTAACTTGTATGATCCTATATCAGCCTCATGCCACTAATTTGAATGAATATTGCATGTTGTCGCTATTTTGAAAACCGATTGTCAATGTGCATATTGTGTCTTCTCCCAAAATGTGCAAATTGAATGTCAATGTGATATTGCTTGTCACAGACCGGATCGATTCTGGCGTGACACGTGGCTGACGCGACTTTTACAGGGCGGCACGCCCCTGCGTTGGTGGTGCAAAGTGGCGGTGGACGGCAGCGCGGCAACGGGCGGCAGTGCGCATGGGGGGGGGGCGGCGCATGTGGGGAGAGAGAGAGAGAGAGAGAGAGAGAAATTGATATTTATTGCTTGTTACCCTAAGAGATTACAAACCCCTTACTTATATATCCCTCCTAGTGGGACTTGTAATCCAAGCAATTTCTCTAAAAGTTTCCTTATAGAGTTGGAATACCTTTTACAAGTAATCCTATTTATTTCCTAATAAGGGTTTTCCATATAGAGTTGGAATATTCCTTTCACACCAAAAATCCTAAGATAATTCTAACTGAACTCTTACTTTATTAATTGCCAAAGAAGCCGTAGGGAGACGGTGGTGGCGGGGGAGGGCGCGCGGCCCCCTTGGGGGGGCACTTCGGCTGGCCGCGAGCCTCGTGGGCCTGCCGTCTTGGGCCCGATCTCCGGCATGTGACATCTCACCCCTCCCCACCCCCCCCCCCCCCACACACACTTCTCCGACCGACACCGGAGGGACATACGGGATGCCTAGCATTATGAACTCCACCCGCAAAACCAATTTGCCATGTACGGGTTCCTCGGGATGATGTTCTCCTGAGTGCCATCCTAGGCCCTCTCTAGGAACATGAAGTGTTCATTCGCCGACGGGTTGACGAAGAGCGGTACGAGGCGCAAGTTGGAGGCGAGGCAGCTATGTTCAAGATCATCATACCGTACATGAAGGAGCCGATGTCGAACATGGATGGAGAAAGCTGTTGTCTTCATTGTTCTCGCACCGTAGTTGATGTAGATGTTGTCGATGGTGAGGAACAGGTGATCCATACCGTCAAGGAAGACAACGCGAGCATGTCCCACATGGTGGCACCTTGACCACAAGCCGCCGAGGAGGATGGCAGTTTGGCACGACGGTCGCCGGTGGCGCCGTGTAGGCGCCCAGAGCGAGGTAGTTCGTCTGGCGAACTCCTCCCCTCGTAGCAGAGAGTGTCCAGCAGAAGAGGCGAGGAAGTTGGGAGGTAGAAGCGGCCACCGAAGAGTAGGAAGCTGTCCTCCAGCGTCCAAGCTAGTGCAGCGACACCCGTGGTGACGCCGAGGGCGATTTGCTGTAGCTGCTGTTCGTCCAGCTGCGTTGCTCGTCATAGCTGGACGAAGACGCCCGATGGATGTGTCACGATGTCCAAGGCATTGGCATGTCGTGGTCGTTTGCCCAGCCTTGACGTGATCGGCCCGCATGCCGGCAAAGGGACCCGACCTAAAGCGACGCGCCCCGGCGCCCCCGTGTTGCTGGGGGAGGCGCCGTGAATGTCCAGCCCCTGTCCGTCACGGTAGTACTGCAGCTTGTCGGTGGCGAAGTCCCATGTCAACCTGCCTAGGCTTGTTAGTCAGGGCATGCCGAGGATAACGCCAACATCATTGTCGACGCGTGCATGACGAGGTATCGGCGTCGAAGATGTCGATGTTGATACCAAGTGGGACCTCGAAGGTGGCCGCCCGTCGGGTTGAAGTGGCACGGATGCCGGCGGTGACCGCCACCCGCACTAGCCGAAGTTCGCAGTCCCCCGCCGTGGTCACCACGCGGGGTCGATGTAGTTGTGCGTGGCACCGAGTAGACGAGGATGCCGACGCGCCGTGCTTGAGATCATATCGACGAGGTAGAGAGTTATGCACCACGTACCGGGGAGTTGGGGTCCCGAATAGGACCCTGAGGTCAGCGCCGTCAGGTGGTCGCCTTCTATGTTGGTGCCCTCCTTGTCGTCGTCGTAGTCGTTTGAAGATGGTGATGTCGAACAAGTGCTTGCACTTGTGACCCCGTGAGAATGGCTCGCCACGCTTGAAGCACGCATGACCAGCCTTCCGTCATTCTGTCATCTCCTCCGGTGTCAGTTGTTTGAATGGCCGAGTCGATGTCGCTATTGCCGCCGGTGTCGAAGTTGTCGGTGCCAGTGGAAGAGGCACAGGCGCGGGTGCCTTGCCCTGCTGCTGAGTCATCTTGCCATAATTCTAGAGGATGGAGAGGCGGCGCTTGTATGCTCTGGCGAGTGACATCGCCGTCTCCATGTCCTTTGGATCTTGCAGCTCAACGTCGGTTTTCAGCAATTCTCCCCGTCCCCTTTGTGTAGATGTTGACCTGCTGCTAGTCGTCGAGATGTCTAGTGCGAGCGACGTGCGCCAGGAACTGCTCCGTGTACTCATCGACGGTGTCATTGTTTTGGAGCGATGCCAGTTCACTCAGCGGATTGCGTCTGGTAGATGGGCTAAAGCTCTCATTGATGTACTAGGCGAAGCTTGCCCACTCTGTCATCGCATTCTTTTGGGACATGCGCATGTACCACTGCCGTGCTCCTCCTGTGAGATGGTAAGATGAATGCCAGACTTGCTCCAAGGCTGGCGTACCTTGTCCCCTGAAGAATTGCTTGCAGCTGTTGAGCCATGGTAGGGAATCGTCCTTGCCATCATACGTCGGGAAGGACAGCTTGTCCGACGAGGTACTAGGCCGGGGAAGTGGTCGGGCGGGTCATGGAGGGCGGCGCTTGCGCCACCGGGGGGGCCGACACCCCTCCGTGTGTCGGCTTCGGGTCCAGGATGGTGGCCATCCGCTTCTCTAGCTCGGCTGCCAGCTCCAGCTAGGCGGGGATCGTCTTGCCCTTCTCCATGTACGCCTTGATGAAGGCGCGCCCGAGTCCTCCATAGCTGACTTCATCTACATTTCAACCTCATGGAGGAGCTTTATCTTGCACTCCTCCGCCGGATTGGTACCGGAGAGGACAACGACTTGATCGGCGGCGTGTCGAGGCGGGCGGTGAAGTTGGATAATTGCTTCGTCAACTCGGTGAGCGTCTTCTTCGTGTCGGTGTCCATGGTGGTGGTTGGATCGTAGTGGCCTCCGGATACTAGCTATCACAGGCCGGATCGATTCTAGCGTGACACATGGCCAGCGTGCGCCGATCGGGGTGGCGCGCCCGGCGTTGGTGGTGTGGTGGTGGAGGGGCGGTGCGGCAGCGAGCGGGGGTGAGGGCGGCGCGTGGGGAGAGAGAGAGAGATAGAAATCCAAGCAATCTTTTTAAAGGTTTCCTTATAGAGTTGGAATACATTTTACAAGCAATCCTATTTATTTCCCAATAAGGGGGTTTCTTATAAAGGTTGAATATCCATTGCACACCAAAAAGTCCTAAAATAATCCTAACTAAACTCTTATACTTTATTAATTTCGAAGAAGCCACGGGGAGACGGTGGCGGGGGGGGAGGGCACGCGCGGCCCCCAGGGGCGGCTCACCGGGCCCGCTGCGAGGGGGGGTGCCTCCGGCTGGCCGTGGGCCTCGTGGGCCAGCCATCCCTGGGCCCTATCGCGAGGAGGGATACGAGGCTGAGGCGGAGGAAGTGGCTCTAAACGCCTGTTTCAAGCATGTGGCAGACATGTGGTACGAGGCACGCGGCCAGGCCGTCAAGACGTGGTACGCGATAAAGGAGAACAGAAGGCTCAATAAGCATGAATGGAAAACGCTGAATCTGACCAAAGAACAATACATGGAGGTAAATATTGAATGCTCATACTAAGTTTAATTATGCTTAATGTGATTTTTATAATCTGTGTTATACTTGGTGTCCTGTAGGTGATTCCGGAGTGGTGCTTGTTGCATAGGCGTTGCTGGGAGCTTCAGGTGGACAAGTGGGTCTCAGAAAACTATCAGGACGTCCACAACGACTACTGGGACCGGCGTGCCATGGTGCCAGGTGTACCACACCATCAAGGCAGCCTTAATCTCGCGTCCTACCAAGCTAGATATGTAAGTGTTATCCAATTCTTATTTTCTGATGTGCAACTCAATACTTTCTTACCATTCTAGCTACTTTTCTTTTTCGCACACAGGAGCAGACACATGGCACGCCAATCAGCACGCTCGAGGCCTTTGCTAACTCCCACACGGGCAAGTATAAAGATCCCGCGGTCGTCTTCAACCCTGAGGCTGGGCCCGAAGCCTACACCAACCCGACCGCCTACGAGAAGATCAGTGCGTACACCCAAGTGGCGAGGGAGCAGTATGGAGAAACCTTCGATCCCCGCGGCCACGACATTGAGGGGGACATTGCCATGATCGCCGGAGGAGGCAAGAAGCACGGGCGGTACTATATAGGTAATAGTGTTATCAACCCGCACAACACAAAGAGGCTATCGAGCTCGAGCACGCTCGGGAGGCCCGGTGATACGCGAGCGGCCAACCACTTACCGTGCTCTGATCTCGGACTTGAGGTTTATATATTTTTATTTAAGGTTCATTTATCGTTGAATACTATTTCTCCGTGTTCTAACTTTGTGTTGAAATAGGCCCGAGATAGAGGAAGAGAGGAAGCGACGGGGGAGGAGGCCGAGGAGAGGGAGCGGGCAGGGGGCTGGGCGGAGCAACAGAGGGGCTGAGCAGCAAAGAGAAGAGCATGGAAGCTCTCCTAGCGTACATCCGGCAAGTTGGTGGCCGGGTTGGTGTGCAGCTGCCACCGGAGATCGCCTTCCCACCACCGCCACCGCCCGTCTTCGTCCCACCGCCCGTCTACGGTCAGCCGTCGATCTTCCCTCCACCGCATGGAGCCTCTCCTGTGAGTTTGTCTCCCGTAATTCAAAATATGCATATATGAATGTGAATGGATATGATCTGGAGTTTTGAATGCACCATGAGATGTGCACGTGGACATGTGGTTGTCGGCCATCGAGCCGTTGTTTTCTTGCAGGTTGGAAAGCCCTCCGTGCAGGGGAGGTGCTGCCGAAATTTCTAACTATTTCTCTTCTTTTTTCAAGTTAATAGAATCTACCTTGAATTTTGTCTCACAAATTTCTAACTATTTATCTTTGCCTACGTGCAAGACAATTCTCATGCCTCGAACCCAACTCCGAGCCAATCACAACCGGACGCTTGGGAACGCGCTTCGGAAGGTTGGAGGCCGTGGCCGTAAATTTGTCATGATCTAGGTTGAAAACTTGTGCACTGGAACTTGCGAACTTGGATTTTATTTTAGTTTGTGAACTTGTGGTTGCACTCATGGATATGTGGTTGAACTTGTGACTTTGTTGGATGTTATGTAATATATGTGGTATTATGGATATTATGAAATCTGTATATGTATATATATATTTATATGTGTCATTTATGTGCTGGAACAAAAAAAAAAAAAAACATCATTTCCGTGTGTAGCTCACGGGATATCGCCAAACATATCCCCGTGAGGGGTGGGGGCTCACGGGATATCGGCCAAACATATCCCGTGAGCAGAACTTGGTTCACGGGAACGAGCCTAGATATCCCGTGAGCCACACCGTTATGCTCACGGGATATCACCCCAAAACGCCGTTTTATTGAACAGGCCACGTAGGCCAAAACGGGGTTTCACCCTCCCCGTTGATTGGCGGGCGCCACCCCGCGTTAGGGATATCCCGTGAGCTTGCTCAATCACGGGAAAGGATAGCCCATGAGCTTTTTCTCGTGATCACGGGAAAAGGGTGATTTCCGTCACATTTTTTCCCGCCACGGATTTCCGTGATTTACCGCCGGGATAGCCTTTCCCGTGATGAAAGGGGATTTCCGTGAGCATGGGGCTCACGGGATATCAGCTGGATCCGTAGTGATCTCCTAGCATGTACCATTGTTACTTCCCTGCATCCCAAGCTTATTATTGCTGTTAAATATCTCATCGCATTAGGCCTACATTGCTATTAATCTATGCTACATCAGCCTTATGAACCAATCATTCCTTTTAGATTGAGGAGATCCCACATGAGCCGGAGGAATGACCAGATTTGGGGCATGAATGAATGTTATCATGGTATTATATTTTCTGGTTGCAACGCTCGGCCATTTAGCTACTCATCCAGAAGACTCTAAAAATAGGCATTAGCAACGGTGGCTTTTTTTTTTTTTTTTTTTTTGAGATTAAGCAACGGTGGAGCTAGGGGAGGGCCAGCCGGGGCCATGCCCCGTCCAATGTCCAGTGAAAAAATGAGCACGTCTTTTTGTATTTTGTGCATACCACGTTCCTATAGGTCCAGCCCATGATCCCATCAGGTAGCAGCCCCAGCCCATGTACGTAGGTCACGATGGGGGTGGTTGCTCCATGGACTGACCCAAATATCCATTTGATTAGCACAGGAGCACCGGATGCTCCTTTTTATGAGTTTCTGAACCATTGGACCACCGGTGGTTATTATGGAATCACACCCACCAGGTCCGTCAACGTGCAAGTCGCGCGACTGCGCGAGGATGCTTAGCGTCAGCGGACGGTGCCAGTACGTCTATCGATCACCACCGGTGCCGCGTGTTCCTGCTCAAACAGCTCTGTTGGCTTCTGACAGCAATGATTGTCTGCTTTAGTCCCACCGCCCAGCGGTCCTTGCCGAGCGCTGTTGGCCACGGCGCCGCCATTCGATGCTCCGTTGAGTTGGGACCTCATCGCCAGCGACCTCGCCGTCGTGGCTGCCCGTGCCAGGTCGTCCCGCAGCAGCACCATGCTGTGCAGCACGACGAGAGGAGGCACGTGCTGACGTCGGCGAGGACGGCCGCCCACAGGACGGGCCGCCACGCGACGGCCAGCGCAAGGACGGCGACCTTGGCACCCACGAAGACGACCACGTTGGCGGCGATGGTGGCGCGTGTGCTCCGCCCGAGCGCCACGGCCGCGGGCAGTGTCGCTGGACATGATCATGCCGTGGCTCTTCTCCATGGCGGCCGTGATGTCCACCACCACGCCGTGGCAGAACTTGGCGGACAGCTCGAACGCCGTGGCCGCCCGGCACGTTCGGCAGCTCCAGTACGGTGACGGCGTTGGGGCCGTGCAGCGCCGACGCCTCGTCGATGAGTCGCGCCAGCCGTTGCTCCGAGAAGAGGTCGAGATCGAGCAGCTTGCGGTGGCGGCGGCGACCTCAGTCGAAGGGTTCGACCCACTGGATCCGTTGGATCGGATGGTTCTTATCCATTGCTCCACTATCATGTTATCGATTGCATTAGGGGCCCATTTGATTCTATTTTTTGGGCCGGTTCGATGATCCTCTGGATCGACCCGCTCCACCCCCATCGTGATACGTAGGTAGCAAAGTGCCAAACCGCCTAAGTAGATAGTACTCCCTCCACGACCACGGCCACATCTCGAACCCTCGATATATGCTCTCCGGAATCTGGCAAGTTATGTCCAAACCGGCAGAGGAATACGAATATGACTCGTTCTCCAATCAATATATACCTACAAGTTGCCTGCTCGTTCATCGATCTAATGTAAAGCTAGCGTCATATCTCTGTATACCTGCGCGTATACGGTATACCACATGGCCAGCCACAGCCAGGGCCTACCCGTCGGGCACACCGAAGGGTCTTCCTCCTGGCCTCCGGTGGACACCTACGGCAGCACGTCGACCATGTCGACGGAGACGACGACTGGTTCGCACGTGTTCACGGTCGCCAACTACTCCCGTGACAAGGTACTCGCCGCCGCTGGTTGGCGCCTTCCGTCAAAAAACGTTCACCGTGGGAGGGTGCTCCTGGTGTATTAGGTACTCCCCTAACGGTTTCTGCCATGAAACTGAGGACTGGATATGCTTCAGGCTGCGTCTTCAGCCGCCGGCCGCCGGCGGCGCAGACCTCGGTGCCACCATGGTCCGAACCAGCTACACCTTGCTTGATCAGGCCGGGCAGCCGGTGCCGTCCACGACAAAGATAGACAGTGTGCGTACCTTGCCAAACATTCTTGGATCCGATACCGACACGCGGTTCATGAAGAGGGAGAGATTCGAGGCGTATTCCTACGCGAAAGACAACAGATTCAGCGTGAGGTGCGATGTCACGCTGGTCACAACGAAGTGCAGTCCGTCTGGAGCTATGCCGCAATCGGACCTGCGCCGGCATCTTGGGGACCTCTTGGCCACTGGAGTTGGGGCGGACGTGACGATCGAGGTGGGCGGGGAGGAGTTTGCCGCGCACCGGAGCGTGCTCGCGGCGCGGTCGCCGGTGTTCAAGGCGGAGCTTTTAGGCGAGAGAGACAAGGAGGATGCTGTAGCAATGACGAGCAGCGTGATGATCTATGATATTGAGTCCAGTGTGTTCAAGGCCATGCTGCATTTCATCTATACGGACACGTTGCCTGATATCGACGCCGGCGAGACGGCCATGGCTCGTGGTCTGCTTGTGGCGGCGCAGACGTATGAGCTAGAAGCGCTGAAACGGATATGCGAGGATGTTCTCTGCATCTCATGTCCTCGGAGAGCTGCAAAGCAGTTGCCCTCCCTTCCTGACCAGATGCGTGCAAAGGTTGACGGTGGTCCTTTGCCCTCTGTGACCTACTCAAAACACGGATGATGGTTGAAAGTGAAGAGACGACATCTCTTGTTTTTTTTTTCCCTTGTTGCACATTACCCATCATGTTAATCGACTATGCGTGTCTATGTATCTAGTGTTCCTTTATTAGATGTTTACTGTATATATATCTATATCATCTTTTCTTTACTCTACTTTTTTTATATACTAGCAAATTTGCCTGAACGTTGCTACGGGTTAAAAAATCCATGACATTTTTTTATGTGGTATTGGACCTGTATTGCAATGGAAATTTATGCATCTTGGAGTCATTCTAAGTGTTATTGCTGCTAGACACGATTTTGGTTTTATTTGTGTGAGCACACGTCTTGAACATCACTCATATCGAGGATTGTACTAACACACATGTTCGTATACATTATATTATATTATATTCACTACAGGAATCCCGTGCTTTTGCCAGTGTCGACCTCTTTGCCGAGTGTTTTTCTTGGACACTTTCGGCAAAAGAGCATATTTTGCCGAGTGCTAAATAAAAACCTCGGCAAAGAAAAACACTCGGCAAAAGATCTTCTTTGCTGAATGTCAAATAAAAAACACTCGGCAAAAGAATTCTTTGCCGAGTGCCAAAAAAAAAAGCACTCGGCAAAAGAGGCTCTTTGCCGAAGTGTCTTTTTTTGGCACTCGGCAAAGCATGTTTTCAAATCAGTTTTGAGGCCCTAAACGAGCTTAAATAAAAAAGTTTTCAATTACAAAGTTTCATAACTTCTCAAGCTCTCTACGAAGTTTATTTGGTCATTTCTTTATTTGACAAAGCATCAATAACGTTGTTCACAAAACTTACATCTCTTTCATATACTCTCATAGTTTCCTAGAACTAGAAGAGAGATTAATAAGATTTACGAACAATGTTACTAACATTTTGTCAAATAAATAAATGACCAATGTAAACCTTGTAAGTCTCCAAAAGATATGAATCTTTATAGTACAAAACTTTTTGATTTCAATTCATCTTATCATGCAAAACTAGGTCTAAAGCGCTCTTAAATTTAAAATTGAATTTTCAAATGACCTCGAATGAAAAAAATTCCTAAATGAAAGGTGTAGATCTCAAAAAGTTATGAAACTGTGTAGTTGACAACTTTTTATTTAAGCTCGTTTGGGGCCTCAAAAACTGGTTTGAAAAACCTGTTTGCCGAAAGTGTTTTTTACACGCAAAAGAGGCTCTTTGCCGAAAGTGTCTTTTTAGGCACTCGGCAAATCCTGTTTTCAAACCAGTTTTTGAGGACCTAAACGATTTTAAATCAAAAGTTGTCAACTACAAAGTTTCACAACTTTTCAAGATCTACAATTTTTATTTAGGAAGTTTTTGCATCCGAAGTCGTTTGAAAAATTCGAATTTCCGATTTAGTATAATATATGAGGAGCTAATACGCAATCTAGACACAAGTGACAAGGTGTAGTGCAGTGGTAAGGCAATAGACATGCGAGGGAGGGGTTGTGGGTTTGAATCCCACTCGCCGCAAGGTGTGAAAAAAAGTGTCAAAAAAACTTGGAAAAAGGACTATGTTTGAGAGCAGGTGGTAGCTGGTCGGTGGCGGCCTCTCACAAAAAAAAAAAAAAAATTTTTTGCTATTTTTGGTTTTTTTCGACTTTTATCTTTGCCAAGTGTTTTTCGGCACTCGGCAAAGCCTTTGCCTAGTGCCCGATGACGGCACTCGGCAAAGAATGCTTTGCCGAGTATTTCTTTGCCGAAAGTGCTCTTTGCGAGTGCGGCACTTTCGGCAAAGCCTTTGCCGAGTGTAAAGGGGCTTTGCCGAGTGCGGCGAGCACTTTCGCAAAGAGCGGGATTTCTGTAGTGATTGACACCAAACTGTTCACTATTTTAGTTTTACGATTTGATTTCTGGAACAATTGGTTGGTCTTGTTTTTTAATAAAAAGAATAATAGATCCTGTTTCTAAGAAGAGTTGGTTTTATTAAGAAAAATATTATAAACAACTTACTGGCAATATTTGAGGAAAGTGTCAAGGTTCAATACCCATAATATCAATTTCTTCATGTGATTTTTATTGTCATGGAGAAAAAGTTAGGTCTTCTATTCTATATACCTACTAATAAAGAGAGAAAATTTCAGTCCCAC
Source organism: Hyparrhenia diplandra (assembly GCA_015847255.1). Taxonomy (NCBI): domain Eukaryota; kingdom Viridiplantae; phylum Streptophyta; class Magnoliopsida; order Poales; family Poaceae; genus Hyparrhenia; species Hyparrhenia diplandra. Next base: position 90,432 of record JADLZK010003130.1, read on the forward strand.
CTCTTTTTCCACCTCTTTTTTCTGCCTTTTTTCTGCCTTTTTTTTTTCTGCCTCCCGTACCTATACTGGACTCCCCGTCAAAGGAAATACATGTCTGACTTCCTATTCGTATCGGCTTTGGGTTATAGCTTTCTAGCGGGCGTTGTATTCGCCCCGGCTCAGCTTATAATAACAGAAGTCCACGAGAATCTGTGCCGCTCCCCTGCCTGGTCTCCCTACCTGAACAATGCACCGCGCTCGCGAGGCTCCCTCGGCCCATATCTGTTGTGTCCGCGTCGAACAGGTCCTGCTTCGGATTGGAAACAATCTTCTACTCTGCTAGCTCCAAGAAAAATGATTATTTTTTAATTCCATAGCAAAGCTGCGTGCACACATGACCATCTTTTGTGCATGATTTTTGTGAAAACAAGTGTACGAGGAGGTTGGAGAATTATTGTTTGGAGCACTTTCATCAGCTACAACGTTTCATTCAGGTACTATATTTTTGGATATTTTGCAAAACATGTTTTCTTTCATAATGATTTTTTTCTCAACTTCTCTTATACCTTTTTCATATAAATAATAAAATATTGTCTATAGGATATTATCGAATGGAAAATAATAATTTTTACAGTTACATATTTTTATGGATCCTTACAAGAAGTGACCCAACTTGACATCTGACTATACGACACATAGTATGAAAACGATCGGTTGTGCTTGTTGTAGCAACCAATCACAAAAAACAAAAGTAGCACAAATACAAAATAATTTGCTGTGTTGCTGTAGTTGTGCAACAAATGAAGCGAACATGTTAAACATTTGAGAGAAAATTATTCATATGGTGATTTATTTTTTTTAGAATTACACAGTACAAACGCAAACACTCACAACACGCACACACACTCACCCCTATGAACACACGCACGCAAACCCTACCCCTATGAACACCTACGAAGGACTGGGCAGCCGACAGGATCTAGAGATTCTCGAAGTCACCATAGGCGCCTCGTTGTCGACGGAACGCCGCTACCATTTAATGCACAACGCCGGTAAATCCTGGGAAAATCCCAAGAAAAGGTGCGAGCATCAGGATTTGAACCCTGGTGGGTAGCGTCCCACTGAACTGTCCAACCTTTTGACTACAAGCCAATTCGCATATGGTGATTTAATTGGCACTTGGAAGTTAGGACAAGAAAGTTCTCTCTTTTGGAACAGTAATAAGTATGTCGACGGCTGCCCAACGACGGCCCCAACGGGCCCTTTGTTGATCCGTTCGTTGGGAACGTTTTGGAGTCGACTGAGATGAGCCCAGCTGGACCGACAAGAACTAGGCTATTGGGACTATTTATTGAATCTCCGCGAGGCTAGCTATTTTGTGGATCCGTTTGTTTGTTATTTTAGTCTCGCAAGTATATTACATATGTTATGTGTTGTGTTTTGTTATATTAGTCCTATATGGCTTATGAAAAGTGACGAACGCAGCCTTAAAATGTTTAACCTCAACTGTCGTGTCACCATGACAAAATCATGGGAAGCAATCATCAAATTATATGACTTGCCATGGATTGGATTGGACTGATCGCTTGAATGTCACCTCTGTGCGTCGGCGACGATAATGAGGCGACCTAGAGACTTGTCGAGAGACCAAGGACAGGGAAGTCATGGACATGTCTATGACGGTTGGGGGCCGTGGCATCATGCTTGCCGATGAGGATCCCGACAACAACCTGAAGGCGATGGCGGCGGCAAAGGAGGCTAAGGACATGGAAGTCGCGGAATAAATTATGTATTTGTATGTATCCTGTGAAGGCGGCAAAGGAGGCCAAGGACATGGAAGTTGAGGAATAAATTATGTATCCCGTAGCAACGCACGGGCATATTTCCTAGTACCTACTAATATAGCGAGAAAATTTCCGGCCAAAAATTTTCGTCCAGCCTAAATTTTCGTCCAGCCCTGCCGTCATATAGCCTTCCGGTTCATTGTCCTGCCCGCCTTTTTTGTCCGCTCCCCTGTTTGGAGTCCTGTGCAAAACCGGCCGACCTTGTCTCTGATCACCCCAGGCCCATGAAAGCGCGAATCACGAATCAGATTAGAACCGGAAATCTGAACAAACTCGGACTCATCCCCTGAATTATAAACTGGACTCATCCTGCAATGGGCAACAAAATGAAAACATATTGAGCATGCATGAGTTGCATCTACAACGCATCCAGTTCTTCCCTGCACGGACGTGCAGCGCCGTTGTGTTCCCCGGTGGATCAGTGGATGAAGGGCTCTAGGAAGGGCATCAGTTGGTGGACGAGGTCGTCGAGCAGGACGCCGCAGCCCACTAGTAACCGAAACATTTTAGGTGACGAGCAGAATCAATTTTAGGTGGCGGGCACATGCGCCCGCCACCTCCATAAGGTCACGGTTAATCAGAAAGCAACCGCGGGCGCGCATTTTGTGCCCGTCATGGTAAATAAAAAAGTTAAAAACCAAAATCCGAGCCCGCTGACCCGGATCCGGGCCTGCCGGGGCCCCATCGCGCCGCCGGATCCGCCGCCGGTGGCCGTGATCCGCCGCCGCCCGGCCAGACCTGCCGCCGGGTGGCCGGATCTCAGCCGCCGCGTGCCTGGTGGAGAGGAGGAGCCGCCGCCGCCGCTGCCGGGTGGAGAGGAGCCACCGCGACGCCCGGGTACGAGGAGGAGCTGTGCCGCCGGGGTGGGAGCGCCGAGCGGGAGGGATCGGGTGGTGAGGGGGACGGCGAGGAACGGGTGGGAAGAGGCCGCCGGGTAGGGAGCGCCAAGCGGGAGGGAGCAGACAAAAAGGCGGGCAGGACAATGAACCCGCAGGTGGGGAGGGGAAACGACAAGGGAGCGGGTGGGGAGGGGAAACAGCGAGGGAGCGGGTGGGGGAGCGGACGAGCGGGATGGAGCGGGTGGGGATGGGAAGTGGTCCGAGGAAAAACGGCTGAGTGGTGAAATCCTAAGTCGCCCTCAATATATATGAACCCGATATATGTTGGACTTCGCTTTTGTTGGGTTTTTATAATGCGCCCGCCACAGAAAAAATGCCTCTATTTTGGCGTGACAGGCGACAAATCGATTTACCATGGCGGGAAAATGACCGCCATGAAAATAAAAAATACCGCCCACGGTTAATAGTCCCCATTAACCATTAAGCGACCATTAACCGTGACAGGCAAACCCAACATCCGCCACAGAAAAAAATTTTGTAGGTTGACGTATAATCATTTTGTTACTAGTGGCCACCGCGCTCGCTCCTAGAGGTCGACGCCCCCGAGGATAGCACGCTTGACCACATGGCCGGGCGCCCACGAATCCATGTGGCCGCCAACGCCCTAGCGCTCCCATCGCTAGCGTGGTCGCCCTCGACGGTGTCCCCGCGGCCCGTAGCCCCCCGTAGTCCGGCATCCCCGCAATGACGCACTTGACCCCCGAGGCCCGCGCCCATGACTCCCTCGTGGTCAACTAAAAGAAGCGGCACCGCAGATGGGGGCAAGGAGGTAGTGTTGTAAATGACAAGCGGCGGGACCAGCGGCAGCGACTATATATTACTTGCTTGTAAATGACAGCGGCGGGATCGGGGTTAGCGCCGGCTCGGCGTGCTCGCCGCTCACTATCTCATGCCCCGGGAGGCTCCTGTGTGACGAAGACTCAGCCCCGTCGCTTGTGTTTGGGCGCCGGGGTCGCACCAGCCCGCGCCTCTCCTCCGAGCCCGACGCTGATTGGTTTCTGGAGGTCCACAGTCGTCGTCAGCGTCATCGCTAGCATCCTCGATGCTCGCGTTCTTCACGGCCTATAACGGGCGACCTTGCCGGTCCTCTACTTCAATTGCCTTCGGGATGAGCACGCCAAGGCGGACTGCAGGTTTGTGTCGCGTTGTCGCACTTGCCGGGGAGGGACATCGGCGCGCCATTGCCCGCGGCAGCGCTAGAGGTCGTGGCCAAACGCGGTTGCTCGACCGCGCGGACCTCCGCCCAGCAGGCGGCCCCATGTTCAGAGCAAGCCACCCTCATGACAGTAGTCGAATGGCCCAACCTCATCCGTGAAAATCGCCGCCGCCGCCACCATCTCTAGAGGAGCCTCGCCGCAGGGGGGGGTGCCCGGACCTTCGCCGCCTTCTAACGAGGTGCTGGCTTGGGCCACGGCCGGTGGAGGATTTGTGTGGCCTCCTCCTCTTGGCGACGACATCTACGCCGCCACTTCCGTCGCCACCTCTGCAGAACCTCTCGCGCTATGGGCGGGCATGTGTACGGAGCCTCCCGCTTGGGTTGATCCGATGATCGATGAGCTTGAGGCCTCCCTCGCCATGTGCCCGCCTTCTGCACTACCTACCTCTCTGGAGGACCAGGAAGTGCGGGTGGCACCCGTGCCGCCGCCTAGTGTGGCCCGTTTATGCTTCGCTGATGTAGAGGCGTCCGAGGTGGTTGGGAGGACTCTACGCCAACCGACCGCAGCTTCCCGACGACAACGCCGCACCGCCGCCGCCAGATTCGAGGATGCCGCCGCCATCGCTTCGCTCCGCACTTGGGTTCAGAGTTGGTCGAGACAGAGGGATCCTCGCCGGGCGAGGCCGAGGTCGGCCGATCAATGGAGGACAGATCGGGCGGCGGATGTCCGTATGCCGATTGCAACTCCGCCGTGAAGCGGCCAATGGGGGAGGGGGCTCCAACACACCGCTATCAAGGCTCGCTGCAGCGTAGCTGCCGGCTAGCGGCCATGTCACGGGAGCCCAACTTAGCGCTACAAAGCAAAAGATTCTGCTGCGGAAGCTCGGAATCTATGTATATGAAGACGTCGTGCCTACTAACATTGTGGCCCAGTTCAATGCAGTATTCAGGAGAGATGTCGGGCGCAAGCAGCAGCGATCGAACAAGCTGCTTGCGGGAGATTTTGATGTGGCCATGTTGGACCTCAACCTCAGCGGTTTGGAGGATGATGTAGGCGGCTAGGCGCAGTGCTGATTCCTCTTAGCTTCTAGTCCGTGTCACAAGTTTGTTACAGTTGTTGGTAGGTTGTGGGAGGCAACCTTGGTAATTAACTTTCATGTTTGGTTGTACTCGAAAAACGATTTGTGTTTCCATGCTTAATGAAAAACGCGTCAAAGGACGTGATCTCGAAAAACAAGGTCTTCGATCCCCATACGAGCCAACAATATTAAGGGGACGTATCCTATTTGGAGTTTGGACTCTGTAGTAACAGAAATCTTATTATTTCTTGCCATGAAGTCATAGGATAGAATCGGGCTATTTGGAACGATATGGTAATATCCGATATAAATAAAATGGAAATTATAATACGATTACTTATCCGAAATCAGCGGAGGACTAGCGGGGCTCTGGCCTCTAATATGAAATCACCTGAGATTCTACAACCGTGTACGTACCAAATCAACGACACACCGTCAATTTCAACAAAGAGAATATACAGATGCCTCGATCTAGCAGTGGCGAATCTAGAAAAAATGGTCGCTGGGGTCGGCCTAAAGTTTGATTCGTAACTATAGGCGTAACACCATACATGAAAAATATTTATATTGCAAATAGTAAGCATTTGTACACCATAAATGTTACGACAACATAATTTGACCAAAAAACTATTTAATAGTGGTTACCTCTTATAGTTTCACCCTGCGATCAGCCATATTCTGGAAAAAGAACTATGATATCATCATTTGGAATTGCATCAAGGAATTCTTGCTCAACGAAGCAAATGACACAATCATTCATAAATTCATCGCTGATTCGGTTTCGCCGGTCTGTCTTCACTATTTTCACTGCTGAGAAACACCTTTCCACCGATGCCGTCGCAATAGGAAGAACTAGCACAAGTTTGAGGAGCCGATATACCAAAGGAAAAGAAAGATTTTTGTTTGTATCCACCATCATTTTACCATGCTCGAAATAGTGTCCACTTGGGCAAATCTAGCATCAGCTCGCACATTATCGATGTAAAGATTAAGTTCAATAACAAGATCATCTAGGTCCCTTGGACCAAAATCATCAGGATATGCCTTAGCCAATTCCATCAAACTCTCACTGTTGAATGCATCAAAAGAATTCTTTGGACTAAAAGCAGCAATGTTGGTAAGCAATTGAGAATTTACCTCATTGAAACGGTCATTAAATTCTGCAAGCTGTAAGTCAATAACTGGGTTCAAGCAATCATATCTGTAGTGCTGATAGTTGGTGCGGTTGGTCTTCTTCCTTGGTTTGTGCCTATCAATGTACTCTTGTTCTAGGTCTAACTTTGGGATTTCATGTTCCTCACAAAAAGATAGCACAGAACTCATTAAGGATTCCCAACCATCATCTCTAATTTGCTGAAACTTCTGTTTTGTTAACTGCACCTCTGACATAGCCTCTAGAATGTCTTTATCTTTCCTTTGTAATGCCATTGACAAAGAATTTGCATGTCCCAATACAAGCAACATTAACTGCAAGTGGAACACAAAATCAAAATCCTTCAGATAGTCCATGAGACCACGAGCTTGACGTCTCTTGGCATCAGTGGGACCTTCCTTTTCAACATATTGGAGCACTTCCATAACATCTGGAAATAAACTTCTTAGCCTTTTCAAAGTTTTGTAATGAGATGACCAACGAGTATCACCGGCTCTAGCAAGTGATTGTTCTTGATTTAATCCTGTTCCAGTACTAAGTTGTCCAATGCCTATTTCTTTAGCAACTCTCTCTTGTTGACTTTCTCGAATCATATCCTTCCTTTTTGCAAGAGGCTCAGCAACATTAATCAATAGAGATACCATGTCAAAGAAATCACTAATGTCATCATTCTTTTTAGCTACTGCAACAATGACTAACTGCAATTGATGAGCAGAGCAATGAATATAATAAGCGAGCTATTTTCTCTAAGGATTAAAGCTCTCAATCCATTAAACTCTCCTCTCATGTTACTTGCTCCATCATAACCTTGGCCTCTAATTTGCTTTATGCTCAATCCATACTTACCAAATAGACTATCAATATTAGATTTGAGACATGCAGCTGAGGTCTCGCTCACATGAACTACACCAATAAGTCTTTCTTTTATTGTCCCACTCTTGTCCACATACCTCAAAACCACTGCCATTTGCTCCTTTCGTAAAACATCGGTTGATTCATCTACCATTAAACAAAATACATCACCACCAATTTCTTCAACAATAGATTCCACTATGGTCTGAAAAAAAGTTATAGACACCATTAATTCATCAACATAAATTGTATGAGAGATATACAACGTGTAAAAAAAGAATTTTTTCCATACCTCAGCAAAACAATTTGCAATATCCTTTTTGGATGTCGGGAGCCACCATTTGTGCATTCCTCAAAATAATCCTTTTGGTTTTATCATTTTGCTTTGCCAAAAGATGCACCAACTCTCGAAAATTTCCCTTATTTTTGGACTCTTCAAATTCATCATGACCTCGAAAAGCTAAACCTTGATGCAACAAGAATCGAGTAGCATCAATAGAAGTATTCAATCTCATACGATATTCCTCTTTAGGGACATCTTTCTTCTTTGTCGTAAAGATTGACAATGGATCGATTAGGCTTCAACAAATTGTTACATCTTTTAACTGCCGTGTTATGGAAACTATTAGGTTGGGTGCCTACATGATCTTGCAACTGTCGATTTGTTAAAGCCATCCCAACCATCTTTTGCAAATGCATCATTCCCACCTTGGCCCTCATTGCTATCTCTGAACAAATAGCAATATAAACAAAAACATTTATCCACCTTCTCACTATACTCAAGCCAATCATATTTTTCGAACCATTCAACTTGAAATCTACGTCGATGACCTGCTATGATTTTTTGAGGATATTTAAAACCAGGTGGTGGTCTAAAAGGACCTCTACTCAAATACTTCCGCCTTATCTCATTTTGTAGCTTCTCACCAATGTAATCTGAAATTTTCCTTCTATCTGCTGGATCATACGGAAGCTCGTCAAAATTTACCTCATACCGTGAGATCTGTGAAGAACGTTGAACTGCATTGTTAGTTTCCGTTGCATTTGCATCTCTTCTTGAAGATCCTCCATCAATATTCTCCCTTACATCTCTTGAGGTGCCTCCATCATTATCACTTGTTGGGGTTAATTTCCTTTTCAAAAACGATCCATCGTGGTTTGATTGGCCATGTTTGCTAGTCTCTAGTTTATATATGCTATGTTTGAACGCAAGCAAAAAATCAAAAGCAATACTCAATAAGAAATTGGGGTATATTAGGGAATAAATAGGGATTCATACCACTAGCTAGCCTGCCGCCGGGCGCCGACCGCGGTGGCCTTGTGGAGCAGGCAGCAGCTTGCGCTCGTGTAGCGCCGTTGGCCTTGTGGAGCAGCTTTTGCTCGTACTTAGCCTCGTGAGCAGTATCGCTGCGGCCGGCGGCCGGCAGCGACAAAACGACGTGTTGATTTCGATGTCTCGACCAGTCGCGCCGACGCGGAAGTTGGAAAGGCCACGATCTACGGAAGTACAGAGGGAGATGAATCGATACGGCAAGACTGACGGAAGTTGTAAATGCCATGATATACGTATATGTACAGTCTGTCCTCTTCCTTGCCAGATTGGGCTTTGTGTGGGCTAATTTTAAAGCCTTTCATCTCATCAATTGCCAATTGGTCTGCTTTTGTGTTGGGCCACCGGGGTCATTATATTTTTTTAACGGGGTCAAGGCTGGTGAAAAAATAACTTGTACTAGTTATTTTTGGCAAGTCGTCGGGGTCAGCTGACCCGATGCCACGTACATTCGCCACTGCGATCTAGGGCTCCAGGCATCGACGCCGGCGGCACTCGCAGCAGTGCGTCGACAATCACTGCCAACATGGAGACCGGCTCGCACGAGCTCACCGTCAGCGCCTACCAGGTCACCACGGCACTCGGCGTCGGCAAGTTCATCAGGTCCGCCGCCTTCAGCGTCGGAGGGCAAAGATGGTTCATCAAATACTACCCCAATGGTTTCAACACGGAGAGCGCCAAGTACGTATCTGTGTACCTGGAGCTCGACAACACTGATGAACGGAGCAAAAGGCTGAGGTCATAGCACAATTCAGACTGCATTTGCTAGACCACAAGACGGGAGAACCCATGCCAGCCTACACCAAGACATCCTCAAAAAATGACTCACTACTGGAAAATGGATTAGGTCTGAGCGTGCAAAAACACACAGAAAAATGCATATCCCGCCAGAAAAATATTTTTGTGTGCGTGTCCCGTCGAGAAAAAAAAACACACAGGAAAACGATGACAGAAAAATTGCATTTTTGTGACGGTGCACACACATAAAAATGTATTTCTGACAGTGACACACACACAGATTAAATAAGTTGTCCAGATTAAATATAATTTTTGTGTGCGTGCATCCACACAGGAAAATTTGAAAAACCGACACAATAATTACTTTTCTTGTTAATGCTAGCCCATCAGAAAAAAAATAGGTACTCACAGAAAAAATACATTTACTCTCATAGACCACTGACATAATATTTATCACCAAATATTCAGCACATTCATTCATAGCATGCAAACAACATGTATATAGATGATGTCCAAATGTTCAGGCATCAATACATCCATCTCATCTCAACTGTTCAAGTTTCCAAAAGCATTGCCATCTCATCTCAGCTGTTCCAGTTTCAAGTTTCAGCTAAGATGAATAAAGTACCAGCATGCTACAACTAAGGCACCTACTAGTTAATGTGCAAAAGCACAATTCTACAAAAGATACTATCACTACATCCATGTTTCGCAACTAAACCATCAGTTTATCGACACATCATCTCCATTGTTGTCGGGACCGTGATTGCTGCCAATGATTCCATCATGAACCTCATTGGTGTCACCAAAGCATGAGACGAACCGGTTGCCTGTATGAACAAAGTTCCAACAATAAGTGACGAAGCTAAGTGCATGCAACGAGAGTATCTATAGGAGTATTGCAAGCATAAATATTTCAGATTCAAGTCATTACATAATTCACACATGTTGATAGTGGAAAGAAGATATACTCACAAATGCTTGAGACAAGTCGTAAAGGCTTCTTCCGGCACAACCCTTCTGTCTCCCCGATAAATGTTCTACAAGTGTATTGCAAGCACAAATATTTCAGATTCAAGTCATTACATAATTCACACATATATTGGTTTAAGTATTTACAGGAGTATTACACATACCAATACCAAGCCTACAAGAACTTTGCTTTGCTGAAGTGCATTGTCCTTATCACGGTTCTCTCGTTCCAGCCTTCCATTTGCTCGACGTAGCTCTTCCAATTCACGGGACAAGTTTTGCATAGTCGCTGTATTTGATGGACGCACACTTGTTTCCCTTCCGGCTGCCCTGACATGTGAAGACTTAACCGCACCATTTGCTATGGCAAGACGCCCATGCTTTCTCGGGGCACCACTAGACACATCATATAGTGCTTTCTCATTCAAATATTGTTGTTGCTCAACTTCATGGCCATCCACTTCCATGTTTTCACCCTCTCCATCCTCTTCGTTTGCATATTGCCTCTTAACAGCAGCAACGTACTCCTCCTACAAAGACCGGAACAAGGAAACATGTTCTACAAACGTACACATACCAAAAATGTACTAACTTTGTATTCTGAAATTTCTGGACAGCAGCAAGAAAGTCACTTAAAATTTCTGGACAGCAGCAAAACATTTTCAGCACACATGTCACATACATACCAGGATTTTCTGTGCTTTGTGGCTACGGATTGGACCACATGTACCATTGTCGTCCAGGCTTTTCATGCCAGATTTCATCGCACCAAATGCATTAATAGGGGTTGCTTTCTCTGGTCCAAATTTAGCCTCCTAAAAATTAGTAAATTTTCCAATGAGATATTACTATACAATAGGGTACTATCTTTCTAAAAAGACATGAAAGAATACACACAGGCATACCAATACTTGTTGTGTCTCTGTGAATGGTCTAGATCCTCCACGGTTTTGAGAAATATCTTCATTACTTGAGCGAGATATTTGCCCCCTCTTACGTTTTTTTCCTTGTGCGATCCGAGCACCAATAAGCACAAAGGAGCAGCCACACCTCATCACTCAACCACTCGAGCTTTCCTTCCTTGTATTGCTCATACTCGAGGTCAATGTGGCGAGCTCTTTGGATCTTTGATGTCTCTATGTTTTATTTTCCTGTAGTACTCCTTTACAAAGATCCACACGAAGTTGATACATCATGTTCCGCACCCTTCTCTTCAAATAGGCTTCTAGAACACGATCCGCATCTTGCTGATCTTCTGTAACTTGGAACAAACGCTGCATGTGCACAGAACCATGAGCATACAGTTTAGATTGTTTAGATTTTAGGAATTTCAAGTTTTAGATGCTGCTCAGAAATTTCAGGTTTAACTTAGATATCTTACCCAAAATTCAGAAACCACATTTTCTCCCCTTGTCACTCCTTCGCCTGGGCGCTCGAGTTTGGTTGCGGATTTCTATGAAAATAATCAGACCAATCCGTAGCTGGGCGCTTGAGTTCATCACCGTTCTCATCCACCTCCACAATCACACCTGGATATTCTCTTCTAAGTATGACCCCAAGCTGAGTAGTGTATCTGTAAGGTGGCGGATAGAAAGTATATTCGAATTGCCTGTAAATAGATATTACATATAGTAACAAGGTCAGCAAAAAAGGCTGCTAGTTTATCCAAGAAATATCATGCTAGCTATAAAGATCTATGCATTGTAAATATCCAAGAAACATAATAATAAGCTAATAGGATTAGATGCACTTACTCATCGCCACTTGGTTTAAGAGTCACTTTAAAACCACGTGCAGGTAGTTTAAATTTTGTTCGGGACCCCGGCGGTCTTCCCTTTTTTGGGTGGCTCTATTGGGGAGCTTCAATAACTGGTGTTGGTTGTGAGGCATCACCTGCAGCTCAGAATGTTCATTTGTTTGGGCTGCACTGTTGTTGGCAACACGGCTTGTGTGTCGAATGGAACAGCCCATGGTACCACCATCATTCCTTTCGGCTTGACGATAACGAATGGGCACTTGTCTGCATTGCGTGTGTGTTGTGTGTGGTGACCATCTGCAGTTGATACAATAAGTTAGATCCATCATAAAACAAATAGTGCATCAGACAAGAAAATAGTGAAGGGGCAGCAAACTTATGGACTGCTGGCTGCACATTAGCAAAAGATATATTGGACTGCATATTACATTAGATAAAGGATTGAGAGAAGATCCTCCAATAATAGTGCTATATTAATAATACAAGACTGTTTGCTGCATATTCAAAAACAGTTACATAGGATCTTATGCATAACAAATAGCATAACTAAACATATATTTTGGACTGCATATTCAAAAATCATTTGGATCATAAGTTTCGTCATCTTCTTCATCCATTGCTTCATCATCCTCTTCTATTTCCTCCACTTCTTCAATAGCTTCTTCATCATATCCCTCGTCACGAACTTGTTTTTCTATTGCTTCCAAGTCTTTTGGGTCAGTAACCGGATCTGATTCCGTTACAATTATGGAGTCTAAGGCATCACTCAAATCAATGACAAAGGTACCATCCAAACCATCGGCTTGGTAGACATCCTGCACTTCCCCTTCCATATTCGTAGCTTCACTACTGCTTTCATCCACAGGCACACATCCATGTGGAGCAACACGGTTGACAACCCACCATGGAGACAACTCCTTGTTGTTACACGGGTATGACATATAGTACACTTGAGTAACCTGACATTGTGCACAGGACACTTAACAGTACCATTTTCAGCTACACCAAGAGTTGAAAATGCAGTATTCAAAAATGCATTGGTTCCATCAATCCATTCATTTGAGGGAGCTTTGCCACGTTTCCAACCATTATACATCCATGTTCGATTTGTCATGTCAATTAGTTCTGTTTCAAATATTATATATTATTAGCTATCATAACAAAGGAAGCTGCACTATTTTTGGAGCAAGAACAAACAATCCAAACATTCAACAAATAGATCCAAAGTGAAGAAAGAAACATTTCAAACATGCAACAAATAGATCCGGTGAAGAAAGAAGTATACCTTGAGTCTCAACCACGGATGCTCAACAATCCTTCACCGACTTGGAGTCGGGCAGGAGGGCCACACGCTGAATCCGCCGGCGAGTTGGTGGAGGACAGGGAGATGTCGAACCGGTGGCGAAGCTCCTTGGTGCGGCGGCGTCGGTGGACTGGCGGCGTCGCCGCCCGGTGTCGCACGGTAGGGAAGGAGGCCCCGCCTCGGGTGCGATCGATGGCGTCGTGGCCGACCTCCCCGCGTCCTTGGCCACCACCGGCGCCCGTGCTGCTCCTTGCCACGGGCGCGTGGCCCGGGCGGCTGGAAGGTGCCCACGCCTCCCCCCTTGCTGGTTCGGGCGGCAGGAGAGGACCGCTCCAGCGGGGGATGTGTGGCGGCGCGGCCCCGGAGGGAGATGAGAGGCGGCGGCCCCCGGAGGGAGATGGGGGCGGCGGTGGCACGGAGGAAGATGGGGCGGCGGCTGGCCTCGTCGGCGGGAGATGGGGGCGGCGGCGCAGGTGGATGGGAGTCGGGAGAAGCGCGAGATGCGAGGAGGGATTGGGAGAGTGCGACCGATTGGGGAGATGGGAGCGACGGTGGGTGGGCCACCTGGATGTGGGATTTTTTTCTTTTTTTTTTTTTCAGAGCAGCGCGAACGCCAAATCGCTGAGCGCGAATGCCAAACGCTAAGCGCGAACGCCAAAACGCTGAGCGCGAATGCCGAACCGAGGTGGCGCCTCAATTTTTTTCTGTGTGTGCAACCAGTTTTTGTGTGCGTTTTTCAAACAATACAGAATAATGAATATTGTTCTGCGGCGTTTTTCAATTTTTCCGTGTGTAAATGGTGACGCACAGAAAAATAATGTAATTTTTCTGTGTGTTTTTCAATTTTTCTGTGCGGTTTTCTTACTACACTCGGAAAAATTATACTTTTTCTGTGTGTTTTGAAAAAACGCACGGAAAAATCAAACACTCTCAGAACAAGTCGATTTTCCAGTAGTGGACTACTGTGGAACTAATAGAAGTTGGGGCTACGCCAAATTCATTAAACGCAAGAAATTGGAGTCGAAGCTCATCCGAGACGGGAGCTTTCGTATCAGGTGCAATGTCATTGTCTTCGACATCCGCACGGAGAGCACCCTGGTGCCCTTCCCCGCCGTGCCGTCCCCATCGATGGACCTGCACCGGGACCTGGGCCACCTCCTGGAGACCAAACTGGGGGCCGACGTGGAGTTCAAGGTCGGCAGAGAGACGTTCGCAGCGCACCGGAATGTCATCGCTGCCCGGTCGCCGGTCTTCAAGGCAGAGCTCTTTGGCTGGATGAGGGAGAAGGAGGCTGTGCAGATCCGGATCCAAGACATGGAGCCAAGCGTGTTTGCAGCCATGCTCCACTTCGTGTACACTGACACGCTCCCACCTATAGACAAAGGAGACACGACGGTCATGGCCCAGCATCTTCTTGTTGCATCAGACAGGTATCGGTTAGATGGGCTGAAGACCATCTGCGAGGACGTGCTGCGCAAATGCATAGACACGGACACGGTGGCGACGACTTTGGTTCTAGCTGAACAGCATGGCTGTCACCATCTCAAGGAAGGTTGCTTCAATTTCTTCAAGTATCCGGGTAATCTAAAGGCAGTGATGGCCACGGATGGCTTTGACCATCTGATGAGCAATTGCCCCTCACTTGTCAAAGAGCTTCTAGCCAAGGTTTTTCCTTGATTGTTTTAACACAGAAAGAAGCAAAGGTCCACATATAACTTCTATCTACGCAACATCTAGGCTATAGTGCTCTGTAGGGTCAGCAGACCAAAGCAAATGTACCATCCTGGTCGTCTGATACAGACATTTAGATATGATACTTATTGTTTGTTTAAATTATATACTAGCTAAAATGAAATTACTACCAACTACATGATTAGCTACTACGTACTCCCTCCATCCCAAATTATAACACCCATCCCAAACAGAATAAAGCTCTCCTGCTGAAGTTCCTGGATAAGTTCTATAATCATGCAGACATTCCCTGGGTTGAACTCACCTGGAGTAAATTATATGCTAATTCCAATACTCCTCCTCATGCAAGGTGTTCCACAGGTTCATTCTGGTGGAGGGATGTTCTCCAATTAAATATGGATTTCAGGGCCATTGCCATGTGCAAACCAGTTTCAGGAGATTCAGTGCTTTTTTGGAATGATATTTGGCTGGACTCTTGCATCAAAGATAAGTTTCCCAGGCTCTATTCTTTTGCAAAAAAGAAAAAATGTTCCTTAAGATTCTTTCTGGAGAGTGATTTGGATAGAATTTTCTTTCTTCCACTTTCAAGTGAAGCCTTGACCGAACTCAATGAGCTACAAATGTTAATTGATTCTTTTGATTGGGACCTAGATGGTGTTGACAATTGGGAGTATGTCCGGAACTCTATGACCTTTTCCTCCAAAAAAACATATAAACTGTTAAAGGGTCATCAGGAGGCTTCACCTCTTTTCAAATGGATGTGGAATGGTTCAAATTTGGGCAAGCAGAAATTCTTCTTTTGGCTCCTTCTCAAGGACCGACTGAATACCAGAAGCATGCTTAAAAGAAAGAATATGTTTCTTCCAGATTACACTTGTCCTATCTGTCATGCTAATGGGGAGGAGACAATCTTACACTTGTTCTTCGAATGTCCCTGTAGTCAGGCCTGCTGGATTGTACTGGGAATTAATTGGGACCTCTCTCTTCCACCTCTTGACATGGTAATTCAAGCAAGGCTAGATTTTCGGAGCTGTCATCTTCAGAGAACTGGTAATCACAGCTTGTTGGTCGATTTGGAATATTAGGAATGATCTGATTTTTATAATAAGCAATGCACTTATGCAAATTGGAGAAATCACTTTAAGGAGCAAATTGGATTGATTTGTATCAAGGCCAAACCCAACCTTGCAGGTTCTTTAAATAGTTTTTTGGAGACAGTCCCTTAGCTTCTTTCTTTTTCTTTTTTTTTTGAGCTTGTGTGCTCCAAAAAAAAATTGTAAGCACCTCTCGTGCACCTGTTCTCTGTACCTTTACCTTATTAATGAAAAAAGATCAGGTGGGGGGGTTTTTCCCCACTGATTCCCTCAAAAAAAAGATTATCATTTTTTAGTAGACATTAATATTATTATCCTACAAATCTTGTGAGGCAGGTGTTTCTTGATGGGAAACAATGACATGTTTCTCTTAACTGACTGTTGTGTCTCCTCGGCATCATCAAAAATATTACATGATAAATTATTTAAATCCTGTGAGGCAGTTGACTCACTGAGGTAAAAAATTTGTACTAGTTTGGTCATCACTAGAAACCACAAACTTCATATGATACTAAGTCAATGAAGTGTAACGCAAATGCCAGACAAACAAACGACAGACTGCATACATCATCAAGCCATAAGCTTAGGAATGTAGATATTCTTACAGAAGACATAGGGCATATGTCTAATTGATTATCAAGACATATGGTCTGATAGGCAATATTATATTAGATGCGGTCCTGGATATTTTTTTTTTGTGAAAAGGAATATATATTACGCATCAGCACAGTACATCCTCCCCTATTATAAACTAAACTCTGAAGAAAAAGAAAATTACAATTGAGTCCTCGGGATCCAATCTCATCTTCCTCGCCCCCGATCTCCGCCGCCATCGACACCACCATGACGATCCAAGTCCAACTTTGCTTCCGCCAAGAAACACCAAGCGTTGGAAAAGCCGGATCACCCGAGCCCAGATCACCAGGTCAATCGATTTCATTGAAAGAAAATTGGCCAGCCCCTTAGCAAAAGGAAGGAGGAAAAGAAAATTCACCGCCGCCGGGCCAAGGACCGACGTCTGGAAAAAATGTCCACCGCCACTAGGAAACCCAACAATGAGGAAGAGCCACAAACCCACGAGGATGATCGAAGAGTTCACATACCTGACGCTGACGCCGATTATTCTCCAGCACGAAGCACACTGCATCCACTGGTACCCATGAATTTTATTTGTCGCGCCGGTGGCGAGGCCACTGCCGGAACCCTAAACTCCATCACCGATGACAGCAATGAGTAACCCTAATCTAATAGACTCTACACCCTAACAGTAACAATGAGCGGATGTCGATCCATCCCGGCCACCACCCGCCCGGCACCGAAGAGGCCGTCGAGGGGTGGGGCTGGTCAGATCGATTCGGCAGCGGGGATGCCCTAGTCGCCCGCTAGGAGGCGGCGGCTAGGTCTATTCAGCTAGGTTGGCTTTCATGCATGCTGTCGTAGAAATTTAAGGTGGCAGTAGTAGGATTCCATCATTTTGTTTTGTCTTTGTGAACCTTGTAAACGTCGTTGTGCACTATGTATGGCCTCAGACAAGTCACATTAACATCTATGGCTGAAAACAAATTTCCGGACGAGGCTGATGTTTCTTATACCACACCAATAAATTAATAGACGTCTCAACATTTAGTTTCATGGTGATAGAAATATTTCTTGTCTTTACTAATGATGACTACCTTATTTTATTAACATTAAAGTTTTACAACGGTGTATAATTCTCAGGTGCAAACCAAAGGTGACACAATGTTCATGGCACGTAAATCAATTCATCCAGCATTGCCCTCATTCATAAGAAAGATCATCTTGTCCAGTAGATTACAAACCTGTCATTCTACAAATTGCGCGATACCAACCAATATGACTTCATCAAGGGGGAATCATTCAAGATTTTTTAGCCTGGTCCTTCCAATTCTTACACATCTATCACCCGTCAAGGAAAGAAATTTTCAACATAAAGTTAGATTTTGAGTAAGCCTTTAACAAGATTGAACATCAAGTTATTCTAAAAATTATGTAAAATAAGGCTTCCCCGATAGATGGATCAGCTAGATTCAAAACCTCTTGGTCCACCGGCACATCATGTGTCTTACTTAATGGCATACCAAGAAATTCTTCCAATCTAAAAGAGGAATAAGGCAAGCTGACCGTCTCTCTCCCTTAATCTTTGTACTAGCAATTGATTTGCTATAGTCATTTGTCAACAAGGCATGGCAGAATGGAGTCCTTAGTCACCCTGTTAATGATAACCCAGGGGACTTCCCTATAGTTCATTATGTAGATGACACCCAGTTGATTCTTCCAAGGGATGGGAGAGTACTCTTTAACCTGAAATGTCCACTTAGATCTTGTCCTGACTCTATAAGCCTTCATGTAAACTTTGCAAAATCAAATCTCATCTCAATTAACATGATTTGCTGAAAGAGCAAGCCACCTTGCATGAACTTTTGATGTCAAATAGGCCAGATGCCATTCTTCTACCTTGGCTTTCCTTTAGGAACTACTCGACTGGTATAAATGAATTTTCCCCCATGCTTATTAAAATGGGGAAGAGGTTGTCTGGCATTAGTAAACATCTCTTCTATAACGGGGAGACTCATTATGGTAAATTTTGTACTCTCGGGACTACCTACTTTTTATATGTGTTCTTTGAAATTGCCACCACAGGTAGTTGAGATAAAAGATAAAATTGAGGAAGCACTACCTCTGGAGGTAAGGGGCCCTCAATAAAAAAAAAGGGACTTGTCTAGTTTCCTGGAAGAAGCAAGTAAACGTTAGCAACGGGGTGGACTTGGAATCATCGACATCAAAAGCCGAATGATGGCGTCTTGATGAAATATCTGAACAATTTTTATAATCATGTAGACATTCCATGGGTGACACTAACCTGGTCCTCCCCTCGTACTCTAATTAGAACACCCTTCCATAAGCCGAAGCCCTATAGGATCCTTCCGGGCGTAAAGATGTGCTGAAATTGTTTGAGGCTTTTAGAAGTTTTGCTACTTGTCACGCTAGAAGGGGCAACTCAGCTATGCTTTGGTATGATGTGTGGACTGATCAACTAGTGATTCTCAAATGCCCCTGAGTTGTTCTCATATGCAAGGAAACCTAAATGCTCAATCATATTCTTTCGAATAATGAAATGGACAGGGTCTTTAGTCCTATGCCTTTACCCCGCCTACCGCAACCCAACTAGAAGGGCTTCTCCTCATGATGAAAAATGGAGACCAGGATGAGGACCTGAATGATAGCTGGTCTTATGAATGGGGCTCATCCAGATATAGTAGCAAGAGAGCCTATGCAATCCTAAATGATGAAAATTCAGTCTTACCAATTGTCAAATGCATGTGGGGTTCTAGCAACATGGGAAATCATAAATTCCTTTTTCCGGCTTCTATTAAGAGACATGCTAAATCAATCAGCTTTTCCATCTACCAATTTCTGAGGTGGCCTTCCAGAACTACAACTCCTTCAGCAAGAGCTACAAGACATCACCATCACAGACCCAGCATGACAATTGGACCTACCCCTGCGGCAATAACTTCTCCTCTTCCAAGACTTACACAAAGCTCATTGGCCAGCAGCCAGACAAATGTGGTTTATAAATGGCTCGCTCAACCCTTGTCAGCCCAAACATAAGGTGTTTTTTTGGTTATTGATCAAAGACAGATCGAGCACAAGAAACTTGCTAAGAAGAAGACACATGGAGCTCCCTTCTTACTCATGTGTTTTCTCGTGTCAAGAACCATGAAGAAACCTGCACCCACCTTTTTTTTTGGATTGTCCTTTTTGCCAAACAAAGGCGGGCAATTTGCACAGATTGACATCCCCCGACAAAGACAATTTCTTGAAGTACTTGGACTAATTAAAGATCAAATGTAGTCAAGATTCTTCATGGCAACCTCAATCCTTATCTGCTGGACAATCTGGACATCAAGAAACAAGCTCATTTTTGAAGGATTCAGCCGACAGTTGGCAATGCAAAAGAAATTTTTAAAAAGAAATGTTGCTGCTGAAGCACAGAGTCAAGCCAGGGATTAGCCATCATTTTGATTTATGTATACAATCGATCTTCTAGCTTCCTTCTCAGTTTCTTGGCGCTTCGGCCTCTTTTTTTTTTTTCTCCTTCAAAGTTCCTTAGCCCTTGGGCTACGAACTGCACCTCTTTCTTCTCCTTTTGTTTTGTTGTAATCTAGACCTAGTTTGCTCTTGCCTTTAATAAAATCGCCTGTAGGGGCCTCGGCCCCTCCAGTTCTTTAAAAAAAAAAAGAGACATGCTAAATACAAGAAACATGCTAAGGAGGAAAAACATGCATCTTGATGATTATAGTTGCGTGCTATGTGATCAGAACATAGAAGAAACTTTTGCGCACCTCTTTTTCCAATGACAGTTCAGTACGGAATGTTGGGACTCTATTCCCAAAGCATGGAATCTGAATGCTACTCCAGTGGACAGGATTGTGGAAGCCCGGGCTGCATTTGGGAGCATCATATTTGAGGGAATTAGTAATCATAGCCTGTTGGGTCATTTGGAAGATGAGAAATAGTATAAATTTTGACCGTTGCTAGAAGAGTTTAACCTTATTGAAAATATTGTTCAAAGAAGAGCTTGGTCTTGTGAGTCTCAAGGCCAAACCAACCAAGAGGCAAATGATTGTTTCCTGGAGAGATAGCTACTAGTTTATGCAATGAAGATTTTGATCAATACCAGTGGGCCACAAGTTCAAACGGGTAGTGTCCTCTTTTTTTTTTGGGAATGTGTTTTTTCTCTTTCGAGTTCTGTACAAAATAAATGTTTTCTCACGTTGAATATGTTAAATAATTTAAACAATAAAGTTGTTAGTGACTAATTGTCGTTATATAATACTATTTGAGAAAACAAAATATTCAATGTGAATGTGACAGTATATATCCATCTTATTATATACATACACCAACTAAATGTTCGAAGGAATATAGAAGGAATAAATATAAATATAGAAGGAAAATAGGAATAAAAACAAGGTACGTACGTAACTAAATTCCGTGTTTGTAGGACTTTCCTAGCCTCGCATGCCCGGAAGATGACATGATGTAAAACTAATCTCATAGATCCACCATCCACGGAGGGATCCAAATCTCGACCGCATCACCAGTACACGCCGCCGGATCGCCCCCAGAAACCGTATGTTGCACCGGCCGCCACCATCGACAAGTAGTAAATAGAGTACATGATGTCGAAGTCCGCCACCGGCGACGAGGACAGCGACCGCGGCGGCACGTCGACCATCACCAACGAGACGACGACCGGTTGGCACGAGCTCAAATTCGAGAGCTACACCCGAACCAAGGGCGGCGTCGGCAAATCAATCAACTCCGCCACGTTCACCGTCGGAGGGCATAGCTGGTTCATCAGGTACTACCCCGACGGTAACCGCGAAGAGAGCGCCGACTGGGTATCTATCTACCTCTACTTCAACGGGGTTTCCAGAAAAGATGATGGCGGCGGCGTCAAGGCGAGGTACACGTTCACTCTGATCTACGATGCCACGGCCGCCGGTGAGCCGCTGGGGATAGTGCTCACCACCAGGACCGCCAGCAACTTCTCGTTCTGGAGCGCAGATCAGTACTGCCGGGGCTACAATCAGTTCATCAGAGCTTCGGACATGGAGAAGCTCATGAAAGGCAGCAGCTTTCACATCAGATGTGACGTCACCGTCTTGAAGGAGACCTGCTTTGAGACCACCATCACTGACTCTGTAACGGTGCCACCACCGGAACTGAACCAGCATCTCGGCGCGCTTCTGGAGAGCAAGGTGGGAGGCGACGTTACGTTCGATGTCGGCGGCGAGCAGTTCACGGCGCACCGTTCTGTGCTCGCTGCGCGGTCCTCGGTCCTCATGGCGGAGCTCTTTGGCCCGTTGAAGGAGAACACCAGCATACAGATCGATGACGTGGAGCCGAGAGTGTTCCAAGCTCTGCTCCACTTCATTTACACCGACTCACTGCCAGAGATTGACGTGGAGGATCAGCAAGGGATGGCACAGCATCTGCTGGTGATGGCAGACAAGTACGACATGCAGAGGCTGAAGCTGATGTGCGCGGCCATGCTGCTGAAGCTGATCGACACAAGTGTTCTGGCAACCACGCTAACGTTGGCTGAGCAGCATGGTTGCCAGGGGCTCAAGGAAGGATGCCTCAAGTTCCTGAGATCTCCTGGCATTACTAAGGCAGTCGTGGAGAGTGATGGCTTTCAGCATCTAAGGAGCAGCTGTCCTTCTCTTATTGAGGAGATGCTTCTCAAGGTTGCCCCATGATCTCTTCAACCCTAAGTAGGGGCATAAGGTCATTATTTGTCTTTACACATGTATCTAGTACTTCAAGGAGCCGGCCATATATAAGGTCCTAGCTTGTTCTCTTTACACATGTATCTTGTAGTACTAGAAGGAGCCATAAGGTCCTTGCTTATTTCTCTTTACACGTATCAAGTACTCTCTGCCCTTTGCTCTGAAATAAGGTATTGTCTAGTCTTATTTAGATTATAAGTCTATGATAGCTTTGAGTTAATAATAAAAAGCCTTAGACTTTACATAGGGTCTACATTCGTCTCATGGGGCAATGTTCTTTTGAGCGTCAATGCCGCTGGGGGCTTAAAGAAATTTGGAAGACCTCCGCCCCCACCCAAGGTGCCGTTCTTCTTCTGGCTCATGATGCATGGCAGGTGCTCGACAGCCGAGAGACGCTTCCGCCATGGGCTGCATGACTTTGATGTGTGCATCATGTGTGATGTCTGAGACAATGGGCCATATCCTGCTTGGGTGTGCTCTATAGGTTGAAGCACATGTGGGAGATTAATTTGTGCAAGCACATTGACGTGGACAGGTTTTCAATATGGAAACAAGGAATTTGCAAAGACGGTTCGAGAACCCATGTTTTTAGATGATTTTATTTTAGACAATGGCTAACTCATGGATACGAATAGATTAGCAAATGTCTTAGAGTAGGTCTCACTTCTGCAATCCAGAAATTCAAAACATATACTTAGTACGAATGTACATGTCCAACTAAATTCGTGACATGTGTCCAAATTATGTGCCATGACGTAACAAATCACACATCCAAATAATGCCCGTCCAAATTTAGTTACTTCCTAATCAAATCATATCATGATTATCATACCATGTCTATAAATTTATAAAAGAAAAAGATTTACCATATCCAATAAATCGTGCATGTGTATCAATAAAAATATTTTTATGTCAAAACTTTGCTTATTTACCCGATTTTATCAAATATATATTTCATATAAGACGATCCTAAACATCTGTATGGCTCACAGCCATTCGAGTGTACCACAACATGACCCATTTAATAAAAAAAAAATGCTCATCTCTACCAGCTCCAAATTCCTACTCTCTCATCCAGTCGATAGTCACACACAGCTCCTATCTAGGAGCTCCAGAAGATCAGAATTTCTCTGGAGTAGTCTGCTGGACTCCAGAATCCAGAAGGCATTCCACACACAATCCAAAAGGCAACCTTCAAACCTAGACTCAAAGTAATAAACCATAGATGAACTAATTGAATCACTGTTCTTCTAAACTACAGCATGATGAGTCAAAGGAATCTAAGCCATACAGAACATGTTATAGAAGTATCTCACAATCAGGTCAATGAAGAACTACATCACAATTATGTGAACTCACAGAAGTATGTCTGACGAATATACAGATATGGTTACCCTTGTAATACCATAGATAGTGTATTGTCACATACCAATTCGATGAATCCAACTGCATATTCTAGTAGACTGATACTAATTGGATAAGAGTTGCCCAAAAAAAAAGACTATATAGTAGGCAAAACAACTCAATTCTGGTATTTTATTAATCTGAAGAGCATGTCAAAGATAAACAGATGCATAAGGTTTACTATCTGCATTCACCACAGCAGCCATCAGCCCTAAGATTGTGTAGGGTTTATACCTGCAGTCAGCTCAGCACTAAGATTGCGTAGGGTCCAGGACGCGTCCTGCAAAAAGGATAGCACCGGACACTTCTTCCATCACAAAGAAGGCAAACGGATGGTCAGCAACGAAGTCCACGCGTGGAGGAGGCCGGCGGGCACAACCTTTAGCCACTTTTCCAGTTGTTGCAGCCGCCGCCTCGGTGCCTTCCTCATTCACTTCGATCACAGCCATGTGCACGACGTCCTCAAGAAACAGCGGCGGATCGTGCGACTCCTCCAGCAAGTCAGGCAGCTCGGCTGCCCCCGAGAACACGGCCTTGACGCCTAAATCCTGGAGGTACTTTCTCATGGATTTGGTGAAGGACATCTTGAACCTAGGAATCCGGAAATCCCCAACCTTGACTTCGTTCAGTGGCAGGTTGTCCTGCAGGAAGCTCGGGCTAGAGGCCACATCGTCCATGAGGCCCTGCAGGCCATCGCGCTTGTCCGGCAGGAGGACACACATTGAGTATTCTCGGGGAATACCTGGCGCCCTGGGCATCCTGTACGGCATCCTGAGCACCTTGAACCCGTCGTGTACGCCGATGAACTGCCTTTCAAAGCTTTTCATGAACTGGGCGTTCACGACACTGCCGTCGAGCCGGTGGAACTTGTCCTCCTTGGTGTTTTCCTCATCGAATGGCGTGTCCCAGCTGCCCTTGAAGTAGATGGCGTTGGCGACCACAAGACGTGTGATGCTGTTCACCGATCCAGGAGCAAGGATAGTGTCGATCATGTTGTTGGTTGTCTTTGCGACCCAACCGTTGATCTGGATCCTAGTTTCCTCAGGCTGCAAAAATAAAATTCGATCAACCAGAAATATCGCCGAATTAGGAACATTAGCAGATCGATCAAACGATATGGAATCAATGCCGACTTACCTTGTTGACGAAGTCGACGGCGCGCACGACGGATCTGAAGGACGCGGCGGCGACGTCGCGATACGCCGGCTTCAGCGTCCGCGTGGAGTCGTGCCAGAGGCCAGACGCGTAGGACACGCGCGTCCCGCCGTCCTGCGTGCTGGCCGGGATGGCCTGGTCCACCATGGCCCTAACGCTCGCGTCGAGGCCGTCACGGGAATCTGTGCCAAGCAGGTTCAGCATCTCGCGCAGGGTATTGCCCTGGGCACCGGCGGCGACGAGGGAGAGCGCCGAATAGATCGACAGCGGCGAGAAAACGAGGTTGCGTGCGGCGTCGCCATGTGCGGCGGTGAACTGCTTCGCGAGACGGTGAGACAGCAACGTCAGGCCGGAGCTTACGTGCTGCCGTGCCGCCGCCACTGCCGTTTCCATCGTGAATGAACAAGATTTTTTGGCAAGAAGATATTTATAGTACAAAATATATCGTAGTATTATATACTAGTATTACTCTGCTTAATGAACAACCGCAACTTTAGATTGTCTCTAAATTCCGTTAGGAATAAGGTTTATTTATTGTGTAACTAGATTTGATTAATTCCTCAATTACAGCTCACGTTTTTTTTTTCGGCGACGCCGAGTTACATACAGAGACGCTCACGTACACGTACACACCTCTATGAATACCCTAACCTTTGACCTCCAATCCCAGTCTACCTATTATGGAAAAAAAAAGAGAGAAGAAGCACTTAAATGAGCACCTAAATCATGAAAAGAGAGAGGAGAAGCACCTAACACTACTACATATTCACACATCACCGATGCCGTCATCACTGCCAAAATAAAGAGAACTGGCGGTGAAGACCATTTCATGCCTTCAAAATCAGAAAATCATTGAGACTGGCCAAGATCCGGCAGTGAAAATTCATATCGGTGCCAGTTGGTATAAAAATTCGGGAGTCATATCTATCAGTGTAAGTGTTTTACCCAATGCAGCAGCAATGGCAACACACAGACCCAGAATTATTATTCATTCCACTTCACCTCGCTCACGTCCGCCAGAAACAATTCTTCCCCCCTCTCTCTCTCTGCCCT
The DNA here is from genome assembly GCA_015847255.1 of Hyparrhenia diplandra. Lineage (NCBI taxonomy): Eukaryota > Viridiplantae > Streptophyta > Magnoliopsida > Poales > Poaceae > Hyparrhenia > Hyparrhenia diplandra. The sequence goes on from JADLZK010003130.1 coordinate 116,211, forward strand.
CGCTTCTTCAGATATTTCCGCTGCTCCTCCCACCTCCTCCCCAAATCTGCTAACCCAAGGAGGCCTCCAATCACAGCGCGTGTGCGCCGCTCGCTCTTCCTCCTCCTCTCTCACTATTGCCTGGCCGCCAGTGGCACATGGCCAGACGCGGTCGGCTGGCGACTAGGGGAGCACAGTAATACTAGCGTGTAGTACCAGTGCAGTAGTACTAGCATGTACTACTAGCGGGCAACAACAGGTACTTGATTACTAATTAGTTTAGTTTCTCGATTCTTCCTAGCTAGTAGTACTAATAGCATGTTCTTTCTTGATTCTTTTCTGCACTACCTGTTCCTGGAGAACGAGACAGCGCAAACACAGGAGCTGCTCCAGATCGACCACCAGCAAGGGGTCCGGCCTATCTCTACCTGGGCTGTCACGGAGCCCTCGCCTGCGTGCTCTACCCTAGTGTGGCTCAAATCCACAACGGGCACGAGGCCGACGCTGGCCGGGCAACAGAATCGTCCCAATGCGAGTGCAGCCGCGCGGCTCAACGTGATTCCACCTCATGCCGGCGATGGGAGTAGCATGGGCCAGCGGGCAATGACAGCTACTTCTTATGTATCTGAATCATGGTGCCGTCTTTTTATCAGTCTATCTTTCCCCGCAATTTGAATCTCCCATTTTTGAATCTCCCGACGGCCCAGATCGGGGCCCGTTAGGGTTTCAAACTGGATTTTTTTTTTTATATATTTCTATTTATTAACCGTGGTGGGTATTGTTAAATAACCGCCACGGTTAATCGATTTTGGCGTGGTGGACATTTGCCCGCCTCGATTAACCGTGACCCTAGCTGCGTGGCGGTTTTAATGTTCGCCACGGAAAATCAAAAAAGTCCGCCACGGAAAATCATTTCTGTAGTAGTGAACTTAGGGTCTATTTAACACATGAATTTCACATAAATAAAGATTTTCACACAAAGCCTTAGTGATGGATTTTTTATTAGGAAAGGATTGGAAGGAAATATTTTATAATTAGGTTCTATTGTTTTTCTTTGTATATACTGAAAACCACCACGGAAGAAAAAAAAAAGAGGACCCACATGGAAGAATATGGATATTGTGAGGTTGTGTCACACGCCGAGGGGCCCGTGGCCGGGCGGGGGCTCACCCCCCCGGGCGCGCGTGCCCTCCCGCCGCCACTGCCATTCCGCGATTTTTCTCGATAATTAAAGTAAGAGTTCGGTTAGGATAAGATTAGAACTTTTAGTGTTAAGGAAGTATTTTCACCGTATAAGGAGGTCTCTATTAGGATAAGAATAATGACTTACTTGTAAAAGGTATTCCAATCTATAACAAAAACTTTATATTGCTTGAGATACAAGTCCCATAGGAGGGCTATATAAGTAAGGACGATGTAATCTTAGGGACAATCAATAAAGAAATATTTTCCCCCGCCCCTAGCTCCAGCCCAGCCGCCGCCATCCCGCCCCGCGCCTCCCACGCAAGCCGCCGCCGGCCGCCGCTGCCCCCTCGTCCACGGCTATGACAAAGGTTGACATGCGAGCCCACTTGTAAGTGAAAGAAGATGATGGTGGTTTTATGCATAAGCTATATTTCCACACATCCAAATTGGCCTTCAACTATGTAACAATAGCTTCCACAACAGCTTTTTGCAAAAGTCACACCTCAACAGCTTTGGCAAAAAGCTGGAGCTGCTCAACCAAAACACACCGAGAAGCGTGCAAGGAGGTGGCAATGACGTAGATGCGACTGCTCACTACAGGAAACGGTGGCTTTGCCGAGTGCCGACGCACTAGGCAAAGACAGTTTTGCACTCGGCAAAGGATTTGCCGACCGCCAAACTCGGCGAACCCCACTTTCGGCAAAGATTGACTCTCGCAAACGAGTCTTTGCCGAGTGCCAAAATCGGCAGTTGGCGAAGGGTTCGCCGAAAGTGCCATGTCGATACTCGGCGAAACCGACGCCGCCCGTTAAATATGGAAAGGTTCTTTGCCGAGTGCGAACGCCGGCACTCGGCAAAGATTTGTTTTTGAAACTTTGCCGAGTGCCGTATCCCAAAGACTCGGCAAAGTAATTGTTTTACTTAAAAACTAAAAATGCACTTTGCCGAGTGCGAAAGTGCAGCTGGCACTCGGCAAAGTTATGGTCATTTTGCCGAAAGTGCCGCTCGCACTCGGCAAACCGCCATTCCTCGCCGGGGTACCCAGCTTTGCCGAGTGCCAAGACTCGGCAAAAGCCGGGAGATTTATTTTTTTTTTTTTGTTTCTATTGATTCACAGCCTCCATCAACACATACATATACCATAAGCATTCATATATATATCATAGACCACATATGTCACCAATTCACATATATAATCCACATATTTCACAAATCCACATATATAATCCACATATATCACAAATTCACACATATAGTCCAACATCCAAACGAAATTAAACATGTCCAACATCCAAACGAAATGTAACATGTCCAACATCGAAACTAGATCCATCACAAAGGCAACATGTCCAACATCGAAAATAAATCCATCACGACCACCTCAACTTCACGGCCCCGAACCGTGGCCTCCCTGGTGCGAAGAGTCCTCACCTTGCCCCCGATACCACCCGCCTTGGGGCGCCGATCGAACGCCCACCCGTGGTGTGGAGGGGCGTGTGGAAGCCCGTAGTGTGGCTGCTGCGCGCCCGGAGGAGGAACGCCACCTGGCCACGTGTACTGTGGAGTCGGGCCGACCGGATAGGCTGGATGGGGTGGAGAAGGGTCACCTGGAGGAGTCGGGTTCGAACCCGCCGACTGTGGCTGCACAAAAGAAGAGGCGATCTCATTAGTACCTGCAGGTGAGCCGCACAGGCAAAATAAATAAACAACAACATATACTCACCGGAGTCTGTACAGGAGGAGGAATGGGAAACGGTGGTGGAGCGAACAGCGAGGGAGGCAACGGAGGCAGGGTCACACCAGGGATCTGGAGGCCCTGGAAGTAGCTCGCCACGTCCTGCAGCTGGCGCACCGAGTATTGCTGGACTGCCTCCAACTCCCGCCGATGGGCCTCTGCCTGGGCCGCCTGCCTGGCCTCAAACTGTGCCGCCTGGGCCGCCTGCCTGGCCTCCAACTCTGCCATCCGGGCCTGCAATATTACAACCGTAACATTGAAACAATGCATAGGTAGCGGACATGTGTAAAACCAGTGAACGACCGATGAAACTGGTTACCTCGAAAGTCCCGCATCATCCGCGTGGAGCTCTGTTGCCGAGGTGCTATGGGGATGTCGGTGGAGGTCGTGCTCCTTGAGCCGGCACGCCAGCCTGTCCAACGAGGGGATGGGTTGATCAATTTGTTGGCCATCCGTAACCGGCCGTGCCGCTTCCCTCCTCCCAACCTCATCACCGTGTCTCGTGTCCGGGGGCGGTGGGCGGATCGAAGTCGCCCCCATGGCGCCGCTTGGCCGCCTCGGCATATTGGGTAAGCTTTGGGGTAGACGCTGGCATTGGTGTACGCCTCGGGCCCCTTCGGGTCGTGGAGACGTTGGCGGGCCGGGCTCCGCCCGCCGTGAGTCAAGGCCCACCCAGCGTACTTTCGCTGATCCGCTGGTTTTCATGCGGCCGACCGCGAGGAGAACATGAGAGATGGTTAGAAGTGAAGAGATTTGAGCGCTTGAATAAAAAAATCAACGTAATCGCACCCATCCTGCTCATATACACCGGGAGGGGCACGCCCCTTGGTGGTGTGGAGCGCCCGCCATCTCCAAGCGACATCTCCGACGGAGTCTCTTGGTCTCGCACGTCTCGCCCAATTTGGCACGCCCATGGGAGGTAATAAACTTGTGTGGCGTGTATATTAGCCACAATATAGACATCCTCTCCTCCATATACGGAATCCGTCGAATTTCGACTTGCCCAATCGTAGGGTCCACTTTCGTGTCATCGGGATCGAACCAATGGCATTTGAATACCACTAGCTTGAGCTCTTTAGGACCCCCGGGTTGAGCTCATATATTTCTTCGACTATGCCGTAATAGTCCTTCTTATCCAAGCGGGCATTTTAACTCCGTGCACGTTGTTTTGCGGTTGGGCCGACTCTCCTCGTAATCTCGCGGCGAAAGCGATAGCCATTCACATCATAAACGGTGAACGAGTTGACCCTACGGGGAAGCCATTGCCCAATTGCTTTTAAATCTTCGCACATTTCAAGGCTAAGTGCGGGCCTGCAAGGTGAGGCCCACGTATATCGTTACATTATATGTTACTAGGACCAAAGTGGAATATCATAGTCGAACGAGGTTAGTTGGATGGTACCTTTGAGCGTAACCAGGAAATAAAATCGGGCTGCCCATTTTTTAGAAGATTGTCTTCTTGTTGCAAGGTAGGAGCCTCATTCCTCTCCCGGTGTTGACCAATAAATTCCCCGAAAAAAAACAAGGCCGAGGTTTAGGGTCGATAGGTGGAGGATAGTGACGGGCGTATGGAACAAGCTCATTGACAACTTATGCCGATAAGGAGCAGTTTCGTCAAGGTTCAACAACACATAGAGCATGATAGTGCGCCACTCATCAAAGGACAAGTGCTTGTGGGTAGCTGCGCTTCCTCTTCCGACTTGCCCTCCGAAAAAGGCCGAGGTTCGATGAACTCGTCGGCGTTGTAACGAGGGGTAGGATTGTGGACGCCTGGGAAGTTTCTCAAGATAGTACGCCCGTGTGAAGGTCGACACCTCCTCCGAATGTATGCCTCGCCACGGAAGGCTCAATCTGGCTTTATTCCTCGCATTTTTCTCCGGTACCTTGAGAGCCCTCTCGATTGATAGCACCAACGGAACCGCACGGGCCCCCAACCGTGCCTCGCCGGGCGGTGCAAAATCAGGTGTTGCATCGACAGAAGAAGCCAGTGGAAATATCATCTCCAACTTGCAGATCAACACAAAAGACGCCCGGATCAGCAATCGCATCCCGAGATAACTCCTTAACACAAAGCTAACGGAAGAAAAAGCTCAACTCGCCAGACGCGCCACACCGGCTCGGGGAGGTATCCCCGAGTCATCGCAGAAGGATCCGCTCAATCCATATGTGGAAGTCATGACTCTTCATCCCTAAGACTTTCATAGTCCGCAAGTTCACTCCCCTACCAGGTTCGCCGCATACCCATCGAGGGAACGATAACGTCTTCATCCATCGTAGCACTTCCTTCCTATCGGCCCTTTTTTGATGATGTAGTCGGCGGGCCCTTTTTCCATCTCCTCCCAGGGCTAGGGGTCTCTATCACTAGCTTTGGTCTATCGCACAAAGATCTCTATGTCAAGTCTAGCCTTAACGTTGTCCTTTGACTTCTTAAGGTCCATGGTTGTTGCGAAGACGCCTCGTAGATATATTTTTCTCAGGTGCATTACATCGATGTTGTGTGGAAGAAGAAGATCCTTGTAGTAGGGGAGATTAGTCAAGCCCGATATATAAGTCCACATGTGTGGTACCATATCCAACAAAACCACCTTTCTTTTCATCGATTTTGAGATCAGCTAGCTCGGCAAGGACCTCTTCACCGGTCATAAACTTTGGGATGGGATCGGTGACTTCAACACCTTCGTGAAGTGCTTTTTGTCTAGTCTCGAATTCATGGTTCTCGAGGCAGAATTGACGATGTTTGTCAAACGAAGAATACTTGCCACCCTTGAGAAGCCAGTGAATCGCACACTGCCTTTGCATGTTGGGCAAGGGAACCTCCCATGAACACACCATGCGCTGAATATGCCATAAGCCAGAAGTCATGCATTGAATATAGGTACCACACATGCATTGTAAAGTTTGTCTTTGTAGCTCGGCCGCACGTCAAGCACCCCATTTTGCCAAGCATCTTGCAATTCATCCCACACCGGCTGCATGAACACACCCATATTGTTGCCCGGTGCCCGGGTATTATCAGCGCCAAGAACAGGTGCTTGAGCTCAAACATGACACCGGGGAAGATTGAGAGGGATCACGAACACGGGCCAACAAGTGTGCGGGGCCGCCGTTGACCGCACGGGTTGAACCCATTCATTTGCGAACGCCACGCCGCACATTTCGAGCCTCCATAGCTTTTTTTCAGATGCATATTATCGGTGCTTCCATGCATCACCATCCGATGGGTGTACCAACTTCTCGGGGATCGTATCTTTTGCCCTTCTTGTGCCATGTCATTTGTTTCGCGGACTCCTCCGTCATGTACAGCCGTTGGAGCCCGGTAGATGAAAGGAAGGTGTCGTAGGACCATCTCTCGGGATCTTGACTGTTTCTTCCCGCCATCACTACATTCTACCTCCACAAACCTAGAGGCTTTGCACTTTGGACAAGGCGTTGCTTCCTTGAGGTCTCCTCTAAATAGGACGCACCCCTTTGGACAAGCATGGTACGACTCATACGGCATCTTGAGTCCACGAAGAAGTCTCGCGGACTCGCACGTGTTCTTCTCGGCAGACGTGACCTCTCGAAGCGCTTTGCCAATAACCGACAACAGGGTGTCGGCCGCCTCGACTAATGCTCAATTGCGACTTCAACGCTATAAGGCGTGAAATGGCATCCAGCCAGAACCATTGTCTTTCGTGAAGGGGCGCCGTGCCGCCTCCATCATCTCGTAGAACGCCTTTGCGGTTTCCTCGGGTTCCTCCTCCAATCCTCCATTGAACCGTGCATCGTGAAAGTCCGCCATCATGTCCGCCATCCGGCATCTTGATCATACTCCTCGATGAGGGGCCTCACCACCTCCCTCTAATACGATCGACTTCACCGTGGAAGATCCAGCGGCTATAGTTTGGGACTAATCCGTTGTTCTAAATATGTCCGCCCATTTCAACCTTTCGTTGTTTTTTTCTTGTTCTTACATTTGCTACAGTGGGGACACGGCATCGAACGCACCCTTTAGCAGCTGGGCCAAATGCATGCTCCAGAAAGCATCGGTCCCCCTAACCCATTCAAGGCTCTTACTTGCGAAGCCCGTGTACATCCACTCACGGTTATCCATCCTCTCGTCATACGCCCATGTCCGAGCCACATAACCAAGAATTGCATCTACACGGCGTTCCTACCATCTAATAGGTGAGGGATAGGTCCTAATCCACCCGAGGATGCGTAGACAAGGTTAGCATCCATGCTTCCCGCCCGGCTGGGGGATTTCGACACCACCTCGCTGTTCTTCCCGATACACGCCCCGGGCGGGGAGAGTGTGTATCCGGAGAACAACGGGAGGTGCATTTAAAATCCGCCCTCGGACGGACCCGAAAGCATGGATGTTAACCCATCTACGCATCCACGGGCTGTCCAAAAACGGACAATCCGAAACAGATACGGTCGCAGATATGCACATATGCGCATACCAACGCCTCAGACTGTTTTTGGACGGAGACGCCTAACTGGGTCGCGCTATGTAAGACAACTATAAGGACGGGACGGAGGTGATTCATACCTACGGGGTCGGTGGAGACGCGGTGCAGCAAGACCCGCCCACGAGGACGACCGGGGTCGCCGAGTCCCTCCCACAGGTCCTCCTACAAAACAAGGCCAAAAAAATAGTTAGTGTCGACTCAAAATTTCGGCAAAGACCTCCCCCGCACGGGGAGGTTCCCAAAACCCGCAAAAACATGGCACGAAGGCCAACAACCACATGCATATACCGAGAATGGGCACTAAGGCCACCAACCACCAATATGGGCACGAAGGCCACCAACCACATACATATACAATTACTAGTAACCCTACAACTACAACTAACAACTACTTACTAACTACTACTACTAACCCTACAACTAACACAACTAACTACTAGTACTAACAACTACTAATCAATACTACTAACCACTACTACAAGGGGAGGGCTTACCTTGGCCACAGAAACGAGAAGAGCAACGGTGAGCAACGACGGCGTGGATCACCGCAAAGAAGACGAAGAACGACCTAACCGGGTCCAAGCACTTTCTTCTTCCTCCTCCCCTTCCTCTTCTTCCTCCTCTCCTTCCTCTTCTTCCCTCCTTCCTCTTCTCCCCTTCCTCCCTCCTCCTCCTCTTCTTCCCTTCCCTTCCCTTCCCTCCTCCTCCTCTTCTTCCCTTCCCTTCCTCCCTCCTTCCCTTCCCTCCTCCTCCTCTTCTTCTTCCTTCCCTTCCCTCCCTCCTCCCCTCCTTCCTCCACTTTCTCCCACCGAATGGGACGGGGGGCGCGAGGGGGCGGGGCGGGCCGAGCCGGCGGCTGGCGCGGGCGGCGGGGGGGATCCCGCCGAGACGGCGGGGCGCGGGCGCCGCGGCCGCCCGCACGGCGGGATGCAGGCCGGCGGCGGTGCGCCTCCGGCGGCGGCGGGCGGGCTCCGGCGGCCGGGCGGGCGGATCCGGCGCGGGGAGGGTTCCGGCCGGCCGGGCGGGGCCGGATCCGGCGAGGAGGGCGGCGGCGCGGCTCCCGCGAGGCGGGGAATCGGGCGGCGGCGGGGTAGAGGCACGGGCGGGCGTGAGCGGGTGAAGGAGAGGAAGAATGAGAAAAAATTGGTCCGCCGACCGGATATTTAAGTGGCTTTTGCCGAAAGTGCCAGGAAAACGGCACTCGGCAAAGGTACCGCTTTTATTTTTTTAAAAAAAAAAATACACTTTGCCGAGTGCCACACGGACGGGGCACTCGGCAAAGAACTTGTTTGCCGAAGTGTAAGGCACGGCACTCGGCAAACCATTCATTTTTTTTTTTTTTGCTCAATATTTTTTTGTATGCCATTAGTACCCTAATTACATGTCATATTAATTTGGGACAATTTCAAGCTGTTTTTGCTATATTTCATGAATTATTTCTATTTTCTTGCATTTTCCGGGCGACTCAATTTTGAACTGCAGGTACATGAAATAATGGTATTTGGTCATTCAAAAATTATTATTCATGATGTTTGGCATATGTGCGGGCTCAATCAGGGCACTCGTGAAATTTCGAACATTTTGGTCTTGGGAACATGAAGAGTTACAAGTGGAATAAGTGTTTTTAAATTCTATAAAATCCAAACGAAGTTCAAAAAAATTTAAACTTGGCGAGATGTCTTGTCATCTCATGGGGGAGGCTGTGAAAAAAATTTGAAAAAGTTTGAGCAAAGTTGTGACATCGGATGGCTAAAACCCCGTGATGAAGTGTGGAGATGTCCGGGTTTTAGCCATCCGACGTCACAACTTGCTCGAAACTTTTTCAAATTTTTTTTCACAGCCTCCCCATGAGATGACAAGACATCTCGCCAAGTTTCGTGATTTTTGAACTTCGTTTGATTTTATAGAATTTAAAAACACCTTTCCCGCAGGTAACTCGTCATGTTCCGACACCAAAATGTTCGAAATTTCGCGAGTGCCCGAATTGAGCCCGCACATACGCCAAACATCATGAATAACATTTTTTGAATGACCAAATACCATTATTTCATGTACCTGCAGCTCAAATTTGGAGTCGCCCTTAAAATGCAAGAAAATAGAAATAATTCATGAAATATAGCAAAACAACTTGAAATTGTCCCAAATTGTGAAGATGAGATGTAACTATCGTACTAATGCCACACAAAAATATGGGACTAAAAATCAAAAAAAATTAATGGTTTGCCGAGTGCCAGATGGACACTCTCAAGAAAGACCCCGCTTGCCGAGTGCGTATACACGGCACTCGGCAAACCGACCCTAGTTTGCCGAGTGTCTAACGGTGGACACTCGGCAAAAGTGACGGAGAACGGGCCGTTTTCTCCGTTAACCTTTGCCGAGTGTAATGTTTTGCCGACCGCCGTGCACTCGGCAAATTTATAGATTTCCGAGTGCTATGCCGCCGACCGCCGTGACACTCGGCAAAGTGGTCTTTGTCGAGTGCTCAGTTTGGCACTCGGCAAAGACTCTCTTTGCCGAGTGCCCGACTTTGCCACTCGGCAAACTTCAGCGCACACTTTTCGCAAAGAAGCGGATTCCTGTAGTGGCTGTTTTTTTTTTTTTTTTTTTGCCTCGTGGGGATAAAGAAACTGCCACAATCAAAATTATGAGGTGAACCAATATTTTGATATTTTGAAAATGAATTATTATTACATACAATTAGAGATATATATCCTTAATTATTCCTCTCAATACATGTTTGGGATCTGACAAACAACATACTTTGAAAAGAAATAATTGTTGGATAGTCAGTTATCAGGGAGATAGTCTGTTGAAAGATCTTTTCTTTCGGAGAGAAATCTCCCTGACCTCCCTGATCAACGTGCAGGTGTAGGTCTCTTTTTTTCCATGCACCGTATTTATAGGAGGAGGAAGCCGTATTCTATTTCCAAGTTCCAACTACTCGGCATGCAAGGAATTCAAGCTTCACGCACCGGGGTACAACACAAGCTGTGACGATCCATAAAAACCCGACCCCTTCGCCGGTCGGATTCTCCTCGTCGAATCCTCCCCGCCGCCTTTGCTGCCACAAGCGTATACCATGGCCACCAGCGCGGCCATCGGCGGCAGCCGCACGGCGAGCACCACCAGCGAGACCATCGTTGGGTCGCACATCTTCACGATCGACGGCTTCTCCGCAACAAAGGATGTCGGGGTCGGAAAAAGCATCAAATCTAGCATATTCCGCGTTGGAGGACATGACTGGTACATCGAATGCTACCCTTGTGGTGACGATGAGGAGAGCGCCGGTTGGGTAACCCTCTTCCTGTGCAGACAGGACGATGACCAAGACAGCAAAGTCTCGGGATCTTGTATATTCAGTCTGATGGAGCTCACGGACGGCTGTTTGAAGAGACTCACTGGGCACCCATCCAAATCGTTCAACTTCACAGACGAGGACGAGCATTGGCTATTTGAAGAGACTCACAGCTGGCCACACCAGGGCACCGACTTCATCCAAAGGGAGGAATTGGAGAGCTCGCCCTCATGGACGACAGTTTCCATATCAGGTGTATTGTGTGCGTCGCTAAGTTTCCAGCTCTGTCACAGCCGGATGTGGCCAACAAAACCGTTGCTGGCTCGCACGTGCTGACAATCGAAGATTACTCAAAAACCAGGGAAGCAGTTACCCTCGGTAACGCCATCGAGTCCTACCCATTCGTGGTCGGGGGCCTCTGTTGGCGCATCGCGTTGTACCCGTGCGGTGAAGGCAAGGATGATGCCGACGGCGTTACCACCTATCTGAGCCTCGAAGACGCTGCTGCTGAGGATGAAGTGAAGGTTCGATTCGAGATGGCCCTAATCACCGATAATGGACAGATAATATCGTTGTTTCAAAATTTCAATACGTTCACAGGGAGCACTAACCGATACTACTATTGTTCCCTCGGTGCGATGGAGCATGAGTCCTCGCCTCTTTTCCAGGGCAGCCTTCATATCAGGTGTGACATGGCCATTGTCGATGGGATCACGGCAACGCAAAACCCGTGTTGTGGCATTGGTGGCCATCTTCAACTCCAAGGAAGCCAGCATGTTAGAGTCAGAGGCGACGTGACGTTCGAGGTTGGTGGCCATCTGTTTGCAGCACACAAGTCTGTGCTGACCACCCGGTGTGCGGCGTTGATGGCCGAGTTCTCTCGCCAAGCCGGGAAGGACAATGCTGGTGTCACTGATCAGCAAGTGCGCATTGACCACATGACGCCGAGCGTGTTCGAGACTTTGCTCCATTTTATCTACACCGGTGCGCTTCCTGACTTAAGCGATGAGGACAAGGTTAGGATAGCTCAGGGTCTTCTTTGCGGTGGCAGATCGATATGCCATGGAGAGGCTCAAGTTGATCTGCGGCGACTTGCTGTGCAGCTACGTGACCGACGCACGTACGGCGGTCACGACGCTGGACCTTGCAGAAAAGCATGGCTGCCGTAGGCTCAAGGAGGCGTGCATGAAGTTCCTCATGGACCAGTTCGTTAACGTTGCTCCCTGATTGCGTTTGCTATCTCTATTCTATACTACTGCATACCTTTATTTTGTTGCTTTATAAACTTTTTATCTATTATGAGACATATCTTAGCCAATCTTCTGTTCGACAAAGTTGCTGCTTGATCTATTATTCATTTTGTATTAGTGCTATTATAGTACTCGGCAAACGAGAGGCTGATACTTTTGCAAACTGGTAATTAATAACTTAGTACAAATTCACAATGTTGCTGAAACCTCAATCAGGATTCACATGTTTTATTCTTGACGAAACTCATTGACAATAAAGTTATATATAACATAGGGAGTATGAAGTAGCACAAGCATTCTAATTTGAACATAGGAGTATGCGTGTCTATGATGATCGAAAATTCTTAATCTATATCATTTGTATTTCTCTACTTTTTTTCCTTTTTGTACAAATCGGGTTTCTATGAACGCCCGTGGCCTCCCACATAGCTCCTCTAGCCACTTTCCCTATAATCATGCATGTGTCTTGGTATTTTGCATCACCTTTTTTTTTTTTTATGAATTACAGCATTACAAATCAATGAAATCTGAGCCATACAGAATACACAACATGTTATATAGAAGTATCTCACAAACAGGTCAATGAAGAAGTACATCACAATTTTGTGAACATACACTTCGCAGAAGCGTGTTTGACGAATATACAGATATGGTTACCCTTCTAGTAGTAAGCTTAACCCAGGAGATTCGAAAAGGAGAGAACAATGAAAGGCTGTACTGATATGGCTAGATTAAAGTCGTCTAATAAAAATCCGGGAAATCTTTTGTCGCCTTTCTAAAGTTAAGGATAGATTCATGATCATTGGCTGACTAGTTCTGGTTGGGAATGATTTCCCACATGAATATGAAGAGTAGGAATTATTGTTTTCAATATAGCCAAAATGTTCATACCACTGTAATATGGTACCATCTTTTCACATACCAATTCAATGAATGGAACTGCATGTTCTGGTAGACATTGGAGAAGAGGTGCCTAAAAATGACAAAATTCTAGTATTTCATTAATCTTATTAATTTCAAGAGCAGATCAAATCAGCACTAAGATTGTGTAGGGTCAAAGCACCTGTCCAGCAAACAGGATAGTACCAGACAATTCCTCCACCACGAAGAAGGCAAATAGATGGTCTGCAATGAAGTCCACAGGCGGCAGATGGCGCACATTGAGCAAGGCCTAGTGCAGTAACAGCCGCAGCCTCTGTGCCTTCCTTGTTCACTTTGATCACGGCCTTGTGCAAGATGTCCCCAAGAATCAGCGGCTCAAGCGAGCCATCTTCTTCCAGCAAGTCGGGCAGCTCAGCTGCACCTGAGAGCATGGCCTCGACCCCGAGATCATGCAGGTCCTTGCTCAAGGATTTGGTGAAGGACATCTTGAACCTAGGAACCCAGAACTCCCCAACCTTGACTTTGTTCAGTGGCAGGTTGTCCTGCAGGAAGCTCGGCCTGCAGCTTCACCGCTTTCATTTTTTTTTTTTCCTTTATTGCGCGCGACGCCTAGTTATAGATAATAGACGCTCACATACCAGACAACACACTAGGAATGAAAAAATCAAACATCGTATACACTTCTATTTGGGTAGCCATTTATTTCAATACTACTCATTTTGGTATGATTATTTTGGTAGCCATTTATTTCAATACTACTCATTTTGGTATGATTATTTTGGTAGCCATTTATTTCAATACTACTCATTTTTTTTCCTGAATTTCTCCAGCAACTTGATTAGATTCTCTATCACAGTGTGCTCGATCATAACCATCAGAAAATCCTTCCACACGTTCCGGCAATCCTACAGACCGTGACACCCACCAAATCCCTACGCTCCCTTACACCTTTCTACATCGATCGCAAAGTACTGTCCGCACAAAAGTTTTGTCCACACATAATCAATCGTCAAGGAATATGAAAGTTGTAGATGGTTGGTTAATCCAGCATTCCAATTTTTGCAAAACCAGAAAGATTAGTAATACTGCAGCAAAATTTGATGTCTGAATACATCATGTGACAATTTAAGCAGCAAGTGTACAAACAACCAGTAAAATGATCAGCAAATTGTGTACTAGAGCCGATTATGCTATGCGACCCAAATAAACTTTAACACCAAAAAAAAAAGAATTCAGTAGATTCTCTCATAAAACTTTTCACTCCTGATTTATGTCGAATGCAAGAACTTCTTGACAGACATCAACGACTTCTTCCATCTCAACTTCCTTGGCCTCGTACTCTTTCCTCCTCATCGCTAGCCTCCCCATCCCGGAGCTCCCTCCTGTATGCGCGCTCCTCCTCATTCATCTGCTTCCACTTGGCAACCCAAGAGTACCATTCTTCCTGAAGTTGTGTCCTCCTCTTGCGGTCCAGCTCGCTCAACTGATCAATTACATCCTGGTCCTCTTGTTCGTACTTCTTGCTATACTTCTTCAGGTTCCTTGAGATCTCTTCTTCCTTCTCGAGTCAGTAATGATGGCGGTCTCGGCGCCAAATAAACTATACCATTCAGTCCATGCAGAAGATACATTACTATTAAAGACAATTTTAAATTATCGAACTTCATCCAAACGGGGGGTGATTTAACATTTACCTGATATAAATGATCCTTCAACACCTTGTAAAGTTGCTTGCCATTAAAGGACCATATTTGAACCCCGTTCTCCATTTCATGGACGGAAGTAACTGAAGTCGCGAGATATCTGAACAAAAAAAGAGTTACAATATCATTTAAGTACATCTAAGTTACTAGGGCTATGGGATCCAAGGACATGGTATGACTACTGAATGCATGACAAAAATTTAGGAATCTACGACTTTTTGAATACATGGTGCATGGGGTTTTAACATGAGGGTGCTCTGGATGTTCCAACTTGATAAGGTAATTTTTGCTATATTACGTGATACTAATGTCAGTAAGTGGGACTCAAGAAATTTCTAAGAAAAAACAGCAACTAGCTCACCTCCCAGTTGGATCCCACATAATATCCGTTGCCATAAAATGCTCTCCTGTTGCCATTATCTCTAGTTCATCAACATTGTAGAATTCCAGCTGCCCATTGAAACCCTTCAGTCCAGCAAGAACAATGAAGCGCCCAGCAGGAGACCAGTACAATGCATTAGCTTGTTTGGCCTTGAGCGTTGTGAGCTTGGACACCCGGCTAATGTTATTGTCTGTTCGCATGGTGTAGAAGCTAACATCATGCCTAGGGCCATCACCATGAATGATAGCAAAGCGATGCCCTTTAGGTTCCCATGCAAATGCAATGATCTTGTCATTCTTGTTCTCAAGTTCAAGGACCTCAATTGGGATATCCTCTCCTTAACTCTAAACAGCTCAAACCCAGTGTAGGTGCTCTTTTTTGTTTTTGTGTATCTATCGACTTGAACAGCAAGGTATTCTCCACTGTTCTGCCAATACATCTTGCAATCACTGACACTGAAAAGGATTTTCTGTCGCAGCTCCTCTTTGCCAGGGATTTGAACTAGACTCACCTTTCAATAGAAAAAAAAAAATATGATTTTAGCCTTCATCACTAAATATTAAACAAACATCTACAAGAGGTATATCTGTTCCACAAATGTATGCTCACCCTTGCAGGCTGATTTCCACCACTCATTTCTGGCACGAACAAAGATATGATAGGATCAGTTGGAGACCAGCTGAAGTCTACTACATTTTCTACCTTCAAAGACTTTTTATCGAGAAGGGAGAATGTATTAGTTTCGTAGACGGATATTGTATCCTTCCCAAGCCTTGCAAAATATTTGTCGTCCTTTCCTCCACCCCACCTTTGAACATGCAAAAATATAATGTATAGTTAGCATACAATGGGAAAATTTAAGAAAACATTTATATTTATTAATATTAAGAACCCAAGAACTTGTGCATTACCTGAAAATAGGCCATGAAACACCAGAAACCCGAATATTCTCACCAGTAGTAAAATCATCAGGGCTTTCCGTAAATTCTCGCATCACCTTCCCAGTCCTTACATCAAAGATATTCAAGACAACCCTCTACAAGATTAAACACAGTTAGTCAGAAGTGAAAAGCTATTTATTCAGAAAGAAGAAGAAATAAAAGCTATGAGCAGAGATATAAATGTGAGAATATCTTACATGTGTGTCTCTAGGGTTGCTGGGCTCATTGGTGCTGTATGTCACCAAATATCTCTCACCAGGAGAGAAGTCAATCAGTTTCACCTGTTACAAACAACTTTCAGCTAGAAGTCTAAAACATATAAACATTGGATAGAATTTAGTGTGGCGAAAACCAGTACCATGGGATGAGCAAAACGCATCAAAGGCTTGAAGCCATTTTCTCCACCCCACACTCGTGATCCTTGCCTATGAACTGTTGCCAAGTACGTTCCCAGTGGGGACCACTGAATGAAACTATCTGTCCAGTACTGGAAAGAAAATGAAGTAAAACAAAAGGATTAATAAGGACCTATATGGATTTTTTTTTCTACTAACTTTAGTAGCAGACCATGAACAGAACTTATAATCAATTGTAGCAAAAATTAAATGCAAGAAAACGAAGTACCTGCTTTTGAAACACAAGCTCAGGTGCCAGCTTTCTTGCATCATTCCAATAAACTTCAGTTAGTGTACCAGCATAAATGACAAATTGGTCTCTGGCCTTTTCATCACATAGCCACTTCAGAAGATTTTCCTGAGATGCAATATCAAGATATTAAGGAGTATTGCATGACAAACTTAGCTGCTTCAAAAAAAATTGAGCACTAAATAGAAGTAGCCATCCAAGGAGTAGAACGAAAAAAACATACACCAGCAGTGTATGCCTTAATTTCTGCAGGGGTCCATGTGTCAGGAACTTTCGCATACTTTTCAAAATCATCAAGCAAATTAACTGCAAAGATGTGAGACTTGTCAAGTTTTTCCCATTTTTTTTCCCTTGCAAGCTCAGCTTCCTGAAATAAATCAAGCAAATTTAGATATTAACTAAATGGTAATAAGTAAAGTGAAGACTTTTTTTCTGCATCAACCATCCAAGAGGATGCATAATTTAACGGAATTCAAAATGATTGAAGGGGAAAAAATCAAACAAGGTATTACTAAAAATAATGAAGTTCAAACAATTTCATAGATTCGTTTATACCGCATTGTAGAAGCATGTCCACCACGATGCATAATATAAAGGAATTCAGAGTGACTTTAGGAAGGGAAAGCAAACGTAGTGGACTAAGAATAATGAAGTTCAAACTATCAAGACATTTTCATAGATTTTTGTTTATACAGAATCCAAAAGCGGCGTATGCCGCACATACCAAAATGCCTGCAATTTGAAAATGTGCCAACATATAAAAAGTTAACTGGTATGTTTGGATAGAATGACCAACACTAAGGCATCACTCAAACTACAAGAATGGTAAGAACTGCCGGCCAGAGATGATTGAAAACATTACGTAATCAAGCCATTGTTCATTACTTCATTATGCAGCAATGAACTAATAAGAAAACACAACCAACAAATACAGTACCTCAGGGGTATTATAGTCAATGAAACAGTAACCATATGTCTTCTTTGTCTCTGGGTTCACAGGTATCCATACACCATTTTCTTTTATCCCACCAAATTGGCTGTAGTTCTTGATAATGACATTCTCAAGCTTCTCAAGCTTTTCTGGACCCACAACTGGCAGATTGTCCACCACAATAATGTTGGATAAACCCATGTCAAGTTTCAGAGGATCCTCACTATGACGTACCTCCTCGTCATCATCACTGCAAATTGTAAGAATATTATTATATAAACGAAAAGTAACAAGCAGCACTGAAAAGAAATCAAGGATACTGTAACACAGAAAATCATTTGAAACTCATTCATATGCATATTTCATCAGAGCACTAAAGATTTACATTCCCATCATGGTCCCAAGCAAATAAAGTTATTGTCCGTTCAAGATTGGCATTATTACTGATTTACTACGCCTAATTAACATTTGCGTAGCTAGCCACAAACAACAATTCAGCACAAACCAGCATAAATGCTTGCAGCTGCAACCAACAAATCAACAATAGTACACAGTTAACAGTTTTACAGGATATCAGTAAGTGTATCGATACAAAATCTTAAATCGTCTATCCGGACCATAGCACACACCAGTCCAGCCAAAACGTATGACTGTCAATCCCCACCCCACCCTAAAAAAAAAAAACGCAAATCTGCTTAACGCATGAGGACGGATCGGGACCCAGGCATCCCGGTCCCGGCGGCGTGAGGTGGCGAGTGCGTCTACCTGGGGATGCCGAAGTCCTCGCCGGTCGGCAGGGTGATGGAGTCTAGATCGACAGCGGAGAGATCCACCCCGAGCTTCCGCGCCCGCGCATCGTTGCGCTCCATGGCGATTACCAGCGCCATCTTCTCTTACACACGAGGCCTGAAACCCACTGGGACAACGACGATTAGGCTGCGATTCCTACCGCGCTGTGGCGGCGGCGGCGCGTGTAGACGAGTCCGGCGGCGCGTGGGGTTGCGTACTGCGTTGGATGGGAGCTTCGGTGGTTTTGTCTCGAGTCGCGAGGCGAGACTGCGTATATTGGGCCTATTGGCGTATTGGGTGCGTACTGCGTATTGAGTGCGTACTGCGTATTGAGTGCGTACTGCGTATTGGGTGCAAATCCGAATTATCCAAAACCGTATCCCATTAGAACATGTAATTAATATGGGTATCTGTCTTCGTATCTGTTTACAATGTGGATAATATGATTTGTCACTGCCGCCTTAGGGGGCGGCATTGACGGTGCGGCCCGCGACGCCGTTGGGAGGGGCAGGGGCAGCGGCGTCTTGTGGCGCAGGGCATGGGGGCGGTGGTGTGCGCGGCGCAGGAGGGTGGCGGCGGTGGAAGAGTAGGGCCAAGCAAATATTTTCTTTATGGTTAAGCCTAGCGCTCGAATGTCCGATGCCGCGTGGCCCATCGGGACGGTCCCCAGCCTAGTGCTCATCATGGCAATTACGCGGCTGCTTCGCCCCACCTGCTCCGTTTGTCTTTTGCCGATGGATGGTTCCATCGGACGCCCCCCAGAATCTCGACCCGCATGGGTGGCATGTTCTCTCCGGCGGGCGCCTCAGTGAGCATGTCGCCCAAGGCACCGGGGCAGAAGGCCGATACAGCCGGGCGCAAGCGGCCTTCTCCACCATCGGATTCAGCCCGCCCTCACCCCAAGCATGGAATCCACCCGATCCCCCACCTCGTCGGCCCCAAGACCACCCCCGCCAGCCTTCGGCCGTCAACGGCCAACCCCCCGCCTCCCCACTCCTCCCCTCTTCCCCGGCTTGTCACTGCGCAACATTAGGATGAAGAAGCTACATGTCATTGTAACAATACCAAATAAATTCTACAACAACATGGGATAAACAGCTGAAACATAAGGGATTAATCACCGAAATATGCGGGTCAAATGAATTGTAACATCGAAGAGATAGTTGTTGAAACACTAAGAATATATTATTGCAACAACAAAAACGAACAGCTGAATATTACGCAGAGGTAATCGAAACATATCGAAAAAAAAGCAACTACAACAACCGACAAGCACCATTGCAACACACCATATGGGTAGGAGGGGCGAGAACGAGGAACCGGAGAAGGAGGTGGTTGGAGGAGGACGACTAGAGCTCGGATGCGGGACCCCCTACCTCGCCCCGCGCGCCATAGTACTCATCCCCCGGTGGCGAGAGAGGTTATCGATGGGGAGGGCGAGAGGAGGGAGGGAGAGATGCATGCGGCTCGCGAAGGAAGCCGCCTCCGCCTACATCATCTCCCGATGGCATGGATCCACCACGGGGGTGCAAAAGAAAGCACCACCAAAGACTAGAGCCTCCATGCTATGCTCGAGCTCTGTCGGGTGGAGGTTGGGCACGACCGAGCCGTGCAAAGATCGTTGAGGCCGGTGAGGCGAGCAGATGGCGCGGTGGGTCGAAGCGTCGGTGCAACGCAAAACACCGCTAGGCTTTTTGCCGCAAGGAAGATTGGCTCGTTGGCCGCGATGTCACTACAAGAAATTAGGCCTTCGTGACAAACCGATTGTGACAATTAGAGCCATTTTCTTGTCATTGTATCCCTTCTATGACACACTAGTGACAATATGGTTATTGTCATTGAATCCCTGTCACAATCCCCCTTCTCGTGACTAATAGCTCCAATTGTCATTATTCGAGTGACAATTACACAGCTTGTCACTAGGTTATGACAACCATATTAGTCACTATATTTGTCATAAGATATTAGATAGGATGTTGACAAGTGTCCAATGATATGACGTGGCACATGATGTGGCATGGGTAGCATGACAAAAATTAATTGTCACAAAAACAAATTTGGACCAATTAGCCCATTATTCATTACAACCATTGAAGCCCAATATAGACATTTAGCATCACAGGAAAGCCAATTTCAATATATACTAAATTAACATATATCAAATATATAATTACACATCGTCACATTCCACTAATGACCAAAACTATAGCAACAATTGTACATTATATTCTATTAACATCACTTCCTATGTAAAACACCCGCACCTATGACACTTGCAGTAATCTTCCGTCATTTCACATACAGGTTCCAACACATGATCCATCACTTATCAGAATGTTGCACACCCACGAGCTCATGTTCCTGCATTACAGTAAGCAGAAATTTTAGAAGTGATGAACTACCAAAAGTTTCAGAAGTAACAACCAATAGAGCTATAGTTTCAGGTCACAACTTTATTATTCAACCAACGCTAGAGAGACTTCTGTCCTTAGTTACAAGTTTCAGAAAATAATGATTGCAAATGTGATTAATAATCAAGTAAGAATGGGGGCAAATGAAACTGTTGTGCAAAAAATGGAACTGCAGTGCAACAAATAATCAGGTTACTAGCCATTCGATTTGGGAAATTAAGACGACATGGCAGTATCTAGACTGCATAATGACTAATTTAGCACTGATTTACTTGTGCTTATCTAATATTGAATTCTTGTATGTACCTGTACAAAGCTACTATATTCCCATCATACAATTTTGTACATCATATGATGCTACACAGTCTGTAGAGAACCTAAATTGCCAGAAAAGTCATACATCTTAATATGAAGCTACTATATCCCTTAGTCATACATCAGAGCAAGCATCCACCCTAGAATTGCCATCCACCACCGAAAGAAGCATCACCAATTACTTCACAAGCTGCCAAACAGAGCGATATTTACTTGACCAAATGATTTGCTGAAATTGGAACTGAGCGAACACAACATGACTCACATAAGCACTAACTTTGGCAGCGCCATGTGAAGCTAGAACTTTCTGCAGAAAAGGTGAGATTAAAAAATCAAAGCACAAGGTTATAGGAGATATATGCCTTTCTCAGCACAATTTAAAAGAAATGAACATAGGAACAATGCTAGTGTGCACAGACTCATGTTCAGTTAGCCATAGTATCGTTTTAGTGAGTGACATATTCCTTATCCAAGAATGATGCATATTCATTATCCAAGAATGATGCAGCTTAACATATTACATGTAATTAGATAAGAATACAACTAGCTAGTGACTGAAACTACAACCAAACTGATCCATACGGAGAATATAAAACTGAATATATGTTATGTCTGCAAACTAAGAAGCAGTTACCTGCATACACATTTGATAAGCGAGCAGTAGAATAGAAAAACCAATGTATTTGAAACAAAAATATATATATACCATCGATGCATGTCCAGCCTCCACTTCACTGCATGTCAAGCTTCATTTCACTGCTCACCGTAGAGGTCTGCATAGCATACTATTAAAATTAGTCCTACTGAATTGCTACACTTGCCTGTTGTCGCTTGCTTGAATTTCAAAAGATGCACGGCAACAAATCAGAGAGAAGCAAGAGTAAGCAAGCACAGGTCTGCTCGTGCTGTGCTCCAGAAATCACGACACAAAAAAAGGGAAGGACAGAGGGAGTGCACTCAACGAACCCAAAGGCCAGATCAGCTCGGCTGCTTGCTGGTGCACTCTACAGGGAAGACGTGCACTGCTCACCTGAGCACCGGCGCTAGTAGCGCTGCCGTCGGTGTGCTGGGACGAACGTACAGAAGACGAGCACGAAGAACACCAAGAACAGAGAAGAGCGGCCACAGAAAATTCAACGAAATCCTCCTCAAATCTCCATGATTCGATCCCAAAATTCGCGCACAGGTAATCACAAGGATGTTGTTAAGCTACTCCATGAAAATCATGGCTCAAACCAACTCCAGTCGATGGAGTTTTCAGATCACGTGAGATGGAACAAAAAAGAAGAATAAAAAGCAAAACGACAGGATCTCTGTGCCCGTGAGGACTTAGGCAGTTTCCTTCGGTAGATGAGTTCTAATCACGTCATAGCACGATCCAACGCAGCAAAAATCAATCAGAACGCTCAAGAAACAAAGAGTCAAAGCAACAACGCTACGGAAGACAAGAAGAACAAGAAGAACACGAAGCAGGCGACGGGGAGGCTTGGGGATTTATTTTGTTCTTTTTCCACCGGCAGCAGGAAGGCAATGGAGCGCAGGCCTGGCTCGCGGCGCGAAGGGGGCAGCCTCGCTGCTGGCCGGGCTCGCGGCTGGCGGCAGGGCCACGCCGCCACGGAGAAGGCCGGATGCAGGCCGCAGCTGCCAAGGGGCCGCGCTGCGCCTGGCGGCGGCGCCCTGCGGGGCCGCGCTGCGCGAAGGGCACAGGCAGGCGGCACACCGGTGCGGGTGGCGGCGCAGCTGGTGGATCTCGCCATGTTGTGCTCGTCGCCGTCTGTCGAGAGGAGAAATTTGGGGATGGGGAGCGATACGGGCAGGTCCGCAGGTGGGATGAGGATAGGATAAGGTCCCGAAATTTTTAACTTGCGCGCCGGTGACCTCCATTCTCGCGCTCTTTATTTTGGCACCTTTCCTTACATGTGGGCCATCCTTTTTGATTATTTTAAAAATGACACATTCGCGCTTTAGTTTTCAAAACTATAGATGGTTTCAAATCGAAAAGTCATGAATATGAGTTTTGTAGAACTCTTAAAGATCTACACTCTATATATATACAACTTTTTTTTCGGATTCAAAAGATTTTGAACCGCTCAAATTTTGAATTTCAAATGTTTTTTGAGAGTTTTCGAGTTTTAGGGCCCTAAATGGCTTAGAATTGAAAAGTCATGAATACCAATTCGACTCACCTCATCGAGATCTACAATGCATATGTAGGTCATTTTTATGCTCGACAAAGTTTTGATAGACGTTTCTTTCACACTGGACACATCTCTCTTAAGGTTTCATAAACTACAAGTGTGATTCAAGATTTTGTGACTAGTGTTTACTAACACTTTCTCAAAAGCCAAAATGACCCATATAACTAATGTTTATCTCAATTGTACACTAGAAACATGTTGTCATGCAAGTTTGTAGAGTTTCCTAACAAAATTAGGTATTTATTATAATTGTTATGTGGTAATTTGGAGTTATAAGAATAAATTAGTCCCTGGCAAATAAAATGGTTTTATGTCTATCCCTGATATATAGTGCTCTAAATCGTAGAAAGTGGTTTTATACTTTAACACTGGAAAAAGAATCATCCAATTTGGAGTTCATATGAGTGAGATAAACTACTTTTTGGATTTTGCTCGCGCATTAAAAAAAAAAAAAGTACTGTTCCATGATGAACATCAAGAACGGGGGATGAAAAATTACTGTTCACGCTAGAGCCCAACAGATACAAAATGATTTGAGTGACCAAGGCCAATTCGTGCAAGAGGAAATATTAAAACTTACGAGAAGCTTCAACATCAGAAGCTTCGTAGCTCAGTTGGCATGTCATGTTTTCCCACATCTGCTCGAGCAGGGTTCGAAACCTGGCGTTGTAGTTTTGCTTGCTTTTTACATTTTTCCACGGTCAAGGCCGCATTCTTAGAAAGGTGCATTGCGCGGGAGATAGTCTGAGAAAGTTGCGACCCAACGCTGATTTAATTTTTGCACAGGAATGAATTTTTTCCCATTTTTCTTTCCCGGTTTTGGTTCTTTTCCCCTCCGTTCATGCGTTTCCAATTTATATTCGATTTTCCTTTTTTTTTTTGCAAATATCTGTGATTTTCTTTTGCTCTATTCTTATTTATCCGATTACACCTTTGTTGTTTTTGGTCTGTGTATTTATATATATTTATATATCTCGAAGGCTAGCAAACTTATTTATTACTGAAGCTATTAAAAAGAAAACAAAAATGTACCTCTCGGCTGCATACACATTGTATGGATATGTCCGTTTTAGTGTAGAAGTGTACCATGGTGGATTTTATTCTTTTAAAAATGTGTTTTTCTATTTAGTGACAATTAATTCAACAATTTTTGTCATGAGCCATTGTCACAAAGATTAGGAAGAGCACATAGTGACAATTTTTATGACTAATTGACAACTTAGTCACAAACACTTGTCATCCAACGAAAAATTGTCATAAAACGTCTTTTCTATGACTAAACAGTTCTTTGTCATATGAAAATTGTCATAGAAAGCCATATCTCTTGTAGTGTGTGGAGAGGGAGTGGATGGTTGGCGCGGGGGGGAGCGGTGTGCAAACGCACGGCTAGTAGGGAGCGGTGGTGAGTAATGAGAAGAAAGGGGGAAAATAGAAATGAGACAGGGGATCAAAGCGAGTGGGAGAAATTGTGAGGTGATGGGTCGGTAGCATGCATGAGGCCCACGTGTCCGATCAGATTTGTCCCTTTTGAACGTATTTTTGAAAGCATTACCAATTATTTATTTGCTTGTCCCATGAGATTACATCCTCCTTTCTTAAATAGCCCTCCAATGGGACTTGACACAAGCAATCTCTAAAGGTTTACTTATAGAGTGGAATATCTTCTGCAAGCAAACTTTTATTCTTTTCCTAATAGGAGAGATTTCCGTATAGAGTAGAATATCCTCTTCACAAGAAAAAACCTAATCCTAATCGAAGACAACGATGGTGATGAGGACGCCAACAGGGGGCACGTGTCCTCCTCCTGGGCTGACTTGGTCGTCATGAGCTGCGTCTACCCTCTCTGGGATGGGCCGAGTCTGTACCGTGATATCTCCCCACCGTTCGACGAAGCAACGCGTCCACGCATCGACTAACCCACCAAGTAGAAGCGTAGGCCACCGCGATGGGTGGTGTAGTGTTTCCTACTCCATAACGTAGCCTGAGGTGACTCATTCTGTCATGGTACTCATTGACGATCGTCAAATGAGAAGTCAAAGTGTAAGTGCCCAAAGTAGATGGAGAAGTGGTAGCTGAATGGCTGGCGCACAAACGGCCTGTCGAGCCGTGCAGCCGCCATGGAGGCGCCTCTCATGACCCCTATGAGGTAGAGCGTCTGCAGCGATGCCGGAGGTCTTGGGATGTAGTATACTGTACCAACCACCACCTGCAAGTGTATCTGTCTGTAGAAAGCGTGTTGGGTCGACAAGACAGGCGTCGAGGTGAAGCATAGTAAGCTGCCGTAGAGGAGGTCGCTCATGGTCTGCACAATCGGGCCGATCTGGGGGACCCCAGTGCCTAGGGAGTCCATGGTGACGTCATCGACATTGATGAACTCATGGTCGTTGTCATCGAAGAGGAGGATCTTGGCACCATACAGGTTGACATCCGGTCACCTTCCCATGAGCTAGATGCTTGTTGGGAAGGCATGTTGGGCTGGTGCTGACGTCTGAATGTGAAAGCCCGCTGCCAGAGCATGTGTGGGAACTCCTTGCTGCAGTAGGAGATCCTACAAAAGGATAGAAGCTACCGGAACGTAGGGTGGGTGTACTTGACAATGCTGTTGTACAGTGTCCACTCCGATGCTGCCACTTTAAGCTTGATGGTGGTTGATATCATCTGGAGGTCTTGGTTCATCAAGGTGCTAAGAGGGAGCTCGATGAGGAGGTCGAGGGCGACCTGGTCGTCAATGTCGTCCATGATCACAATGAGTCGCTGTTGTTGGCACAAGGACACCGTGAGCACCGTCGGTGTAGCATCGTCGTCGTTGTCGGTACCATTTTGGATGTCGTCTGCCACAACAGCGTGTGGTGAAGCCGCGGGGTGGGTGTCAAAGTCCTACGCGAGGCGGATTGTGTTGTGCATCATGCATGGTTCCTCTCTCTGAACTACCTCCCGAAGAGGTGTGCTGAGGCCACCGACGAAGAGGTCCACACAGTGGAGTGGGCTCGAAAGTTCCAGATACCTAGCAGAGTCCTCGAAGGCGTCGATGTAGTCATTCAAGGCACCATCCTGCCTCGGTGGTGCTAGCCATCCCGTCATGTTGTTGTTGATTGGAGGTCCGAAGTTGCGCCTGAGGAAGCGTGTGAAGACGCCCGATGGCTGCAATGGCCTCCTCTTGGTCATCCAAATGAACTAGAGTCATGCCACACCTGTGAGATAGCAAATAGCAAACCTAACATAGAACTCAGCGTTGAGCTCATGCTGTAGTAAGAACAACGTCTCCATCTTGTTGATCCAGGCTATCGAGTTATCGGTGCCATCGTATGTCGGCGGCGGGTGTACCGCGAACTTAGGGTGGGCGCCGTGGCTGGTGGTGCCTCGAGAGGAAGAAGGCGCCTCCTCACTAATCATCGCCCCTGGGTGATTGAGGATCACTCTGCAAGAATTGTAGATTGATGTCATCTTTAGCTTGGGAAGGGTCGTTGACGATGTCGATGTTTTTGTTGTTGATGCCTAGGGTGGCGCCATGGATGATAGTGGCACCATCAAGTATAGTCCGTTGTCGTCATGCGTCAGAGAGGAGGGAGATAGGTCATAGTGTTGATGTAGGCGTTCTCCATGCATTGAAGATGGGCCTCGATCTCGTTGATGCAGCGGTCAATCCTCTTGAAGTTGTCGTCGAGGAGACGCTTGAGGGACATGAAGAAGTCGTACGTGTCGAAAATCATCGGTGGTGGGAATCCTCCTGGTCTCCAAATACCACGTGTCATAGCCGCCTCAGGGGGGCGGCGATGATCGTGTCGGGCAGGGGCGGCAAGAACGACATTGGGAGTGATGAGCACCGGCCCAATCTTCCGTGATGTAACTAGTAATTTTGATTGGTGGAGATCTCGACATTGATGATCCGGCTTCAAATCAACACGATTCGAACCTTGCAAGCTGCTACACCATAGCTCGATGGTTATCATCCAAGCTCGACTTGATTGACCTCTCCAAGAAGGCTTTCCTAGAAGCGAATCGAAGAACAAAAACAAGAACAGTAAACACGCAATCTGACAATTGCAAATTAGAATGACGATCTGAAATTATGGGGTCCGAGTTCAGATCACAAAAGGACTAATCAACACAGTGGTGACGAAAAAGAACGGGGGGCCTAGATCACTGTAAAAGGAATTGTCTTCGTATGATTACAATGAATCAATCAAAGTTTCTCACCGAAAACTTGAACTAAACAAAACCCGAGTCTAAACAGTGGTAGCTACTGAGTTTATAACGTGAGGGTGGACGTAAGGGTTGGGGCGACCAGCATGGAGGCGCCCGCAACTTGGGCTTAAGGCCCGATTCGATCGTGGCCAAGTTATCCCAAAACAGGTGATGCAACACCTTGCGGTGGTCACACAGAATAATCCATGGGCCATCTAGAGCTGGGACCAGTTCCAAAACAACGGCAGCGGTGTCCCCTTTCCAACGCATCCAAGAACACTCCATTTCGATGTCTTATGAGGAAGTTATGACCGAAACAGTGACGATGTGTCTTTTGAATCCGAGGGTGACATGGTAGTTGAGTTGGGGACGAGTTGCAACTTAGAGAAGACCATGGCGTCGGCGTGTCTAGCATGGCGATGTCCTCATTAGGGAGGGTTAGGGGCAGCGTGCGGCGGGCAGGGGTGGCGTCTTGCGGCGCGGGGGTAGGGGGTGACGGCGGTAGAAGAGTACGGGCAAGGGAATATTTTCTTTGTTTGCTTGTTCCATGAGATTACATCCTCCTTTCTTATATAGCTGTCCTATGGGACTTGTAACATAAAGCAATCTCTCTAAAGGTTTGTTTATAGATTGCAATATCCCCTTTACAAGTGAAAACCTAATCCAAATCAAAGACGACGATGGTGACGTGGACGCTGCCCCCCCTCCCCCCGCTTAGGTGTGCGTGCACCCTCGGCGCCTGGCCAGCGGGCGTGTCTAGGCCTCTCTAGGCCTAGCCGAGTCTGTACTGTGACAAGATTGGATACTAAATGGATGTATCTCAATTCATTTTTCATCCCCTCTCACAAAAAATTCTAAATTCATACTCTAGTTCAACATGGGTATTTAGAATGTTGAGGTATGCTGCCCTTCCCCATGGAATATTGCAAACCCGCTTCCAACATATAACTCAAGAACGATTTGTGCAACACCAGACCATGATTGGGGTGGAAAGCGGGTGCGGCTGCCGATGTGTACCCATGACAGGAGGCGGATTCAAGACTCGAACCCTAGGCCGGTTAAAATGTGCACATTATTGGAGGCCAGTCTCGGCAAAGCCCCTTTGCACTCGGCACTGGACACTCGGGGAAAAATTAAGCGGCAAGGGCTCTTTGTGAGCATCATTTTTTGCGCATCGGGCAAAGCCTTTGCCGAGTGTTAAACTAACACTCGGCAAACAGTTTTTTTGAAGACAAAAAAATAGAAAATCTATTGTCGAGCCCATGTGTGGGCCCGTCATGCCCATTGAGCTGCCGCCGCCTGCGCGCTGCCGGATCCGCCTTCGGGGAGCTCATCCTCACCGAATGCACTGCTGGGGTAGGAGCGGCCACCGCATGAGCCATCGATATGCCTTTGGGGAGCTCATCCTCACAGGATGCGCCACCGGTGGAGGAGCTGGATGAGGGCGCCGCGCTTGATCAAGCCGACCCCGCACTAGATCCATTGTGCCCCACCGGATCCGTCTCCTCCTCACTAGATCTGCTGCTAGGGTTTCTTGCGCCGCCGGCGGGGAGGGGCCGAGGAGGAGGGCGTCGTCGGGGGATGAGCTGGATTAGGGCAACGCCTGGCGTCAAGCGGAGTCCTCTTACGGTGCTTGGTACCCCATTTTCAAACATGAGCACCAAATATTGTTCGAGGACTACAAAAAAAATCGAGGTCAAAACTAAAAAAATTATTTTGCCGGGTGTCCGTGACACCGGCAAACCTTCTCTTTGCCGAGTACCAGCTACATGGCACTCGACAAACATGTTCAATTTCCTGAGTGTCGCAATCCGAGTGGCGGCGGAGAACGAAACGTCCACGACTGATATCGTGCCCCGAGCTCACAAGCTGGAACATGAGCGAGCACATCACGCCGGGCCACGAGCTTGGGAACTCGCTGCGGTGTTCGATCGAAACCTAGATACACGTCGTCCATCCACAGGGGGAGCGTCGAGTGAGCCAGGCGCATGCCCCCATTTTTCACTTGTATTGGGGAGAATAGAATTAAGTGGTGAATTATTCTTCCGTACCGAAGCCGTCGCTCAAGAAACTCTAGTTTGTAACACATCTCTGAATCGTGCTCTAACCGTGCACGAATAGGAGAACATCTACTACTCAGAATCTATCTCGGTTGAAGGAAATATTCAAATTATATTGATCTTTGAGATTTTGTATTTTGGACACCATAGGTGTGTCTTTATCAATTCCACACAAAAGGTAAATGGTGAGATGGTGTAGCGCTCACAGAGCCGTGAGGCCGTGTCTAGCGCGCAGGCGTTGCCATTGTGAGTCTGTGACCCAGCAGGAAGATGCGTCGCGCGTCGTGCTTCTGTAGGCGTACGATTGCACGAAGCTAGCTTTTCTTTTCCCATCTACATACGGACGATTTGCACGTACTACCAACTGTAGGTGTTCCGAAATAGAAACTTGATTGGCGTAATTTCCTTGGACCGACGTCTCAGGTACCGTCGTCACGTCCAATTAATCACTGCGCCATTAATGGCCGCCAAATTTACGGTCACCAAAATTTTCAAAAAATATTGCCTTTCCCACTAAAAGTTTGGATTGAACTGATCTCTCATCGAAAAATTTGTACTGTATAGGTCTCACTCACCGTCAGCCCGTGGTACAAATAATAGAATTTGTAGTGAACTCTATGATGCTTAATATTTTTGAAACCATTGAAAATGTGTTCTAATTTGATCTGATATTTCTTATTTGTCATCATGGCCTTATATTTTTTTACCATTCTTGTAAGGATTAGATCATGGAGTATGTATATAGAAGCTTTGCAAAAAGCTTAATTGTAGAAATATTTCGTCAGATGGATGATCTTTTCACTGGGAGGAAAAAGATCCCTTTTGTCTTCTCGAGAAACCTCTTTTCCCCAAGTACCGTATTTATAGCAAGTGGAATTAACTCTTCACGCACCGTGGACGCTGCTGGTCAAATGCGTCTCCTCGCCTTCTGTGGAATCTCAACAACCTGACTACCAATAAAATCCCGGCCTCTCCACCTCCGTTGTTTCTCCAAAATTCCACATCGATCTACTAGACTGCCACAACCACCAACCAGCAGACTGCTAGCGCATCTCATCGCATTCTCTCGCCGCCATTGCTGTTCGATCGCTAGAGCACAAGCCAACCTATGGCCACCTCCCAAACTGAGCCTGCCACCACTGTGGTCGCCATAGGCGGCGGCACGACAATCACCACCAGCGAGACAATCATTGGGTGGCACTTGTTCAGGATCGACGGCTTCTCAGCAACCAAGGATCTTGGTGTGGGAAAGAGCATCAAATCCGATACTTTCCGCGTCGGAGGCACTACTACAAAAACGAACATTAGGGGCGGTTTTAGATGGACATTAAGGGCGGTTTTGCAACCGCCCTAAGCAAGCACACCTAATGTTCGTCGACATTAGGGGCGGTTGGGAAAAACCGCCCCTAATGTCTCAACATTAGGGGCGGCTCCCTGTTTGAACCGCCCCTAATGTGGATATAGTAGGGGCGGTTCTAGTCATCACAAACCGCCCCTAATGTCTATATCTGTAGGGGCGGTTTATCTAAAACCGCCCCTAGTGTTGAATTTCACAACAAAAAATATATAAATAAATAATTCACAAATTCAATTAATAATTGACATAATGTCTCCATACTTCAAATAAACATATATGCATCATGCAAAACTCACATACTTCAACGTACAATTCACATAACATACGAAAATATCGAGATACAATTCACATAAAGTCCACAATTATTCCCATCATACAACTCACATAAAGTTCACATAAAGTTCACATAAAGGTCACATAAAGTTTACAATTACTCCCATCATACAACCCGACATAAAGTTCACATATTTCCCATCATAAGTTGATTCAACGCCCTAGGCCTAGCCTTTCCCACTCTCGAAGATGTTGATACTTTGGATTGTTTTGCAACTCGGCGGTCCGGTCGATGAAGCTACCTTTATGATGTATAATTTGATCCAATATAAAGTCACAAAGGCCACCAACGAGATCCAAGAGATCGTCATCTTTTAAGGGGTAACCTTTTTCCCTAACTCTTCTTTGGCCTACAAAATTTCCAATATAAGAAATGAGTGACCATATATATAGGAACACGGTGAGCATATATATATATAGAGAGAGAGAGAGGAGTGAGCATGTATACCAAGTTTGGGTGTCTCAGGTAGGCTGTGCTGTTACTTATCGCCATGCATACATAATATCCACAATGTACACTGCCCGGTGGCTGTTTGGGACACTGTATATATAAAATTGTTAGTTATTGCATTTGAGATTATGCATTACTGAAATAGGTCATACTTACGGGACAGTCTGTTTTGACATGCAGCTTATCCTTCCTTCTTGGATTATGTCTCCCCTGATGGTTGTTAACATACCGGTGATGCATACGCCTGCTCGAAAAGGATACCACAAATGCCACTTGTTAGTAACCAAAAGTTAGGTTAGGAGGTTGTATAGTAACATATAAGAGGGTTGTCGATATACATACGATTTGACAATCGCTATGAAGTCTTTATACGTGTTAGGATCAAAGTTCATTGAGTCATGAACCCACGCCTGGCCTATGCCGACATCGACACATATAGCAATCCAGTGATTACTGCATAAATTCAATCATAGGAAAATGATGAGGTCGTCCGCGTAAAATATGTATTCGAAAAGCTTTATGTACATGTGGAACTTACTTGAAGTGGTATGGTAGCCATATCATATTGTTATGTTCGAGATTTTTGAAAGCCACGGCTATGTACGCCGCCACCCCAATGGCCTCATCCTTGATCGCCGCCGCCCGAATTGTCTCTTTCTCCGCCTTGGTCTTTCCAGCTTCTAACTCTTTGCCATTCAGGTCCCAACCCTTAGGATATGCAAAACGGGATTGTGCTATTTGTCGAGGGTCCACGTACCCATGTTTCAAATTAGGAACCTGTTTTGCAAGGTGTGCTTGCATCCTAAAAGGGGCCGCTTAGGTTAGTTCCAACGTTATTATAATATCGCAATCATACCATATCAAGAGGGCAAAGGACTTACAGGCAGAAGGTGTGAACTAGATTGATGTCCATAGAACCCAGGCGATACAATGTATGGATGTCGTCGAGCTCTATGGCAATATGACCACCAGGTCCTCCGAATATACCGTTCGGGTAGGCACATATTATCTCCGTTATATCTGTCGACATAGCGTGCAAGTACCAATCGTGGAACTTTTTCATTCCACGTGGCATATCTTGAATGATATGGTTTGGTAAGAAGAGCTTGCCTCTCTCATATTTTTCGGGCATTTCTTTGTCCATCGATTTCCTATATCTTTGGATACTTCTTTGCCGAATAGTGTGTACCGGTGATTGGTTCGAAGTAGAACCATGTCGTGGTACTTGTTTGACTCGGTTCTCGGGCTTCAAGCGGTCATGGGCGTACCACTTGGACAACACTTTGTGACTTCATTCATCGGGCGTAAAGGCGGGCCTTATATTTTCTGGAGGCTTTGTTCTATACACCAACTCGTCCCATAGATCATCTATTGGATGCTCTTCAACACGAGCTTCTTCCAAAGGCACCGCTTTCGTAGGAGGCACATTAGGTTGTACGACCTCGGGGCGGAGAAGAGTGTGGCACATTAGGTTGTATGGCCGCAGCGGAGAAGAGTGTGGCATCTCGGGGTTTTGTTGGTCGGGAGTAGGGGAGTGTGTCATCTCTTCATCACAAGTCGGTGACATAATATACTCCCCCTCCTCCGCAACCCCTCCCGGTCATGGCGAATAACTTGGTGGGGAGGCGAAAACCTGTCAATACAATGTCTCGTTTGTGCCACAGGATGAACTGTCCAATCACTTGACCGAGTTCGTTCAGTCCCTCAGGAGTTGGGTGTTCAAATATATAATTCTTGTAATGGGGCTGCACGGTATGCACCTCGACCCTAGTGTAGTCCACGGCGGTATAGGCTTGCCGTGCCACCCGCCCCCGAGGGGGATGTGCCACAATTGTTCCGACAACTGCGCATTATGTTTGCCCTTCCAACGAGAACCACCAAGTTGCAACTAGTTGGTTCCGTATGCGATCGACGGCGGTTGTGCCTGCGGTGGAACCTTGGTCGCTAGGTACTTCGGAGGGCTCCCTACTATCCGGGTTGAGTCCGCGGGGCCACAAGCAACCCTTTTTCCTCGAGTGCCTTCGCTACCATAGCCTTCTTTGTGCTTTCAAGATCCAAAGACTCGGGCTTTACCATGTTTCTTGTAGATGTGTCTGTCCTCTTGAAGCCATGTTTCCATGCCGTTCTTTTCCCTAAACCCCCCGTGCGTCCGGTGTGCTTTCGGGGTTTCCCAAGGCAAGGGTAAGCTCGTCCCTCTCTCGTAAGAGACGAATGAGCCCTTTGCCTTTTCTTGACCGTACTTTCGAGTATCTTTGATACTACTTCTTGATAGCTGGGTTATTAAACGAAGGGAAGAACGGGGCGATGCAATTACTCCTCGCATGTATCCAGTTCCTTCCGCGTATCTTCAAATTCTTCAAATTTACCCCGGATGCTTCTATCTCTTCGTCCCTCTTCCGGAAAATGGGTTCTGCCTTAAAGTAGCCACCAGAACCTAAGTGAACAGGGTGAATGTTCATCTTCGCTAGCTCTCTGTTACGAGCACTGACGGCCAATGCTTCTGGTGAAGTCTTCTGAGCCACAAGATCATCCCATTGACTCTGTGTTATGTTTCCATACTTGTGAAACGGAGTTTTCCCCTTTTGGATATATTGGGTGTTTAATTCACCCCTCCAACGCCGGAATGACTCCCCCATTGTCCCAAAGGCACTATGTTTCACGGCCTCCTCAGTACCATCTGGAAACTTGAAATTGACTAGCAGCTTGTCCCATAGGCTCATCTTGTCCCCTTCCGATATTTTTTTCCAGGATGGGATAGCTGGGTTCAACTGATCTCTTACAAGGGCGCCTATCGCATTATGGAATTTTGCCCTCATCTTCTCTGGCTTAAGGATGTCCCCTTGCGGACCGACCTCTGTTATAACATAGACTGTCTCCTTGTCGGGATCTTTGGTTTGGTTTCCTTATCCCGCATTTCCTCTTTGACACGGTTGTGGTCGTGGCACGGGGTTACGAGCGAGGCGGTATTGTTCACCTCTGTGGTGTCTACCTCTGCTCTTGGTTCCTCCATTCCATCTTCTTCGACCAAACGTCGCGGACGACGACGCTGTCTTTTTTGAGGAGATTCAGCAGGGACCTATGCACACGGACACGGGAGATTCGCGGTTAATGGTTGTAACATGATAAAAAAAATTCAAATACTAATTACTAAGGCTTTGTCTCAACCTCATCTTCTGGGTCGAAGTCCTTGTCCGGCTCGTCCCGCGGTTGGCCTATGCCTAGGTTCTTGTGGGAAAGGATCCTCGGGACTTACGTATCCGCCGTCACCATCGTCATCGTCGTCATCATCGTCGGAGAGTCCTCATCGGTGTCGCCCCGTCATCTCCTTCTTTGTCCATTTCTCCCTCCTTGAATGGATCAATGCTACGCATCATTTGCTATATCCTTGTCTACCTCATTGTTGAACTCCTCTTGACTCATGTGAGCTAGTTCTTCCTGTTCTAAGGTCTCCTTGTCCTTAGAGCTTTTGGCTGCAGTGTCTCTTGGCGGGGACATTTTATGATTTAGTCTAATCTAATAGAAGGAAAAGATTTGGTATTAGAGAGAGAGCTACAGAGAGAGGAGGCTATATATAGAGAGAGAGCTTCAGCTTAGCTGGTGTAGCATATATAGGTGAGCATATAACTCTCAATGAAAAAACACTTGTTACAAATTTGGCTCAGATTTGTCCCCCTGTCATCTCATCCATTCTAAACTGGTTGCTTATTGAAGCCATCCTAGTTTAGAAGGTCATATAGGGGGTCTCAAAATCATCATAGCCGCCGCCTCAGCCCAATAAAAAAATTTCATCATTGCACATCATTGCATATGCCACTGCCTCAGCCCAATAAAAAATTTCATCATTGCACATGCAAATAAACAGCTACAGCCAACAGAAAGTGTCCAAATAGTTATGGACCATTGATTCACAAATTTCTGAAATATGGCAGTGAGAAACTAATTTTTCAAATGAAGATTGTATCAGCAGTGAGAAACTAATTTCATCTCAACAGCAACTAGCATAATAAGATTGTATCAGCAGCAGCAAGTCATCTCAAATATGGCAGTGAGAAACTAATTTTTCAAATGAAGATACTCTTAAGTGTTAACAAACCAAATGCTCTAGCCGATACTCTTAAGTGTTAACAAACCAAATGCTCTAGCCGATACTCTTAAGTGTTAACAAACCAAATGCTCTAGCCTACCCACAATCATAAACTAGATAGCAGTACTCAAAAATGCAGCAATCATAAATCACAAATTTATATAGATAGCAGCAGCAGCATATTCATCTCAGAAATAGCATCTCAGTAATACATGACATGTGCTCATCTCAAATAAATTGGCATCATAGGCGTGGCTCAAGAATAGATGACATGTGCTCATCTCAAATAAATTGGCATCATAGGCAAGCAATCATAAACTCATCTCAAGTAATAGATAACATGTGTTTATCTCAAATAAATTGGCATCATATGCAGCAATCATAAACTGGCATCTCAAATTCAACAAAGAAGGGACTCACCAGCAAGGGGACTCACCGGCAAAGGGAATTCAAGGACTCACCCGGCAAGGGAATTCACCAAATGAGGGACTCACCAAAAAGGGAATTCTCGGCCGGGCGAGCAAAGGCACCGGCACAAGGCCGGTGGAGCGGGTGCACAGCAAAGGCGGCGAGCACAGGCACCAAAGACCTGCCGGCGACCTCCCAAGCAAAGACAAGGACGGCGACCTCCCCAAGCAGCACAAGGACGGCGATGACGAGGTCTCGACCGGATCTCGTCGGGCTAGGGGTTTCCTAGCCCCGGCCGGATCTCGTCGGGGCAGATGGAAGCGGCGGGGGAGGCGGCCGTGGAGGCGTCGCCGGGCGAGGAGAGGGCGGAGGAGGGGGAGGAGGGGACGGAGAGGCGGAGATCGACGGGGGCGGGGACGGAGGAGGCTGAGATCGACGGGGGGCGGCCCTCGCGGTGGCGGCGGCAGGGCGAGCCTCAGCAGGCGCGCCGAGACGCCGGGACGGGGAGGGGCCGGCCCTGGCGAGACGGGGGCGGGCGGGAGACGTGGAGACGAGACAGGAGGCAAGGACGGGGGAGGCGAGAACGGCGGCGGCGAGGGGGGAGATTTGGGCGGCGGACGGCGTCGAGGGAGGTCGAGGCGCCCGGTCCTTAGCCGATTCGGGCTGCCGGTGAGGCCGCCCTATATGTTTTAGGGTTTGGAAGATTAGGGGCGGTCGGTGAGCTTGGGGCGGTCGGTGACGCAAGCCGGGGCGGCCCGGTGAGGAAGCCGCCCCTATAGATAGTTTTTTTTTTTAATTTCAGAAATTACAATATTATTCAAACTATTATATTACAAATAAATAAATAAATACGGTAATTATTGTGTAATTGAGTGTAAATGACCACAAAAACAATTTGATGTGCTTCATGGTCGCGAAATTATTGTGTTTCAAAGTGTAATTCACCTTATTTGGTCGCAAAGCGGCATGTAGAAAAATACGGTAATTTTAAAAAATGACTAAAAATCCTAGAATTTTGCGTGGGGCCATATTTTGGGTGTAAATGACCACAAAAAAAAATTTGAGGAAGTTTGGACATATGCGGAGCACACGTGCTTCATAGTGGTATACGGAATCTTTCACCAAACCCTATCCTTACACTTAGGTTTCTCATGGTTGTGTGGCCTCTGCAGCGGTGTGCTATCGGCCTCAAACTTTTTCTCGAGGCATCTACATGGCATGTGTGAAGGCACCGCCAAGTTTGAGAATTTTCGGAATTGTTTGGTAATTTTCTCGATTATTTTAATTACCGCGCGACTTCTCCCAAGTAATTATACGTTGAACTATGAGCACCCCCAAAAAGACCTGAAAACGGTGCCAAACTTTGCCGCAAGGTCTCTTGTGCCCTAGGACACAAAACTTGTGGAGGCGGTGTGAAATTATTGTGTTTTCAAAGTGTAATTCACCATATTTAGTCGCAAACGGCACGAAGAAAAATACTGAGTAATTTCAAATATGACTAAAAAACCTAGGATTTTGCGTGGGGCCATATTTTGGGTGTAAATGACCACAAAAAAATTTCAGAAAGTTTGGACATAGGCAAAATAGGCGTGCTTCATAGTGGTATACGGAACCTTTCACCTAACCCTATCCTCACACTTAGGTTTCTCATGATTGTGTGGCATGTGCACTTTAAAAGGTGCTATTGGCCTCAAACTTTTTTTCGAGGCGTCTACATGGCATGTGTGAAGGCACCGCCAAGTTTGAGAATTTTCTGAAATTGTTTCATAATTTTTTCTCGATTATTTTAATTACCACGCGACTTCTCCCGGTAATTATACGTTGAACTACGAGCACCCCCAAAAAGACCTAAAACGGTGCCAAACTTTGCCGCAAGGTCTCTTGTGCCCTACGAGGCAAAACTTGTGGAGGCCGGTGTGAAATTATTGTGTTTTCAAAGTGTAATTCACCATATTTGGTCGCAAAACGACACGTAGAGAAAAATACGGTAATTTCAAAAATGACTAAAAAGCCTAGGATATTGCGTGGGGCCATATTTTGGGTGTAGGTGACCACAAAAAAAATTTTGAGAAAGTTTGGACATAGGCGAGCATTTAGTGCTTCGTTTGATCAAGTTTGACTTTTCCAATTCAAACTAAAGACCCCTTTTTGGAGATGTCCTCATCTTCAAAAGTCGCGAACACCGACTTTGTGTAGCTAGTCAAGATCTACACTATCTATATACAACTTTTTGTATTCAAAGGTTTTCGATTTGAGATCATTTAGTGCTTCGTTTGACCAAGTTTGACCAAAATACATTAGGGGTGGTTGAATATAGAACCGCCCACGATTTCGAATCACATTAGGGGTGGGCTGATATATACTTATACGATGTGAGGATACATTAGGGGTGGCTCAAATAGAACCGCCCCTAATGTGTCAGTCACATTAGGGGCGGCTCGTAACATGAGCCCCCCTAATGTGCTAACATTAGGGCGGTTTGTCTCAACCCCGGGATTTTCGCATACATTAGGGGCGGCTCAACTTTTGAACCGCCCCTAATGTTCGTGCCAGCGCTCTCTTAGTTCGTTTTTGTAGTAGTGAGGGCATGAGTGGTACATCGAGTGCTACCCTTGCGGTGAAGATGAGGAGAGAGCTGGTTGGGTAACCATTGCCCCGTGCAGCCGGACGATCAGCCTAATGCATACACATTCTTAGCACAGTCACCGATGGAATCGCTCAAGGGCGGTTGTTTTAAGGAGCTAGATGGACACCCAACTATAGATGTACAACGGGCCGGCCCGGTGCGGCCCGCGACCCGCTTCGGGCCGGCGGGCTGGCCGCTGTGGGCCACGGGCGCACCGGCCGATGCCTCCACCATGCCCGGCCACGCCCTCGGCCCATGGCCCGGCCCGTGGGCCATTTTACCGGGCCACGGGCCGCGTCGGGCCACATTTCAACGGGCGGACCACGGGCGCCCCGTTGCCGCCGCCCGGCGATGGTTTTCGCGTCCCGCGCTGCCACCGCGAGGGGGCCGCCGCGATGCCGCCGCCGCGGCTGGTCCGCGCCTCCACCGCCCGGCGCATCTCGGAGCGCCGGCTTCGGCACGAGCTCGTGGGCAGATCCGACGCCAAAGCTTCGAGGCGGAGCTTCGGGCGTAGTCGACGCTGGCCGGGCCGGGCGCACGGCCGCGTCGTCGCCGCGCCGCCGCCGCCGCGGCGCTGGGCGCGCTGCCGCTATTGCTGCTGCGGCGTGCTCCGCGCCGCCGCACTGGCGGCGCGCTGCGTTGCCGCCAAGGCGGGAGAGGGCTGCGTCCGGTCGACAACAAACAAAAAGGGACCGGGTACGAACTAGTACACTACTTGCTTGTTAGCTTTGGCGGCAGGGCATCACGTGGTCGATGGAGTCACCAGGCCGGCTTTTTCTAAAAAAAAAAAAGTCAGTCCTAGACAAAGTGAGTTAGCAGGCCGGCCTTCTCTAAAAAAAAAAAATTAGCTTTTTTTTTTTTGAGAATAACATGTTACAACGCAACGCTCACAACACGCACGCACACTCACTTATGAACACACGTGCGCAAACCCTACCCCTATGAGCACCTCCGTTGACCGAGCACCGCCGGGTAGACCGGAGATTCTAAGTCACCATTGGCGCCGTTGCCGACGGAACGCCGCTACCACTTAATGCAACGCCGGAAACTCGGGAAAATCCCAAGAAAAGGTGCGAGCACCCGTGATTTGAACCCCGGTGGGTAGCGTCCCACGGACCGTCCTACCATTGACTACAAGCCAATATAGTCCAATGGTAGGACGGGTCCAAAGGACGCTACCCACCAGGGTTCAAAACGGGTGCTCGCGACCTTTCTTGGGATTTTTCCCAGATTTACCGGGCGCAGCATTAAGTGGTGGCGACGCCTGGCCGACGACGAGGTGTGGTGACTTCGAGAATCTCTCGTGATCTGCCGGCTGCCCAGTCATTCGAGATGCTCATAGGGTAGGGTTTGCGCACGCAGGTGTTCATAGGGGTGAGTGTGCGGCGCGCGTTGTCCGCGCTGTAATCCGTAATTCTCAAAAACCGCCTCTTGACGGGCGTGCCGCACCGTGCCACGGCGGCGGCAGCGGCCCATGGCCCGGTCCGGCTGTCGGGCCGAGGCAGCGCCCATGGCCCCGTCCGCTGTCGGGCCGTGCCGCCCGCGGGCCCGTAAGCACCGGACCGGGCCGTGCCGGTGCACCGGGCCAAAAGGCCGGGCCTCGGACCGGGCTGCGGGCCACGGGCCAGATGAACATCTATACACCCAACGATATGGTGGGTCACCTTCAAAGGCGATGACGAACATTCGCGACCACGCACCGATATCATCGAAAGGAAGGAGCTGGAGTCACTTCTGAAGGACGACTGCTTCCAAGTCAGATGTGTTGTGTTGGTCAAGAAGCTGCTTGCTGTGGCAGAGCCAGATCTGGGCACCAAAATCATGTCCGGGTCGCACATGCTGACAGTCAACGGCTACACCAAAACCATGAGAGAACTTGACGTCGATTGCATCATCAGTTCTAGCACCTTCTGCGTCGGAGGGCATGACTGGTGCATTTATTTCTATCCGCGGGGTAAACATGAGAAAGATGCGGGCGGCATTACTACCTCTCTGTACCTCAAGGAGTTTGATCCTAACGATGATGAAGTGAAGGTTCGATTCAAGATGGCCCTGCTCACCCATGCTGGACAGATAATTTCATCGATCCAAGATTTCTATACATTCTCAGAAAGAAGCCTGAAATACTTCTGTAAGTTCCTTACTAGGATGGAGCATGAGTCCTCGTCTCTTCTCCAGGACGGCATCCAGATCAGGTGTGATATGGCCATTGTCAAGGGGATCATCGAGGTGCAGCCCCAGCAAACCTGTCACTAGGAACCGATGTGACATTTGAGGTTGGTGGAGATCTGTTCTCGGCGCACAAGAACGTGCTCGCGGTTCGGTCCACGGTCTTTATGGCAGAGTTCTTTTGTCCAGCTGGGAAGGAGAATGCTGGGGTCACTCAAGTGCTGCGCATCGACGACATGGAACCGAGGGTGTTCAAGGCTTTACGCCATTTCATCTACACTGATGCTCTTCCAGAGGTACGTGAGGAGGACAAGGTCGTGCTGGCTCAGGGTCTGCTTGTGGCGGCAGATCGGTATGGCATGGAGAGGCTCAAGTTGATCTGCGCTGACTTGCTCAGCAACAACATTGATGCTACTACGGCTGTAGCTACACTGAAGACAGCTGAAAAACATAGTTGTCTCAAGCTCAAGGAGGCGTGCATCAATGTCATCAGGGACTGGCTCGCCAATGTTACTCCCTGTCCCTGATGCTCAAGAAGGCGTGTGAATGTGACCTTCATCATGAACCAGTGCATCAATGCTATCTTTATATACTATAATATATTCCTAGTAGTACTCCATAATTTTAATTTTAGCGTTTTATTATCAATGTAGTATGTGCAACTACCTATTCAACTTTGAGATATTTTGTTACCGATGATGATTTGCATGCATATCAATGCAATATACTATGGTGTTAATGAGAAGTATATGAATATTTTGTTAGACAAGCTTGCTCTACTTCAAATGTTTGATCTTCTATTACTGATGAGTGCTGGTAGTAGCTGATGATATTAACGTTACCATTATACATACTTCCTCTGCAAAGCAACACTTGATACTTCTCTATATATCTTAGTATTCTCAATGGTGTTGATACTCTGTGTTATTATTACTTTATTCACGGTGAATCATTAAGGTATCCAGGACATATATTCTACAAAATCACTGCCTCAAAGTTGTAACATAGGCAGTAGCAGAAGTTAAATAACTACCTAAAAAACCAAGATGTGTCATCAATGTTAGCAGACTAGAATAGCTTCTCTTAATTTTATCAACACTGAAGAGCAGCAACATATATTCTGATATACCAAATAATTATTAGTACTATGCAACACCAACAATATTAATTAGTAGAACTCCACTGACAGAAACCAACCAACAGCACTAGAGCCGATAGCAGATTTGCCAAGCTCATGAAGTGCAGCCTTGGAAAATTGCCAGTTAGGCACAGCCTCTTGTGGATGGAGAGATTACCCAATCCCCGGGAGTAGCTGATGTTGAGCTTCTGCAAGCACGGGCACCTTGGCGAGGAGACGAGATCACCAAGCAAGACGATGAAGTCTCCGAGTCTCTGAGTGGGTGACCCACCGTCATCGATCGCCGGCGACCCTTCTCTCCGGCCACCATGGCACTCCCTGATCTGAATCAGAGGCGAGGGCGTACAGTGGAATCTGCCAATCTCCAAGCTCATGACACATCGGTTTGTGTTCATCCTTTCTTCTCTTCCAAATCCTTTCTTCTCGTTGTCTCTTTTGGCCGTTGCAAGTACAAGTTGACTGAAGATTCTGTGGCCACGAAGCGACCATTGGTGGTGAAGCTCCTCTGTTTAATGTGCTTCTTCTCAGTGATAGAGTTTTCAAATTCTCTGCCTCCTCAAGGGCAGTTGGTCTGCATATCTATAATTTTTGCTCTTTTGAGTGTTCAAATTACAAGATTTTCTTCCACCTCTGGTGTAAGGGTGGTCCAGATCATGTTTCTGAGTAACATTTGTTGGATTTCTGAAGAAAAGGCCCTTTGGATAGATGTGGTCAAAAATCATCTTTTTCTTCACGTCCGGCATTCAGGCCGCCACTCACCGGAGCAAACTCAGTGTTTTTGAGACATGCAAAAGGTGCACAAGTTTCTAATTTGAATTATTATACAATCAATGCTCGAAAATCAGTCTTTACCCGTCTTAATTTGGCAAATAAAGTTAAATCCAAACGGTCTCCTCTTCCTCTACTGTTTAATCAGCCGGGCATACTTGGAAAAGGCCCAATAGATTTATTTGAAAAAGGCCCAACTCATAACTCGGCCCAATCTTGAACCTTCTACCCTTAGCAGCCGGTGGATACGACATTTAATTCTCAATTTCAGAGAAATCCACGCCGCGGCGTTCCAGCTTTCGGTGATCACCGGATACACTGTCCGGTGCATGATGGGCCCACTCCCCTAACCACTCCTTTCCACATTACCACGTTTGTCCCTAACACTCTGCTTGAAAACCGCACTGTAACATCCCAGATGTTAATATGCAATTAAAATTTTGATCATGTCATCATTGCATTGCAAAGCATGCATTCGTGGATAACCTCCTATGCATAAAATTAAAATAATTTTATTTATTTAGAAATTGCTTGTGTTTAGGGGTAAAAGTGATTTTATTTTGAATCTATATATGTGTGTGGTCCTCAGCATGAGTGTAGTTGGGTGTTTTTATATGTATATATTAATGCATTGAAATTGTTTTAAATTCAAGTTGTATTGGATTTTCAAAACGCTAATTTTCATGTCCTCTTTTTATTCCTTTTCAATAGTTTCAAATTTATCCAAAATTTTGAGAACTTCCAAAAGCTAGTTTGTATATCTTTTCTTGATGTACATTTTTGGTGTACAAAGTTTTTCAAATTTCTATATAATTTTAAAAGTAATTTTGAATTCAAAATTCTTCCTTTTTGACCCCATTTCGAAAAAGTCAAATTTTGAAACCGATTTTGGAAATGATCCTTTTATGAAATGTGTAGGTCTTGCTGAATTGAGCAATGTTTGTATCTGGAGATTTTTCAAGTTCTATTCAATTTTTGGGAGTAATTTGCAAAATTCAAAGTTATGGTTGGTTGCTACAGTAATTTGGGGAAGGAGAACAGAGAGCAGCTTGCTTGCTTGTCGCCGATCGGCTTCGGCCGTCTTCTAGCCGCGTCCTTCGCCACCTCCAGCTTGTGACGTGTCGTGGTGAGGTTCTACGTGTCGATCAACTTCGCTCGCGTTGTCGTTCCTTAGATAGGAGCACCGGGTCATCGTTCCTATCCTTTCCATCCTTCTATCGCCCGTCGGCAACCATCTCCGTCACGTCCGTCGTCGCCGTTGAGCTCGGCCTGCCCAAATTAACCGTCCCACGAGCTCCGTGACTTCCTTTGGCGCAAACCGTCGAACCTACTCGCAAGGCCCAAGTCCACCGGGGCGCCACCGCTGGCGTCGTCCCCTCCTCACGTCGGCCGCCGCCGCCGCGAAGCCGCCTCCGCCGCTAGCTCGACGTGGTGAGTTTCGCGATGAACCAACTTGCGTACCAGCTTCTCCACATCATGGTAATGCTCGTGCGTTCGGTAGTTTTTCCGGCCGTAGGCTAGACACACCGGAACACCGACCTTGCCGCCGGAGAGCACCGCCGCGGCCGCCACTGGTCGGTCACCCGCTTCCACCACACCTTGGCCTCGAGCACCTTGCCATTGAAGTCCGCGGTAAGCTTACGGTCATTCCCATACCCTTGGTTTTGCGTCTAGCTGGGTCGTAGTGGCGAAACACCGCCGCCCGGTGAGCTCGGCTCGGCTCTTGTCACAAGGCGCGCATGAGAGAGACCTCGGTAGGGGAGGTTTGTCTCGATTAGTTAGGGATTTAGGTTCGCATGGGTGTGTCGTAGTCGGTGAAGCCC
The DNA here is from genome assembly GCA_015847255.1 of Hyparrhenia diplandra. Classification (NCBI taxonomy): domain Eukaryota; kingdom Viridiplantae; phylum Streptophyta; class Magnoliopsida; order Poales; family Poaceae; genus Hyparrhenia; species Hyparrhenia diplandra. The sequence goes on from JADLZK010003130.1 coordinate 160,708, forward strand.
TCGAATTGCCGATTGGGCGGCCTTTTGCATGTTGGGCCGAGCTGAGTGGCTTTAGGCCCGATGGCCTTTCTCTTTTAAAGAAATGTTTTATTAATTTCTTTTTTTATGAATAGTGCGATTTTGTGAATTTCATATAAATTCATGTATTGCTTCAAAAATTCTAAAACGTTTTGTAGAGCCTTCCTATGAGTATGTGTATCCATGAAAAATTTGAAACTTTGATTTTGAATAGTTCTTGCATGATTTAAAAATATCATCTTTAATTGAAAAGTGCATCTTCCGTGTTTTTTAGAAAATAAAATATATTTCCAAAATTCATGAAATTTTATGTGATGGTGTTATATGATATGACCTTCTTGTAGAAAAAAGTTCGAGCCATTTTGAGATTTTTAATTTATTTATTATTTTATGCTTGATTTGTTTTATTAGAAAAATCAAGTGTTTCGTGGTGAATGACCTAGGTTTGATGTGTGATTTGGGATTGTTTTGTGAATCAAATGGTCCTTAAGAACTCCTTTAGAGATAGAAGTATTTCAACAAGTTGGTTTTGTTAGGTTGCAACTTTATCGTGAAGGAAAGTTGTACTCAAGTTGTTTATCATTTCATGCATTCATCAAGCATCATGTTTACCATTCCATCATGCTAAAGCATGCATCATCACCTACAGGTAGAGTATATGAGAGTGAGTCGGATCATGTTGATGAAGCCTTGGAGAAGGTGTTGATATGGTTCGCGATGATCAAGCTTCGGAGAAGATCCGTTAGTCGACAAGGATATTATCAAGTTTGACTTCGACAATCTTTCTATGGAATCGACTTTCCGCGCAACGAGGCAAGCCCCGAAGCATAAACCCCACTACTACGAGAATGGAACTTCCGTGATGGGCATTTTCGATTTTCTATGGCGGGCATTGGGTCCGCCACGAAGCTAGGGTCACGGTTAATCGTTCGATTAACCGTGGCGGACTCTATGCCCGCCATGCAAAAATCGATTCACCGTGGCGAACTTTTAACAATGCCCGCCACGGAAAATAGGGATTAACCGTGGCGGTCTTCTTACAATGCCCGCCATGGTGAATAAAATAAAAAAAAAGAAAAACCCCAGATCCAGGCCCAAACGGGCCCGGTCTGGGCGTGCTGCCGCCGGGCCGCCGCGACGCCGGGATCGACCGCCGTGAGCCCCGGGATTCGCCGCTAGATGGCGGGATCCGCGCCGTGGCCAGGAGCCGTCGCCCGGGGCCGTGGATCCGCGCGCCATGGATCCGCGGGCTTGGGATGGGCGGCACCGGGCTTGGGGAAGAGGAAGAGCCACTCCAGCTCGCCGCCGCGACGCCGGGCCCCCCGCGCCGCCTCGCCGCGCGCGCTCGCGCCCGCCCGCTGGTCTCTGCGGGCGCCCGCCGCCCGCCGCTCGGTCCAGCCGCTGGGCTGCCGCCGCCGTCCCACGCACGCTGCCGCTGCTTGCCGTCTTGTGCACGCCGCCGCCACGCTTCGCCGCCCCGCCACTTGCCGTCCCCCGCGCCGAGGAGCGGGACACAGAGGTTAGGGTTAGGGTTCGGGCTGAGACGAGAGGGGATGGGCATCGATTTTTGTGTGAGGCACTTAGGAAGGGAAAGGTGAGGAGAGAAGTGAAGTGTTGGTATATATATTTCTGCCCACGATTTTCCGTGGCGGGCATTGTTAAAAAAACCGCCACGGTTAATCAATTAACCGTGGCGGGTTTAACAATGCCGCCCACGAAAAATAGGGATTAACCGTGGCGGGCATTCCCTTGCCGGGGGCTGCGGGGGCCAACTATTTTCGTGGCGGTTTTCTAAATGCCCGCCACGGAAAAAAAAACTAAACACCATGCAAGTTCAATTCGTAGTAGTGCCCTTCTCTGTTTTTACAAATGCTTTATTCACCTTAAGTCTAGTGGAATGTGCATTAAGTTAGTAGGAGTTGGTTGATACCGTTCTTTGCATGACTACCTTGATCTACGATTATACTAGATGTTATCCCACTAGTATGTGTAGGTCGATCTCTTATTCTTAGTAATGCTTAGACTTCGGTAGAAGTCGAGTGATGGTTCATTATTCCCAAGATATAGGTTTACCTTTGTTCCTCCACCCTGTTGGTGGACGTTATAAGGATTAATCTGAGACCGGTCGGGTAACTTGCACTGAGAGTGGAGTCGTGTAGTGTTTCGTGTTGTGTCGGTTAAGCACCGCTCGTTGTGTTTGAGTGTCATCGGGGATTTGTTGAACGCATGTTGCGCCGAGGCCTTTTCGGCAAAGGGTACGATGGCCGGGGTGTCACCCCAGATAGAACTGGTTGTCACCTTAGGTCAGTCGACACTAACTGGCCACATGCCCCAGTAAGCCTGATCTTGGGGGTGTGCCAAATCGGGAATGGCAACCACGCACTGGGAGTGGAGAGATGGTGGGAGTACATGTTACCCTCGTGGGTTAAAGTCTCGGATTGGAGGTGTACTGTATTCTCAGGTGGCGTAGGCCTCATTCCCGTTTTGGACGAACTAAGTGAGGGTTGATATATGCAAGCTTAAGTGCTACATATGTCGTGTGGTTAGGGATCCCCAGCTGGGTTTTTAATCGATTCGCGAATCGTCGTTGCTTGTCGGAGAAGGAGACCCGACCCTCTACCCTTACATTGTAGTTAACAATGGAACATGGTGATCATTAAAAAGAGATGGAAATGAAGATGTGATGCTTAAGAAGTGTTTGACTTAGAGCGGGTGCAAAGTGGATACCAATAATAACTTAATTGATGCTAAAAATATTGAAAGTAAGGATCCACTATTAGTAAGCTTTTTCTACAAAACTCTCCTTTTCTAACTCTACTTCCCTTAAGCCAGCATATCCTTGGAGTCTTTTCTTTTTGTCGAGTAAGTCTTGCGGAGTACATTGTTTACTCAGGGTTTGTTAACCCTTGTTGCCGGTGCTGACTCGTGCTACTAACCAAGGTCATGTCGGTGGGCTCGACATGGTCTAGTTGTCCCCTGTAGTTCTACTTTGCTTATGTAAAATTAAGTTAAGTTTACTCAAATGTAACTTTTTCACATTTTGTAAAATTAATGTTATTATTCTTCGTACTCTAATTTATATTTTTTTAACAAATGTTGTAGTGTTGTAGCTACTCCTTTGTTTATCCTGGTATGAGGTGTAGTTGGGGTTTCCGATGACACCTGACAGGCTTCTTGAGTTATTGGGTGTATCTGCATTGTTGTTAGAGGTCTTTGGGACAATGACAAAAAGGTGGGCCCAGTAATTAGGAGGTTCTGTCACACGCACTTCTTTGAGTATCCATGCGTCGGAGTTTCCTTACGAGAGCGACGGTGATGAGGCGGAGCCGCCGCCTCTTCCATCGTCGGCACTACACGCTGGTCCGCTGGTCTTCTCAAGCTTTGGTCAGTTTGCACTCAATGCCCTAAAGCTTCATATTAAGCCAGTTACTATGCATATTCCTTGGCAGGAAACAACCCTCCTTCCCCAAGCTATAGTGGCATCTCCCTCCTCTGATCTGTTGCATCACGATATGACTTTCCCCAAGCTATAGTGGCATATTCCTGGAATGCAATGTCAAGTCATCAACGGTAGGCCGATTATGCTTCGTGTTGTGGTTGGTCACGTTCCAGAGCAGAACAATGATCTTGCTATTGTTTGGCTGCGCCCTATGCAAGGAAATGCGGTGGAGTTTGAGGACTTCATGAATGTATTAGAGGATTTCTTGGGTGATCATGACATCCGCATCCGATCCTTGCAGCCCTGTCCCTTTGGGCAAGCCTATGTCAGGTTTAATTTCATGCACAAGAGAGACCACTTAATCCATCACAGTCCACATCCCAATGGTAATGGTACAGTCTCCTTCATACTGCTGTGATGAATTAGGAAGTTTGACTAATGATGATTGGGTTGAATCTTGACCTCTGGAATCAACCTCTGATTGATAAGGCTGTGTCATACTTTGGGAGATTATTGGTTTGGGTAGAAGACAGGTTCAACAAGGCTAGATCCTTAGCCAGAGTCAGAGTTACAGACTTCGATGAAATTCATTGGTTATTTGTCTTTACTGAAGGAACACGCTTTGAATCTAATAGCTGGTCAGTGCAGTGTGAAGTGCTTAAAAGTAACATGGTTGGTGTAGCTCCACTGGATGAAGACCTTCCTCCAAATGAGGTAGATTTTGACCCTAATCAGTTCATCTATCATGGATATGGGTAGTTGGGTCAGGGTCCTCACCCGCCTCACCCTGCACTAGAGCCTCTTGTTCAGCCCAACACAAACTTCTTGGGCCCTCTTGGATGTAGTATTTGGCCACAGCAGGGACCTCGAGCTCCGACCTCTCCAAGGCACATCTCGGCCTATCGGAGGTGTTGTGTCCCTGGACGTCGGGTGTTATCTATATGGTGCAACCCACTATCGAATCAAAGATGGCTACAAAGGCCCTTAAACAGACCTCAATCTCTAACCTCTCTAGGGCACATCTTGGCTGATTGTAGGTGTTGTGTCCTTAGACGTCGGGTGCTATCTATATGGTGCAACCCACCATCGAATCGACGACGGTGATAATGATCCTTAAATAGACCTCGATCTCTGACCTCTCCAGGGCACATCTGGCCAACTGTAGGTGTTGTGTCTCTAGATGTCGGGTGCTATCTATATGGTGCAACGCACCATCGAATCAACGACAACATCGACAAAGGTCCATAAAAAGGCCTCGAGCTCCGGCCTATCTAGGGCACATCTCGGCCTATCGTAGGTGTTGTGTCCCTGGACGTCGGGTGCTATCTATATGGTGCAACCCACCATCAAATCGTTGATGACATCAACAAAGGTCCTTAAAAAGACCTCGAGCTCCGATCTCTCTAGGGCACATCTCGGCCTATCGTAGGTGTTGTGTCCCTGGACGTCACTTGCTACCTATATGGTGCGGCCCACTATCGAATCGGTGACCACGGGTCTCTTTCAACTGGACAAGCGACGACGGCTCGCCATCGCAAAGGTAACAATCCTTCATAACTCTTCTTGTTCCCTCTCTGAGCCGGTCTCGACCTCTCCCTAAGTGATCACCTCGGCCTATCAAAGGTGTTGACTCAGTGGATGTTGGCAGGACCTCCCTGGTTATGTCTTCCCCCACATCGAAATACCTGCGACCCAGGAACAGAATCATGGGAAGGACTAACTAGGGCTGACGCACCACGTAAAGTCGATCGGAACTATTCACCACAAACGAAATTCGCAAGAGCAACTTTATGAAGTATATACATGTACTATCATTTCATCAGCTAATTGTTTGCTTTACAAGCACAAATCTACCGCACAAGATACAACTATTCTACAGGAAAAACTTGGAGGTTAACTATTTGCTTTACAAGCACAAATCTACCGCACAAGATACAACTATTCTACAGGAAAAACTTGGAGGTTAGCGGCCAGGATCTTGGCGATGTCTTCAACCCCCGCCTCCAGGGAGCTGACTTGATGGTCGCGATGCTCCTCAGGGCACCCTAGGGCTACAACGACTTCACCACCACCAGCGCGTGAGGCTCGAAGATCGTCGACCTCAACCACCGACATAAGGACCTCGACAACGACTTCACCAACCTCTTCGACCGCTTCACTGACCTCTAGCTCCTGATGATGAGATCATGTGAAGACTTGCTCATCGGCTACAAGGAGCTCGGGGACTAACTGTGGGGGGATGCCCCCCAGGATACGTCGACATGGCAGGGCTCGGCCCTCGACTTCTTGGAACTCGGCCTTGGACCTCGATCTCGGGCTACGACCTCCCCGAGGTCGGTTGCGACCTCCTGGAGGTCAACCTTGACTTGGAGCAGGGTCCAAGTCATCCCACCCGAGATCCGCGCGACGCCCGGAGGATATCCTGGCGATATGATCCGATAGGATAGACTCCGATCCCGAAAATCTAGCAACATATCATATCTCGCTAGTACTTTCCGTTTTGTAACCCTACCCCTTTGCTATATAAGGCAGGTAGGGACCCCCCTCATTGGACACCTAATCATACCACAGCTTACTTACATCAATTGTAACCAGCCAGATAATAACAGAGCGCAGGACGTAGGGGTTTACGTCACACCGACGGCCCGAACTTGGATACATCGTGTGTCTTGCATCTCTGAACAACCATCTAGATCGCGATTTCACGCACTGCCCGCCAAACCGATCTACCTCTAGGGACGACCCCGGAGGACTGTTGGAGATTCCGTTTCGATAGCGCTATAGGTGGAAAGCTGGAATATTTTTCTTTATTGCTTGCCCCTAAAAGGTTACATCTCCCTTGTTTATATGACCCTCCTATGAGACTTGTATCTCAAGCAATCTCTGAAGGTTTTCTTATATTTCGAATACCTTTTATAAGCAATCTCTCTTTTCCTAATAGAAGACTCCCTTATAGATTGGGAATATCTACTTCACACAAAAAGTCTTGATCCTAATACGATTCGATGATATCATGGAGCGAGCGAGAGAGAGAGCGCGGCGGCAGGCCCCTTCCCCCGTAACCCCCCCCACACACACACACCCCATGGGTCAGCCGCGCGACTGGGCTGGCCCAATCCTGTACTGTAACAATATGTATATATAGATAGAAACTTTCCAAAAGCTTGATTCTAGAAATATCTCGTCCGATGAATATATGATCTTTTCTATGGGAGAAAAAGATCCACTTGCACCCTATTTATAGCAAGTTTATTCTGTTATTTCCAGGCTCCAGCAACTCGACGCATGGAATTCAATCTCCTCGCCTCCTGTGGAATCTCAACAACGAGCCGACTACCAATAAAATCACGGCCTCTCTTTCTCCGTGGTTTCTCCACAATTCCGCATCTGCCACAACCACCAAGCCCGTACTACCACGAATCTATGGCCGCCTCCCAAACTGAGCCTGCGGCGGCTGTCGGCGGCGGCGCGACGAGCTCCACCACTGAGACAATCGCTGGGTGGCACCTGATGAAGATCGACTGCTTCTCCGCGACAAAGGATCTTGGTGTGGGAAAGAGCATAAAATCCGATACTTTCCACGTCGGAGGGCATGAGTGGTACGTCGAGTGCTGCCCTTGTGGTGACGATGAGGAGAGAGCTGGTTGGGTTACCATGGGCCTGCGCTGTCAGGACGATCACCCCAATGCGTACCGAGTCAAGACAGAGTGCGAGTTTACTCTGATGGAATCGCTCAAAGACGGCGGTTTTAAGCAACTATATGGAACACTAATCATGTCGGTCATCTTTGAAGTCCATGACGATGGGAGACCGAGCGCTGCCTTAATCCAAAGGAAGACGCTGGAGTCACTCCTGAAGGATGACCTCTTCCAAGTCAGATGTGTTGTGTTGATCGAGAAGTTGCCTGCTGTGGCACAGCCGGATCTGGACACCGATATCATGTCTGGGTCGCATATCCTTACGATCAACGGGTACACCAAAACCACGAGAGAACTTGCCTTCGGTCACAGCATCCGTTGCAACACCTTCCGCGTCGGAGGGCATGATTGGGAGATCGAATTCTATCCGTTGGGTAAAGACGAGAACGATGCCGACGGCATTACCACCTCTCTCTACCTCGGGATTTACGATGATCATGAAGTGAAGGTTCGATTGGAGATGACCCTGCTCAACCATGCTGGACATAAAATTTCGTCAATCCAAGATTTCTATACCTTCTCAGAGAGATGTGAGATATACTTATGTAAATTCCTTAGTAGGATGGAGCATGAGTCCTCGTCTCTCCTCCAGGACGGCATCCAGATCAGATATGATATGACCGTGGTCAACGGGATCATGGAGGTGCAGTCCCCTCCAGAAACTGATGTGACATTTGAGGTTGGTGGCGAACTGTTTTCGGCGCACAAGAACGTCCTCGCGGTTCAGTCCACGGTCTTTATGGCAGAGTTCTTTGGTCCAGCAGGGAAGGAGAATGCTGGGGTCACTAAAGTGCTGCGCATCGACGACATGGAACCGAGGGTGTTCAAGGCTTTACGCCATTTCATCTACACTGGTGCTCTTCCTGAGGTACGTGAGGAGGACAAGGTCTCGCTGGCTCAGGGTCTACTTGTGGCGGCAGATCGGTATGCCATGGAGAGGCTCAAGTTGATCTGCGCTGACCTGCTTTGTTGCTACATAGATGCTACTACGGCTGTAACTACACTGAAGCTAGCTGAAAAACATGGTTGTCTCAAGCTCAAGGAGGCGTGCATCAAGGTCATCAGGGACTGGCTGGAAAATGTTACTCCCTGATGCTCGAGGAGTGTGAACTTCATCATGGACCAGTTTGCAAAGTTTGCTCCTTGATGCCTGCAATCTGGAAGAGGCAAAGGCGTACGTTGCTATCTACATTGTATATTACTATATATCGATTCTAATAGTACTGATTTTATTTTGGAATTTTCTGTCAATGCAATATGTGCATGTAGCTGCATGGATATCATTGCAATATACTGTAGTTTTAATGAGAAGTATATGAATGTTCTGTTTGATCTTCAATTAGTGCTGTGTGCTGGTAGTACCTGACGATGTTAACGGTACCATTATACATATCTCTGCAAAGCAAAACATGATACTTCTGTACGATATAACTTAGTATTCTCAATTGTGTTGATACAGATATAATTCTTGTGTTATACTGCCTACTGCCCGTGTTATTATAACTTTGTTCACGGTTAATCAATCAGCTAACCAAGTCCTATTCTACAGAACAAAGTTATAACATAGGCAGTAGCCAAAGCTAAATATTGTTTTATACTACCAAACAAACTAGATGCACCATCAATGTTACCAAAAAGCTCCCTTAAATTGCCATATTCTCCAATGCAGACAACACTTTCATCAACAAAAGGTGTATCCATGATATATTTTTGTATGCATAGAGTAATTGCAAAATTGCTTCATAAAAAGGAACTAGAATATAGCTTCTGTTAGTTTTGTCAACACACTGAAAAGCAGCAGTAAATATTATGATATATCGAATGATACTTAGTACACTATCATGATGATCTTCTTTGTCCATATGACATCGACACAATGCACACTTGAAAAGAATCTCGGCCAGGTACTATTTGGAACAATCATGGCCGGATATGGATAAGTCAAAGGACAACGTTAAGGCTAGAGTGGATCTGGCGGCGTTATGCGATAGACCGAAGGATGAGATGAGGCCTCCTAGAAATGGCAAGAAATGGAGAAGGCCCAAGGCCGATTTCACGTTAAGCGAGGGGACGAAAGGAAGGAGGTACTAGAATGGTTTCTAAAGATAATGTTCACGATGGGTATGCGACGAGTCTAAGGAGAGGAGTGAACTTATCGTCTCTGCGAATCAATGGGCTCAAGAGTCATGACCATGCGTGGCTTGAGCGGCTTCTTCCGTTCATGGTTCGAGGCTATGTTCCTAATCATATCTGGCAAGTGTTGGTAGAGTTGAGCTATTTCTTCCGCCAGCTATGTGCTAAGGAGTTATCTCGGGCTGTGGTTGCAAACATGGAAAAGGCGGCTCCTGTGTTAGTCTGTAATCTGGATAAGATCTTTCCACTAGGCTTCTTCACTCAAATGCCATATTTGATTATGCACCTCCCGTGTGAGGCACGTGCATGTGTAGTACCATTGGTGTTATTCAATTCAGAGATCACTAAAGGGTATTCAGAAGAAATATGGAAATAAATGCAAGATTGAACCTTCCATAGCCGAGGCCTCGGTTTTGGAGGAGGTGACAAACTTCACAACAACATACTATGGTGACAACCTTCCGAGCATGCATAATCCACTCCCTCGTTACAATGCTGGGAAAATTTGTCGAAGCTCAGCCTTTTTCAAAGGCAACTTGGAAGTGCAAGTGGTAAGACCACGAAGACCTTGAGTCGTGCAAAGTGGCGCACTATCATGCTCTACATATTGACCAACCCCTCGAAATGGCGCCCTACATGGTGTAAGTCACTATTTCTCATTGTACTTGTTCTCGAGTACTCACTGTTCTGCATCCAACACCCTTTTTCACTCAAACCTCACAGGGAATTTACTCAACAATTCTGGAGGAGGAGGAGGGCGCCCAAACGAGATCAATTGGACACCCTTCTTAAACAGGGTGCGGGCAATGGAAAACCTAATTTCATTTCTTGGTTCAAATGGAAGGTACATTCTATTTTCTTTTGTGTACTTAGTTTGACATTCCCATCCTGCTTTAAACAGGCTGCAAATGATATGACATTTTAGGGCCAAGATGATGTCAATATGGACCTAGAGCTGAGACAGGTTTCCGGTGGCTGTGAGTTTAGGGTCCAGTCATTTACCGGTTATGATGTTAATGGATATTGATTCCACACAATATGCCACAAGGAGAGTCGACCCAATCGAAGAACGACAAACACCGGAGTTTTCACGCCCAGCCTTGATGGGGATGAATATTATGGAAGATTTGAAGAGATATACGAACTCACATTTCAGGGCCGCCAACCTCTTAATCCTATTGTTTTTAAATGTCATTGGTTTGATCCGAAAGAAGTAAGAAAAGAACACGAAAAACTTGGGATAGTCGAAATTCGACTGGATTCCAACTACCTAGGAGATGATGTGTGTGTCATAGCTCAATAGGCCACCCAAGTTTATTATCACCCATGAGCGTGCCAAAAAGATCATCGTCTGAAGGGTTGGGAGGTTGTGATCAAGGTATTACCACATGGTAAACTAACTATCCCAAACAATGAAGATTACAACTTTGACCCAAGAACATATGAGGGAGAGTTCTTTCAAGAAGAGGGGCTACAAGGAACCGTTCCAGTCAAAATGCAAGTGGACAATGAAAGGGTTGAAGATGAGGATGAGGGAGATGAGCCTATAAATGCGAAGGATTTAGAATTACTTCAGCAATTAGAATTAGGCAATGTGGTCGACCTTGCTCCTGAAGATGATAATGAAATCAACATGGAAATACACATGTATCATAGTGATGATCCTTCTCAAGATGACCTAGCTCCTTCAAAGGACAATGATGATTATTTCTAATTCATGTAATATTATGTTAACTTTTAAATATGTTATGTTCTTTTGTAATTTGTCCTATTTATTTTAAATCTCTTTCTAATCTTTTTTTATTGTTTTTGCGGGTTGATCGAAAAATATGCGGGGCGGATGCGGGATCTCAAGAGCTTTTAGGAAGGTCAAGTCCAAATATAGGGAGGTGAGTGAGCTAGTAGGAGGACGCAGGAGGAGGACGAGGAGACAACCGAAGAAGGGAGGAGGAGACACGAGGAGGAGGAGGCTGGAGGAGGAGGCAGGAGGAGGGGTCGTCCAGCTGCTCCTCCTCTACCACCACCACAGGAGGAGGACGAGGGACGAGGACAAGGATGAGGAGGAGGAGGAAGAGGAGGAGGAGGAGGAGGGGGACCAGGAGGACGATGAGGAGGACAGGGACGACGAGGCGGAGCAGGGGGCCAGGAGGTGGACCGGGGGGAGTTGTGGTATGCTAGTGGGGGCCTCTTCCTCTGGCGCGACAAAACCCTACTCGCGAGGGCACTCGACACTCCCAAAATGACCGATACCTTTAGAGAGACGCCCAATAGTGCAGGCCGGTGGTAAAAAGTAAGTAACAAGCTAGTACTGTGTTCTCATTTCTTATGTTCAAAATCAATGTAAATACTAATACATTTTCTTGATTATTTGGGAAGGGGTTTCTTCCTTGTGCAGGCAGGTGACCACAAACGCCATCCCTGTGGCGTTATCGGTGTGCTGTTGAAGGAGCACTTCCCTGGCTTGGTGGACTTTGGTGGAGTTGAGCAGCCGGCTGGACGTTTGAACACTACAAAGTGAAGGCTGATACACCTGATCGGGATGGTCACATGTACGGTAATGTGGCTGAGCATTTGAGACATGAGGTGTAGGTAAGTATTCTTCTCACTACATTGCTTTACACATCACATTGTTAAGACATTCTTCAAATTATATCCTTATGTCTCATTTCTGTATACAGGATTTCTACAGATGGGAGAATGAGCCTGGCTGCGAGGAGAAGACGAAGGGAGCGGTTAACAATGCCTTATGCCTACGACGCGCGCATCCATGCCGTCAGAGATTACAACAGAGAAGTCTTGTACAAGAAGATCACTAGAGCGGACGCAATATTGGAGGAGAATAAGCTGACCAATGAGCAATACATGCACCCACTGGTAAATATATAGAACTAATACTTAAATAAGCTTCATTTGATCGTCTCTTATGTCACATTTGATGACGTGTAGGTGATTCTGTGGTGGTGCATGGGAAGGGAAGCGTGCTGGTCCCAAATGGCGGACAAGTGGTGTAGCGATGAGTTTTGGGAGAAGCACAGGGACGCCCGAGAACGGCGTTTGTCTCCCAGCCTACTCAGCTAGGTGGGTACGCTCAATCTACTTCTGAACGCTAAAAGCTCAAGTATGAAAATTTTTGTTTATCCAGTTCTTTCTTTCATAGTTAGAGCACCATGGTGGCGAGTCCTTCTCCGAGTTCTCGGCGTGGGCAATGGCCCACAATGGCCCAGCGAAGTCCGTCGAGCGCTACAACCCCGAGGCCCCGCCAAAGAGTTACAACAACCCGTCCATACACTCCCGCCTCACTTCGTACATGGAGATGTATAAACAAGTCCATGGGCAAGATAGTAACCCCGCGGACCATCCCATTGACGGAGAAATTGTCATGACGTTGGGACGGGGGAAGAAGCATGGGCGATACTACATCGGCGACGGTGCAATCGACCCACGCAGCACTAGGAAACTCGCGGAGATTCGAGCTAGCAGCTCGAGCCTGAGGCCAGAGATACGCACACGGCCGACCGAGGTGTCGACACTACAGGTTACTTCTTTGTCATTCGTTGTCGATTGATTTTTTCTTACCTTAGCTTTGCTTTTTAACATGTGGATGACATATTGTAGGCCCAGCTGGCGGAAGAGAAGAGGCGGCAGGAGGAGTTTGATGCGAGGAATGCAGCAATGTGGGAGTACATGCAAGGCTTCATCGCCAGCCAAGGCTATTCTGTGCTGCCACCACGGATTTTTGGGCCTCCACCACCAATGGAGTCTGCTGCCGATCGAAGGACCGTGAGTTTCTACAACTTGAACTCCTAATGTGCCTGAGAACATATATGGATGTGAATCCCAATGAAATGTTAGTTTTGATGCACCACGGTGTGTGCATATGGATATATGTTGTCGGCCATCGAGCAGTTGTTTTGTTGTTGGTTTGATAGACCTCCCCGTGCAGGGGAGATGCTGCTGAAATTTCTAACTTTTACCGTGGTGTGTGGACTATATATGTGCTCTATATATATATATATGTGTGTGTGTGGTTATAAACTGCTATATATGTGCTCTGGATTTTTTTTTTAAAAAAATCTTTACCTAGTGCAATGACCATAACACTCGGCATAGGAATCACTCTATGCCGAGTGATATGGTCATCACACTAGGCAAAGATGGTTTTTAAAAAACATAGGAAAATTTCTTTACCGAGTGCCTTGCATGTGCACTCGGCCCGAGTGCACATGCAAGGCACTCGGCAAAGAAACTAATTAAAAAACAAATTCTTTCTTAGCCGAGTGCACATGCAAGGCACTCGGCAAAGAATTTGTAGACAATAAAATCAAACTTCTTTTGCCGTGTTCCTATTGAAAACACTTTCGGTAAAGATTTACAAAAAAATTAAAGTTTCTAAGCCAAGTGCCTAATTCTAACACTCGGCTTAGAACTCCGTCAAAACGTCCCGGCGTTATCTACTTTTGCATGCCGGGTGTACCGTGGACACTCGCCTAAGATTAAAAAACACTCGGGTTAGCCTAAACCGAGTGTGTCATGAACCAGAATTGGGCCAGCCCGAGAGTGGCTAATTGGGCAACGCGCCGCCGCCGCCCGGGGGGGAGGGGGGGTGCGCGCTGCGAGGGGGCCCCCCCGCGCCCGCCTTCCCCGTCCCGTGACGACTCGAAGTTTGCTTCGCTTTCAAGTTAGGATTATCTTAGGTAATTTTCGGTGTGCAAGGGGCTATTTCATCCGTAAGGGAGACCCTTATTAGAAAATAATAAAATAGGAATTGCTTGTAAAGGTATTCCAGTCATATAAGGAAACCTTATAGAGATTGCTTGTAAGAGGCATGTAATCTCTAGGGGATAAGCAAGCAAATAAAACATATCTATCATTTTTCAGCTCTTGGCCGCCACCTCCCTCCCCGCTCCGCGCGCAGCGCCGCCGCCGCCCGACCGCGCGCCACCGCCGTGCCACCCGCGCCGGCGCGCCGCCGCCGCCGCCGCCCCCTCCCCGACGGCTCCTCCCCTCCTTCTCCGCTGTCCGTCTTTGCCGCTCGTCGCCGCCGGGCGAGAGCTCGCAGCCCCATACACCATCTCGGGAGCTTCAACGGTCGACGAACGGGTTTCAATTCCACCCAATCTAGCCGGAATCGACGGTGGTATCCAGAGACCAGGGCGATTCCCACCACCCATGGCTTCCGAGATGAAGGAGTTCACCGCGGCAATGAAGGCGCTCCTCCTCGACAACTATGCCCGGATCGGTCGGCGCTCGACGACATGGAGGCTCGTTTTCGTCGCATGGAGCACGCCCCCGCATCACCCCGAGGACCGCCCGCCCGCACGACGACGACCAAGCCGGAGGATAGCCAGCGGCAGCCGCCGCCGGGCCTGGGCCGGCCCCAGCCCACGACCTTGGCCGCCGCCGCCCTCCCCGCAATGGATCTCGACGCCGGCCCGACCGCCATCCTCCGGCCGAGGAGGAAGATGACGCCGTACATGACGCACCGGCCGCCATCGACGTCATCCTCGATGACACCGCAGCACCGGCTGCCCTCTCCTCTCCACCGACACATGCGACGCGCGCAGAGACTCTCCGGCAGAGATGGCGCCACCCGCGGCGCCCCCCCCTTCCCCGGCGCCACCCGCGGCGCTCTTGTGCTCGACCGCGCCACCCGCGGGCGCGCCAGAAGACCGTGCTGCCACCCATGGCAAAGCACACCCTCCCCGCACGGCACGCGCTGCAAATCCCAGGAGTTCGACGAAACCGACGACCCCGACGGGATTCACAAGCGGAGCTCTTCTTCGAGCTCAACTTGACATCGACCGGACTACTACGTGAGTTACGCCGCCTTCCACCTTACCGGTCTTGCTGCAGCCTAGTACATTGACCTGCCCAAGAAGAAGTCCCCGCTCGAGTGGGACGAGTTCACCAGGCGCCTGCGACATCACTTCGGCCCGCCCCGACACCTCGACGCCATGGGGGCATATGCGCCGCCCTCCCGTGAGGGCAAGCCGGACGACTACATCGACGCCTTCGAGGTCTATGCTTCACGCATGGATTTTGAGGGACAACGCCACCGTCGCCGCCTCTTCGTCGAAGGCTTGCGCACCTCGCCGTGGACGGCACTCGAAAGTGGTTCGAGCCCCGCTCGATGGAGGAGGCCATTGACCACGCGCCGCTACAACGATGACAAGCCGGACGACGCCGAGCAGGGCACCGGCAACGGCGCTGGCAAGGCCGGACACCACGGCTACACCGGCAACATTGACGACGACATCATGGCCGCCCTGGTTGATCGTATACCAGGCCAGCAGCGTCACGCTGTTGCTATGGACGACATCGACGACCTGACGTCGAGCGACATGATCACGGAGCTGCACCAGGCCACGACGACCAACAAGGAGCTCGGGATCATCTCCAACGCCATCGAGCTGCGGGCTACAGCGCCAGAGTGGAGCCTCCACTATGGCATTGTGAGGTACTTCCACCGCTACTACATCCCCGCTGCTTCAGAGCTTCTCCAGGACTTCCTGCTGGGCGAGAACGTCCCGCTGCATGGCATAGCAGTGGGTTTCCACCTTCCTAATCGTCCTCGGGAGGATCGGGCATTCCCGGCAAACGTCCTTCTTCTCCAACCACGCCCCGACGAGCGGATCGAGGGTGCCACCGTCCTCCTCTTCGACAACAATGGCAACGTCTTCTTCCGCATTGGGAACGTCACCGTCGGTGCAGCACGGACGCATGCACGGGAGATCCGGCCAGGGCCGCCCGTGAGCACGCCCGGCCGACCTCCTCACGGCAGCCTCCTCGACTTCACCTCCTCATCGCCCACGCCGCTCCCGTCACGTCTACTGCAGGCAGCTCCATGCTAAGGTGACAGTGCCGACGACCTACACCTACACGTCTCCTCCCCCGACCCGTCAGATGATCGAGCTGTCCGGGACCCTCAGCGCCTCCGTCATGCGTCGTGCATGGGCGGAACGTCCCTTCGTGCAGCCTCCGCTGAGCTTCAAGTTCATCATCTACTTTGGCGACCTCCACCTCGACTTCTCCTTCGCCGACAAGGGCGTAGTATCTGCAACGACGACAAAGATAAGTGCGGTCCTCTCTCTTCTACTTCGGGCCTGGAGTGGTCACCTCCCGATCGGTCTGCCTTTTTGCCACTACATGGTGGGTTGGGCGGCCCGTGGACGCGCCGCCTCGTCGAACGGTGGGGAGATGTCATGAACCAGAATTGGGCCATCCCGAGATTGGCTTATTGGGCCAAACGCGACGCCGCCCGGCCGGGAGGGGAGGGGCGTGGCGCGCGCAGGGGGAGGGGCGGCCCCCTCGCCGCCACCTTCCCTCTCCCGTACGACTCCGAGTTTGCTTCGCTTTCAAGTTAGAATTATCTTAGATAATTTTCGGTGTGCAAGGGGCTATCTCATATATAAGGGAGAACCTTATTAGGAAATAATAAAATAGGAATTGCTTGTAAAAGGTATTCCAGTCATATAAGGAAACCCTATAGAGATTGCTTAGATTACGAGACCCATTAGTCGGGCTATATAAGCAAGAGGCATGTAATCTATAGGGGATAAGCAAGCAAATAAAACATATCTATCGTTTTCAGCTCTTAGCCTCAACCTCCCTCCCGCTCCAGCACGGCCGCCTGCCGCCCGACCTGCGCCACCGCCCGCGCCACATTTGGCTGCGCCGCCGCCGCGCGCCCCTCCCGACGGCTCCTCCCCTCCTCCTCGCTGTCCGTGCTGCGCGCCGTCGCCGCCGACGAGAGACTGCAGCCCCGACCTGCGGCGCCACCGCGCCACCTCGCGCCGCCGCCTCGCCCCTCCCGATGGCTCCTCCCCTCCTCCCGCTGTCCGTGCTGCCGCCGTCGCCGCCAGCGAGACTGCAGCCCCCGTACACCATCTCGGGAGCTTCAACGGTCGACGAGCGGGTGTCAATTCGGCCTAACCTAGCCGGAATCTAACAGTGCCGATATTTGGCACTCGGCTTAGGTCGTTTAGGCCGAGAAAATGTGGCGCAGTGGCGCTAAGCCGGGTGTTACACACGGCTTACCCTAAGGCGAATGTAATCTGGCTAAGCCGAGTGCCCCAGGCACACGGCTTAGGCGGCGGATCGGGTAGTGCTCCGTGCCATTCTTATTTCACTTCAATCACACCTTTGCAGCGGGGAAAACAATTTCGCAAAATTTCACCGGAATTTCCAAAATTTCGCTTTTTATCGGTGAGTGCGAAAATGAAAAAAATAATACGAAGGCTTTTTTTTTCACCCCGTGACGGATGATTATCTTTTTTTCGTAGAAGGAAAAGTTTTTGGCCATATTTTTCACAGAAGGAAACTTTCATTGGCGTAATGTCTGAGCCCAATAAATGAGATTACCAGAATCAGCGCGCTACGATAAAAATAACCTCGTCAATCAAGATCCATAAAACCCGGCCTTTTCCTCTGCGTCTCCACATCTGCCACAGCCGAACCAGAACCCGCGCACCTCATCGCATCGTCTCGCCGCCATTGCTATAGCACAAGCCCTACTTGCAACCTATGGCCACCTCCCAATCTGCGCCTGCCAGCACCGCGGTCGTCGGCGGCGGCGGCGGCACAGCGAGCACCACCAGCCAGACGATCGTTGGGTCGCACATCTTCAGGATCGAGGGCTTCTCGGCAACCAAGGATCTCGGGGTCGGAAAGAGCATCAAATCCAATATATTCAGGGTTGGAAGGCACAGCTGGTACATCGAGTGTTACCCTTGTGGTGACGATGAGGCCAGTGCTGGTTGGGTAACCCTCTACCTGCGCAGACAGAACGAGGACGATCACCCTGCAGACATAGTCAGTGCAAAGTGCGACTTCATACTGATGAAGCCGTCCAGGGAGGGCTGTCTCCAAAAACTAATTGGACACGGAACCAAATCGATCACCTTCGCAAACGACCACAGACTTTTTGCTACCGGGCACTGACCTCATCAAAAGAAAGGAGTTGGTAACGCACCTGATTGACGACTGTTTCCATGTCAGATGTGATTTGCGCATAGAGAAGCTTCCTGTTGCCGTGGCGCAGCAAGATCTGGGCACCAAAACGATGGCCGGATCGCACGTACTGACGATCGATGAATACTCCAAAACACGGAGAGCTCTTGTCGTCGGTGAGTCCATCGAGTCGAGCATGTTCCGTGTCGGAGGGCACAGATGGTACTTCGTCTTCTACCCGCACGGCGAATACGGTGACCAGAGACATAGTGTTTGTGTCAATCTATTCCTACATAACCCTGGCAGTGAGGATGAAGTGAAGGTTCGATTCGAGATCGCCCTTCTCACCCATGATGGGCAGATAATTTCGTCGACTCAAGATTTCGGTAATTTCTCCGAAAGTAGCAAAAATTTTCCCTGTAGTTTCCTTGATATGATGGAGCATGAGACCTGGCCTGTTCTCCAGGACGGCATCCAGATCAGGTGTGATATTGCAGTTGTAAATCGGTTCACGGCGATGCCAAACCTGCGCCGGGGCATCGGCGGCGACCTTCAAGCAAGCCACCAGTATATCAGAGTAAGTGGTGACGTGACATTTGAGGTCAGCGGCCATCTGTTCGAAGCACACAAGTGTGTGTTGGCCACTCGGTGCACGGCCTTCATGGCCGAGTTCCTTACCCCAGCTGCAAAGGGGAATGCGGGTGCCACTGATCGTGTGCGTGTGAATGACATGGAACCGAGGGTGTTCGAGGCATTGCTCCACTTCATCTACACCGATGCTCTTCCTGAGGTACGTGACCAGGACATGTTCGCAATGGCCCAGGGTTTGCTTGTCGCAGCAGATCGGTATGCTATGGAGAGGCTCAAGTTGATCTGCGGCGACATCATGTGCACCTACGTGAATGACGCACGTACGGCCATCGCTACGCTGGAACTGGCCGACAAGCATGGCTGCAGCAAGCTGAAGGAGGTGTGCATGAAGTTCCTCAAGGGCCACTTCGCCATTGGGGCTCCGTGATTGCTCTCTTCAACTGTTATCTGGAAGGAAACGTGTTTATTTTGGTGTTGCTATCTCTGTTCTATCCTACTGCATTAGTTTACTTTTGGTGTTTTATTATCAGTGCTATATACATTGCATGTATCATCATGCACCTCCTATCCTACTTTGAGACATTTTGTAAAGAGATGCATTTATATAATACCTGATTTGATATCAACGTTACCATGATTGGTATCGGTTCCTCTGAAATGCAAAAGCTGATACTTCTATCTGTTTGATTAAGAATAACTTATTACGAATTCAGTCATCCTAAAAACTGGACCAGGACTCATAGATTTTATTCTCAACAAAACTCATTAGACAATGAACTTACGGGAAAGCTATTCTGTGTTCGGTTATTTCTTAACCACACCCGATGATGTGTCCCGCTGCATGTTAATTCCTTTTGTATTGTTTTGTTGTTTTGTGGACGCTAGCAGTTAATCTTGATTTTCCAGTAAGATTAAAATTTCGCTCTCCAACAACTCTCTACATCAATTCCAAGTCTTTCCGCACTCAGAAAAATGGATCCAATCTTGCTGAAATCAAATATGACAACACATTAATCGGCCGATCGATCTAAAGGTGCAGCAAGGACATGGAAAGAATGTATAGAAATAGTTGTCCAGGACTCAGTACAAAATTGTCTCGTAAGCCTCAATAGAGTTCTGCCTGCTAACAGGGCGGGGGCAAAACGGGGTTTTTTGGGCGGGTTCTAATATGGACTGTGTGGAGATTAGATAATAATTGTCGCGACAGCTCGACCCCGCGTCGCCTCCCATGCAGGCGGCACGGGCTCCTAACCCTAAAGCGCCGCCACCTCCTCCGCCCCCTCCCTCCAGCCGCGCGCGCCCGAGCGGGCTCGCCGGGCATGGCCGCCAACCGGGCTGGGACGCGGCGGCGGGCTTCACCCCTTTGGCGGCAAAGACGCGGGCGGATCGGCCGACGCCCTCCCCCCCGCCGCGAGGCGCGTGGAGCTCGGGCGTGGGAGGGACGGCGGTGTGGCAGGCGCGTGCCGGGCGCAGGCGGCCGAGGGACTCTTCTGTCCCTCGCGCGCTCCCTCCTCCAGTCTTGTTGGCGACGGCGGCGACGCCGGGCGGCGCGGGGGCCCGGCGCCCAGATCCGGTGCCCGTGGCCGGATCCAGTTGCCAGCGGCTGGATCCGCCGGTCCCGCGGCGGGCGCGGTGGTGGCCGGTGGTGTGGCGACGGAAGGCGACGGCGGTCGAGGCGCTAGGGGTGGCTTTTCTTTGTCGCCCCTCCTCAACGGCCTCGCTGCTGCCTCGCTGCGCTTTGCCGGCCATGGCTGCCGGGCAGGGCTTTGTGGCCGACGGTGCCGCGGTGGTGTGGCGGTGGCGGCGGTCGTGAGGCGCTAGGTGGCTCCTCTTTGCTGCCCCTCCTCAACGGCCTGCTGCCGCTTGCCGCTCTGTTGCCGCCATGGTTGCCGTGGGCGGTCTTCGACCGGAGGCTTTGGCGTTGGCAGGGGTCACCTTGGCTCGGGTCCCGCGCGGCCAGATCCGGCTCGGGCTGGGGCGGCGCCAGGTGGGGCATGCGCATCGCGCGCTGGCGGCAGAGGTCGCCGGCAGCCTTCGGTGGCGGGTGTCAAGGCGGGCGGCGTGGTCGGCAATGGCCTCGGCGTTCGGCGGGTGGACGCCAAGACGACTCGACCCCTGGTTGCCGCCGGCGCGCAGTTTGCTCGCCGGGCACGCTTCGAGGGCCACGAGTGCGAAGCTCTAGCATGCAGGCCTCCGCCGAACGTTGGGGAAACCTACACCGCGTGCGCCTCCATGTTCTGCTGGAGCGAGCTCCTCATCGTTGGTGTGCGAAAGTAGTGGGAGCTCGGCCATCGCGGGGCCTCATCGACCTCGCGGCGGTCGTGGGCTTCGTCGGCCATGACTCCACAGGCGCAGCCGGGGGGGGGACACGAGCTCCATCTCGAGCGTGGCCCCCGGGCACGCGGCGTGAGCTCCATCGGTAGAAATTGGCAGCGAGCAGGCGAGAGCTCCCCGCAGGCAGCTAGGGCGGAGAAAAGCTCTGCCACCGGCACGACCTATGCTAGATCCCGATGGGTACGTTGTGCGAGTGTGCATCAATCATGGCCATGTTCGTATGCGGATTATTGTGTTGTGCGATATTGGATTCTAATTATATGGATTAAGAGCTGAAATGCTTTCAAAATTTACTAAAAATCTCTGTACAAAATGTATAAAAAAAAAATATGTATACAAAATGCTGATACAAAACCGGAGTAAATACAAAAATCTGTCAAATAAGTAAGGGTAAAACCAAATGGGAAAGTTCCTTTTTAACACCGTTAGGGTACATAACAGACAATGGGTAGGCACTCCATTTGTTTTGAAAAAGTGAGGGTAAATTTGTAAAGTTAAAAACGAGGGTAAAATAACCATTCCGACTGAAAACGGGGGTAGAAACACCAAAGTCCCTTTTAGGCCGGGTTTGGCTGTACGAGTGTTGGGCCGGGTTAGGCGTGGATTCAGCCAATCCGTGGAAACTAACCCACGTGGGGGTGAGGATCCACGACGGCCCAATTTGTGCGTTTGGCTGCAAGAGTGTTGGCAACTGATACACGTAGATACACCTAGATACACTCGAATACACCGGTGCCAGAAAAATCTCCACCGGACTCGTGTTTCTTCTCGGACGTGAGACGCGAGAGCGACGGCGCTCCGCCTCGGGCCGCCTCCACGTCGGTGCTCCGCCTCGGGCCGCCTCCACGTCGGTGCTCCGCCTCCGGTCGCCTCCACGTCGGTGCTGCTCCGGCCACTGCCACGCCGGTGCCGCTCCTGCCGGGTACCTGCTCGTCATCATCTCTCCGGCCGACTGCTCCTCGTCGCCCCCTCCTCGTCGCTTCGATTCCACTCTGGCTTGTTGAATCTGCTCTGGTATGCCTCTCCCTCCCCCCTCCTCTTCCTTTTGTCTCCTGATGATTCACTTCTTCGTGGTTAGGGTTTCGATTTCACCTTCCTTTTGCCATCGATCTAGTAGAGTCAGATTCGGTAGAGTCAGATCTGGTTGATAGCAATTTCTTTTGGTGCTGAATAGGTAGATCTTTGCATCTCGATCTGAATATGGATATTTTGGACTGAACTTTTTGTTTCTTGGTAGAAGTATTCTGTGCCTTTGTGGCCCTATCAATTGATGATTTCATGTGACTCGGCCAGCGCACATAGCATTTGTTCTTAGTAGCAGCAGCAGCTAGCACTTCGTGTGATGGTTTCGTAGTTCTGTAGCTTGGCAGTTTTGTAGTTCTTATTGAATGTATCTTAGCTGCATATTTGATCCATGCACTCCTATTCCACCATTCATGTGTCCATCTGATAAACCATATGCAGATGAGTTGTCCAGCATGCTTGAATGCATTCCAGAATTATTAAAAAAACTATTGATCTTGGGCTCATGCTGATAATAGCTCGTGTTGATCGTTGACAGGCCAAAAGCTTAGCAGCACCTAAGCTGAATCATACTCATACTGTTCAGTGTCTTTGTTGTTTGGCTTGACCTCTATTTATAATAGTTACTTATTTACTTATCATGCTCTATTTAAGTGAGGATCTGATTTGCAGTTAGAATTTGCTGGTATATGCTTAAGTTAGGCCAAAATATTATGCTTTTTTTATTTTCTTTCATTTAATCCCTGTCAGATTCTTGTTTTCTATTAAATGCACATATGGGTTTTTCTAGCATCCATGCACTAACCTTGTGACAAAGTATATCTGGTGATTTTTCATTAGAAGTCTGAACATATGGGTTTTTCATTAGACGTCTGAACATCCTTCAGGAAGCATAGAGAAAGCTTTTTGTTTTAAGGATAATTATTTAGTTTAACTAATTTGCAGGTATGAATGCTACCTATTTCCTAAAAATTGCTATCATGTAATGTGCTTCTGACAACAGACAATATGGGTTAAGATAATGTCACATTCTGTGCTTATATAATTTCTGTGTGATCCTGTCACCGGTGTGGTCCTGTCATCCCTGTAGAATAGTCTAGGTTGATGTATGTGTTCAATCGATGGAAACACTCCAGGGGCTTGTTTGTAGTGAAGTTTTTTTTAACTATAAATTATTGATGCAGTGGTTATTGATAGGTGCACTTTTCTTCTGCTACTGCTGCAGCTAGCACCCTTGCCTTGCACCAGTGAACTGCAGGTGGCTGGCTGCTGCTGTTGCAGCCGTAGCACTACTGAACTTGTGTTATTTTCAGCAAGGTTCCTTGTGATAAATACATGTTATTTTCAGCAAGGTTCCTTGTGTTAGGTAGCACCAGTGAAAGCCTTGCCTATAGGAGTATGATAAATTCATGTTATTTTCAGCAAGGTTCCTTGTGTTATGTAGCAAACATAGAGAAGCCAATTTGTCTTGTAATTTGTGAGAACTGTGACATGAAAAGCACATTTTTTAGCAAGGTTCCTTGTGTCACTTCTCTGAACCCTCCTGCCTTGTGTTACTGCATTGCCAACTATTCTTTGCTAGCCATATTAAATGTATTTGTGGATCTGCTGCATGTACGGTGTCTTTGCATTAGTCCCTTATTGCAATCGTAGCAGTAGTTCGGAAGATTAGTAGAAAATGCTATCTTTGTCTGTTTCTTCAGAAAGTTCAGAGTTTTTCTATTCCAGTGCAGTTCTGCTATTCCAATGCAGCTGCCTTGCAGCTTTCTGTATTGTTAAAATTATTTGCTTGGATGAACCAATGCAGTTACAGTAGTTCCAAATTCCTGTAATTTCCAAGTTTCCTTGCTCTGTTCTCTAGTTTTTTTTGTGTTTGTTAGCAGCCAGTTTCTTACAGCAGATATGGAGCCAATAAAAATTTTGCTTTGTGCTTTTGCTTCAGGTGATGCAGGGGAAAAGTGCCAATGAAAGTCAGGAGATGTGCTGCTACCGAGTTGTCTCCAAAAAGTTAAAATTATTTTCTTGGATGGTTCACCACAGCAGTTTGCTTGGATGTTTCATGTCAAAGAAGTTATTCATAGATAGAACACCTAGTACACTTCAAAATTATACCTCTGTAGCAGACTTATTTATCAAGTTATCTATTTCAAATACTTGGATATGTATGTTAGGTGTGTGTTGTTTTGCTTGGATTTGATTTTTTTTTCCTAGAATATGTATCCTTTTTAAATTTCAAGTTAGCAGAATTTTCTTCAAATTCCATAGCTTATATATATTTTTATATTTTTTTTCTTGGTCTAGGTGGAACTCGTATTTTTTTATATATATTTATAATATTTCAGCATCCTTTTTGAATCATTTACGTGCTCGGCAAAGGCATTGTATTTTTTTTGGCTTTGGTATTCAAATCCAAGTGAAACCTGAACGTAGCATAGCTAGACACACGTCCTTCCAAATGTGCTTGTGCGGGAGGTTTGGGTTGGGTGGAGGGAGTGGATTAATCAAATCCACGCAGGGAGCAGGTCACACGTGTTTGAAAAACGCTAACAGCCAAACGAGGCCTTAGAAAAGTAGCTGTGTGGAATGTGGGTTGTGACTTTTTGGAAAAGTTGGTTTGGTTAAAATTTGTGGCTTTTGCAAAAGCTAGTCTTACTTACAAGTTGGATCCACATGTCATGCACAACTTGCATCTTCTCTTTTTCTCTCTACATGGGATGGCTGAGCCCGCTCAAGTTGGTCGTGCCCTCTGGCTAGGAGTAGCGCCGCTGGCCCAAGGGGAGAGAGGGAGGTAGGCAGGTTTGCTGGTTCTAGGGCGGGCTGAACCCACCGGCTGGAGAGGGAGGCATGCTCCTGTTCTTTTCGGCCGCCAGAGACGGAGGCGGAGCAATGTTTTCGCTAGTAACGATATGATTTTGCGTGACTCTGAAAAATCTTTTCCGTGGCGGGAGTTGAATTTGCCCGCCACAGTTAATGGGCTGATTAACCGCGGCGCCGTTTTTTATTTTGCTTGAAGGGCAAAAGTGCCCGCCACGCAAAATAGATTTTGCGTGGCGGGCAGCCTAAAACGCCTGCCACGGAAAAGAATGCAGCCCAAACGAACCGGGCTAGGCCCAATAACCTCAATGGAGTATAAAAACAGTGCTCGGTGCATTAGGGTTTCCAACCCCCTCTCTCCCACCGCCGCTCAGCACACTGCCTCCATTCTCG
Organism: Hyparrhenia diplandra; assembly: GCA_015847255.1. Taxonomy (NCBI): domain Eukaryota; kingdom Viridiplantae; phylum Streptophyta; class Magnoliopsida; order Poales; family Poaceae; genus Hyparrhenia; species Hyparrhenia diplandra. Next base: position 186,100 of record JADLZK010003130.1, read on the forward strand.
ATCTCCACGCCACGCGTCGGCGGGTCCCGACCCCCACTCCCGATCTCCACGCCCGCTCCCACTCTCTACCTCCATTCTCTCCCACCGCCGGCCGCCGGCCGCTGCCCCTCCACGCAGCGGCCGGCAGCAGCCCCTCCCCTTTTCCACACGCCGGCAGCCACCCCCTCCCTTTTCCACGCTGGCTGCAGCGCGGTTCGTGGATCCGGCCGCCGCCGGGCGGATCCAAGGCGGCGACGCCGGCGGATCCATGCGGGGGCGGTGCCAAGGAGGTGGCGGCGTGGCAGATCCAGGCGTGGCGGTGGTAAGGGAGGAGGCGGATCCACGCGAGCCCCCTCCCCTTCACCCACGCACGGCGGCTGCCTCCCTTGATGACGACAGCCCTCCTGCAGCGGCGGTGTGGATCCGGCGCGCGGTATCCGTGCGCGGATTTGGTGCAGTGGCGTTCCCTCTCTCGACGACGGCGCCCTCCTGCAGCGACGGCGTGGATCTGGCGCGTGGGGACGACGACGGCGCGCTGGGACTCGACGGGCGCGACCGGACGACGACGGGGCGGATCCCCGGTTCCTGGCGGCGGCAGATTCGGGCATTGGGCTCGGGTTTTTATTTTTAATTTATTAACTGTGGCGGGCCCTTTGCCCGCCACGGTTATCTCCTATTTTGTGTGACCATTGAAGGGTGACGGGCAGGGACGCCCGCCACGCAAAATTAAATCTGCCCGCCACATAAAAAGAATTCGGTACTAGTGTTTCGTCCGCGGCCTCTAGAGATGGAGACAGAGCAGTGCCACATCCGCCATTGTTGGAGATGGAAACAAAGCAGCACTGCGCCTGCGACCTCCAGATGCTTGTCGGCCGAGGACATCAGCCCCCTCGCGGCAACGCCGTCGAAGCCCAGAACAAATGTGCTCACAGGAGGATATGGGAAGGGGAGGAGAGGATAGGGGCAGGGGAATAAATGATGTGCAGCGGTGGAGGTGCTTGGACTGGGTAGGGGCAGAGCTGCTCACTAGTGACGCCTGCCTGACATTGGAGCCGGTGAGGACGACAGTGGTGAGAGGAGGCCACGTTCGCCTGTGCTTGTCCATGCAGGAAAGACGCGATGCAACAGAGAAGAGTGGAAGATGTTGCATGAATAGAAGAAGGAAAGAAAATAATGATTCGATTCATAACCAATGGCAAGTGGGTAATTTTTTTCTTCAAATGCAAATGGAAACAGGGGTGGAGGTGCTTTCAAGTTTTTTTTTTTTTTTAATTTTAGGTGCTTTCAAGTTTGTATTAGAGCGAAGGAGCTTTTGGTAGCAGCTGTGGCTTTTCATCCCTTTGGTTGGCTATTGGGCTGGTTGAAAAGTCCAACCATAGGGATCATAAGATAGGTGGATCTTTTAGAGGCGGTTGAACATTGTAGCCGCCTCTGAAGTTTAGTTTTAGAAGTGAAACCACTTTTAGTGGTGGCTTTAGTTAGAGCCATACACTGAAAATAGAGGTGTTGCTACATACTACTTTTTAGATCATGGAGTATTGATTTCATCAAAATGGGGCACATTGGTATTTCGAATAATCAAAGAAAGATATGTACTCCCTCCGGGGTGGTATTAGAAGTAGTTTAGGACTGCGACACGGTCTCCAAAGCACAACTTTGACCTCTTATTATTATAAAAATATTTATGGAAATGTGATGTATGTATATTTTTATTAAAGTATTTTTTAAGACAAATCTACTCATATAATTTTTACATTTATAAAATCAACAACTTAAAAGTTATTGATGATTTATATTCCCAATGTTTGACCCAAACCTTGTCCAAAAACGACTTCTAATACCAGCCCGGAGGGAGTATCTATAGAAGCCTAGAAAAAGCTTGATTCCAGAATTATTGCAGCTGAAAATCTTTTCTTTGGGACAATAAAATCCCCTCGTCTCCCAAAAACCTCTAGCCAGTAGGCGCCTCTTTTTCTCAAGCACCGTATTCTGTTCCCAACAAACAGTAGTAATAAGAGCACAAGTGGAGTTCTCAATATTTTTTTTTTTCCAACAAAAGGCCAAAACCACAGTGTTCCAACTAATAGGAAGCATATTTTGTTGCCAACAAATTGTACACGTCATACATGGCCATGGATATATTGGGACCGAGGATCAAAGAACGATCACACGGACATGAACAATAGACAAGAAAAATTCTTGGCTGACAAACGCATGTATGTTGGCTACTACTAGTTGGATAATAAGAGGCACCAATATAAGAATGACTATATAGAAGGCAACATCTTAATTCTGGCATTTCACAAACATCCTAATTCTGGCAAGTCTTCTAAGACAAACAGATGCATAAGGCTTTACTAACCATGCTCAGCAGTCAGCACTAGGATTGCGTAGGGTCATGGACCTGTCCAGCAAAGGGGATAGTACCAGACAATTCCTCCATCACGAAGAAGGCAAATGGATGGTCTGCGACAAAGTCCACAGGCGGCGGAGGCTGCCACCGCAACAAACATGAACCAACCATACCGCAACCAGTGACAGCCGCTGCCTCCGTGCCTTCCTCATTCACTTCAATCACGGCCTTGTGCAGGACGTCCTCAAGAAACAGCGGCTCATGCGAGCCATCTTCCTCCAGCAAGTCGGGCAGCTCGGCTGCCCACGAGAACACGGCCTGACGCCAAGATCCTGCAGGTCCTCTCTCATGGATTTGGTGAAGGACATCTTGAACCTGGGAACCCTGAACTCCCCCAACCTCAACTTTGTTCAGCGGTAGGTTCTCCTGCAGGAAGCTTCGGGCTAGACGCCATGGCATCCATGAGATCCCTGCAGGGCCATCGCGTGTGTCCGGCAGGAGGACACACATGGAGTATCGCCCGTGGGCACCAGGGAATGGTCCTTGTCATTGGAAGACCTAGCTCCATGCTCTCAAGCAGGTCCCGTGCCTCGTGTAATTGTAGGGCATTGTTGGGGGGAGGCCGAAGCTGCCCACCCCTACGGGTCGGTCCGTGAAACCACAGCTACAGACGGCGTGAAGGTAACAAGATTCGGCCTTGGAGGGTGAATGTTCCGTAGATTCGACTTGGCACACCACGGACTCGGGGTGAAGGGGACGAAGCCCGAATAGCCGGGAGGTTTCGCAAGACTTGGACGGAAGCCGAAAGCTTTTCGCCATAGCGGCTAAGCGCCCAACCGACGGTCGATTTGACTGCGGGGAGTAGCGGCGCAAAGACGCAAAAGCCGCGGACGTTCGGTCGGGGGAAGCCTAATGCCGGCTTTCGTCAAGCGGAGAGCATATGCGAGGGTGCGCGGCTCTCGTGCGCGCGGCATTCGCCCGCCAGCCGGATGTTGAAGCATTCGCCAATGGCGGCCGGAAGATCGCGCCGGGTACGGTGCGGGCGACCGGGTCAAGTGTGGCGAATGTTTTGTTGCGCCCGAGGGCAGCGGTCCGCCCGGATCCCCGGGTTTCGTTTGAGGAGAGTCGAAGTAGTCGCCTCGGGCGAGGCCGGAGGGTCCCGCTTGACGAATGTCCATCAACTTTGTCTTGCGTGTGCTCGCTCCAGCCGCCGTGGCCCCAAAGGGGTAGGTGGGACCGCGAGGCGGAAAAAGACCACGATGCCCTGGGTTCTGGCAGCGTGCCGAGGACTAGGGTTGTTAGAGGACATAATCGAATTGTAAAAAAGTTCACGGACTATAAATAGACTTCCAAGGGGGCATTGTAGAGGACGGATAAGAGAATTAATAGAAGAGAGATATAGTTGGCGTACGCTTTTGCGTGCTATCTCCAGTCTAGTTGGGCGATTAGTCCTGCCGGGGTAGCCCGCTTTGGGGCTACTTCCAACATTGGCGCCCACCGTGGTTGTGCAGTGCAACCCATGGCTCCGTGGGAGAGGAAGACCCAAGGCGGCGCCGGCACAAAGCCAGCCGGATCTCCTCCAGCCGGATCCTCCGGACCCTCCGGGCCGAGATCGGCCACCCAGCAGGTCAGTCGGGCTAGGGCGAGAAGATGCGCCACAGGCCGGGGGCAATACCGGCCAAGGCCCTCCCAATCCGTAAGGTGCCAAAGCCCAAGAAGAGGAGGAAGACTCGTAAGAAGAGCAGCCTCAAGAACATGAAACACCGTAATGAGCAGTGAGCAACGCCGGTTAATACAAGAATTGAGCCTCGACATGCAGAGCTCAGAGAGTTGAGGGCCCGCAGGGACGCAATGATGAAAGGAGAGGCAGCTAGGCGAAGAGAAGAATCAACTCGTGAACGCCAAGGCTTGCCAAAATCGAAAAGAGAATCAAGCCCAAGAAATGGCTCGATGGAGAAAAACGCAAAGACCAACCCTAGAGAAGCAAGAACCGCTCGTCTCGGAGGGGGAGGTCGACCTGGTCTCACCCCTAGCGCCGAACTACAGCTAAGCCCATGGCCAATAGGGTACAAGCCTGTGCATTGCCATCGCTCAACGGAAGTCGGACCCAAGGAAGTTCATCGCAGGGCTATGAAGCCGCAGATATTCGGGCAGTGGGGATTCGGTCACCCCCCTGGCGAAGTCTCTTATAATGGCGGTAGAAGACATTGCACATGAATGGTACATTGCCCTTCGTCCGCTTATCGGTAAGAAACCGGAAACAACCGAAGGAGCAATTGATCATCACCTTTGAGGGCTTCCGCCCGAAAAAGGGAACTAGGGATTTCAAGCTCGCAGGAGGATGGAGAGTCGTTAACGCAAAGCACTCGGAGAGAAGATAGTGCAGTTCGTGCTCGCACACACGAATGTATCGATGAAGTGGTCATAGCGGCAGCGATTGAAGGAATGGCTATAGGTCAAGGCGCCGCACAGCCAGACAGTGGAGGAACCCAAAACCTTGACTCGAGCTTATATGATCAGATCAAGAAGTTCGCAAAGTCGGAAGAAGGGCTGAAACGTAGAAAGGCAAAGAAGAAAAGATGAAAAGCAAAGAATCGCCACATCCAAACATGACCAATAACAAAAAAGGGGGCAAGACCCTCGCCGGGGCCAACAACGCAAGACGATTCGGCTCAAACAACCGAACCCGGGCCAAGATCCGTGAACCGGGGATGCTTCAAATTCCAAAACAAATCTGGTCAAACCGAGGTGGTCAAGCTCAAGGGGCAGAGGCCGCGGAAGAGGCCGGATGGTCCGAGAGTACCGCATCGCTTTGTCGTGGTGAAAACATGGGTCATTTCAGTCGCCGATCAGTATGGGCGTATGGCCAAAGAACGTAAATCAAAGGACTAAAGTTCACAAGGCAGTCAAGCTCCAAAGCATGTATTCAACATGAGAGAAACAATGGGCGCCAACCGAACGCATATTTCGGTTACCGTAATACTCGCTATTGCCACCACCACCCCCCCACTAGCGCGGCGAGTCGCCATGCTTCCGGTACATCATCATCGGGACTCCCGAATTACCCGGTTATGTCCCTCAGCCCCAGCCTCCATCAATGGCGGCGCCCTCTCCGGCAAACCCGAACAGCCACCGCTGAACGCACACATGAAGCCCGAAAAATAGTCGGAGAATAGGACTCTAAACTCCCGCACTCCGCCTCAAGGCCACATCTACGCAATCACAGGCGGATCCAACCTCGAGCACGAGAACAAACGAGCCGAGAAGGGACTACATGAGAAGAGTGCACACCGGTAACACCCAGTTGCCCCTAAACAAAGCCAAAGCATGGTCAATGGTCCCAATCACTTTGACGAAAGCGACTTCCCGGGCTAAGAGACTACCCACACACAGATGCATTCGTCACGATTTGCAAATGTGGATAAGTTCACACTTCACAACATCTTGATAGACAACGGAAGTTCAGCAGACATTCTCGCTTATCAAGGCCTTCCAAAGCATGAACATGGACCGGAGGACATTGCATCCGGGGCGGGTAATGCATTGTGCGGTTTTCGGAGGAAAAAGGATAGACGCGATTGGGAAAAAGGATATCGCGGTGACTTTTGATTGAAGTGGGCCTATGCCGAACTGAAATCATCACATTCGACATAGTCAATATTGACTATCCATACACAGCGATCTTTGGTAGAGGAGTCATAAGCAAGTTCGAGCAAATTGATCAAACAAAACTTCTTGTGCATGAAGATTCCATCCCCTTCGGCATCGTGACTGTATGGGGAGATCGAAGCAGCTCGGAAGATAGATGCAAGGCCAATACCGGATATAGTATGATCAATGAGGTAACCGAGACCGAAAGAGAAGTTGGACGAGAAAGAAGATTCGGAAAAAAAACTAAAAAAGGCCAAAGTATTTAAAAGTAGAGTCGGCCGAATCCACAAAAAAGGGTCCCAATATCAACCACGGGTCCCGAAAGAGAGATCATAATCGGCTCAGAACTCCAACCGGATGAAGCAGCCCAGCTTTCCGCATTTCTTGATTCCAACTCAGATGTTTTCGCTTGGTCAGCTGAGGATCTAAGAGGAGTAAGCCGAAACTTAGCTCAGCACAACTTAAGTGTAGTAGCAACAATGAAGCCTAAGAAACAACGGCCGAGGAAACTATCCGAAGAAAGAAGCGGCTGAAGCAGCGGCGAAGTCCGTAGACTTTCGGACGCTAGGGAGTAATCGAACCAGTTCAATATCCCCGAATGGTTGGCTAACGTAGTCATGGTTCGTAAGAAGACATCCGACCCCAACGCCAAGAAATGGCGAATGTGCGTGGACTTCACCGATCTAAACAAGGCATGTCCAAAAGACCCATATCCTCTCCCCAGAATAGACACCCTGATCGACCTGGCCTCAGGCTGCGAAAGAATGAGTCTACTCGACTGTTTCTCCGGATATCATCAGATACATCTGAACCCGGAGGACGAGGAGAAGACAAGCTTCATCACCCCAGGAGGGACTTATTGTTTCAAGCGAATGCCAGAAGGCCTGAGGAATGCCGGATCTACTTTCTCCGAATGTCGGACCGAAGTGTTTAAAGAACGTAAGAAAAAGAAGAATCTTGTGACATACGTAGATGATATAGTAGTTATCAAAGAACTCGAAAAGATTCGCACATTAGCGACCTAAAGGAAACCTTTCGAAAATTAAAAGGCGGAGTGGGCTCAGGTTAAACCCGAAAAATGCATTTTCGCATCACCAAAGGAAAGATGTTAGGTTGTTTAGTTTCGGCGTGAGGCATAGAAGCGTAATACGATAAGATCGCAAAGAATCATAGATATGAAACCTCCGGACAACCGAAAAGAAAGTCCAGAGGCTCACTGCCGACTAGCAGCTCTTAGCGATTTATCTCGAGATCGCAGAAAAAGGGCTTACCTTTCTTCAAGGTGCTAAAGGATAGCACGGATTTCAAAATGGGGACCGGAACAAAGAAAAGCCTTCCAAGACTTGAAAGATTACCTCACCAACCTAACGACCATGACGAAACCATCACCAAAGGCAAGATATTGCTATACTTAGCAAAGACGCCAGTTGCGGTGAGCGCTGTCCTCGTTGAAGAGAAAGAGCAGGACAACAAGCTTAAGCAGTTTCCTATCTACTATGTATCCGGCCCTCTCGCCAGCCTAAGCTTAACTACTTTAACCAGAGAAGATAGCTTACACGGTCCTAATGGCAAGCCGAAAGTTGAGGCATTACTTTCGTGCACACAAGATTCGGGTTGTTTCTTCTCACTCGAAGCCCCTGCTCAAAACAAATGGGCCGTGGGAAGGGTAGGTAAATGGGCCGCAGAGTTAAATGAGTTCGTAATTGACTTCGAAAGCATAGATCAGCTATAAAGTCCCAAGCAATCGCGATTTCATAGCAGATCGACTCCGGCAGCCGAAGGAAACCCAATCGCTTTTTGACGAACCTATCCGACCGCTTATTGTGACGGAGCATGGTGCGACAAAGGGGCCGGGTTTCGCCATACTAACACCGCAGCAAGGACCATCCGTTAGATATGCAAGCCAGACATTACGTTCACCAAAGACCAACAATACGGCCGAATATGAAGCAAGACTACTAGCACCGTAAGCTAAGAGCAATGGGTGTTAAGAGATGCATCATTCGTGACCGACTCGCAGGTAGTAAGCGGCCACTTTGTGAAAAAGAGTACACGCCGGGAGCCGGTCCTAGTCGATACTTACAAGCAAGTAAGGGCAATGGAGAAGCATTTCACCGGTTTCTCCATAAAGTACATACTACTAAATGAAAACAGAGAAGTCGACGAGCCGGGCAAAAGCAGCCGCTTGGCATTCGACCCTCCGGATGTGTTCTTCCAACAGCTTTTCGACCAAGGCAATCGAGAAGAGGAGGAGAAACCAAGGTCCATCCACGTCATCGCAGTCATGATTGGAGGAGCCCGATATTCGCATTCCCCGACAGAACATTCGAACCGACTCCAAGCATGAACAACAACGAATGGAGTCACGAACCAAGCACTACTCCATCATAAGAGGTGAGCTATACAAAGACGGTATTGTAGCACCAAAGCTCAAATGCATCAAGACGTAAGAAGGGACGAAAGCTCCCCGGACGAAATCCATGGAGGAATGTGCAGAGCACATAGAGGGCCTACGAAATAGCCCATAGAGCAATGAGACAAGGGTTCTACCGGCCTTCGCCACTGAAGATGCAAAGCAACCGGTGAGGACATGCGAAAAGTTGCCAAATGTTCGCCAAGAAGCAAAATGCACCATCCAACCCCACAAAGTCGATAGTACCTACCCGCCGCTCCAACGGTGGGGAGTGGACATAGTAGGGCCACTACCGACAGCTCCAGGTAGCGTGAGATTCGCAGCCGTGGCACTTGAATATTTCACTAAGTGGATAGAAGCAAGACCTCTGGCCAGAATCACCTCGGCAACCCTGATCAGCTTTGTCTGGCAACAGATAATTTGTCGTTTCGGGGTCCCATCTTACATAATCGCGTAGATAACGGCAAGCGGCTCGACTCAACCGACTTTCGAACTTCGTGAGGAGCTTTCAATCAAACCGACTTTCGTGATCGCCTATCACCCACAAAGCAATGGCGCCGTCGAAAAGCCAACGGTCTAATCTTCTCCGCCGTCTCCAAGTCTCTATGGGACGCAGCAAAGGAAAATGGCCAACCGAAATGACCATTGCGGTTTGGGGCCACAACATCTCCAAGTCCCGAGCCACTGGATTCACCCCATTTCGCCTCCTTTACGGGAAGAAGCCATAACGCCCCGAAGAGCTCAGGCTCGGCTCGTTGCATTACACAAATAGCTGATGTAATGAAGTTCAAAGGTTTGTAGATGCCGACACATCTGAATTCCGAAAGTTGCGGGCGGCAAAAACCTCGACAACTACCACAAGGAGACCCAAAGCTGGCGGGACAAGAAAGTACTCCGCAAGAATATCTACCCCGGGCGACCTCGTCCCGATTCGCCATGCGGACAAGCAAGGCAAGCTGCAACGCAATGGTACGGACCTTTCGTCGTCTCAAGCATGGTCAAGCCCGGCGTGTTTCGCTCAAGACGTAAGAAGGCGACGAAACCACTCACACATGGAACGCGGACAACCTCCATCGGTTCTACGCGCGTGACGCCCTCGAACAGAGTTGTAATTTTCTTTTTCTTTGTCATGGTTTGTAAGAATTAAGGTACGAAACAACACTGGTTGCGCTCTTTTTTTCCTCACAGGGGAAGCCCTTCGAGGGTGTGAGGTTTTTAATGAGGCAACTTGGAAACAAGAATCATAAACCCCTTAAAAAGGTTTCTTCCCCCATTCATGGCCGTTAAGACAAAAGAGCCGAAAGCAAGAGGTGACTAAGTCACACTTGACATATTCGGCAAAACTCATGCCCGAAATAGGTATATGCTGAAGAGATCAGCAAACCAAGGCATAAAAGCCGAAAGACTAAGGTCGAGAGGACCGAAAAAGTCGAGTGAGTCCGAAAGTGACAACTTCCAAATACAAAAACCGAGGCAAAAAGCCCAAAACATCCGAAAAATTGACTAGAAGGTCAAATACGGAATAATTAGCGGTGAAACCCGCCAAAGGAGCGGCTTGGCCCTCGCCAAAAGCATCCACTAAAGCAAACAATCATTAAAAAGCCCACAAAAGGGACCCGAGTAGGTGCCTACATTTAATGAAGACGCATCGCAACACATCTCCTCGGGACATATCCTCGGGCAATCAAGGCAATAAAAGCAAAAAGATATGACAAGGACGACCAAAAGTACTATAAAAACAGGACCCAAAGGTCACGCACCCCTAAAATAAAAATAACCACAAGGCTAGTAAGGGAAACAACCATAGATACCAAAAGTAGTACAGCCCAAGGAGAGCTCGGGCTCATTAGGATTGAGAGGGATCAGAAAGAGTAGCCATTCGCCACAACGAGGGAAACAAATTGAATAGTGAGTGGTTCTAGTAGCCTCCCCACAAGATGCTATCATGAAAGAGCTTGCTTTAAAAAGACAATCCTACCACGGGGAGCCCTAAAGCATAACCTAGAAAGAGCTCCGAGAAAGCGCCAGAATTCAACCCAAGCGCATCCATGATTACTCAAGGTGGTTGGCAATATCCTGGTTTCAAATAAACATCAGCTCATCCCACCTCGAACATCAGAAATCGGGCAATCGAATGAATGCTCGCGAAAACCCGGGACGGCATTCTCTATTGTGCAAGTTCATCCCCTTAGGCCTGAACATCGAAATGAAGCAATCGAATGCTCGGGTAAAACCGGGACAAAGATTCTCCATTGCGCGAGTCCATCCCCATGGACAAGACAAGGGCGGTATCGGAGCTGCTCAAGTATACAAGAAGGTGGGCGGTCAAATGCCTAAAACACTAAGCATTCGCCCAAACACCGATTCATCGCATACTCGGTCGAACGCACGGTTAGCTAGGAGAAAAGAGAAAGTCAGAGCCTTAAAAGGGCGAATGTGCAAGATATGTAAGATCAGGTCCGCATAACCAACAAGCGACACGCACAAGGCTTAAGTTAGAGAGCAACTTCTAGAAAAGCGCATGAGTTTCGTCTCCTCGCAAAAGGGGAGGGGGTTTCTTGACAAGACATAATTTTTTCCGAGAAAACGAAACTTTCCAAACCAACGGCAACCTTATATAATGTACGAGAATCAAAAGGCGCGTAATGCGTGGCTAGTTTAGCCAAAGATCTCTAATGAGAACAATACCTATACCTAGGGGTTGGAAGTCCAACAGCTCCTCCTCCACCTCTACTTTTGGTCCAAGAAAAACGCCCTTGAAATAAATTTCACGCCTAGTCGAGGGTACAAAGTCGCTCCAAAAAAAAATCAAGCATCCGATGACCATGCCGAATCATCTTTTTGTCGACGGGAAGCGAAAAAAGCCATTCATCCCCTCGGGATGCTTATCCCGAGCCCTAATCCATGAAGCGCCACTAACGCCGAAACCACCGCTCACGGTAGAGGAATCGAATCTTCCATAAAATCAAAGGTCCCTCCTCGGGAACCCGCCAAAAGAGTTAACAAGTTGTTCAACCATGTGCCATTACAAGCACGAAGGCCAACAAGGCCGAATTAAAAATCTCTCAAACATCATCTACCCTATCACCGCGAAGCAGTTAAAGATTGTCTTGAGCAAGGGGCTTCCGTCCGTGGAGGGGCCGCCGCTTTCGGGCAGAGCCGTCCCGGCCATCCCGCCCCCGATAAACGCATGCACCTTAGCCCGAATCTCTTCCTTCTCTTCAGCATTCGGCCGATAAAAATCAAAACCATTCGGCCGTAAGAAGCACGAGTAAACGAAAACCCATATAGACCACCGGGCACAAAAGGTTCAACCGGACCAAGCCCTCGATTCGGCCGCACGGAATAGAGCAAGGTCTTTTCCACCCTTCTGCCAAAAGCCTTCATAAAACCGGCCAGCCACTGGGAGCACCTCAGCAGGGGTCTTCCAATAGGCGGCCGGATCCTCCTTAGGTTCCACGACCTCCACATGGGGACACCCGAGCTCATGGAGAGCGGAACCGAATGCCCGAATGGTCTCCAAGGAGGCATAGCCTCGCCCGGTGTCCACCCGGTCATACGCTGCATCGCGGATCTCCCGCACAAGCCATGTGAGCCTCTCCCCTCGTGACCAGCTCGGATGGCGGGGCGGCCTCGTCGCCGAATGAAGCCGGCGGCCGCTGTAAGGCAAAACACAGCCTTCCGTCTCATGCTCGAGGGCATGCGAATCCGGACCGGTGAGCCCTCTCTTTCAGCCTCAAGCTCGCCTTCCGTGTTCTTAACCTTCGCTCCAGCTCCAGAGATCTCTTTTGGCCTTCTCGGCCCGAGATTCGGCCTTTGCCTTCTCGGTCTTGGCTGGCCAGCGCTTTTGGCGAGGCTTCGGCCTTGGCCTCTCGGCCTCTAGAGCCTTGCTGCCTTGACCTCGAACTTCTTTTCCGTGGTTCGCAATCAGCATGGACTGCAAGGAAAAAGAAAGAAAAAACAAAAGGTACGAATCAGCGATTAATCCGAAACTCACATTCGTAAACAAAAAGGAGAAATCAGAACTTACCCCAGTAGCATAAAAATTAAGAGAATCAAGGAGCAACTGGGGCTCGCGTCTTCAACAGCTCCTTCTCGGTTTGAGGAGCCGTGAACGAGGAGGAACGGGCCGGTGCCGACCCGACCGCCCCATCCGAAGGAAGAAGGGGCAAGGTGCGTGGATCCACCCCGCCACCACCCTAGCGCCCGAATGCACTCCTAGACAACGAGCAAGCTTGTAAGTCTTCTCTCTTCGGGGCTCATTTCCTCGGGAGAGCTAATCCCGTAGTACACAACAGCTCCCCGAAATCACTAGAAGTGCTTCCAAGAGAGAGTGTGCCATGTCCGAAAAAGACAATCCTTGAAAAGACCGAAGTCTTGACGAATTCCCTGTGAGAACCGAGACTTATCGGGGCAGCCTTCTTCAAGCGCCGATGAGGAAGGAGCGACGCTGTTTAACGGGGAGCTCTTTATCGACTTCGGCCTTTTCATAGCAGCAAAGATTCGCGGCAATGAAGCATCGCGGGGCCGCTTCATCGTGACAAAGTTCGGGCCGATCAAGTCGAATCCCCAAAGATCCTTGAGGGTGGCAAGAGGGTACTTCACAGCCTTGCCGGCCATCTCTTCCGAATCACTGGAAATGACCTGCAAAGAACGAATGAACATAAGCAAAAACAAAGAAAGTTGTGCGAAAGCTCGCAGGTAGCAAATAAAATAGCCGAAAACACGGCCGAAAAACCCAAGAAGGATAGATAAAAGTACCGAAGCAGAAGTAACAATGCCAAAGAGACGAGTACGACCGAATGTAACCTTTCGGCTACGTAGGCCGGGAACCTTAGCCAAACCACGACCTACCTCAACGTCTTTCGGTTCTTTCGGCTTCCCCTGCTCCGACGTTTTCTGCCTCTTCACCCGCTCAAGCGGAGCCGAATCACGAGTAACAGCCTTCCCGCGGTAGGCCGCCTTCCGTGCAGTCTTTTCCGCCTTAGCCTCGGCCGGGGTCAACCGATGAGGATAAGGCACCTCCATGGCATCAAAGACCCTGTTGATTCGGGCATTCTCCCCGATAATCTCCTTGGCCATGTCATACTCGCGTTTGCCAACCGCTCCCAGGATAGCATCAGTTTCGTCGATTACATATTCCAAGAACGCTCTCTTCGAATGAAAGCGCAAAGGAACGGTAGCTTGGACAGGATTCGTCTCATAACTATAACTAGGAGGGTCAACAACGAATCCCACATCATAGCTCAGAGGCCGAACCCCCATTGCAATCCATTCCTCAACCAGATCTCGGGTGCTCTGCCTTTCTAAGGTAGCGAGGAACGCCATAGTGGCTTCCGCATCCCCCTCAGTATTCTCAAAAAACTGTGCATGGCATTTCGCACGCAGGGGGACCATTCGGCTCTCAAGGATACTATCCAGCGGCAGGCCGGATGTAGATGCTTCGACCTCGTTTCTGGCACAGACACGTGCGTAGAACCAAAACTGCGTCCATCTTGTCCACTTGTTACAAAAAGCAGGGGCGAGTCGAAGGTTTCCTTCGGAATGAAAGTATAAGCCCCAAACTGGACATTACAGTGTTCCTTGGTCCTCACGTCCCGGACCTGCTTCGGCTTCTTGTGGAGCGCATAGAACTGAACGAACGTTTCGACACACAAGGGGGCTCCCATCATTTTCATGGCCCAGACGAAGGCCCCCAAGCGAGTGAATGCATTCGTGTCAAGTGATGCGCTTGCAATCCAAAACCGCTCAAGAACACCGCCAACGAAACCATCCTCACACGGCAGCGAAGCCCAGCTCGGAAGTAATCCTTGAAAAACGAGTGCTTCACCAGGTTTTGGTTTCGGGACCTTCTCCCGCCGGAGCCCCGGCAAAGCAACCTTGTCCGACGATCCATGAAACCCTTCCGAACGTAATCATTCAAAACTTCCTCAGTAACGCGCGAGGCTCCGGCCCAATACACTTCGCGGCAAGACTGCAGACCCGGATTCTCCCCGGAACCTTCTGCGATTGAGTAGCTTTCGTCATCTGAACCCTCCACATCCCCGAAAGACGCCTCGGGCTCGCCGGCCGAAAAAGATCGAAGTTCATCGTGGGCCGATAGATTCCCACCAAAAGGAGACCCCTCAATGTCAACATCCTCATCCACGATCTGGGGGCTAACCAAACTGTCAGATTCGGATCCATCGTCACTATCGCTGGAAAACAGATGCGGGTTTATACTCAGAGGCCGCGGCGCCGATCACGTTTTCCGGAGCCGGAGCCAAACCCGAGGAGCTGCTGGTGGATCCGGAGCTCTTTGACGAAGAGCCGGATCCCGAGGCAGCCGAACCCGACATTCTACCAAGTCAACAAAACCTAGAATGCAAAAGTATAAAGAACGACAAAACCCTAAAATAAAAAAAACAGACGCCCAATTCAGCCGAAAAACAACAATAAGGAACGAAGGAAACTTACTTGGAAAGGAGATGCTAGCTGCCGAAAGCCTTCAAACGCCGAAAGCTAAGGCCGGCGGAAGCTCAGAAGCTCAGCAGCGCAAGGAGACTTGGAGCGTCGGGAGGCAAGTGAGCCGGGGGAAGTTCAATGCCCCGGCCCCAACCTCTTTATATAAGGAAGATCGGTTCGCGACCCGAGGACGCGTCCCATCCGCCACCTCGGGGCGCGCAGCCCGAGGCAGCGTCGTTTCGACTTCACTAAAAAAAAAATTGTTATAATAAAAATTTTCAAACCTTGCTCCCTCGCGGACAAAATCATCCATCAGGCGTTCGGCATAAGAGGGGGTTTCTTGACGGCCGTACGGTCGAAACCAAGGAGAGGACGAAAGGACCTCACCCTTGGTCCCGAGGGGCTACTGTTGGGGGGAGGCCGGAAGCTGCCCACCCCCCTACGGTCGGTCCGTGAAACCACAGCTACAGACGACGTGAAGGTAACAAGATTCGGCCTTGGAGGGTCGAATGTTCCAGAGATTCGGGACTTGGCACACCATGGACTCAGGGGTGAAGGGGACGGCCCGAATAGCCGTGCTAAAGAGCAAGGACTGAAAGTGCGTTCATTTTTCTCGACGGAAGCGAAGGCTTTTCGGCCATAGCGGCGGCGCCCAACCGACGGTCAGGATTTGATCATGGGAGTAGCGGCGTAAAGACGCAAAGCCGGGACGTTCGCCGGGAAGCCGAATGCTGCGGCTTTCGTCAAGCGGAGAGCATATGCGAGGGTGCGCGGCTCGAGTGCGTTGGCATTCGGCCCGCTGTGCCGGATGTTGAAGCATTCGGCCAATGGCGGCTGGGAAGATCGCGCCGGGTACGGGTGCGGGCGACCGGTCAAGTGTGGCGAATGCTCTTGTTGCGCCCCGAGGGCAGCGGTCTGGCCCGGATCCCCTGGGTTTCGTTGAGGAGAGTCGAAAGTAGTCGCCTTCGGCGAGGCCGGAGGGTCCGGTTGACGAATGTCCATCAACTTTGTCTTGCAGGTGCTCGCGTTCCAGCGTCAGGTGGCCCCAAAGGGGTAGGTGGGACCGCGAGGCGGGAAAAGACCACGATGCCCCGGGTTCTGGCAGGGCGTGCCGAGGACTAGGGTTGTTAGGAGGACATAATCGGAATTGTAAAAGTCTACGGACTATAAATAGACCCCCCAAGGGGGCATTGTAGAGGACGGACAGAGAATTAATAGAAGAGAGATATAGTTGGCGTACGCTTTTGCGTGCTATCTCCAGTCTAGTTGGGCGATTAGTCCTGCCGGGGGGTAGCCTGCTTTGGGGCTACTCCAACAGGCATCCTGAGCACCTTGAACCCATCGTGCACGCCGATGAACTGGCGTCGATTACTGTTCATGAACTGTGCATTGACGGATCTGCCGTCGAGCCGCTGGAACTTGTCCTCCTTGGTCCTTTGCTCTTCGAATGGCGTGGCCCAGCTGCCCTTGAAGTAGATGGCGTTGGCGACCACAAGACGTGTGAAGCTGTTCACCGATCCTGGTGCAAGGATCGAGTTGATCAACTTGTTGGTTGACTCGGCGACCCAACCGTTGATCTGGATCCTAGCTTCCTCAGGCTGCAAAATACACAAGAGATATCGCCGAATTCAGAACATTAGCAGATCGAACCATATGGATTCAGCACCGATTCACCTTGGAGACGAAGTCGACGGCGCGCACGTCAGACCTGAACGACGCGGCGGCGACGTCGCGGTACGCCGGCTTCAGCGTCCGACTGGAATCGTGCCACAGGCCGGACGCGTAGGACACGCGCGGGCCGCCGTACTGAGGGCTCGCCGGGATGGCCTCGTTCACCATGGCCCCGACGTCCACGTTGAGGCCGTCACGAGACCCTGTGCCCAGCAGGTCGAGCAGCTCGCGCAGGGTTTTGCCGCGGGCACCGGCGGCGACAAGGGAGAGCGCAGAGTAGATGGACAGCGGCGAGAAGACGAGGTTGCCGGCGTTTCCTCCTCCATTTGCAGCGGAGAACTGTTTCGCTAGGCGGTGAGAAAGAGCCGCCAGGCCGTGTCTAGCGCCCTGCCGTGCCGCCCCGGCCGCCGTTGCCATTGTGAAGAAGCAGGAAGATGTGCGTGTTGTACACGGTTGAGGGACCTGAAATTTCCTTTTTCTTTCCAAAGAATGGAAATTTGATTGGCCGTCAATTTTGTGTACCAAACCCAACATGCATAACCTCACAATCTTTGTAAATTTCACCAAAATTTGGCGACAGATTTAGTACCAACAAATCTGGCACTTTTTTTTTTGACAAACCAAAAGATGACACGTAGCGTAGGTCAGGAAAAACTGACAGACACTACAAGGAAAAATCAGTCATATTTGCCTAACACGGTTCAATAGCAAAGAAGATCCAAACCCCGTTATACACAAAATAGTCCAATACTGGGATGCTGTCAGATCTAACGATTACACAATCTCTGTTCAAATTTATTCGTCACAAAGTCCTCCAGCTGAACAATTAGGTCCATCTTAATTAGAACGATCACTGCAGAGTGCATACTGGAGAGGTGTCCAAGTAAAAATGCTCTTCGATCCTCGATCCTTTTACACAGGTGTGTACGGTACAACACAAATGTATTTCTCCAGTCAAGTTACTTCTTAGATGAACAATGCAGTAGATTCTTCAAGCTCTCTGAGTGCACGCCATGATGCACAGCGTGCACATTTATCAAACAAGCAGCGTGAGAGACAAAAGCTTAGTGGCGTTTGCATGAGAGAAGAAATGTGCAAACAGGGGCAGTGGTGGAGCCAAGATTAAATTCTAGGTGTGGCGAACCTATCACTACTAGTGGTTCCGCCACTGGTGTCGGTGTCAGGCCTCCGGCGTCCGGCGTGGGCGATCGCCGATCGGCGTGGTGGCGGCGTACTGCCAGGGCGTCGTCGCGTCGTGTATTAATCCCGTGTGGCTCGGATCGGGGATCGGGGAGATTACGCACGCAGACTCCTGGTCCTGGTCGCGTTGTGTAATTCATGTGGCCTGATGGGCCTCATGGGCTGCGAGAGCACAGGCCTTGACTCGAGCCTGGCGATGGACTGTAAACGTATTCTTCCAAGTATTTTCTCTCTCTCTCTTTTTTAATATACACATATGTATATACGTGTTGATGGCCGGCGATGGTATGACAAGCGCCATAGCTTGCCATACTGGTGGCTCCGCCACTGAACAGGGGCATGCGCACGCACAGACACACTCCCTAGCGAAGTTGTTGTAGATGAAAGATGTGCCCACGAACTATGGCAAGACCACCCATGCCACCAGCGGCGGTTTTGCCTCGTACAACAGTGGTATCCTGTGAATGAAGGAGCGGCAATGACCTTCATCTAGAAAAATATAGAAACTGATCAAACAAAACCTATACCAAATTACAAACAGAATATGAACAGTGCTGAATTCAAATGAACCATTAAATGATCAACAACTAAAAATGCATAGAATCAAACAAGCTGATAACTAAACATCACTGTTGACACCTGTTATAGCATAAAATTACTAGTCAACTAATATGAAATAAGGGCATAAAATGAATATCAACATAAGTCTAGGGCTTTACTAACATAATTCCACGAGCTTTGATGATTTATATATTTTCAGGGACTTAACAGATAAATGCAGAGAAGAATGGAGAAAGTTCCGGAATATACAAGACATATGATGACAAGACTTAACCGTGAAGTAACTCAACCCGAAAAGTGGACTAAAACACTCTAGAAGGTACCAGAGGACACCAGAAGAAACACGAAGCCAGGAAGCTTCTGGACCCTGGCGGCCGCCAGAGCCATTTAGGCCGGCCGCCAGGTGGGTCCCACCTGTCATCCTCTCCTTTTTAGGTCGGTTTGTAACCGACCTTGAGGTTGTATCTACACCGTTATTGAAGGTCGGTTTGATCCAATGGTCATCGTTCATCGCCAAGGCCTATATAAGAAGACCCCCTGACCCCAGGGCTAAACCCTAATTCATTACTAACTCATTCTATCTCATTATCTCTCAGTTATAGAGGGGTCCCATGTAAGGATCATCTCTCTCTTACAGATTAGTGAAATAGAATTAGACATGTAATTAGAAGTAGATTAGATCTAATTAGATCTAATCAAGAGTAAGAGTCAAGAAGAGATTAGAGCCATAGTCCTCATGAGAGAGACTAGAACTAATCTAGTTCTTAGAGTTAAAGTGTTGGTGATGGGAAGAGCTGCCGAGGAAGCACCTGACCTGCCGGTGACTCCTCTACATCTTGTACCATCGGAATCAAGTCTCATTAACACTGGTACTTGATTCCGAGACTTCTATGGTGGTTCAACTCCTTATTTGAGTATATGAATGTTCTTATTGTTCTTACTGTTCACAACTCTTATTTGAGTACTTTAATCTGTAGGACCCTATAGATTAGAGGGGTAGCTTTGGTTTAGGCGTGGTGCCTAGATTGGGGTTGCTTGTGATGACACCTCATATTCCGGGATGTGTGGTAGATCGCGGGAGTGACAGTCCTGTTGAGTCCTTTGTAATCCACCCTCCGTCTATGGGACTAGTTGGGCGTGTAAGTGCCGGAGGATTGCATGTTTTGTCCATGTTTTTCTTTGGGTGCTTCCCTTTAAGACAATATGAATATTGCTTACAAGGATAAGAATTAGATAACCATAGAAATCTCCTTATCTCTTTATCTTCTTCAGTTCCTTGACTACTGCTCAGGGGTTAGTTATATTCCTTAGTTACCTCACACCATCCTCCCCTGTGGATTCGATAATAGAACCCTCTTCCGGGTGAAATGCTCACTATTATCCGTTCGCTATGGATTATTATAAACATTTCTGTAGGCTTAACAAATACCAACAATCACTACATACAAGAAGCTGCATATAGGACACAATATCAAACACTGAATATAGTGTGATATCCTACAGATCACTTAAAAAAAGACACATCAGTCTAGAAAAGATAACTGAAAATAGGAAGAAGAAAAAAATCAGCAACTGAAACGGAAACATAAACCATTTGCTCATGGCCCTACCACACCCACTTGTTCCAGAAATGAAAGCAAATAAATTAACCAAAATCAAACCAAACCAAATATAATTATCTGACAAAAAATTTCATCATTTGAAAAAAAAATTCAACTAAATTCACAACTATGAACAATACATAAAAAACTCAAATAAATTGACCAATACAAATCTGAACATTAAAACTAAAAACAAAAGTCAACTACAACTTCTATTGCTCCCTCAAACATCAAATAGTCACCAAATCAATAATTGAACCAATCTTCTAACAAATAATTGGTTTACAAAGAAAATCACCATTACAAAAATTAAATCAACTAAATTCACCATTACAACTCTAAACATTACAGCTAAAAGCAACTCTAAAAATTACATCTAAAAAACTCAACTCCACCTTCTACTACTCCCTCATCCACACACGCAGACACAGACATACCAAAAGAACAAAAAAGAAAACTCAATTAAATTCACAAAAAGCAATCTTCAAAGCCAGCTCAAAAGCAGATCCACACCCAGACAAACACAAAGACACATAGAGAGATAGAGTAGAGAGAGACACCCACACAAACACACATACACCCACTCACATACGCAACCACACAAATACGTAAAACAAACACATGCAACCCACACAAACACCCACATACATAAGCACACACAACTAATGGCAACACAGATAAAAAAATCAACACAGATAAAACCGGACAAACACAAAGACCCAACCAATTTAGCTACATTTCTTTCTTGTCTAAGGGCCTTTTTTTTTTAGGAGTCTAAGGGCCCCTTTGGTTCATGGGTGGAATGCAGGAATATCACAGGATAGGATAATTGGAGGAAAGTTTCCTTTCCTCTCCTTTGGTTCGTAGAAAAACGAAGGAAAAATTCCTTAGGAATTGAATCCTACACCTGCATTCGAAGGAAAGAAAGCACGAAGCCGACCTCATGGAAACTTTCTCGCGGTCGCTCTGAACCGTTTCATCAAGCATGCCGTGGACCAGAGCACGAGTAGGTCGGGTGGGCGCATACATAGCAGGTCGGGCGGACGGATCACGTGACTGATGGAGCAGCCCTGAGCACAAGACGCTAGATGGACCAGGTCGGGAGGACGCGACGCACATGGCTGCTACGGCTCCCCGACCGACAATGGCGGCGGTGCCCACGCTGCCACGCCTCGCGCATATGAGTGGGGACAGGGGGGCGGGAGGGCGAGCGTGAGCGCTGGGGACGAGTGGAAGGCATGGTTGCCGTCTTCGGGCTGGAGGCTTGGGGATGGGCGAGGAAGCGAGCCGCTGAGCTTCAGGCGGCGACCATGGCGAGGGCGCCTGGCGAGGAGCAGGGCAGAAAACGAGGCGGTGGAGAGATGTTGACTAGTGGGGCCCACCATGTGGATGGAAAGCTCAGCAGCGGCCACCCAAACAACAAGGGTAGGTGCCTGTCCAGTTTGCCATGGACCTGTCGTCCGTGCTTCCTTCCAATTCCATTGTTTGTTTTTTTTTTAACCAATTCCTTTGTTTCACCTGAGTGTGGGTGCCAAAGGCACTCATTTCTGTTCCTGTGGGGACTTTGGTTCCTATAGGATTCGATCGACCGTGCAACCCGATCCTACGATTTTCCTTTTCCTATACTGTCTATATTAAAATCCAAAGGGGCCCTAAGTGGTATCCGAAGTCGAATAAGGGCAAACATTGAAAAACATGGAAGATTATCCTCTAATTAATGACTACTTGATTAACATAATCATGCCCTAAACGCCAATAATTTCGAGTATGGAGGGAGTAATTCCCACCCACCCCCTCTAATTCACTTGGGCATTTCTGTAGGAAATGGTGGAACCGAGTAGTACCCTAGGGCTCTCGAGTTACGTGTTCTTCTATAGGCAGGGAACCGCCCCCTGCGTGGCTTACATCACAAGTCAAGATTACAACAACATCTGATTACATCCTTGCCATACAAGCTAACTATACAACTTTGGGTACAAGCTAGGCACTAACCTAGTTGGGTTACAAGCTAGGAACTAACCTATGCGGCTATACCAATTCTATTTCATATTATCTAACATTCCCCTTCAATCTTAGCCACATACAAGCTTAAGATTGTGTCAAAATTGTCGCAACTTCCCAGCAGAAAAGGCCTTGGTAAAACCATCAGCATCATGGTCACCGAGTTGATGAACCTAATATCCCGACAAAATGAAAATCAATCTCAATATGTTTAGACCGTGGTACAATGCAAGAATAAAGAGTGTTTAGTGAAATATATGTTGTTGAGTAGTTTTAGAAAACAAGGAATTATTTTGAATTCGACTTGAGCTGAATTTGTTTACTAGTTTGGCAAACACTAGTTCCTGGAGTATTTGGAAAAACATGATTCCAGAATTAGTATGTCACAGTGGCGGAGCTAACCAATTTTCATGCCTAGGGCCACTAGAACCACTATCACATGGGGTTGTATCACCTACACTGTGTCTATAATACCAGTAAATGTCAAAAGTATGTATTAATTTAGATTATATCTCAATGCCACGCTTATAAATCTGCAAAATCACTAATGAGACATGACAAAGGTAAAAAAATCACTGTGTTAGCTGAACGATGTTTTCTTTTCGAAGAAAAAATATCATGTCGTCTTTCCGGAGCAACATGTAAACGGTAGGTGTCACGGTAAAGGATTGGGCTGGCCCAGAGGGGGCGGGGCGGCCTAGCCGGGCGCGGCCAGCCCCCTAGCGGGCGCCAAGATAGCCAGGAAGAGGGGGCTGCTGCCGCCCCCACCTCTCTCCCTCGCTCCACGTCATCATCGAATTAGAGTAAGATTAGGACTTTTTGGTGTGAAGGAGATATTTCCAATCTATAAGGAAGTCTCCTATTAGAAAAAGAATAAGAGTTTCCTTGTAAAAGGTATTCGAAATATAAGAGAACCTTCAGAGATTGCTTGAGCTACAAGTCTCATAAGAGGGCTATATAAACAAGGGAGATGTAATATTATAGGAAAAAGCAAATAAAGAAAATATTTCCCCGCTTTTGCCGTAGCCCCCAGCCGCTTCCGCCCCTGCCCCCATGCACCGCCGCCGCCCTCCCTCACAAGACGCGCTGCCTCGGGCAGCAACCGCCCACCACCGCATCGCCCCCCGCACTTCCACCGACTATGTCGCCGCCGCCGCCCCCCGAACGCGGCTGTGATAGCCGGTATCCGGAGACCAGGGCGATTCCCACCACCGATGGCTTCCGACGGTTCAAGCAAAGATCTCGACGAGAACTTCATCAAGATCAATGCCTGTTTCGACGAGATTGAAGCTCGCCTTTGTCGCGTGGAGCATTTCTATGCCAACCCCAGGATCGATCGAGCTGCGCCACTACGCTACATGTCGACGCCTGAGGATGACCAGGCTCTGGCCGCCGCCACCGACCAGGGGGCATACCTAGGCGCCACCAGGGGCACCACCCTTGCCCCCGTTGACACCATTGATGACGACACCGACCTCATCATCCAGAGCAACGTCCATCAGGTCAACACCCCCACCATCCTCGACATCATCATGGAAGACAGCTCGACTCCCTCAACTGTTGCTGAGGAGATGGCGCACCAGATTCGTTTGGAGGCCCCAAGTATGACGACAGTGATGATCCTAACCTCTGGGTGAGCAAGATGAGGATGTTTTTCGAGCTCCACCGAGATCGACCTGCAGTTCCATGCACGATACACTGCTTTCCATCTGACAGACAAGGCTGAGCTTTGGTTCATTCAACTGTCCAAGAGGAGGTCGTTGGTTGAGTGGGAGGTCTTCTCGTGCTACCTACGGCGCGACTTCCGACCACCCATCACCAACGACACTACAAGCAATCTAGCACCACCTACGCAAGACAGCAACCTGGACGACTACATTGACGCCTTCCAGGAGTACCCTATGCGCCTGGACCTCCCGACCCCGCTACACGCGCATCCACCTCTTCATCGGCGGGCTCCGCACTACTCTTTGCATGTCCCTCATTTGGGAGAAGTCGTGCATGATGCACGAGGCAATCGACCTCGACGCCAAGACGACACCCAGAGCTGGAGGCGCCACCGGGGAGAGGTGGCCGACTTCCTCGCCTTTGGCTACGGAATGGCAATGTCATCAACATCGACATCGACATCGACAGGACGCTAGACGCCAGGGTGGCCAAGAACCCGCGCATGGCAACAACAAGGAAATGCTCGACGACCGAGCAACATGGGATGCCCTCAGTTAGCTATGTCAGAGTGCCTCGACGAACAAGCAGATGGCCATCATCACAGGCGCCATCCAGCTGCAAGCAACGGCGCCAGAGTGGACCCTCTACGGTGGCATCATCAGGTACTTCCACCGCTACTATGCCCCAGCAGCTTCAGCTCTCCTTCAGGACATTCTCCTAGAGAAGGGAGTTCCATCACATGGCATTGCAGTGGGATTCCACCTCCCAATGACCCCTCTAGAGGAGCAGGCCTTCCCGGCAAGCATCCTGCTCTTGTCGGAGCGCCCGAGCGTCAAGTTGGAGGACGTCACGGTGCTACCCTTCGACAACAACGGGCAAGAATTCCTGAACATCGACAATGTCTCCATCGACACCACTAGTGCAGGCGCACCCCAACATGGGCACGAGGTCATGACAGCCGGTGATCTCCTCTATGGGCGCCTCTTCCACCGGACATCCCACACCGCTACGTCAATCCGTCATGTCTTCTGCAGACAAATTCATGCTCGGTGTCCGTTGCTATGACCCACTCCATCCCTGCTCCACCAGCTTGTCACAGATGATTGAGACGACCTCCATCTTGAGCAACGCCATCATGAAGTCGGCAAGGGCGACTAGGCTCTTGGTGCACCCTCCAATGAGCTACAAGTTCAGCTTCTTCTTTGGTGACCTGAACTTCGACTTCTCCTTCGACGACGACTCCTCTTCGGGCTGTCAACGACTTCAACGACAGGATGGGTCAGCTCGGCTACGCCACGGTCCCGGTAGCTCACCCTCACCGGTCACTTCAGCTCTCTCGCCTGACCGGTGGGTTAGGTGATACGGGACGTGTCGCCCCTCGTCGAACGGTGGGGAGATGTCATAGTACAGGTTTGGGTTGGCCGGGGAGGGGGCCAGGCCGGCCCAGCTAAGCGCGGCCAGCCCCTAGGGGCGCGCGGTTAGAGAGAAGGGGCGCCGCCGCCGCCCTACTCTCTCCATCGCTACACGCCATCGTCGAATTAGAGTAAGATTAGGACTTTTGGTGTGAAGGAGATATTTCCAATCTATAAGGAAGTCTCCTATTAAGAAAAGAATAAAAGTTTGCTTGTAAAAGGTATTCGGCAATATAAGGAACCCTTAAGAGACTGCTTGAGATACAAGACCCATAGAAGGGCTATATAAAACAAGGGAGATGTAATCTTTTAGGGACAAGAAAATAACTTTTGCCATAGCCCCACAGCGCTGCTGCCCCTGGCCCCCGCGGCGCCGCTGCCACCCTCCCTCGCTAAGACGCCGCGCTGCCCCAGGCAGCAGCCACCCACCGCCGCCCGCCGCCCCAGGCGCTGCCCTCCCGAACGCGGCTGTGACAGTAGGTGTCTCGATCTTGATTTTTCCGCAGCACCACGGTAGTATGAGATGAAATCTTCATGCACCACGGACGCCGACGGTGGTCAAATGCGTCTCCTCGGCTTATGTGGAGAAATGCGGCATGCATGTAAATAAAAAAAAATGGAGCACTCCGGTTACTGCGTCGCAAAAGCTTAATTCGATAATTATTGCTGAGCTGAATGATCTTTTATTTCTTCGGGAGAATGGAAGTCCTCTCGTTTTCCTAGCACCCTATTTATACATGGAAGCATATTTTCGGTTCCCAACAAGTCGTACGCGTGATGCATGGAATTAAATCTTCGTGCACCACGGATGCCGCCGGTCAAAAACCGTCTCCTCGCCTCCAGTGTGAAATCTCGTCAACCTGATGGAGGATCGACGATAAAACCCCGGCCGGCCTCTTCCTCTCCTTTTCTACATCCGCCAGCCACAACCAGCAGACTGCTAGCACACCTATCATCGCATCCACCTCCTCACAAACTAGAACACAAGGCCGTACTACCAACCTATGGCCTCCGCCTCCTCACAAGCTGTGGCTGCTGCCTCCACCGCAGCCGCCGTCGGCAGCGCACAGCGAGTAACACCAGCGAAAGCATTGTCGGGTCGCACATCTTCACCATCGACGGCTTCTCCGCCACCAAGGATCTCAAGGTCGGAGAGAGCATCCAATCCAGTATATTTCGCGTCGGAGGGCACGGCTGGTATATTGAGTGCTATCCTTGTGGTGAAGTCGAGAACAGCGCCGGTTGGGTAACTCTCCTCCTATGCCAACAGGAGTACCACCGAAGCAGCAGTGTCTCAGGAGAGTGCGAGTTCAGTCTCATGCTGTCGCTCAAGGATGACTTGTTGAGTGATCGAATTTGAAGCCGTGAGCTTGCGATTTGGCGTTAATTTCATCAAAAGGGTGGAGCTGGAATCGCTCCTAGAGGACGACTGCTTCCATGTCAGATGTATTGTGTGCATCCAGAAGATTCCTGCTGTGCCACTTCCAGACCAGGATACTGTGGCCGGATCGCACATGCTGACGGTGGAAGGCTACTCCAAAATCAGTAGAGTATTTGTCACCGGTGAGCCCATCCATTCCAGAAAGTTTCGTGTTGGAGGGCACAGCTGGTATGTCGAGTTCTACCCACGCGGTGAATTTCATGTAGACACCATTATCGCTATTCTCTACCTCGATAACCCTGATAGAGACGATAAAGTGAAGGTTCGACTCGAGATCACTCTACTCGACCATGCTGGACAGAAAATTTCCTCCATTCAAGATATCAGCACCTTCTCGCAAACAAGAAATCAATACGAATGCACTTTCCTTCCGGGGATGGAGCATGAGTCCTCGCCACTTATCCAGGATGGCATGCAGATTAGATGTGACATAGCTGTTGTCAAGGGAATCACAGCGGTGCAGGCCCCACCAGAGAGGCCTGACCTGCACCGGCACTTGGGCGGCCTCCTAGAAAGCCAGGTGGGAACTGATGTGACATTTGAGGTTGGTGGCGAGTTGTTCTCAGCGCACAAGTGCGTGCTCGCCTCCGGTCCACGGCCTTCATGGCCGAGTTCTTTTGTCCCAGCTGGGAAGAACACTGGTGTCACTCAAGTCCTGCACATCGACGACATGGAACCGAGGGTGTTCAAGGCTTTGCTCCATTTCATCTACACCGATGCTCTTCCTCTGGTCGGTGAGGAGGATAAGGTCAGGTTGCTTCAGTGTCTGGTAGTGGCGGCAGATCGGTATGCCATGGAGAGGCTCAAGTTGATCTGCGCCGACATGCTCTGCAGCTCCATTGATGCAACTACTGCTGTAGCTACACGGGAGCTGGCTGACAAGCATGGCTGTCTCAAACTCAAGGAGGCGTGCGTCAAGGTCATCAAGGACTGGCTCGCCAATGTTAGTCCCTGATCCCTACAAACGAGAAGGCGAGAAGAGGCTCAAGAAGGCATGAATGAACTTCCTCATGGAAGAGGCAAAGGCTTTGCTATCTTTATTCTATATGATTATATACAATTTATAGTAGTACTTGCTAATTTTATTTTGGCGTTTTATTATCAATGCAATATGTGCAGTTGTAATTGCAAGCACCTCCTATCCTATTTAGAGACATTTTGTTAATGATGATGATTTGCTCTTATATTAATGCAATATATTTTGATGTTAAATCAGGAGTATATCTATATTTTGTATGACAAGGTTGCCACGTATTTGATCTTTTATTAGAGCTTGTAGCACCTGAAGATTTTAACTTGCATGTGTTATTATAACTTTATTCACGGTGAATCAATCAGGTATTGAAGTCCTGTGCTCCAGAAAAGTCACTAACAGTAAAGTTGATCAAATTCCGCCAGTCCAATGGCGACTTTCTCAGGCTAGGTAGCTCACTGGCCGTCAGTCCGTGCTGCAATGCAATAATAGAGAGTTTTTTTTTGTGAAATGATGCTGCAAATTTAGGATTTGTTTCAAAATTTTCTTATCATCATGAGCTGAATTTGTTTGAATAGAAGGCATCAAAAGCTTGATTCCAGAATTACTGCATCAGGAATGATCTTTGCTTTTGAAGAAAGAATCCCAAGCACGCCATGGCCCGGTAGTGCACGGCACAGTAAGGCCCGACGTGCCACCGGGCCATGCCTCCCTAATCCACCATGCTTGCTTGACTGCCCAAGCACGGCACGTGGGATGCCTTTCAGGCTGTGCCAGCCTAAAGAGTGGAGGGCCCAAAACCATGATCGGGCTAGCCCACTGCCTGTTATATAGAAAATCCCAGGTTCAAGTCAAAATTTAACTGGTTTCACTGATTCAATACTTGACAAATCATATATCTGCCAAATTCACAAGTTAACAAGATCTTTGCAGATTTCACATATTTGAACAAGATAACAAACTAGAAACCACAAGTACTACACAGAGCAAGCTGAGAAGAAAACAAAAAAAAAACAATCATGGCAACTCCGGACCCATGTGGAACAAACAAATCCTCTGAATGGAGAAATGTGCTGTCACAGCCGCGTTGCGGGGAGCGACGGCGACGGCAAGCGCACCAATGGAGGTCACCACACGCGATGGAGGCGCCTGTAGCTGTCGTCGCCCTAGCGTGGACCGGCTGTGTGCGTAGGCCGGTGGAGGTCACCACATGAGGGTTGATGTAGTTTTTGCGATGCGCCGGTGGCCACCAAAATGCTGGACGCCTGTTCCTAAAATGACGCCAATGTGGTAGGAGATGGAGCACCACGTACCAGGGAGTCGAGGTCCCCGATTAGGACCCTAAGGTCAGCATTGTCATCAATGCCGGAGTCCTAGTCATCGGTGTCATAGCCGTTGAAGACCGTGATGTCGAACAAGTGCTTACACTTAAGACCGCGTGATAAGAGCTCATCGCAGTTGAAGCACAGTCCGGCACGGCGACGTTCCGCCATCTCCTTGGCGGTGAGCCACTTGAACGGCCTTTGGGGTGTTGTGGTACCAGAGGTTCCTTCGCCCTCCGGTAGGCCGACACTTTGCCGAAGGTGTAGAGGATGATGTGGTGGCGCCAGACACCCTAGCGAGCGACATGGCCGCCTCCATGTGCGGGGGGTCCTATAGCTCGGCGTCGGTCTACAAGGGCTCGCCCAGCCCTACCGTGTAGATGTTCACTTGCTGCTGCTCCTCTAGGTGCCTAGCACAAGCCACGCGGCGCTAGGAACATCTCCATGTATTCGCCCACACTGTCCGGTCTTTCGAGCGACGCTTAGTTCGCCTAGCGGGTTACGCCGTGTTGTTGGGCCAAAACACTAGTTGACTAATCGGGCGAGGGACGCCCAATCCATCACCGCCTTTCTCTGGGGCAGGCGCATGTACCACTGATGTGCGCCTCTTGTCAAGTGATATAGGATGCATACCAAACTTGTTTTGTTGCCGCATTCCCTGCTTCTTAAAGAACTGTTGACATCTGCAGGGCAGCGGGTCCTCCTTGTCGCCGTATGTCGGAAACGACAACTTGTGTAGGCATGGAGCAAGGCAGTGGAAATGCTTCCGCGGGTTGCCGAACGCCGAGAGTGGGTACGCTTTGTGGGGGCGCTGGCTGCGACTTCGCCGGGAGAGGAGGTCGCTGATTGTTGCCTCCATGACGTCATTCAGCTGTGGACTGGTGGCGGACGTAGGCTGGTCCCGGATGTTCTTGAGGAAGGCGTGTCGCGGCGCTCTCAATGGCCGTCTTCACGCCGATCTGTAGGGACTCGAGCTCCTTGTGCTTGGCGGTCCTCCTCCGGTTTGGTTCCTGAGAGGATGCCGACATGTTCGGCGAGGGAGTCACGAATCTTGTCTAATTTCTTGGTTGCGGTGGTGGTGGGTGCATCGGAACTGGTCTCCGAATACCACATGTTACAGCCGCGATGCGGCGAAGCGGCAGCAATAAGCGAAGCGAAGGTGGCGGCGTGGGGAGCAAGGGGGCACGCACATGGGGTCGGGGAGCAAAAGGCGGAGAATATGATTATTTCTTACATCCACCTTATATTTATGGTCCCTATTGAACTTGTATTGCAAGCAAGAAACTAGAGATTTTCCTTATAGTTTGGAAGACCCTTTTCTAAACAAAAGAAATTCTTATCTAATCAAATGCGATCTTGGAATAAAAAGAAAAATTAACACTAGATATTTTATTGCGAAGATAACTCAATTTTCGAAGAAGTCTAGGAACGGGCGGCGGTGGGGCCGGACGCTGCAAGCACTGGGTGGCGCCCCATCGCAGCATTGCTGGCGTGCTCGCCATGGGCCGGCGGTCCCCTCCTCCGGGCCCAAATCCATGGGCTGTGACATGATACTTGTAAATAAAGAATGGAGCACTCACTAGTAACGAATTGATTTTGCGAGACACCCCTAAATATTAACCGTGGTGGGCACTTTTTTTGCCCGTCACGGTTAATACGTCCGCCACAGTCACTTTTATTTTGCGTGGCGGGCAAAAATGGCCGTCATGGAAAATTGATTTTCGCGGGCGGGCACGTTAAAAATGTCCGCCATGGTTAATATATATTTTCCGCGGGCGGGCATTTTAACGCGTGCCCGCCATGGTAAATCGATTAACCGTGGCGGGCACAATAAAAGCCCGCCACCGAAAAAGGCCGAAGCCCAAACGGCCCAGTTTCGCCCGGTAGCCACACCTAGTATATATACCGTGCACAATTGAAAACCCTAGGCGATCTATCCTCATGCGCAGCCGCCGCCCTCCCGGGCCTCCGCATTCTTTTCCCCTCCTCTCGCACACCTCCGCATGCCGAACCCTCCTCTTCCTTCTCATCCACACTTTCTCCCATGGACTCGGGCCCCGCGACGCCAAGATGCTGCACAGCTCCGCATGCCGCATCCCTCTCCCTCCTCACTCGCCTTCCTCCTCACCTCCGCTCACATGGAAGCGCCGGGCGCTGATCTGGCGCCCAGCCGCAGCGGGCTGGATCCATGGCGGCGCTGCCCAAGCTCAGCCGTGGCGCTGAACCTACCGCCGGGCGACCACATCTCGCGGCGGTGGCTGGATCAGCTCGCGGGCGGCGAGGATCCATGGAGGTGCGCGGTGGCCACGGCCACGGCGCTGATCCACGCCGGGTGCCCACAACTCACGGGGGCGGAGCGGATCCATGGCGGGTCGGCTCGGTGCCGCGGGCGGCGCCGCCGGATCCATGGCGGGCTGCTCCAGCTCGCGGTGGCGGCGTGGATCCACTTCCGGGCGCCCACAACTCTCGCCGGGCGAGGCGGATCCATGGTTGGGCGGCCCCAACTCGCGGTGGGGGCGAGGATCCATGGCGGGCGGCTCCGGCGGGCGGGCGGCGGCCGGCCGACTTCGGCGGGCGGCGGCGGGATCCAGCGCCCGGATCCGGGTCTCCGGTGGCGGCGGCGGGCACCGCAACCCTAGATGGGCTCGACGGGCCCGTGATGGGCTTGGCGGGCCTGTCTAGGGTTTTTTATTTTTTTATTTTTTGGCCGTGGCGGGCATCCTAATCTGCCCGCCACGCAAAATCAGTTAAGCGTGGCGGTCATCAGTAGCCCGCCACGGTTAATCACGCGATTAACCGTGACCTTTGGTTGGTGACGGGCAGCTGTGTGCCGCCACGCAAAACCAAAAACGACCGCCACGGAAAACGTTTTAGGTACTAGTGACTAGGATTTTTTCATACGGTGTTGGGATTTTTTCGTCAAAAAAAATCATTCCTGATGCAGTAATTCTGGAATCAAACTTTTGGTGCCTTCTATTCAAACAAATTTAGCTCATGATAATAAACAAGAAAAATCAGATCAGTTGAAACAAATTCTATGCTAAAAAAAACGAATGGAGCACTCCGAGAACTCTGCCGACAGTGCTCGGCAAAGATTTTGAATTTGCCGATCGAGAACCGGCCTGACAGGTGCTTGGCGGAAGTTTACGGAAATGCCGCCGATTCACGACGGCCGTTAACGGTCGCTTTTCTTCGCCGATCGTCAACTTGGGTTCTCAGCGAATCCTTCGCCGAGAGCGCTTCTAGGGTTCTCGGCATAGGATCTCTGCCGTGGAAAATTTTCCCCGTCAATCCTACGCCAAGAACCGTTCTCGGCGAAGCCTTTCGCCGACCGCCTTTTGGTCTTTGCTGTGTGTGCCATGTGCTCGGCAAAAGGCCAGTTTCCTGTAGTGCGAATATTACGTCGCAAAGGCTTGATTCCAAAATTATTGCTGAGCTGAATGATCCTTTCGTTTTGGGAAAATAAAAATCCTCCCGTCTTCCATGCAACATGCAGAAGTAGGCGTCTCTTTTTCCCATGCACACCATATTCATACGCGGAAAGCATAGTTTCTGTTCCCAACAAGTCGTACTACGCGTCTTGCATGCAATTAAAATCTTGATGATGCACCACCGCGGACGCCGCCGGTCAAATGCGTCTCCTCGCCTCCTCTGGAATCTCAACAAAGCGACGATCCAAGATAAAAAGCCGGCCGGCATCTTCCTCGCCATCTCCACATCTGCCACAGCCACACTAACCAATAGACTTCTAGCCCACTTCATCGCATCCTCGCCGCCATTGCCCTTCGCTGCAACGCAAGCCCACCTCATCGCATCGTCGCCATATTTGCTCGCTACAACGCAAGCCCGTGCTACCGAGCTATGGCATCCTCTTCACAAACTCCGCCTGCGACCACCGCGACCATCGGCAGCGGCACGGCGAGCAACACCGGAGAGACCATCGTCGGATCGCACATCTTCAAGATCGACGGCTTCTCGGCAACCAAGGATCTCGGCGTCGGCAAGTGCATCAAATCCAGTGCTTTCCGCGTCGGAGGGCATGTCTGGTACGTCGAGTGCTATCCTTGTGGTGTAGATCAGGGGAACGCCGGTTGGGTGCACCTCAAACTGTGCGGGCAGGAGGTTCAGCCTGCTAGCAGAGTCTCGGCAAAATGCGAGTTCACTCTGATGGAGTCATTCAAGGACGGTTTTTCAAGCAATTATTTCCACACGCATCAAGCGAATTGGCCACGTTCACACACGAAGACACAGATTCGGTAACGGGCACTGACTTCATCAGATGGGAGGAGTTGGAGTCCCTCCTGAAAGACGACTGTTTCCATGTCAGGTGTGTTGTGATCAACGAGAAGTTTCCTGCTGCGCCATCGGCTGACCTGGACACTGAAACCGTGTCGGGTCGCACCTGCTGACGGTTGACGACGGCTACTCCAAAACCCGCAGAGCATTTTTCATTGGTGAGTCCATCGAGTCCAGCATGTTCTGTATCGGAGGGTGCGAACACATGGTTGATTTAGATCACATGTGTTTAGTTTTGTGATTGAGTGATTGTCAACAGTCAACACTTTACTTCTATTTTTGTTTATCTTTTATGCTTTCGGCTATGTTCATCGGCACCGTGGAGTGTGTCGAAGACGATTCTTGATTCGTGTTTGTACGTGTGGAGCTCGGAGATGGTAGCCGACGGCGCAGGTGAAGGGGCCAGGAGGACGTGCCGGGCCGACGGACCGCGGAGGTGAAGGACGGACGTGAGGCTTGGACCGAGGGACCAGATCGCCGGGTGGCTAGCCATGGTGGCTGACATCCGGGACATCGACGAATGCAAGAGGACGTGGCGGGACCGCGGTCGATCGGGTCAAGACGGCGTCGCGGCAGCAGAGCGGGAGCTCGGATGACTTGGCGACTCGGGCGGTCAAGACGGCGATGACACATGTCGAGGAGGTTTGGTGGTTTGTCCTCAAAACCATCGGTGCGGGTTTCGTGGTTTGGGCCTCAAAACCACGGGAGCTGGTTTGGTGGTTTGGGCCTCAAAACCATCGGCGGGTTTCACGGGTTTGGGCCTCAAAACCCGGGCGAACGTTCCGTGGATGGAAGGACGGCGTGGCGGCATCCGGGAGATTGCGTGGAGCAAGGCTGCAGATGAGGAGGCGCGGGCGGTCGCCGGATCAAATTATTCGAAGTCGGACTAAATTAGCCTTCGGGTTAGCAGTTCGCCCACATGTATCTAGGGGTAGTTTGGGAAAGAGGATTTCAGACTATATGTGGAGGATGACACCCTCCTCCCCCTTTTGCCTCTCTTATTTTCGTTTTTATTTTTTCCTCAATTTTTTAGGGTTCTTGTTTAGAGTTCCAAGAACAAATTTGTGGAGATTTTTGTGTGGTGATTTTTGAGGGGAAGGGCAGCCCCAATCCTGCCTGTGCCCTCTGGGCTTTTACTCTTCGCGCTGTGTTTTTTGGTCCGGCCAGGGTTCTTCAGTTTGGGATATTTTCGAGGCTAGCTGTGATCTGAAATTTCTGGAGCTTGGAATGATTCTAGACGACGATCTCTTGGGAATAGGTTCGTAGCTAGATCAATCTCATCTGGTCCGATTTTGAGCGTGATCCATGGAGCTTTTGATAGGTTTTGGTTGATCTTTGGTCCGCTCGTTTTTCTGTGTCCGAGTGCGTCGGCCTTCTATTTGTTCGCCTGTGATAGCAGCACCTCGGTTGTGCGATTTGTTTTTCTTCCAGGTTGTTCTTCGCGTGAGCAGGGAGCTGCCCCTCTGATATCTTCTCGGCTTCGTGTTTCGTGCTCAGGGAGCACTTGCCGCTGTAGCACAGCAGCCTTGCTGCAGTTCGTGCGTGCTTGAGCTAGATTTTGTTTGGACATTTCCTGCTTGCTCTTGCGTGAGCTGTTTTGATTGGTCAAAAGAACTAGCTTTCTTTGCATTCTTGAATTGCTAGCTTTTGTTTAATCCAAACTAATCCGGTTGGCAGTTTGAGGCTTGTGCAGCAGTGCGTAATTTGTTTGAGCCTGAACTTTTGGTCAGTCACGATTTTAGCAGGAAGGCAATTTCTCTTGTTCGATTTTCTCTTTGTCTGTGTTGTGCAGATCGACGCCGGACATCATCGAGCAGGCAGCTCAGGTCCTGAACAGAGCAGCACCCGGCGCGCATCATCCAGGTGCCAGGCATCCTTGCTTCCTGGTAAGTAGGTAAGCAGATCACGTGCTTCTCTGATCTTGGTAATTGAGCATGAACTAGTGTAAAATTGCAGCTTGCTGATTGCAGCTCTTCAGATTTATTTTGAGAGGTCAGCGGTAGTAGCAGTGACATGTTTTATCTAATCTTGAGATGTCATTTTCTAGCTACTGGATCCTTGTTTACTTAGTTTGTCTCGGCTTGTGCTAGTAGCAACCTGTCCTGTTTATCATATATTGAGTTAGCGCTCTCGGGCATAAGTGTGAAGTTTATTTAGATTTATGCAAACCTGATCCTTGTCCACTTAGCTCAATTGCTCTTGCTTGAACTTGTTCATTTCTCGGTTGCAGCACCTAGCCTGTTCTACTTGGTCCTTTTAGCTCGTTGTCTCTTTTCGCAATTCTCACTTGTGCTCCGCCTTGAGAATCGATTTTTGCGTTCGACTCTTTTGAGCCCAACACTTCATGTTTGATATCTTGCTACCGTTAGCACGTGTATCACTCGTATCTTTGTGAGTCCGCTTTTGAGGTTGGGGGTTGAGCCGATGACCCAAAATTGAAAAGAAAAATCGAGGCTCCCATTCACCCCCCCGTCGCCGCGTTCGGTCCTTCAATTGGTATCGGAGCCGGTTAGGATCACTTCCACCTTAATCGGTCCGTGATCCGCAAGAAGGCGTTTTTACATGGATCGTGCTTTCGCCACTTTGGCAAACCTCCCGGAGTTTGATGGTACCAACTATCCCTATTGGAAGATTAAGATGCAAGCACACCTTTTGGGGATGGATTGGAGAGTGTGGGAGATTGTTGAGGATGAGAACTACCAAGTGCTAGCCGCCGAGTGGGTGAGGAACAAATAGCCCAACACAATGCCAACAACCGAAGCGAGGAGTGTTTTTGTTCTCTAGCCTCAAAGACACCGAGTTTGAGAGAGTTGCCACTTGTGAGACTGCTTTCGTGAGGTGTGGAGAACAATTGAGAGTTACCACAAGGGAACCCCACAAGTCAAGGCCCGCCTATATTAGACCTACAAGAGAGAGTACAACAACCTAATCCAGCTTGATGGCGAGTCCATCGATTCTCTCTTTGCTAGGTTTCGGACGACTCGCAACAAGCGAGGCAACAAGCGCCGGAGAGGCTTGATCACCACGAAGGCGGCGCGCTCTTGTACGCCTGGATCGGAAGGTGTGGGATGTGAAGGTGTCCGCGATCATGGAGTCCGCCAACTACGACACCCTCACACCCGACGAGCTCTACAAAGAAGCTGAAGTCCTCCGAGATTGAGGCCCGCATCAAGCTTTAAAGCTCAAGAACCCATCTGCGCCCGAGCGTTGTACTCATCTCGGTAAGGGGCAGTTCTAGTTCTTCTTACGCTAACCCATCACGAGATCTCTTTTGCCTTGTCTTCTTTGGTGTGCGTGACAGAGGAGCGGTTGAGTGCCTGGGGGGGGCGGCGAGCTGGCTCTCGTCATCGGCCGATTCTCGCGGTTCCACAACAACCGCTTGAACCCCGTCGGCGTGGCGGTGGTCCCAAGGGAGGATGTTTTGAGGCACGGCGATCCGGACCACTTCGCCGCCGCGTGCCCCAAGAAGAGTAAGGACAAATTACTCGGACGAGAAGTACTACTCCTTCAACAAGCACGAATCCGACAAGCACAAGGACAAAGCGCGAGTACACCGCCGGCAAGTACAAGTCCAAGAAGGGCTTCGACAAGGAGGCGATCAAGAAGAAGTACCTCAAAGCGTGCCAAGGAGCACAAACACGCCTTCCTCGCCTCCCTCGACCTCGACAACGACTCTTCGAGACGGGCAAGCTTCCTCCAAATGACGAGGAGCCCGAGCGCAAGATCGAGGAAAAGTTGAACGGACTTTGCTTCGTCGCCAACTCAAATGTACGGGGCTTCGCACCATGGCCCTCGACGGAGGCGTGACCGACAGCGTTGAGCCACACGGTAGCGACTCTACCCCTAAGGTATCACCCACTATCGAATCTCTCACTAATGAAGTTGACTCTTTAGGCGATGCGCTTGTGTGTCAAGAGAAGTTGCTCAAGCGAGTAGCTAAGGAGAGGAAGGAGTACAAGGAGAAGTGGGAGGTAGCTATGAGGGAGTTAGAGTTGGCTAGGAAGCCCGTGGAGATGTCTGATGAGACAGAGTGCGATGGTTGTGCTGTGCACATGTCTAGCATCATGACTTTGCAATCTAAGTATTCTGCTTTGCTAGATGAGCACGTTGAGCTGAAGGCTAAGCCTATGTTGTTGAGTGCGTGCAAGTCTTGTCCAGACTTGCGATCTGAGTTGGTAGAGAAGGCTGCCAAGCTTGCTGAGCTTGAGAAGGCCAGCTCAGATAGCACCGTGCTGAACTGTGCTAAGTGTGAAGCTTTGGAGATGGAGGTCATGTCTTGTAGGCATGACAAGGGAAGAGTCAAAGAGGAGAACAAGTACCTTCGCTCTGTCCCGAAGTTGGGTGTCTAGTGGAGAGCCACAACTTGGCATGATGATGAGTCGGGTTCAAGAGGGGGACTGACACAACGGCATTAGGGTTTTGCAATAGGTGGAAAGGGTGAAGTAATCTATGGCAAGGTTGGTCAAGGTAGTGGTTTGAGCCCGAAAGTGAGAAACCCACAAACACTCCTAAGTTGACCAAGATCACCCCACGAGCCTACCAAGCCCATTGTGCAAAATGGCAGCCTCCAAGAGACCCCAAAGACTCCACCTCCCAAACAAGTGTGGCTTCCTAAACCAAACCACCTCAAGAACCCACTTGACACTTTGCCCAAGATCCTCGAGGAAACCCTTCCTAGAGCCAAGGCCACAACAAGAGTGAACCATCCACCTAAGAGAGTGAACCAACAACCACCCAAGAGAGAGGTGAGGTATCACCGCGGAGTATTGCCAGAGAGATGGTCACTTGTTTGAGTTTTGCTTTAGAAGGAAGAGGGATGCTAGGCGTCAAGTTGCGCGTTTTGAGAACCGCGACTTGTATCACCCGCCACTTGGCATGTATGAGAGGGGTGTGCGTCGGTTTGAGGCGCTTTTGTTTGGCTGGGAGGTAGGAGGCCTCAAAGGGCTAGGCCACAATTTGTGAGACCCCGTGGTGGTCGTGCTCCGCGAGTGGAAGGTGTTCCTCGCTTTGGGAGCTTTGAGTTTGACAGAGAGGAGTGCTCCACGCTTTGTTGTGAGTGGTGAGCAGTTTGGTAAGAAGGGTCATGGGATGTTTGCTTTGCCTAACGCCTATCTTGGGCAAGATGGTCAACACCGGTATTCTTCCATGTTTACTAACCCCAAAGTGTTGTGCCATTTGCTCATCCCATGTTTTTCCAATGATGCGGTGATGAAGTCTTGGGTTCCCAAGTTTATGCTTGTTAACCCTTTGGGATCCAAGACTTGGGTTTCTTTGTCCTCTCATGTGTAGGCACGAGGACATGGGGTGGAGAACACGTGCTTGGTGAAACTTGATTCTTTGTCGTGGTGTGATCAAGACTTGATGGTTGTCTACACCACTTTGATGGCCTCCAAGAGGCATGCGCCTTATTATTGTGACACCTACACACGCCTCGTGAGCTATCATATACACTCATGCCTTGTACATTCATGATTTCTCTACTTGTGGTATGAGATAGTTGTTCATTTGCTCACTTGTATATTGCTTGCATGTATTATACTTGTATCATGCTTTTATATACTTTTTAGCATGTGTTATCTTGTGTATTATATGCCATGCTAGCCTTTTGTGCCCTTTTGTTTCCTAGTGTTGTTTTGCTAGGTGTCTTTGGTTGAGGGGAGTTGGGAGTTTGCTATCCTTTTTGAGGGGTAGTTTTGTAGTTGATGTACAGTTGTAGTGTTAGGTTTGTTTTGCTTTGTGCATCATCTTGTATCATCTTGCATTCATCATATACACTATTACACTTTGAGCTTCTTGTTTATATTGATCACAATGAGACTGTGCTCTGTTTAGTGTAACAATTACATGTTGGTGCTTATAGCTTGTGCTCTTTCTGCTTAATTGATATATGTTATGAGCAAAGCTGTTTTTCATGTGAACTTGCTTAACAACGATGAATTTTGTAAAATGTTCACCATTGAGATAGTTCCTAGCATGTTTAAGTTGTTGAGATCCTTTGTGCTTATCATGTATGCTAGGTGACTATGTCTCATTCACTGAATTATACACTTGCTTAGATGACCACATGCTTTTATCTCGCTAAAATCTGAAATCTAAGCTAAGTGTATGGAAAAGATCGAGATGGGTCCATACCGTCTAACATCCAAGTCTTGGGACCGCTTCTCATTGCACTTGAGTTGAACCTGAGCTTGGTAGTGTTTGACCCGCACCATTGTCTTAAGCTTCTGATTGCTCACATGCATAGGCTTGACATGGTTGATTAGTAAGGCTGACGGTTGTGGATAACCACTCGCAACATGCTTTTGTCCAATGCTTGTAAATCGCCGCAACTCCGATAACTTGAATTTGACAAGTGTTGGCTCTGTTTTTTGCATGATGTATAAACTTTGCTTGAGGTAGTTCACTTGATATACATGTGTAGCACTTGGTAGATTTCCCACTTACTTGTGCTATGTGCTATTCTTTGTGGTGGACACCTTTTCTAAAATGCTTAAAACTGAATCAAAGTGCTTTCAAGCCATATTTCATATCTCTTGATCAGTTTGAGCACCATGTTAAGCACTTGATTTTGTTGCCATGACACTTCCTAGAGCATCCTCTCATTTGGATTGCTATAAACTTGAAGCTCACTCATTGCATTTTCATGCATTTTCATAGCTTGATTAGTGCATTTGTCAACAAGGGGAGAAAGATACAAAGAGACGTGGATTTGCATTTATCCGGGGAGTAGCACTTTGAGCTAGATGTGTTGAGCCTTTTGCCTCGTCTTGAGGGTCTAGCTGTTTGTGTGTGAAACTAATTGGTTTGGAGCTGTGCTAGTGGTGTTGAGCCTATTCTACCTCTTCTTGAGGACTAGCCGTTTGTTTAGCTTGGTTGTGTCGAGCCTTTTGCCCATGTCTTTGGGAACCAAGTTTTTGCTCCATGTTTGCTATCCGGTGATTTTGTCTTAGCTTTTGGCTAGCTTGTGTCACTTGAATGTGCTATCTTCTACCTTCTTACGTCTTTGTGTTGAATGTTGACAATGCACTCATCAAGGGGATTGCGAACACATGGTTGATTTAGGTCACATGTGTTTAGTTTTGTGATTGAGTGATTGTCAACGATCCAACACTTTACTTCTATTTTTTTGTTTATCTTTTATGCTTGGCTATGTTCATCGGCACCGTGGAGTGTGTCAAGACGTATCTCTTGGTTCGTGTTTGTACGGGTGTGGAGCTCGGAGATGGTAGCCGACGGCGAGGTGAAGGGGCCAAGGAGGGGCGTGCGGCCGACGGACCGCTGGAGGTGAAGGACGGACATGAGGCTTGGACCGAGGGACCGGATCGCCGGGTGGCTAGCCATGGTGGCTGACATCCGGGACATCGACGAATGCAAGAGGGGCGTGGGCGGGACCCGTGTCGATCGGGTCAAGACGGGCGCGTGCAGGCAGAGGGGGAGCTCGGATGACTTGGCGACTCGGGCGGTCAAGACGGGCGATGACACATGTCGAGGAGGTTTGGTGGTTTGTCCTCAAAACCATCGGTGCGGGTTTTTGTGGTTTGGGCCTCAAAACCACGGGAGCGGGTTTGGTGGTTTGGGCCTCAAAACCATCGGGCGGTTTCACGGGTTTGGGCCTCAAAACCGGGCTAACGCTCCGTGGATGGAAGGACGGCGCGTGGCGGCATCCGGGAGATTGCGTAGAGCAAGGCTGCAGATGAGGAGGCGCGGCGGTCGTCGGATCAAATTATTCGAAGTCGGACTAAATTAGCCTTCGGGTTAGCAGTTCGGCCCACATGTATCTAGGGGTAGTTTGGGAAAGAGGATTTCAGACTATATGTGGAGGATGACACCCTCCTCCCCTCTTTGCCTCTCTTATTTTCGTTTTTATTTTTTCCTCAATTTTTAGGGTTCTTGTTTAGAGGTCCAAGAACAAATTTGTGGAGATTTGTGTGGTGATTTTTTAGGGGAAGGGCAGCCCCAATCCTGCCTGTGCCCTCTCGGGCTTTTACTCTTCGCGCTGTGTTTTTGGTCCGGCCAGGGTTCTTCAGTTTGGGATATTTTCGAGGCTAGCTGTGATCTGAAATTTCTGGAGCTTGGAATGATTCTAGACGACGATCTCTTGGGAATAGGTTCGTAGCTAGATCAATCTCATCTGGTCCGATTTTGAGCGTGATCCATGGAGCTTTTGATAGGTTTTGGTTGATCTTTGGTGGTCCGCTCGTTTTTCTGTGTCCGAGTGCGTCGGCCTTCTATTTGTTCGCCTGTGATAGCAGCACCTCGGTTGTGCGATTTGTTTTTCTTCCAGGTTGTTCTTCGCGTGAGCAGGAGCTGCCCTCTGATATCTTCTCGGCTTCGTGTTTCGTGCTCAGGGAGCACTTGCCGCTGTAGCACAGCAGCCTTGCTGCAGTTCGTGCGTGCTTGAGCTAGATTTTGTTTGGACATTTCCTGCTTGCTCTTGCGTGAGCTGTTTTGATTGGTCAAAAGAACTAGCTTTCTTTGCATTCTTGAATTGCTAGCTTTTGTTTAATCCAAACTAATCCGGTTGGCAGTTTGAGGCTTGTGCAGCAGTGCGTAATTTGTTTGAGCCTGAACTTTTGGTCAGTCACGATTTTAGCAGGAAGGCAATTTCTCTTGTTCGATTTTCTCTTTGTCTGTGTTGTGCAGATCGACGCCGGACATCATCGAGCAGGCAGCTCAGGTCCTGAACAGAGCAGCACCCGGCGCGCATCATCCAGGTGCCAGGCATCCTTGCTTCCTGGTAAGTAGGTAAGCAGATCACGTGCTTCTCTGATCTTGGTAATTGAGCATGAACTAGTGTAAAATTGCAGCTTGCTGATTGCAGCTCTTCAGATTTATTTTGAGAGGTCAGCGGTAGTAGCAGTGACATGTTTTATCTAATCTTGAGATGTCATTTTCTAGCTACTGGATCCTTGTTTACTTAGTTTGTCTCGGCTTGTGCTAGTAGCAACCTGTCCTGTTTATCATATATTGAGTTAGCGCTCTCGGGCATAAGTGTGAAGTTTATTTAGATTTATGCAAACCTGATCCTTGTCCACTTAGCTCAATTGCTCTTGCTTGAACTTGTTCATTTCTCGGTTGCAGCACCTAGCCTGTTCTACTTGGTCCTTTTTTTAGCTCGTTGTCTCTTTTCGCAATTCTCTCACTTGTGCTCCGCCTTGAGAATCGATTTTTTTGCGTTCGACTCTTTGAGCCCAACACTTCATGTTTGATATCTTGCTACCAGTTAGCACGTGTATCACTCGTATCTTTGTGAGTCCGCTTTTGAGGTTGGGGGTTGAGCCGATGACCCAAAATTGAAAAGAAAAATCGAGGCTCCCATTCACCCCCCCTCTGGTCGCCGTTTCGGTCCTTCAGAGGGCACCGCTGGTACTTGTACTTCTACCCGAGGGGCAGAAGCACTAAAGACGGCGGCTATGATGATGATGATGACAACAACCCTGTCGATGATAGTGTTACTGCCAGTCTCGCCCACAAGGATGACCCTGGTACTAATGATGTGAAGGTGCGATTCGAGGTGACCCTGCTCACCCCTGCTGGGCAGATAATTTCGTCGAACCAAGATTTCAGTACATTCTCAAAAAAAAAAAAATCGACTGTGATTTCCTTATTGACATGGAGCACGCAGTCTTCGCCCCTTCTCAAGGATGGCATCCAGATCAAGTGTGATGTTGCAGTTGTAAAAGGGATCACGGCAACATCAAACTTGCGCCGGGTATCGCCATCGATCTGCAAGGATGCCAGCATGTCACAGGCAATGTGATGTTCGAGGTTGGCGGCCATCTGTTTTCAGCACACAAGTTCGTGCTGACCACCCGGTGCACAGCCTTCATGGCCAAGTTCTTTGGCCCAGCTGGGAACGAGAACACTGCTGTCACTGACCGTGTGCACGTCGGCGACATGGAACCAAGGGTGTTCGAGGCTTTGCTCCACTTCATCTACAACGATACTCTACCTGAGGTGCACGAGAGGAGGACAAGGTCGCGATGGCTCAGGGTCTGCTTGTGGCTGCAGATCGGTATGCCATGGAGAGGCTCAAGTTGATCTGTGCTGACTTGCTGTGCAGCTACATAAAGGGACGCACGTACCGCCGTCACTACGCTGAACCTTGCAGATAAGCATGGCTGCCATAGGCTCAAAGAGGCGTGCATGAAGTGCCTTCAATCGATCTGTTATCTGGATCGATGAGGCAAAGGCTTTGCTATCTGTTTTCTATGATCCTATCCTACTGCATTACTTTTATCTTGATGCATGTTTTATTATGAATGCTATATGCTTTTGCATGTAGCACCATGCACCTCCTATCCAACTTTGAGACATTTTGTAATGAAATGCATCTATATAATATATCAGTCAATCTTCTGTTCGACAAGGTTGCTGCTTGTTCTGTTTGATCTTTTGTTTGTACCTTAAGTGACATGTTAAAGTTACCATCATAGGTACTTATTCCTCTGGGAACACAAAGCTCATACTTCTTTTTGTTTGATAATTAGTACAAATCATAGTCATGCTAAAAACTCAGTCAGGATTCCCACAGGTTTTATTGACGACAAAACTCATTTCACAATAAAGTTACAATCATTTGTCCCGCTTGTTATTTTCGTCTGTTTTATCTTTGCTGTTTTGGGGACACTATCTGTTAATCCTGATTTTGTCATTAATATTTAAAAACTATTCTCTCACGATTCTCTATCTCAATTCCAAATCTCTTTCTGCACTTTAAAAAATGGATCCAACCTTGTGAAAAATGGATCCAGTCTTGCCAAGCTCAAGGTGATATAGAAGTAGTCTTGGACCCGATGTAAAATTGTCTTCTGAGTATCTCTTAGGATCGAGATTTGTGAGACTGTACGAGAAAGCCAATAAATATGCTCTCCACATTTTTTTTACCACACAGCAAACTCAATAACTTAGAAAGTGTGGTTTGGGAAATCCTTAGGAATGCACTTAAAACGATAAGAAATCTTAGTATTGGCCACTAAAACATATATTACTAAGGTCAGTTTCAATGGTGAGTTTCATTACGTTGTTTAGAAGACTGCCATGTTATATAAAATGAAATAAAACTTACATGAAACATCTATTCTCAATGGAGCGTTTTTATTCTATGATTTCAGAGGCATTTAATTTTATGACTCAGAGATAGTTGGTATTCGTGCCAAGAGAGTTTCACCAAGATGAAACTTTTTCCCTCCTATATCATCAGTGTTTCATGCAAAAAAAAATAGACTTTTTGTTGATGTGACGCCCTATTTAATGTGCATGTGCATGAAACACCTATGAAACCCCATTGAGACTGACCTAATAAGAGTAAGGGCAAATAGTATATCATAAAAGTGTTTAATAAGAAAAATGTAGAGCAACTTGATAGAAAATCATAGAAAGCATTTGTTGAGATGGCTCCTAATTAGCCACCTTACAGTCTGGCTCGTGTTTCCCTACAAATCGATATATTCACAAGTACACATTATTTTCTAGAAATCACAAATTAGTCAAAAAAAAACTTGTTCGATGTATAGTCTATCATCAAATCAATTTACATAAACACATAGAAAACATGCCTACCGAAAGTCGTTTCTCTGCTCGTGGCTACCCACATGATACTAGCAATATATATATGTATGGAAGTCAAAACGTCTTCTGATTTGGAATGTAGGGAGTAGTAGGATACTATGAAAATTTTGTAATCGGGTTGATTGAAGGAGCGTGCAGGCCAAAATTACCTGTAAAATAAACAACTAGAACCTTTTTATGTGGCATAGTAGATACGGCCTTGATAGGGCATTGGTACATTCTTGTTTCATATTCAAACCGTGCCGTGACAAATGGAAAAAAATACTCTACGTTTTCAAAGTCAAA
The DNA here is from genome assembly GCA_015847255.1 of Hyparrhenia diplandra. Lineage (NCBI taxonomy): Eukaryota > Viridiplantae > Streptophyta > Magnoliopsida > Poales > Poaceae > Hyparrhenia > Hyparrhenia diplandra. The sequence goes on from JADLZK010003130.1 coordinate 230,942, forward strand.
GCACCGTACATTGAAAACGCAGTCTGCTACTACTCTCCTCGCTGGTGCTCCCAGTTCCCAACCCAACACGTCGATCCTTGTGCCACCACGCGCGGGCATGCCGCGACCTCTCGAATCCACGACGGCTCGTGTTCTTGCTAAACGTGCCTACAAAAGCTACGCCATTTCACACCGTCAAATCCCAGCTCTTCTGTATCCATCTCCCTTCCGTCATTGCACATCCGCCGACCTCGCCGCTCATATGGACAACACCACCCCACCATCCTGGTGCCCCAGCGCCACGGCTGCCACCACCGAGACCTTCGTCGGGTCGCATCTGCTGAGGATCAATGGGTACTCCAAGAGCACGGCAGCACTCGCTGTCGGCGAGACCATCCAATCCGACCCGTTCGACGTCGGAGGCCACAGCTGGTACATCGAGTGCTACCCGTGCGGCCAAAGACAAGGAGGACGCCGACTGGGTGTCCGTCTTCTTCTGCCTCGACCACCAAGGCCATGGTGGCAGCCATGAAGTGGTGAAGGCGAATCACAAGTTCGTCCAGCTGGATCGTGACGGAGAAGCCGTTCCGTCCTCTGGATCGAGGCACGTACTGGCCTTCTCGAGCGATGATGGCTCATGGGGCACTGCTAAGTTCGTCCAAAGGAAGCCGTTGGAGTTGTACCTGATCATTCAGGGCGACGACTGCTGCCGTATCAGGTGTGATGTCACCGTCGTCAAAGATCCTCCCGCGGTCGCACCTTCTCAAGATCTGCACGGGGGGAATCTCGGCGACCTCCTTCTGGCTAGTGAGGTCGGGAGGGACGTGACGTTTGTGGTCGATGGCGAGCTGTTCACCGCGCACAGCTGCGTGCTCGCCGCCCGGTCGTCCACGGTGTTCATGGAGGAGGTCCTTGGCACAGGGAAGGAGAGCGCCGTCGGAAGCAGCTCTCGTCACGTGAGAGTGGAAGGCATGACGCCGATGGTGTTCAAGGCACTGCTCCACTTCGTCTACACCGACTCTGTTCCTGATGAGGTACAAGCAGCCGACCATGGTGACAAGATCGCCATCGCTCGGGGTCTTCTGGTGGCAGCAGATCGGTATCGCATGGAGAGGCTGAAGATCATCTGCAGCGACATGTTGTGCAGCTACATTGATGCAGCAACGGCCTTGGATACACTGCAGCTTGCTCACAAGCATGGCTGTCTCAAGCTCAATCAGGCATGCGTCAAGTTCATTAGGAGCATGCTCGATGCCTTCAACCTGGAGAAGACAAATTAACTACTGTGTGATTTTGCAGTTCCTTGTCAATGCTTTATGTAGGCTAAACTTGTTCCTTGCAATGGATCAATGACATGTTTCAATATTCGATGTTATATTTGTCCTACAATGTAGAATATGTAAAACACTACATACTTCGGGTCCGTCGATCCACCCACCCTCACAAGCCTCGCCTCCGCAAGATGAGCCAACACGAACACCAATATTGTGCTTCACCACCTTCCTGCCGTCTGCTGCAGGCGGTCCCCTCCTCGCCCCATCGGGAATAAATTGGGTGGGGGAGGTCCTCACCGTGAGGACCTCCCCATTTTACTCTAATAAATAGAGAGATTAAAGTATAAAATTTAATATAGAGATTAGGGAATATAGAGATTAGGGTTTAGGGTTAAAATAGAGATTAGGGTTTAGGGGCTTAATATAGAGATTAGGGTTCAATTTAGTGTGTAGAGTTTAGGTTTAGGGCCTTAATATGGGGATTAGGGTATAAAATTTAAAATAGAGATTAGGGTTCAACTCATAATATAGAGATTAGAGTTGACTCTTAATATAGAGATTAGAACAAAATGGGGAGGTCCTCACGGTGAGGACCTCCCCCCACCTCGGTCTCGCCCCATCCCACCCCACCCCCCTCCCCATCACTTATTTCGATCCTTTTCGTCCTTCTCCAGCCATTTTCGTGCCTCGGCAGGGCGTAGATATACGCATTTACGGCTGTGGCACTCGTATAACATTTTGTAGTCCATGTAATCTACTACACCTATGTAAAGAACCTTCATTAGTGAGTTCTCTCGACATGCAAGCATTACCACCTTAGCAGCCCAACTAAGGCCAGTCTCAATGGGAGTTTCATGAGTGTTTCATGCACATTAAATACAGCGTCACATCATCAAAATTTCACTTTTTGCATGAAACTCCTAGGAGAGAGAAGGAAAGAGTTTCACCATGGTGAAACCTTTGAGCCTGATTTCACATGCATTGGAAACTGTGTGAAACCCCCATTGAGACAGAAATAGAGTTTCACCATGCAATTATGCAATTAAACCATGCAATGAGAGAGAGGTTGTGGGACCCTTGAGCCTATGAAACTGTGCATTGAAACTATGCATTGAGGGAGACGTCTATTTTATGCCAAAGTTTCATATCTTGAAAACCGGGAGGTGAAACTCACCATTAAGACTGGCCTAAGACCATGACGTCTAGTGGCGGCCCCACTATTTGAACTAACTTAAAAATATTAAAACTCACAAACCCGAAAAGTGACGACCCCAATTGTTTTAAACAAACTAAAAAATGTTATAACTCACGAACCAAAAAAATAAATTAAATTCTGATTACACCATTGAATTCCTTTTAATAAATCCTTCAAAACAAGATCTCATATGGATATATTTTGATAAAATTACAGGTGGACCCTACTAATTGTAGTTGGTATAGAGTATTGTAAAAAATAACAAAAAAATAGAGAATTAAAAAGGAAAAAAAAAAAAAAAATAAAAAGAATAGGAGGGTCATAGTAATATTCTAACTCATAGATTTCTCCTTCATACTTGCGGCAACGCTCGGGGATATGGCGCATGGAGGGACGAAATTAAAGGGATTAATTCATCTACCAAAGATTTCCTCATATAAATTATTATATATGTTCTCATCAAAAAAAACAATTATTATATATGTTTTACTACATTACGAGAAGTTGTCACCTGTCCAACGTATCTAAAATATTCAATTCGATATTGGTTCAGCTTGGAGTTTAAACGTAAGACTAAATAATCTTTATGCCAATGAATATATACTGTTTCATACATTTAAGTTCTTAGTTACTAACTCTATTTGTTAGCTACACAAAGTAATTCTTCTCAATAGCTAATTGTGATCAGATTTATTAGTGATTACAATTCAATCCTTTAATAATACCCCTACCAGCAACGCGAGGGAAGTCCCTCTATTGTATTACGAACCAACTCTAGACGAGCTCCCATTGCTAAATATGGGTGCCCAGGCCAAAATCCAACTCAACTGGGCCCCTACTAGCGACCCGAAATTTGTTGAGCCAACAAATTTGATGGGTGATCTCCCGGGCCCCAAATTTCCTACGGTCTTCTCCCGGCGCCCGGCCCTGTCTCCACTTCGCCAAATGCGTTGCTCCCTAAAACCTCCCGGCTCGCTAGCGGCAACGGCGCACCTCCTCGCCGCCAGTGCGCTTCCCTAGCCCATGTGAGCACATTACTCCGTCGCACCTCCATGGTCGTAGGCGGCCATGGCGCCGCTTGCTTGCCGCCGGTGCTCTGCCCTAGCCCGCACAAACGCAAAGCTCCACTTCTCGCGACCGAGCCCCCGTCTGCTCGTCGCCCTGATCTTGCCTCTAGGTACGGGCACCGATGCCAACAGGATTTGGCTGCTCCCGTGTGTGCACAGGGTGGATAAGGGAAGAAAGGCAAGACTCGATGACATGTGGGTCCCCCATGTCATTGTCTGTTGATATGGATTTTGGGTGTTTTGTTTGGGGGCTATTGTTGGAGTGGAAAAAATTTGTTGAGCCAATAAAAATAGAGGTGAGCACCAAATAAAAAAATAGGGGTCCGATTTGGAGGCTATTGTTGGAGTTGCTAGCAATCGCTTGAGCGTAAATTTTTATGTTAGTAATATGAAATGGAAGAGATAGAATCTCTCCATGGAAAAGAAACGAGTCACTTGCCTTGGTCAAGGCCGAGCGGTGGCTTCTATCTTCTCGGCAATATTTTTTTTTTCTTTTCTATAGGTTAATTTATTTATTTAGAAATTCAAGAAATCAAAAAATCATCAACAATGTACTGTCTCGTAGCATATGAACGGAACAACTAATCGTCTCGTCTTACCAAGCAACGTATGCACACTCAACAACAATGTACTGTATGTGGTCGTAGCATATGAACGGAACAACTAATCCTCTCGTCTTCCCAAGCAACGTATCCACACTAAACAACAGCTCCAATAAGCGTCGTCCCGTCTTCCCAAGCAAAGCACCGTACGTACATGGAATTAAATCTGATGCACGCGCACGCCAGTCAAACGGGTCTCCTCGGCTCCTCATCTAGATCGATAAAAGCCCGGCCTCCTCATCCATATATACCACGGCAGTCACCAGCAAAGTATAGCACACCTCGTTGCATCCATTAGATCCATCCTTGCCATTGCTGCAGACTGCAGTTCTCTCGAGCACACAAGCCCGGAGCCTATGGCCACCTCACAGGCTGCGTTGTCTAGCAGCGGCGTGGCAGTTGGCGGCACCGCGAATGCCATCGGTGAGACCGTTGTTGGGTTTCATGTGATGGAAATCAAGGGTTTCTCCGGAGCGACCAAGGATCTCGGCGTCAGCAAGAGCATCAATTCCAGTACGTTCAACGTCGGAGGCCATGTGTGGTACATGGAGTGCTATCCTTGCGGCGACGACGAGGAGAACGCTGGTTGTGTATCCCTCTACCTGTGCCTCTCTGCTCATAAGGAACAAGTCGAGGCACAATGCGACTTCTACGCTCTGGTGGATGATCATGATGTTGATGATTGCCTAGGCTTCTTCAAGCACACCTACAACGCTGAGACTTCATGGCGAATGGGTATTACCAATCCCAGGGAAAGGGTGGAACTGGAGTCGTTCCTCAAGGACGACTGTCTCCAGCTCGGATGTGTTGTGCATATTTTCAGGGAGTTTCCTGCTGTGCCTCTGCGGAACCTGCATCGACCTCTCAGCGGAATGCCTGGGGATCTGGCGACCATTCAGGTCGGTGGGGACCTCTTCACCCTTCACAGGTGCATATCTCGTGCTGCACGATCGTTCCTCGGTTTTCATTTGCGAAGTTTTTCTTTATTGTTTCTACTGATCACGGAACTTAACCTAGTATTTTTCTGCATCCATATATGTCTATTCTGTACGATACAAGTAGAGGACTACAAGGCTTCTCTACCCACGTGGCTGCCTCTGCAACATCGGCTGCCAGCGCTAGCACCATACCGACCATGTACGCTGAGAACGTGGCCGGGTCGCACGTCATGACGATCCATGGGTACTCCAGTGCCAAGAAGATATTCGGCCCGGGGCACGCCGTCCCATCCGAATCCTTTGTTGTCGGAGGGCGCCGCTGGCACCTGCAATTGTGCCCAAATGGCGAAAAACATCATGACACCGACTGCTTAGCCGTATCTCTCTATGACGAAGAAAGTGAAGCTGAAATGGTGAAGGTGCAATTCGAGTCCACCATGCTCACCCTTGCGAGAGAGATAATATCATCGACCCCATACTGCTATGCTTTCTCAGGAACAAACGATACATGCTGCTGCTATTTTCCTTTTACTGTGGAGCCAAAATCTTCGCTTCTTCTTGGGGACAGTTTTATCTCAAGTGTGATGTCACCATCGTCAAAGAGATCACTCCAATGCGGCAGCCAGACCTGCACCGGCACTTCGGTGACCTCCTGGCAAACCAGGTGGGAACCGATGTCACATTTGATGTCAGCGGCAACCTATTCAAAGCGCACAAGGTGGTGCTCGCCGCCCGTTCCTCGGCCTTCATGGCCGAGTTCTTCAGATCTGGGAGGGATAACACTATTACTACCACTCGTGTGCGCATCGACGACATAGAACCCGGTGTGTTCAAGGCTTTGCTCCATTTCATTTACACCGACACTCTGCCTGAGGTGCCCGATGGTGACGACAGGATCGTGATGGCTCAGCGCCTGCTTGTGGCCGCTGATCGGTATGCCATGGAGAGGCTCAAGTTGATCTGCAGCGACATGCTTTGCAGCTACATGAGCGACACACCAACGGTGGTTGCTACGCTGGAGTTGGCAGACATACATGGCTGCCGCAGGCTCAAGGAGGCGTGCATGAAATTCCTCAAGGGCATCGCTCCCTGAAGTTCTAAATATACCTTGATGGCGCCTTTAGTTCTGAGGCATAGGGGCGTGTGCTATCTCTGTTCTATTCTAAGTGCTAGTACTGCATAATTTTCTTTTGACGTTTTATTGTCAATTTATCAATTCTCTATGTATGCATATAGCAGCATGCATTGTTATCCTACTTTTGATACATTTTGTAATCACTTTGCAGTCATATAATTAATATGTCCGACAATGTTATGTTCGACAAGGTTGGGGCTTGATCTATTTTATCTTTTTATTCATGGATAGTGCTAGTGGGGGGGCATAAATGGGGGTGCGTATTTTGGTATTTATCCTATGTATATGTAGCAGCAGACCCCTCCTACCCTAATTTGAGGCTTTTTAACGAGTTGAACTTAGCATGTAGCAGCAGGTTGAATCCTATGTTTTGTTCATCTTTTATTATCTGTGCTACTAGTATAGTAATACTAATAATTGAATACCTGACATGATGTTAACTTTACCATGATACTTATCTGTTCCTCTGCAAAGCAAAAGGTTATACTCCTATCTGAGATTGATAATAACTTAGTACGAATTCACAATCATGCTAAAAACTCAATCAAGATTCACAGGTTTTATAACACAGGCAGTAGGAACTAGCACAAGAATCTTACTATTACTAATTGGAGGCTCCAACGGAGGCTCCACGTTAAATCTCAGTAGGCGCTAGAAAAAAAAGATAAATGCTATAAATTCCCACATTAATCAGAAACATCCGGCCATCAAATCTATAGACTATGGCAATCGGTAACCATCAGATCTTATTTATTTTCTAAAGAATTACCCACCTCTGCCATAGTTATTATTATTATAGATAGAGATAGGAAAAAAACAAATCTATTATTCTCTCATATTCAACGTAGAATTTTTAACTACCATGGTCCACGGCCGAGCCGCCGGAAAAAACAAATCTATTATTCTCTCAAATTCAACGTAGGATTTTGCCTATTGCCTACCATGGTCCACGGCCGAGCCGCCGGAAGAGGTGTTCGCCAGGTATCCATCTCGAGGGATCCTCGCAAGCTATCCATTCACCTGCCTAAGGAGATGTTCAATCGGAGAGATAGAAAGGACGGAGCCGTCTCAAGATCGCCGGCCGCCGGGCGACTGTCCTTGTGGTCGTTGTCCCAGGGTTGAACAAACGAGGAAACCAACACAGCTTTGGTATACATCAACACCGGCGCCTGGACGTCGAGTCCTCCATCTTAAATGCACCCAGTGTCCCCGGCGTCTACCGGCACCAGGTTCGCGTTCCACCCCCACTTTCAGTCTTTGTTGAATGGCTTGCGGCTCTCTGTAACCGGCTTCGTGGTGTGACCGTGTCAGCCAGTGTCAGACTTTGCCGTGGTTGCCGTTGGTTTCATGTTGATTACTTCTTGGCAACCTGACTGTGATCAACGATCGAACAATTTTTCTATGTCAGGCTTCTTTGCTTTCACCATCTTGCTTGCTTGCATAATAAAATTTGTACTGTGGGGACTGATTGGTTCGGAGTAGTACTACATGAATGAATGTTTGAGGGTGCTTAATTATTGTGAGCAAGGTCGTAGTGATGATCACCATGTATGGCAATGAATCGTTCACAAAATTAGTTTGAAAGTGTTTTCATACGTGGCTACACACACTTCTGCTATTTCTTTTGATCACTTTTGTCTACTGTAACGTACATGATATGATACTCGAATATTAGGTATAATTTTCATTTTCATATTAATATCCTTGAATTGGCACACGTAAATAAGTTTCATTTATTCTTTATAGAGAGAATCACATATATCTTTTATTAATTTAAGGATAATGTTTTTTTCAACCACTGGCAGGAATCGCCTTATGTGAGAAACAAGTATGATTTTAATCTATTCTTGCACAGCTCCATGTATGTTGGCTGATATTGTCTGCATGCACGGAGTTGACAAAGACAACATCGAGAACGGCCCCACACCTATATCAACGTCACCACCACACTGGGCGACCTAAAGATAAGTAAGGACGCCATTTGCAATGGCTCCTGCCCAAACATGCCGCTGCACAGGGAGCGTGACGCTACACTACTGGCCGACACCAACAATGCAAGCAATGCTAAACTGACTATCTACAAGTGAACACCGACGAGGAAGGCAATGCTATATACTGACTACCTACTATTAGCAAACACTGATGAGGAAGGCGAGATGATGCAGGTAGGGGAGCTGACGTTTGGATAAGCACGCAGCACTCCAGTTGGACAACATATGTGCCCCAGTTATTATGAAAAATACCCTAAACTCTAGGAATCGAGAAAAACTATTAGTTGCTAACCGAGGTGACTATTTCTATGTAGCACAGTATACTCCCTCCATCCAGAAATCTAAAGCGCCTGAGCAAAAAAAAATTTTCAAAAATCTCCGTCGTATTTTGGATGGACCACGCGATGCCTCGTTCGTAGGCGCTCCCAACGCCTCGGACCTGTTGCCGCATTCACTGCTGCGCTGATCGCCGTCGGTTGGACTAGTCCCGCCGTTTCTTCCCATTAGAACGCGGCCTCTCTCGCTGCTTCAAATACGAAGTCGCCTCCTGTATGCGCACGGAATGCATCTCGCCGCGCGCTGTGCGCCTCCACATAAACATAGACTTCAATGGATCGCGAAGGAAACGCCATCGACCGGGGTCTCATGCGTGGCATCAACTGGGGCGCCCGGACTCCTTCGATCAGTCCGGCGATTCTTCCATGAGCGAGGTGAGTTTTGTGCCAGATTCCTTGGCCGGAGAAACTGAAGTGCCAGACTCCCAAGGATGGGACTCCGATGAATGGGATGCTGCCGATGTCCTACTATGTTTGGCAGCTACTGATGATAGCAAGGAGATCCATGACCAGGAGGTTGAGGCAGCCACCTCCTTGTTGTTGCCCGCTTTTTCTTCCTCGCATCTATGGTTCCAAAGATGACGTCGTGGACGAGGCTGCGCTAACTCTGTTTTGGATTGGCCGTGGGATGGTTCATGGCTATGCATCGGCAACTAATGAAGTGGCTAATGATGCCAAGCTGGAAGAAGTGAAAGCGTCCATGTTCAAGATTGTCTTTCCTTCGATGTTTGAAGGCATCTAAGACTAGTATAGGTTCTGTTAGTTTATTTCTCGTGATGGATGTAATGTCTCTGAAGGTTAACTGAATTTGCAGTTACCATTATCTGAATTTGCAGATACCATTATCTAAATTTTCAGTTACCCTTATCTAAATTTTCATATCAATGCAATGTCTCTGATGTTCATTACATTATCGAGTTTGCATCAGCAGCTTTCGTTACATAATTGAATCAGCCCAACTGAAAATGACACTCCTGACTGAATGATCAGTTTGCATACAGAGCGACTGACTAAATGAAAATGACACTACTGACTGAATGATCAGTTTGCATACAGAACGCTTGACTGAATGAAAATGACACTAAACCTGAATGAAAATGATCGGTTTGCATTACAGAATCTAAAAACGACAATTCTAAGTACCGACAAATTGCGTAGCTTGGATATGAAGCTGCGGAGGGCACTTCAAAGTTTTGGGGAAGACGGCCTTGTAGCTCCAGGGTCTTCTTCTTCATGTGAGGGATGTTATAGTGCTGGCCGCCATTGTGCTTCATGATTTCCATCATGCAGCCCTGTTGGGTTAGAAAAATCGGTTCGACCTGTCTACCGGGTAGTTCGAATACGACTCATTCACCTTTACCACAATGTCCTTAATGTTGTTTGGTGTTCCTTTCTCAAACAATGCTTGAATAGCTGCAAAATATCCAAGATCCAACACGTTCAGATCAGGTGAGTTTGGAGGTTGACATGTTAGCCTTATGTCCCAACCATCGGCTTTGGGCGCTTGCACAAAAATTTGGATCATCTACGGCGATGTGAGTCCTTGCATTGTCTTGCTGAATGAAGATTGGCATCCCTCTTTCTTCGGCTGGCCACTTGGCTTTCAGAGCGGGTAGAACTTTGTTGATAAGAAAATCCCTGCTAACTTCCTTTGTGACAGACGTCATTGCCTTTGTTACTGGTGCACCTACATGTCAAAACAAAAAAAAAATTAGGTACCAATACAAAGTTACAGTGTGTTTAGCATAAGAAAAAAAGTACACATACTAACCTCGTCCCCATTTTGGACTCCAACGTTTTGCGGTTCAACTTTGGTAAATGGAAATATTCCAATTTTACCATCAAAAGTGCAATTCCATTTGCATCATATCTAGGCCTTGTAACTGCAGCTAGAAACATCACCTTCTCTATGAAATTCTTACTTTTCACATGACGTTGTGGCCTTTCCTCATCATTGGCGAGATAATATTTCTGATTCTTTTCGTGTTCTATAGAACCATTTCTCATCAATGTAGACCACATTGTACATAGGTTTGAAGCACAAATCATTCATCATCATGGACAAACAATATTTTACCCGAGCTTTTTTGTTCTCATCATCGGTCAAACTAAACTTAAGATCATTAGTGTGACGGCGAAAGTAGCCTTCTTTGAATCGATTATGAAGAGTGCTTTTCTTCAATCCTAAAGCACAAGCAAGGTTATGAAAGGTAGCGCTCTGAAAGAGGGACATTTTTAATGGCTTCCATATCAATTTCTATTCGTTTCCTGCCACAATTTTTTGAATACTTATTCACAATCTTTGGAATCCCGCCCTCCTGTCCATTTCTCCAAATGGTTTGTACAACTCTTCTAGGGACACCAAATTTTTGAGCAACACTTAAAGAAACACCATGACGAAGAGTAGGTGGATTGGTTTTAGCCAACAATTCACAGTATATGGCGATCTTTAGATCGTCCGGATAGTATTTTCTCTTTTTTCCAGTGGATCCTGTAGCAGTGCGAATGGAACAAAAATGAAAACTACTGACTGAATGATAAACAGCCCTACACATACAGATTGTGATCGATGTAAACCTTTGGTTTGTGGACGAACGTTGGTTTGTTGGTGAACCTTGAAGAAAACTGAGAGAAACACCTTCTGTTTCTCCATGAACAGCATCAGCAGCTTCGTCAGGTTCGTCAGCATGGCCGTCGCCTTCAGTTTCATCACCATCGTCATTGACACCTTGGTCGCCTTAATCAACAGCAAAGGAACGGGTAAGATCGAGTGCAGCAAATCAAACACACACATGCCTACTGAATGCACGGATGACTGAATGCACACCTTGTGTTTCTCCATGGACATCATCAGCTTGCACACCACCAGCTTCAGGTTCATCGATTGTCAACGTCATCTCCTTGGCTTCCATCATCCCAGACCATGTTGTAATCGAAGCTGGTGAGCTGGACCATCATACTCACCGATCTCATCCCAATCCCAATCAGGTGTGGGAAGCATCTAGTCCAATGTCGAAGCGGTGGAGAAAGAAGAGGTCGCGGAGAGACCAATACACTATGGCTGGGCGTTTTCATCTTCGTGGTGACTTATATAGGCCACCGAAAATTGATTTGGAAACTGAGAAGCAATGGCGCCAATTGAGATTGAATTTTTTTGCTGCCAGAATTTTCAGAAATTCGCTGCTGAGAGAAGCGATGGGTTTAGAAGCGAGGGCGCCAATACGGTTTACGTGGAGCGGGCGAGCGGACATCTGGAAGCGCGCGGCGAAGCGGAATTACGTGAGCGCTAACGGAGTTTTCATCGGTGTTATCTTGGGCAAGCGAAGAGGCGTCGGGCGTTAATACGATCGGAGTTACGAGACTGCGGGCGAGCGGAGTTACGACGCTCCTTGGTCATCAGCGCCACAGGACTTATACGACGGAGAATCTTGGATGGAGGGAGTACGTTTGGAGGAAGACTGCTTCCTGCCATGCACCGACAACTGACATTTTTATCCAGCTGCATCAAGTTGATGGATGGATAAGCATGCGCTAGCATCCTTGGGACGACGATCGGTGCCATTGCGTGCAGCGTCCATGGCATCTACAATAACGTTGGCACTTGCCTCATCTATAGACTAAAGGTATGACCTTTTTTGCTAAATGCAATAATTATATATTAATTTATTATCCACCGCTGTTGTACATGCGTGGTATGGTAATTATTGACCATTAGGTATAATTTTAGTTTCGTTTCAATGTCCTTGGATTACTTCACACAAAGAAATTTTGATAGAATACTATTGCGCATGGGTATAAATTTTTAATAACTTAACAATAATGTTTTTTTAACTATTTGCATGGGGAGCCCCCTTCTTTTTTCATTCTTAACCTAGCTATCCCAGAAATTCGTTCACATGGGATACAAACCTACCCTATTGGGGTGCTACCGACGTGCTCAACTACTAGGCCAGAGACTACTTAATAATAAATAATAGGGACATTTGTGCGTAGGACACCTAAAGTGGCGTTCTTTGGGGCGGACATCACCTTTTCTCCATATTTGCTAGACCACACTATCGTTTGATGCAATTTAGCCCGTGGACACCGAGGGGAGAGACGATGGCCAAATTACATCAAACGATAGTGTGTTCGGCAAATATGGGGAAAGACGATGTCCCGCCGGCCAAAGAACGTCATTTTGGGTGTCCTACGAACAAATGTCCCTAAATAATATGTCTTTGAATTACTTTGAATTACATGCTACTATTGTTAAAAAATTATGGAACCATGATCCATGGAGCTATCAATAAAACATATATGGAAAAAATCAACCTCCACAATTATAAAACAAAATTAAACTAATCCTATAATACTTTTTTTAAAGTATCTATCTATATCATTATGAAAGATAATGCTTCAATGCCTAAGTTTGCATTCAAATTACACATAAATGGCATTATGAAATATAATGTATTGTACCTAAACTATCCACTTCTCAATCGTTTGAAAGAAAATTAACTGAGGACTCCCAAATCTGCATGTAAATGCTAATATGAACAATTGTGAACAATAATTTACATGCATAAGTTATAAACCTATATTATTTAAATATTTTTATAGGCTTATCAAACCTGGAAATATATCCATAACAAACCACGTAGTAATGACACTTACAATTCACTTTAATTTATATTAACATTCATATTGATAAATTTTATAAGTCGTTGTCTTGAAAAAATTCAAACATTTTAATCAAAACATTATATCAAATAGTAACTTTTATTTTAAGAATTGTTTGTTTAATAAAACAAGACTAATAAGCGTGTTTGTTTAATAAAACAACACTAATAACATACAATAAATTAAAAATCTTAAGTGCCATGGTGCATGATGAAACAACTATCTATGACATTGTCAAAACTAATAGAGTAACCTAGGCCCTAATATATGATTTCATTAATATAATAAAACATGAAAATTTTGAATAAACAATACAATAAGCATTAGAATAATTCCAAACTAATACATGTAAATTAATAGAAAGTTGAAGGTTAAAGTGTCGTCATGATATCATGGTAAGGGGAGAAAAAAGAGTTTATAAACTTTAAGCCTATAAATGTTTCTACAAGATACTTATCTTTTTAAAAAATAGATTAATTGTAAAAATGTGAAAACAATAAAAATAAAAAGATACATCCTAAAATTCTTATAAAAATCTGAAACATTTTGCCATTAATTTAGTAGACTATAATCAACATTGTAAATAATAGCTATTATATAGGAATGAATAAGCTGGGGAAGAATCAAAATTTAGGATATCATCAGAGCTAAAACTATAACAGTTTAGGCAAATGTTTCAACTAAATTTATATTAGGTTTTTACATAGGTGCTATAAGAAAAATATATGGATATGGATGAGAAAGCATATAATTCAATATTTGATAGACTATCACAATTGAATAAAGAGTATAGAGTGCCTAATTATAGGTATCATTTAGAATATTATTAGTGAAGAGAAAAATATATTTAATATAAGAAAATATATTTTAAAACCTAATATTTAGTGTCTTTTTTGCAAAAAAAAATATTATTTAGTGGTTTTAAGTAATCTCATAAGATTGTAACCCGTGCGGGAGCACGGGTTGGTGAACTAGTATGTATCAGAACATGTATGTGCCAAGCTAGGTACATTCTCGAGGTACAGTACATATAGAAGTATCAAGGTACATATACTGCTCCATATTCAAAATGTTCCGTGACAAATCAAAATAGAATAGGCTAGGCCGGCACCATAACATTCAAGAAGCAGTCTCATGCCAATTCCCAATCCATCAGCACGTCGATATCGATCCTTGTGCTGAGGCGGGCTTGCAAGGCGCCGCACGCCCGCAAGGCAAAGGTAATTGCCAAACTCGTGTCCTCGGTGGGCGGGCTGACATGCCGCGCCCTCTCGAGTCCGCGACGCCTCATGTAGCACGACCCTGGATTTCGCTGGTTGCAACAGGCCTACATAGGCCACGCCATTTGACAACGTTACTGACGCGCTCTAGCTCTTTTGCACCCATCCCCCTTGGGCCATTGCACATCCATCCCCTCGCATGGACAACACCACCCCACCATCTTCATGTGCCTGCGCCACGGCCGTCACCACCGAGACCTTCTTCGGGTCGCACGTGCTGATGATCGATGGGTACTCCAAGACCACGGCCGCACTCGCCGTCGGCGAGATCATCCAATCCGAACGGTTCCGCCTCGGAGGCCACAGCTGGTACACCAAGTGCTACCCGTGAGGCCAAGACGAGGCGGACGCCACTACAGGAGACAGCGTCTTTGCCGAGTGCCCAAGGCGTTCGGCCAAGCCTCGTTCACGCTTGACGAAGCCTTTGCCCAGCGCGCCACTCGGAAAACTCCGCTCGGCGAAAAATCTGACGGCAAGGGGATTTCACTCAGCTTCTTTTGGCCCTTGCTTGGCGCTTACTTTGTCGAGCACCAACATCCGCGCTCGGCAAAGTAAAGTCGCCGTGACGTCAGGCGCGCCGTTAACGATGCCTTTGCCGTCACGGTTAGTTCCTTCGCCGGAACTCCACAGGCACATGGGCGACCTCCTAACAAGCCAGGTGGGAACCGATGTGACATTTGATGTCAGCGGCAACCTATTCTCGGCGCACAAGTGCATACTCACCACCCGGTCCACCGCCTTCATGGCCGAGTTCTTTGGACAAGCAGGGAAGGGCAGCAGTACTGCTACTGTCACTCGTGTGCAGATCAGCGACATAGAGCCGAGAGTGTTCAAGGCTTTGCTCCATTTCATCTACACGGACGCTCTTCCTGAGGTGCGCGAAGAGGACAAGGTCGTGATGGCCAAGGGTCTGCTTGTGGCAGCAGATCGGTATGCCATGGAGAGGCTGAAGTTGATCTGCGGCGACATGCTCTGCAGCTACATAAACAATGCACGTATGGCCATCACTACACTGGACCTTGCAGACAAACATGGCTGCTTTAAGCTCAGGGAGGCCTGCAAGAAGTTCCTCATGGACCACTTTGCCAAGGTAGCTCCCTGAATACCTTGATAGCTCATCAGTTTGGATGGGGCAAAGTCGTTGCTATCTCTGTTCTATTCTAAGTGCTACTACTTCTTTAGTCGTTTTGTTATCAAAATGCTACTTTGATATATTCTGTAATCAGTAGCATTATATAATATATGTCAATGTTACGTTAAAGGTTCCTCTGCTTGATCTATTTTATCTTTTATTATTAGTACTAGTCAGAATGCACGTGCGGCATGCACGTGCCTAGAAAACATTTGTTGTTCATGCGGCAAGGGCATGTCTATAAAAACTTAAAACATGTTTTTAGGAAATAATAGTGCTCATTCTAGAGAAATCATGTAATAGATAGATGTCAGTAATTCAATTTCAAATAGAATAAATATGAACTTGCAACAAGAGATGGCTACTAAGCACCAACATCGTATTTATACTCATAATCAAAATCCAACCCAGAACTAAAAGTCTTATGTAGAGCTACATGCATAACCCATTCGATCATGAGTATTCAATTGAATTTGTGAAATACTCAGATCTTACACCATAATAATATAGCCTGATCTTCCCCTTCCACATGCACCAGCTGTGAGATTAGTAACCCCTTTAATCAGAACAATCCATATATATAAGTCAACACAAGTGAAATTATGAGCTTATTTTCACATATATAGTGGGGAGGCACGTCGGGCACGCACGTGTCCATAAAAAGTTTATTCTTGAAATTTTCTAGAAATAATGATGCACATTGGAAACAATATATTCAATTAAAAAGATAACAACAATTCAGATAGAAATAATATTGTGTATTTGCCGAAGGAGTTGGTAGCTCAACATTTTCATGAGAACAATTCAGATAGAAATAAATTGTGTACGTAGAGTAAATACCATATAAAAGTTGTCTCTAATTATATTGTCCAAAAAAATTATGTATCTCTAACTGTTGCGGAGGCATAGACAACATAAAAACAAATTTTATAGTTGTCATTAACACTTTTTGAGGTCAACTTATAATGAGTATATCGATAGTATAGAACATAACTAATTAGCTTAAAACATGAAAATAAATTAACAATTCTAAAAAGGCATTCCAGAATAAATACCTTCTGAAATAAAGCTACATATGTCCCAGTATCCAAGTCGTCTTTAGGTTCAGGCAAGCCTCAGCCTTTTGACAAGAAACAAGTTTAGCAAATAAAAAAAATGAGCGGTAGGAACAAATAATTAAAGA
Organism: Hyparrhenia diplandra; assembly: GCA_015847255.1. Taxonomy (NCBI): domain Eukaryota; kingdom Viridiplantae; phylum Streptophyta; class Magnoliopsida; order Poales; family Poaceae; genus Hyparrhenia; species Hyparrhenia diplandra. Next base: position 247,715 of record JADLZK010003130.1, read on the forward strand.
TCATGCAATTTTTAGTTTGACAACTTCCTTCATGTAGTCACTCAACATGGAATCTACAGCATTTGAGTTAGAAATTTATAAATTCATGCAACTGATGCTACGGATCACATGAGTTCATTAAAATAAATTATAAATAGGTATGAAAGAAGAAAATAATAATGAAATAAAATAAGAAATAGGCAATCACACACCTCAAGCACCCAGTTCCTGTGCCAAGAAAACATTTGTTTATCATTTTTATTTGTCAGTTTCTACTCCACTACCAAATTATGAAAAACATTTATTTATTGTTTTTATTTGCTGTTTTGCACTTCACTATTGAATCACACTTGGCTTTAAAATAATGTGTAGTTAAAATAAAGTATAGTATGGTAAAAGATAAATCTCTATTTAAATAAATACATGTTAATTCCTCCTCCTTATCAGACAATATATCATACCTCTCTCTACGTTGCTGGTTTTACGTTCAGAACTTAATTAGCTTCCCATCCTTGGTTTGTCACCATGACTTCATAATTTAAGGACACCGTGCCTGCATTAGAAAGATGCAAATAAGATGATCTAGTGATCCGTGTGTATTAGGGTATGGAAAATTCAGTCAATATCAGAAATTCAGGGCATGCCTTTGCCGGCGTTGACATAGCAGGGACGTCGTCGAGGGCGACCTTTGCCGAGGGACCATTGTTTCTTGCTCGGCACTTCAATCTGGCAAACGTGGCCGCCAGACGGGAACCAGAAGATGCAAGCAAGCCAAAAAGTGCGCATCTGGGTAAAAACAAGGAGGCGGCCTGCAGCACGGCAGCAGCGCGTTTGTTTCCTCTCACCTTCATCTCCTTGCACCGTGGGCCAACGTTGGTACCATCGTCGATCCTACAAAGAAGGATGTGGATGTGACATGATGGAGTTCTCCCCGCCCAAGCAACGCCCGCTCAAGCGCCGACGAAGTCGCAGGCACACCGCAGCGAATTAACTGAGAGGCGCAATCGTTGAAACGGCTGCGAACTCTCAACCAAAACTGCAAGGAAATTTAACGATCAAACAACACAATGTTAGCAGTTTCTCTTGTAACAAAAATTCAGACTGGAAACCAAAAACAAACTAAAATCCCAATTCCCCAAAGCTGCAAGAACTGGAGAGGACAAGAAGGGGCATTGCACTTACTATCTAGCTAGCCACACCGAACATGACGGTGGAGTGGTTCCCATCTTCGATCCGTATCAGTCGACCGAGGGGCGGGAGATGAGTTCCACCGGTCTCGGCGCTTCGTGTCTTCGGTAGCGTGGGCTGTCGGCTCGGGAGCATGGGAACCCACGGCGGGGAACTGGTCGTGATGCAGAACGGCGGTGCGATGATCGCTTTGGGAGTCCCCCGAGTCGCGAAGTCGACATCGACATACGGATCACGGTGTGAGGAGCTAAGAAGGGGAATCGAGAGATCGGACAGAGAATTGGGGAATTTCGGAAGAACAGACTTGGGGAAGAAGAAGAAGAGTAGTTTGCGATAGCGAGAGGAATATTAGAGTACGAGTTTAACTTGTCCGTTTTTGGATACCCTCCCCACGGGGGTGCCTGGCTACTTAATTGAATACAAGGCGGAGCCAGAGAGCGCGCGTGCAAGCGCCTACACTTTCCACGATGACCAAAGTATTTGGGATTCATCTTCTTGGGCCTTGGGGTCTTGGGCGGCCTGCGGCATCTCCTCGCTGGCCGGGGTCGATGGAGAGGAGCTGCTGACATCCCCCCCCTCCTTTAGGGGCGCGCTTGCCCCCCAAGCGAGAGCACGGGGAAAGTCCTGGCGCGCACAAACATCAAGGTCCTCCGTGTGGACAGCTCTTGAGGAAGATTGTTCCACTTGATCAAAGCTTGAGTGATCCGTCTTGGCCCCCGAAAGTAACCGGGACGAAGTCTGCAGTATGCGCTCTGGAGCCAAACGGTTCAAAGTCGAGGGTAGAATAGGTACCACCCGATGATGAGCGCCCACGACCTTCTTAAGCCGAGAGACATGAAAGACTGGGTGCACCATGGAATGAGAAGGAAGCTCCAGCTTATAAGCGACTGAACCGACTGTGGCAAGGATCTTGTATGGCCCAAAGAACCGAAATGCCAACTTCTGATGAGCCCTTGGCGCCAAGGAGGTCTGTACATAAGGCTGTAACTTGAGGTACACCATGTCGCCCACAGCGAAATGCGTTCGAACCGATGCATATCTGCTTGCTTCTTCATACGAGATTTGGCGCAAGCGGTGTTGCTGAAGTAGAGCATCCATGTCAGCATGACCATTGAGCCAACGCTGCACCTCAGCATGTGGAGACTCAGTAGTATCAACAGCCATGAGACGTGGAGAGTAACCATAAAGAGCCTCGAATGGTGAACGACCAATGGCAGAGTGAGTGCATGTATTATACCAGAATTCAGGAGTCAGCCACTTACTCCACTTGACTGGACATGCGTGGACGAAGCGGCGAAGATACGTCTCCAAACATTGATTCACTTTCGCTCCGTCCGGCCGTCGGACTCCGGATGATATGACGAACTTTTGCACAACTTGGCGTCGGCAATGCGGAACAATTCATCCCAGAAGTTACAGGTGAAGATGCGGTCACGACGGACACCATTTTGGCGAGCAACCCATGATGCCGGTAGACTGAATGGAAGAAGGCCTCGGCCACATCAGTGGCTGTGAATGGGTGACGAAGAGGGATGAAATGTCCATACTTAGTGAGCATGTCGATCACCACGAGTATGCAGTTGTAGGATGAAGACAGAGGTAAGCCTTCAATAAAGTCCAAGGACACCACTTGCCAAGCTGAGTCCGGAGCAGGCAAAGGTTGGAGAAGGCCGGGCTTCTTAACACGTTCAGACTTGGACTGCTGGCAAATGGAACAAGATTGCACAAAAGCCTTGATAGCTGTTTTCATTGCAGACCAAGCGAAACAATGTTTCAGTCGAGCATAAGTCACAGGTACACCGGAATGACCACCCCAAGCCGAGCCATGGAATTCAGAGATCAATCGCTGCTGTAATTCTGAATTAGCACCCACCCAAATGCGTCCTTTGTAGCGTAAGAGACCAGACTGTAAGGTATAGTTGGGGACAGCAGCACCATCCAATGCCAATTTGGAGAGGAGTGAGGTGGAGAAAGTATCATCTACGTAACTATCCATAAGCGCATTTGTAGACCAAGTTGGAGCTACAAAATGTAGATTGAAAAAAGACAAAGCTGGCGGAGGAGATGGATGTCTAGACATAGCATCCGCAGCCCGATTGGTAGAACCAGCTCGGTAAACGATCTTGTACTGTAAACCGAGCAGCTTGGAGAACACACGTTGCTGCGGTGTGTATGCAACCTCTGATCACCCAACAGTGTCAAGCTCCGTTGATCAGTTAGGATTGTGAACTCCTGAAATTGCAGGTAAGAGCGCCACTGCTGAACTGCCAACAGGATGGCCATGAATTCCTTCTCGTATGTAGATAGACCTCGTGTCTTGGGTCCTAGAGCTTTACTGAGAAAGGCAATCGGGTGGCCGTCTTGCATGAGAACTGCCCCCACGCCATAGTCTGAGGCGTCCGTCTCAATGACGAAGGGCTTGGTGAAGTTGGGTAAAGCTAACACCGGGAGTTGCTCAATGCTGTCTTCAATGCTTGAAATGCGGACTCATGATCAGGGGGTCCAAACAAAGAGAACATGTTTCTTCAATAAAGCAGTTAGTGGCTTGGAAATGACACCGAAATGGCGGACAAAGCGCCTGTAGTAGCCAGCCAAACCCAAGAATGAGCGCAATTCCTTCACGGATGTGGGAGAAGACCAGGCTTCAATGGCAGCAAGCTTGGAAGGATCAGTACTAACGCCTTCGGCACTGATAACATGCCCGAGGTAAGCTATCTTGGTCTGGGCGAATGAACATTTGCTCATCTTCAAGGTCCACTGATCTCGGGCCAGTAACTGAAACACCGTACGGAGATGCTGCATGTGCTCCCTCATAAGTGCGCTGAATATCAAGATATCGTCGAAGAATACAAGGGCAAACTTGCGAAGACACGAGAGCGGTGTTGAGTTCATAGCGCCTTGAAACGTGCGGGTGCTCCCGTCAATCGAATGACATGACCTTGAACTCAAACTGCCCACAATGGGTTTGAAAGGCCGTCTTAAACTCTTCTCCTTCCCGCATGCGAATCTGGTGAAAACCAGCTTGAAGGTCCAATGTTGAAAAATATGCAGCTCCGGAAAGTTCATCCAATAGCTCTTCGATTATAGGGACAGGGTACTTGCCCTTCACTGTAATAGCATTGAGCTGACGGTAATCAATGCAAAACCGCCATGAACCGTCCTTTTTCTTCACCAGCAGGACTGGAGAAGCGAAGGCACTATTGCTGGGTTGGATAATCCCTTGGTGCAGCATATCATGAACCTGCTTCTCAATTTCGTTCTTCAGTATTGGGGCATATCTGTAAGGTCGGACAAACACAGGATGGGCACCAGGTATCAAAGGAATGGAGTGGTCACATGCCCTTGGGGGAGGTAAACCAACTGGTGGCTGAAAAATGTGCTCATATTCCTTCAGAAGTTGCTGTAATGCAGGATCGATGCGAGGTCGGAGATGCTGACTTGGAAGTTTCTTGCAGCAAACTGAGTTGAATTAAGGAGCCAACTGGCAAAGTAGGGTGACCGCCAAAGAACACCGCGAGAAAAGAGCCCTGTAAAGGAATCACCATCCACTGATGTGCCCAATCCACCTGCATAGGACTGAAGGACGACAACCAATCGAGCCCAAGTATCATGTCATAGCTGGATAGTGGCAATAATTTCAAATCAGAGACAAACTGATAACCTTGCACCGACCACAGAGCAGAAGGAATGTAGGAGTCGCAGATCAGAATATTGCCATTAGCAACCTGAACTTTCATTGGCTGTAGCAATGGTTGTATACCAGGAAGATTGTCAGCCACAGATGCACTGAGAAACGTATGGGAGCTACCAGAGTCAATAAGGATAGACAAGGCACGACCCTGAATTTCGCCTTGCAAACACAGAGTACCAGGGGAAGCAGTGCCCACTGACGTTGCGACTGGCAGGTGCATCATAATCTGGGAATCAGTTGGGGACTGAGGTTCGGGCTCACCTTCATCAGTGTAGTCTGGGAAGATGTCCAGAAGTTCTTGGACGAGATGGAGCTGAACAGTTTCGAACATTTGTGACCGCGAGCCCACTTGCCGCCGACGCATGCATAGCCCCCCGAGCACGCCCGTGATGATTCGAAGGGCCTTGAACTTGTCATCAATCAGAGGTCGTCTGCCATCTCCTTCCTGCCGTGGTGGTAGCGGCAAGGGAGGAGGGGTTGGCCACACCGGCTTCGAAGTTTGTACTCCATCATAATGCCTGAACGACCGCTTTTGTGCTCCCAGCGCCTCCTCCTGCAATTTGGCGAGAGTACAAGCAGTATCCAGAGTAGAAGGACGATGAACCAATAAAACAGCCTTAATGTCATCACGCAAGCCATCGATATAGCGGATGGATGTAATGGGCGATTGTGCGTGGTTTTGGAATAGGCCGTGAGCTCATCGACAAGTGGAAGGAACTGGTCATTGTACTCATCTACAGACCCAGTTTGGCGAAGCTGGAAGAAACGGCGAACCAACAACTCGTGTTCATCGCGTGCAAAGCATAACAGAAGTCGAGAGCAGAACTCTTGCCAGTCGACTGACTCCAACTCATCCTCAATGGCAGACAACCAACGCTTAGCATTGCCACGAAAATGCATAGTGGAGGCTTGTATCCATAACTCTGACTCTACCCGATACAGCTTGAAATAGTGAATGGCTTGTTTAATCCATAGTTTGGGGTGCTCACCATCAAAGCTTGGGAAATCGAATTTGGGTAGTTTAGAGTTGTGGTCACCACGGTAACTCCCATGGTGGGTGGACTCAGGGTGGAAGGGTGGAGGTGGATATGGGTGGATGGGATGCGGAGGCCGTGGCGGTGGTGGAAGGTGATGGTTGGGTGTAGGAGGCGGAGGCGGTGGTGGGCGAGGATAGTGTGATGCTCGTGGGAATGGACACGCAGAAGGAGGATTGTAGAAGAACGTACCCTGGTGATTTGGTGGCTGCAGAGTGGTGACCACTCCGTAGCCACCGACCGACGTGGTGCCCGCTGGGCGAGTTGGCCACGGTTCCTGCGGATGGGCGGGGCGGCCTCGGGGCCACCATGGAGACCCGTCTTTGGTCTCGCAGAGAGGAGGTGGTGACTCCCGCTTCATGGTTGGTGATGGAGGCGCGGTGCGCGTGCGTCGGAGAAGGCGGTGGAAGGCTGGAACATCGGCGGCGCCGCCGTCGGCGTGGACGGAGCGGGACGCCCGGCTTTAGAGCGGCATGGATGGGCGGCGCCATGGACACCGGGTCCCTCGGATGGACCGGCTACCATCGAGCGCTCCAGGAGCTTGGTAATCTTCCCGACCTCCGGTTTGGCCGGGCGAGAGAGGCCCGATCTACGCCCGCGGAGGTCATCGATGTCGATGTCGATCTTAGGGCGCCATTCGTCGAGCACCTTGCCAGCGTCCTCTAGGATGTCGAGGCGCGGGATGCGGCGAGGTTGTTCTGGTCCATCTTCGCCTCCATGGTGTCGGCGGCTCGAGACGCGCGCGATGCCGTCGAGCAGCAGCTTGTGAGTCGGATCCATGGCGCCGAGGTGTTTTTGGCGGCGGGTGAAGTGCCCGTGAGGCGCTGGCTCCGGTCGGCGGCGGCGCGGCCTGGCGGTGATTCGTAGGGCGAATTACGGGTTCATCGCTCAGTGCGCAGTGCAGGCGAACAGAATGAAGAGCCGACCAAATCTGCTTGAATCAAACCACCCGATGGGGAGCGTGTGCAGCGCAGAGGTTGGTGCGAGGGCGGTGTCTCTGATACCAGATGTGAGGAGCTAAGAAGGGAATCGAGAGATCGGACAGAGAATTGGGGAATTTCGGAAGAACAGACTTGGGGAAGAAGAAGAAGAGTAGTTGCGATAGCAGAGGAATATTAGAGTACGAGTTTAACTTGTCTGTTTTCGGATACCCTCCCCCACGGGGGTGCCTGGCTACTTAACGAATACAAGGCCGGAGCCAGAGAGCGCGTGCAAGCGCCTACACTTTCCACTGATGACCAAAGTATTTGGGATTCATCTTCTTGGGCCTTGGGGTCTTGGGCCGGCCTGCGGCATCTCCCTCGCTGGCCGGGTCAGATGGAGAGGAGCTGCTGACACACGGCCTTCTGCGAACTGTTCCGGTTGTGCGCGTCTCGTACGTGCGCAGCGATGGTTGCTGCCAATCGATTCTCGCTGCGCGTTGACGTGCGCAGGGGCCGTCGGGCGTCGGCGTCGGCGCCGGTGGCTGTACGTGGCCGCCTCCGCTGCTCGATCCGAAAGTCACAAAACTGACGGGCAGCGAGGAGGATTTTCGCGTGGTACGGGATGCGAACTGTTTGTGGCCGCCTGGGCCGCTCGATCCGAGAGTCCGAGAAAACTGACGGGGATGTTTCGCGTAGTTCTCCGCGTAAGGGAGGCGAGGGTCGTGCGGTACCATGGCGCCGTATCGGGCTATGCTCCACGACGTTTGGGAGCCGTGGTCTTGGTACGTGAGTGGCGCGCGTCGAACCAGTGAAACACTCTGTACCCTAAGGTTCGTCCCTCTCTGAAAACCATTGGATCGGATCATCGGCCGAATCTGACGGATGAGATCGCGACACGTGCCATACAATTTCTTCGCTCTTTTATAGTATAGATTAGGATAACTGATGTGATGTTAACTTTACCCCGATATGTAGCTGTTCCTCTGCAAAGCAAAAGTTCATACTTCTGTTTTGGTATTTTGGTATTATCAGTCATGCTAGCCAAAAACTCAATCAGGCATCAAATGTTCTATTTCACGACAAAAATCAATCAATGCCGATGGCGAAAAAAAGAATAATATAACATAGGCAGGAAGCAGTAGCGGCAGTATAGCACAACAATTTGTATAAGAACATATACTCCCTCTATTTCAAATTGTAGTTCACTTTTACTTTTTTAGATTAATTTATTTTTATTATGTATCTAGATATAGTGTATAATTAGGTGCATAATAAAATCAATGTATCTAGCAAAGCTAAAGTGAACTACAATTTGGAACGGAGAAGGTACTCGTTATTAAGGTTCTGAACCAAAAAATTAATCTATAAGTATCTGAAATTAAAAAAAAAAATTTGTTCAGATCACAACTTCTTTGTTCACAAACACATGTCCTAATCTAACTGGGTTGCAAATGGTGTCCACCATTTTTCTTCTGTTTTTGGTCCGCTCCTACATAGTACGGCTTCATACTGTGTCCATTTTTTCATGGATTTTGTTTTGAGCCACTCAAGATGTAATGCATCCTTTGTTCCTTTTGTCAGAGACGTAACCTGTTGTATTTTTTTTTCTTCTATACACTCCCTCATAAGCATAAAAACTAATAAAAATTGGAACTGGTGTCTCCCCATTATATATCTACGATGACTGGTGAGTGAGTCGTGGTCAGATCTTTGACTGGGTCAAAAATTGGAAAAAATAAGAAAATTGGACTTCCTTGCATACGCCGACATCCCACGCTCGCTCCTGCCCATCACGTAACCCACCCAGATCTCGTTCCATATGGCACTAAGACGACGTACCGGCACGGGCATTGCCCGGCCCAACCCCCCACCGTGCACGTGCCTAGCACGGCCTGCACGTATGGCAGTGCCTATGCCACCATTTCCGCCCATGGGGTGATCTAGGCACAGCATGGCTCCTCGGCTAGAGCCGTTGGATGCTGCAGCCCCACGCCTCCCAACAGTTGGATTCGCTTCGCTCAAAAAAGAAACAGTTCGATTCATCGGTGGAGGGGCGGCTATATAAGCCATGGAGCCGGCCCCTACCTTAACACTCCCTCATTTCCACCACAACTCTCTCTCTCTCTCTCTCTCTCTCTCTCTCTCTCTCTCTCTCTCTCTCTCTCTCATGTCATGATCTCCTCTCTGGCTCCGCTACGACAACTCCTCTCTTCTCACTCTCCGTCAGCGGCCTAAGCCACCGATGGCCGGCACCGGCACATGACACGACTCAGAAAACCCCTCTTCTTGAACTTGTCTCATCGATGTAGCCTCGTCCTCTCCTTTTCTTCTTCGTCTTAGTCTCCAGCAACCTCATCGGATGGCGGCTGCCCTAGTGCTACTGATTCGATTACATTGAGGAACCAGGGGCTCGGATCAGTGGTTGTCAAGGTAACCCTAGCCCTAACCTTTGATCAAAACTGACTAGAAGTTCTTGTGTAGCCGTGGAGCAGAACTGAGATGCCGGCAGCGGATGATGGCTAGCTCCGGCGGCGATATGGTTGAGGTCGGCAGCAATGACGAGAGGCAATTGTGCTGGTTGGCCAGAGATGAAGACGAGGAGGAGGACTTTGCGGGACGCCGAGGAGTTGTTCCACTGTAGTGCCATGCTCTGATTGATGTCGGTGATGATCATGGAGGGTCAGGAAACCACGACGTTGACAGCTCCAAAGATGGCGAGGAAGGATGTGGCTCTTATCTCTTTACCTCAGTAGCGTGGCAAGATTTTTAGAACCTCTACTTGAGGGTCCTAGGTCAGAAGCAGTCGGTCAGGTATTCAAGTAAATGCCTCTATATATTGCTCTAAAGAATACTTTGATTTGTCTGGGGTGGCACTGGTCACCTCATTCAGCATAGGGATAAATGTGCCCCGGTAGGCTTGAAAAAACTCGCATGTCTATTTTAAGTCTCATATCTCTTCCTAATGGTAGTATGCGTAATTGGGAGTATTGTCCTATACATGCGCATAATGAACTTGTTTGATTCCTTGCTAGGCCAGATGTTCCTATCAGCATGGATGAATCGGATGCATTTGAAGAGTACATTAGAACCAATTATAACCCTACATTTGTTCATGTTGATCTCTAGGCAAACCACCACTACAGGTATGGTTAAATTTTTCACTCATTGCAAAGCTAAAATTGTTCAGAATATGGTTAAATTTTTTTTTGTCATTTGTGTGTGTTTGACCTCTGATATTTGGTCTAGTAGTGCCAAAGAGAACTACCTTAGTGTTGTTGCTCATTACATTAACTCTGATTGGCAACTAGAGAAGAGGAGCGCTTGGTCTTGTGCTTATTGATGTGTCTCACAATGGAAAAAATATTGGTGATCATATTATGTCTATGCTTAGTCTGTGTTGTTACTTTAGACATTGCATCATCTAATGCTTCTACCATGCTTAGACTTAGGCCTGTGTTGTCTAAATATCTTGGTATTGAGGTTGTTAATGATCCACAAAATGACAATGCAGTTAATTCTTTGTTCTTGCATCACCGTTGTGCATGTCATATTATTAATCTAATTGTTAAGGAGGCACTAGCCTTTGATTGAAACATTTTGAATTGCAATACCATTCTTAAACTCATCTAACAAGAGAATTGCTGCATATAAAATCATTGCATTGCCACTAGTGTTAGGTCTAGAAAATTTCAGATAGACATGGAGATAAGGTGGAATTCTACATATCTTTGGCTACATTTGTTTCCACATAGAATGTCATTCACTACTTTCATGCATGCTCATATCCGAGACCGGAAGGTGATCCATTGCTTTTAACCATGTCATTATTTATTCGTGGTTAGTGCTTACAAGGGATTTGGCATTACTTTTTATTTTTCTATATGTTAATTTTATTAACTAGTTCATCAACCCGTGCTGCCGCACGGGTTAGAATCCACATGGATTTTGCTCCACTTTGCCCGACTAGGGTTAGACTCAGTCACACCATCATGGGTGGTAGACCACTCCCTCGAGGAGCTTACATACCTACGGAGGGACGAGGTTGGTCTGGCCAAGACCGGGACATATGTGAATTTGTTCAGTAAGTGCTGAAGGACTTCCACCCGGTTGGACGATAACAACAATTCCGCCACACACCGCCTCAAGACCTTTAGGGCATGTACAGCGGGTGTTGCAGCCGTCGTCTCACGATGGAAATTTTGCAAATATCCCCGCTCGCGAGGAGAGAGAGAGCGAGCTGTTGTCTCGCGAGATGACAGCAAGCGGCTCGTGCTCCCAGGCGGACTCGACCGCTGGGTTGGCATTATCTGGCCGTCGGCTTGAATCGGCGGCGCGTGCGGATCCAGGTGTCTTGCGGGAATCGATCGCACCAAAAATCGAAGCCGTCTTCTTCCCTTCATCCTCACCAGCGGGCGACAAGCGGCGAGAAGGCGGCAGCACCCGGCCTGTCAGCGGGGCAAGCAGGGCAAAGCGGCACGGGATGGGCGGGCTTGGCACTGGTCGCATGGCGTGGGCGGGCGTGGCGGACCGCCGCCGCTGTCATCCCCCTAGCGGCCATAGCATTCCTCCCAGCGGCCACACGGTCATAATCGACATCGCCCAGGCCGTGCTGTGCTCTGCTCTGTAACGTGAAGAGGAAGAAGAGATGGGTAAAATTATAATTTTATTTCACTATCGGGGTTCCTGATGCAAAAGAGTCAGAGAAAGAATTTTAGATCCCGGTCTGGTTGGTTTTGGGAAAGTCTAGGTCCCCGATGAAAAAGTTTTTCTTGTTTTTCTTTTCCTGTTTATCGGCTGAATCTTGTTTCATTTAATTCATAAAAATTTATACAAAAATCGTAAACTAGCAAATGTGTTAATTTTGATTCTCATGGGTGTGAACTCATCGGTTACCTACATATAATATATGATTTTTGTTGAAGGATTTATTTGTATCAATTAGCAACACGATGGTATATACAAATGTTACTCATGATTGATCATGGCTATATAGAAGCATTAAATGATATGTAGAGAGCCAAACAGATGCGGTAGCTGTCGTGTGGGTTGTATGATTTGTCTATTTAGCCGCCCTGTGTTGTAAATTTCAAGAACTTGCAGACAACAGCGGTCTCACGGTTCATGCCCTTACTAAGCGAGTGCCGAAGAAGGTTGGCTCTTCATTAATTCATCATCCTCCCAAGAAGCTTTCATAGGCTCATTCCACACTCCCACTAGGAAGTAGCTCAGAGTCACTCTCAAAGTACCTGCTGCATCCGAGGGTCCACCAATGCCATATGTGTCATGAGTCTCATGACAAAAGGCCTTTGACAGTCTCTTCGACGTTAAGTTGGCTGGATCAAACAATGAAGCACTAGACACACTCTTCGCGGATGGCGGAAAAGGCTCGTCCAAGCTGTAGCGGAGACGCAAGGCCACTTAGTCGGTGAAACCGCTATGTTTATATCATTTGTTTTCATTTGTGTAATTTTGAGACTACAGTTTGCATGCTAGAAGGGCGACTCCTCGCAGATTCGTCAACCCCCAAGCGGTCGGAGTTCCCACTAGCAAGTGGCTCACTACTCGAAGCCTCTCTCGATTACCAGCTTCCAAGGGTCCACCGAAGCGATGTGTGCCTGCACAAAAGGCCTGCATTAGGCTATGAAATGCCATGTTGACTGCGTCTAATATCAAAGCACTAACTTGTTTTCACCGACAACGAAAAGGCTCGTGCATAGTATTTAGCGTACTGTGATATGTGTGTAAGTGAATTGCCTGTGTGTATAATTGTTTGATATACAAGTGTTTGCTGCGTTGACTTCCATGCGTGTTAGTAGTGAGTATGATTAATAACATTTTGTACTGCATGTAATCTACTACACCTATGTAGAGAACCCCCATTAGTGAGTTCTCTAGACATGCCACCCTCAGCAGCCCCACTAAGAGCATGACGTCTAGTGGCGGCCCCACTGTTTGAACTAACTAAAAAAATGTTATAACTCACAAACCAAAAAACCAAATTAAGTTTCAATTACACCATTGAATTCATTTTAATAAAATCTTCAAAACAAGATCTCATACGGATATATTTTGATAAAATTACAGGTGGACCATACTGATGGTAGTTGGTATAGAGTAATGTAAAAAAATAACAAAAAAAAAAGAATGAAGAAGGGAATAAAAAGAAAGAAAAAGAATAGAAGGGTGATAGTAATATTCTAACTCATAGATTTCTCCTTCATACTTGCGACAACCCTCGGGAATATAACGCATGAAGGATGAAGTTAAAGAGATTAACTCATGTACTAAAGATTTCTTCAAATAAATTATTATATATGTTCTCGTCAAAAAACAATTATTTATATATATGTTTTACTACATTACCAGAAGATGTCACCGTCCAACATATCTAAATATTCCCATTCAATATTGGTTTAGCTTAGAGTTTAAACGTAAGATTAAATAATCTTTATGCCAATGAATATATACTCTGTTTCATACATTTAAGTTCTTCGTTACTAACTCTGTTTCTAACCTACACAAAGTAATTCTTTTCAATAGCTAATTGTGATCCGATTTCGGTGATTACAATTCAATCTTTAACAGTACCCCCTTCCTACCCGCGGCAACGCTGGGAGTCCCCTAATGTATATTACGATTCATAACTTTTGGATCATCAACTCTACATGAGCCCCCTGTAACGCCCCGGCTGGAAACACACCGGGGGCTACCCCTCAACACATTCACTAAGACTAAAACAAACCTATATGTAAAAGATTACGCTTTTGTAAATGAAAAGTGAGTACTTGTGATGATGGTGCTACTCCCAGTTCCCATGCAAGCCGTGATGGTTTAACACCTTAAAACCAAATGAACACAAGAGTGAGTGAAACACTCAAAAAGTACAATAGAACCAAAATAACGAAATAACCGAACGTCAATTAAATAGTAGTTTCCGTGCGAAGCGGACAGCACTTGAATACTCCTTAGCATTTTACCGGTAAAGCCGAGCAAGTGGGGCTAGCACTTACTCACAGGAACTTGAATACAAGAACAAATTGCACCTCCGGATAAACCGCACTTGAATTGAATGTAAATGAAAACTTCGAAACTTGAATCTCATGAACTGGAAACTTGAATGTGAACCAGAAATATAATACTTGAATATTGGAAAGCTAGAAAACTCGAATATTAGGCGTAAAAAGCGGCTTAAAGATTCGTCATGCACTTGCCTTTAGCGATGCAAAAGTGCTCCGAGATCGGGTTGGGTCCTGCTATCTAGTTCACCACCACCCAAGGCTAGACCGGCATGCAACAAGTCACGGACTCCTTCCCTGGGCTGATCCCCATGGCCTCCTCCCTTGCCGTACACCACTAGGATAGGTCGCAGCGTGGGCAGAAGGCAGCAACCCCTGATGCGTGAATATGCGTAGCAGCGCCGAAGCTGCTGGAGATGGATAGCGCGACGCAGAAGAGAGGTGCGAGCCGAACGAGACCGTAGCAGCGAGGCTTGGAGACGCGGCGCCGCGGATTAGGTAGTGGCGGCGTTGGATTGGGGCAAAAAGGGACCGAGCGGTGGCGGCTTTCTGGAAGGAGCCGGAAGATGAAAGAAAGTTTTTTTTTTTCCAATGAACAGAGGAAAATAGATTACCCTAAGCCACATCCAACGGTCCACGCTTAATGACTCGCTAAAAACTCCTTCGGTCTCCAATTGAAACAAGTTAGTAGTCAAACAAATTCGTTTCGACGAGATCTACGCAATCACGGTCTCTCGATTGCCCATACGACTTATGATTCAAAAAGTCAGATTTTTCAGCCTATCTTTAGTTCGCCCGGTCAACATGAATATTATTTTATTTGTATTTTTTAAACCAGGGTGTTACATTCTTCCCTCCTTCAAATGAATTCGTCCTCGAATTCTTTTACCCTTGAAAGGAATAGACATCAACAAACCGAGTTGCTTACCAGATGAGAAGAACTCCGGGTACTTCTCCCGCTTAAAGAAATCTCGTCCCGAGATTTTGGAGTGACAAAACATGTGAGATAAGTAACGGAAAAGGAAATGTGTCACACACATTGACTTGCAATAAGTTCACGAAACGTCAAGAGTTGATCACAAGATCACAACCTCGACCAAGGCGATTACAACAACATTTAGGGTTTGTGGAAATTCAGGAGAAGCACGGATATGGATTTCCAAAAGAGGTTCCAAGGAGAGCGAAAGCACATTAATTGCAGCTATAATGGATCATGACCTCGAACCGCGATTACAGCGAGCGTCCAGCAGTAACTTCCTATGGTTGCGATCCATAGGAGACCCCAGATTTCGGCGCTGTATCATGGTCATGGATCATGGTACCACCATAGAGTACAATTACAATAGCTTTCAGCCAACACATGTTGGTTATCAATTTCAAAGAATAGCATGTGTCGATCTAAGAAATCAAGAATTAGTCGCTTTTTTTTTTTTTTTTTTTTTGATTTGGCATAGTAAGTGAGTGCATCCGTAACTTCCCCAAGGACTAGGAGCTTATGGAGCGAGGATCATCAAAGGAAAATCATTAGCTAAACCTTGTTCAAGATGAGATCTACTACAACAGGACAACTATAACGAACCATAGCTGCTCCCAGAATATAAGGAGGAAATTTTAAGAACCAGATTATTTCATCCTTTTATACATGATATGAGATATGCTCGTCCTATATGGCTTCACAACGTTAAGAGTATAATAAAGGTACCATAAACAATTCAGTAATATATGAAAAAAAACAATCAGCTGAAACACAAAAGCAATGCAATCCATGCAACCCAATCCAATAGTGCAAAAGTGTGTCATTTTAAAACTTATTTTCCGAGAATCTATAACCTGCTCTGGTACCAAATGTAACGCCCCGGCTGGAAACACACCGGGGGCTACCCCTCAACACATTCACTAAGACTAAAACAAACCTATATGTAAAAGATTACGCTTTTGTAAATGAAAAGTGAGTACTTGTGATGATGGTGCTACTCCCAGTTCCCATGCAAGCCGTGATGGTTTAACACCTTAAAACCAAATGAACACAAGAGTGAGTGAAACACTCAGCAAGTACAATAGAACCAAAATAACGAAATAACTGAACGTCAATTAAATAGTAGTTTCCGTCCGAAACGGACAAAGACTTGAATACTCCTTAGCATTTACGGTAAAGCCGAGCAAGTGGGGCCAAAGCTTTACTTACTCGAGGAACTTGAATACAAGAACCAATTGCACCTCCGGATAAACCGGCACTTGAATTGAATGTAAATGAAAACTCGAAACTTGAATCTCATGAACTGAAACTTGAATGTGAACCAGAAATATAATACTTGAATATTGGAAAGCCGAAAACTCGAATATTAGGCGTAAAGCCGGGCTAAAGATTCGCCATGCACTTGCCTTAGCGATGCAAACGGTGCTCGAGATCGGGTTGGGTCCTCGCTATCTAGTTCACCACCACCCGTGCTAGACCGCATGCAACAAGTCACGGACTCCTTCCCGTGCTGATCCCCATGGCCTCCTCCCTTGCCGTACACCACACGTGATAGGTCGCAGCAGCCAGGCGTAAGGCAGCAACCCCAGATGCAGATCGAATGCGAGCAAGCGCCGAAGGGCCGGAGATGGATAGCGGGCGACGCAGAAGAGAGGTGCAGAGCCGAAATCAGAGACCGTAAAAAGCGGCTTTGAGACGCGGGCGCCGCGGATTAGGTAGTGGCGTGCGCTGGATTGGGGCAAAAAAGGCCGGAGCGGTGGCGGCGCCTCGAAGGAGCCGGAAGATGAAAGAAAGTTTTTTTTTTTCCAATGAACAGGAGGAAAATAGATTACCCTAAGCCACATCCAACGGTCCACGTTTAATGACTCGCTTAAAACTCCTTCGTCTCCAATTGAAACAAGTTAGTAGTCAAACAAATTCGTTTCGACGAGATCTCACGCAATCACGGTCTCGATTGCCCATACGACTTATGATTCAAAAAGTCAGATTTTTCAGCCTATCTTTAGTTCGCCCAAGTCAACATGAATATTATTTTATTTGTATTTTTAAACCAGGGTGTTACATTCTTCCCTCCTTCAAATGTAATTCGCCCTCGAATTCTTTACTCCTTGAAAGGAATAGACATCAACAAACCGAAGTTGCTTACGGTGATGAGAAGAACTCCGGGTACTTCTCCCGCTTAAAGAAATCTCGTCCCGAGATTTTGGAGTGACAAAACATGTGAGATAAGTAACGGAAAAGGAAATGTGTCACACACATTGACTTGCAATAAGTTCACGAAACGTCAAGAGTTGATCACAAGATCACAACCTCGACCAAGGCGATTACAACAACATTTAGGGTTTGTGGAAATTCAGGGAGAAGCACGGATATGGATTTCCAAAAGAGGTTCCAAGGAGAGCGAAAGCACATTAATTGCAGCTATAATGGATCATGACCTCGAACCGCGACACAAATGAAGGCCCAAAGAAGAACTTCCTATGGTTGCGATCCATAGGAGACCCCTGATTTCGGGCCAGTATCATGGTCATGGATCATGGTACCACCATAGAGTACAATTACAATAGCTTTTCAGCCAACACATGTTGGTTATCAATTTCAAAGAATAGCATGTGTCGATCTAAGAAATCAAGAATTAGTCAGGTTTTTTTTTTTTTGTATTGAATTGGCATAGTAAGTGAGTGCATCCGTAACTTCCCCAAGGACTAGGAGCTTATGGAGCGAGGATCATCAAAAGGAAAATCATTAGCTAAACCTTGTTCAAGATGAGATCTACTACAACAGGACAACTATAACGAACCATAGTCGCTGCCCAGAATATAAGGAGGAAATTTTAAGAACCAGATTATTTCATCCTTTTTATACATGATATGAGATATGCTCGTCCTATATGGCTTCACAACGTTAAGAGTATAATAAAGGTACCATAAACAATTCAGTAATATATGAAAAAAACAATCAGCTGAAACACAAAAGCAATGCAATCCATGCAACCCAATCCAATAGTGCAAAAGTGTGTCATTTTAAAACTTATTTTCCGAGAATCTATAACCCGCTCCGGTACCAAATGTAACGCCCCTGGAAACACACCGGGGCTACCCCTCAACACATTCACTAAGACTAAAAACAAACCTATATGTAAAAAGATTACGCTTTTTTGTAAATGAAAAGTGAGTACTTGTGATGATGGTGCTACTCCCGCCCCCATGCAAGCCGTGATGGTTTAACACCTTAAAACCAAATGAACACAAGAGTGAGTGAAACACTCGCAAGTACAATAGAACCAAAATAACGAAATAACCGAACGTCAATTAAATAGTAGTTTCCGCCTGAAACGGACAGCACTTGAATACTCCTTAGCATTTATGCGGTAAAGCCGAGCAAGTGGGGCCAGCACTTACTCACAGGAACTTGAATACAAGAACCAATTGCACCTCCGGATAAACCGGCACTTGAATTGAATGTAAATGAAAACTCGAAACTTGAATCTCATGAACTGGAAACTTGAATGTGAACCAGAAATATAATACTTGAATATTGGAAAGCCGTAAAACTCGAATATTAGGCGTAAAGCCGGAAGCAAAGATTCGTCATGCACTTGCCTTAGCGATGCAACGGTGCTCCGAGATCGGGTTGGGTCCCGCTATCTAGTTCACCACCACCCCAGGCTAGACCGGCATGCAACAAGTCACGGACTCCTTCCCGGTGCTGATCCCCATGGCCTCCTCCCCTTGCCGTACACCACCGTGATAGGTCGCACAGGCGTAAGGCAAAGCAACCCCTGCATGCAGAATGTGCGCAGTAGCAGCGCCGAGCCGCTGGAGATGGATAGCGGCGACGCAGAAGAGAGGTGCGAGCCGGAACGTAGACCGTAAGCGGCCGAGGTTTGGAGACGCGGCGCCGTGATTAGGTAGTGGCGTGCGTTGGATTGGGGCAAAAAGGACGGAGCGGTGGCGCGCCCGAAGGAGCCGGAAGATGAAAGAAAGTTTTTTTTTCCAATGAACAGGGAGGAAAATAGATTACCCTAAGCCACATCCAACGGTCCACGCGTTTAATGACTCCGCTTTTAAAACTCCTTCGGTCTCCAATTGAAACAAGTTAGTAGTCAAACAAATTGTTTTGACGAGATCTACGCAATCACGGTCTCCGATTGCCCATACGACTTATGATTCAAAAAGTCGATTTTTCAGCCTTATCTTTAGTTCGCCCCAATCAACATGAATATTATTTTATTTGTATTTTTAAACCAGGGTGTTACATTCTTCCCTCCTTCAACAGAATTCGCCCTCGAATTCTTTTACTCCTTTGAAAGGAATAGACATCAACAAACCGAAGTTGCTTACCGATGATGAGAAGAACTCCGGGGTACTTCTCCGCTTAAAGAAATCTCGTCCCGAGATTTTGGAGTGACAAAACATGTGAGATAAGTAACGGAAAAGGAAATGTGTCACACACATTGACTTGCAATAAGTTCATTTAAACGTCAAGAGTTGATCACAAGATCACAACCTCGACCAAGGCGATTACAACAACATTTAGGGTTTGTGGAAATTCAGGAGAAGCACGGATATGGATTTCCAAAAGAGGTTCCAAGGAGAGCGAAAAGCACATTAATTGCAGCTATAATGGATCATGACCTCGAACCGCGACACAAATGAGCGTCCAGCAAAGTAACTTCCTATGGTTGCGATCCATAGGAGACCCCGTGATTTCGGCGCCAGTATCATGGTCATGGATCATGGTACCACCATAGAGTACAATTACAATAGCTTTCAGCCAACACATGTTGGTTATCAATTTCAAAGAATAGCATGTGTCGATCTAAGAAATCAAGAATTAGTCGCTTTTTTTTTTTTTTTTTGTATTGAATTGGCATAGTAAGTGAGTGCATCCAGAACTTCCCCAAGGACTAGGAGCTTATGGAGCGAGGATCATCAAAGGAAAATCATTAGCTAAACCTTGTTCAAGATGAGATCTACTACAACAGACAACTATAACGAACCATAGCTGCGCCCCCGTAATATAAGGAGGAAATTTTAAGAACCAGATTATTTCATCCTTTTATACATGATATGAGATATGCTCGCCCTATATGGCTTCACAACGTTAAGAGTATAATAAAGGTACCATAAACAATTCAAGAATATATGAAAAAACAATCACTTGAAACACAAAAGCAATGCAATCCATGCAACCCAATCCAATAGTGCAAAAGTGTGTCATTTTAAAACTTATTTTCCGAGAATCTATAACCTGCCTGGTACCAAATGTAACGCCCCTACTGAAACACACCGGGGCTACCCCCTCAACACATTCACTAAGACTAAAACAAAACCTATATGTAAAAGATTACGCTTTTGTAAATGAAAAGTGAGTACTTGTGATGATGGTGCTACTCCCGCCCCATGCAAGCCGTGATGGTTTAACACCTTAAAACCAAATGAACACAAGAGTGAGTGAAACACTCAGCAAGTACAATAGAACCAAAATAACGAAATAACTGGAACGTCAATTAAATAGTAGTTTCCGTCTGAAACGGACAGCACTTGAATACTCCTTAGCATTTACCGGTAAAGCCGAGCAAGTGGGGCCAGCACTTACTCACAGGAACTTGAATACAAGAACCAAATTGCACCTCCGGATAAACCGGCACTTGAATTGAATGTAAATGAAAACTCGAAACTTGAATCTCATGAACTGGAAACTTGAATGTGAACCGTAAATATAATACTTGAATATTGGAAAGCTAGAAAAACTCGAATATTAGGCGTAAAGTCGAAGCAAAGATTCGTCATGCACTTGCCTTAGCGATGCAACGGTGCTCGAGATCGGGTTGGGTCCCGCTATCTAGTTCACCACCACCCAGGCTAGACCGCATGCAACAAGTCACGGACTCCTTCCCGTGCTGATCCCCATGGCCTCCTCCCTTGCCGCGTACACCACCGGGATAGGTCGCAGCGTGGGGGCGAAGGCAGCAACCCCGCATGCAGGAATGTGCGCAGCAGCGGCCGAGCTGCTGGAGATGGATAGCGGCGACGCAGAAGAGAGGTGCAGAGCCGAGCAGAGACCGAAGCGGCCGAGGCTTGGAGACGCCGGGCGCCCCGTGATTAGGTAGTGGGCGTGCGTTGGATTGGGGCAAAAGGACGGAGCGGTGGCGGCGCCCCTGGAAGGAGCGGGAAGATGAAAGAAAGTTTTTTTTTTCCAATGAACAGGAGGAAAATAGATTACCCTAAGCCACATCCAACGGTCCACGTTTAATGACTCCGCTTAAAACTCCTTCGGTCTCCAATTGAAACAAGTTAGTAGTCAAACAAATTGTTTTCGACGAGATCTCACGCAATCACGGTCTCTCGATTGCCCATACGACTTATGATTCAAAAATTCAGATTTTTCAGCCTATCTTTAGTTCGCCCAATCCAACATGAATATTATTTTATTTGTATTTTTAAACCAGGGTGTTACACCCCCATAGCTAAATATGGGTGCCCAGACCAAAATCCAACTCCAACAGGGCCCACACTAGCGACCCAAAATTTGTTGGGTCAATAACAAACACCCTAAAGCCAACCAATTTGATGGCTGATCTCCGTGCCCCCAAATTTCCTACGGTCTTCTCCCCGACGCCAACCCCCGCCTCCACTTCACCAAATGCGTTGCTTTTCTAAAACCTCCCAGCTCGCTAGCTAGTGGCAATGGCACACCTCCTCCCCGTCGGCGCGCTTCCCTAGCCAGGTGAGCACGCCGCTCCCGTCGCACCTCCATGGTCGGGCGGCCATGGCGCACTTGCTTGCCGCCGTAGCGCTGCCCCAGCCCACGAGAGCTTCCATGCTCACGGGCATCCATGGCGCACTGCCGCCACCAGCGCTCTTCCCTAGCCCGCGTGAGCGCCGCTCCGCCATGCCTACATGCTGTGGCGGCCATGGCGCACCGCTTGCCGGGCCGCACGCCGCCCGCCCCAGCGTGAGCCCTTCATGCTCATAGGCGTGCATGGCGCACCTGCCGCTGCCAGCGCTCTTCCCTAGCCCACACGAGCCGCTGCCCGTCATGCCTCCATGCTCGCGCGGGCGGCCATGGGCGATCCGCTTGCCGCCGGTGCTCTACCCTAGCCCGCACAAACGCAATGCTCCACTTCTCGTGACTGAGCCCCGGTCTGCTCGTCGCCCTGATCTTGCCTCTAGGTACAGGCGCCCGATGCCAACAGGATTTGGCTGCTCTGGTGTGTACACGGTGGATAAGGGAAGAAAGGCATGACTCAATGACATGTGGGTCCCCCATGTCATTGTCTATTGACATGGATTTTGGGGGTTTTGTTTGGGGGCTATTGTTGAGCGGAAAAAAATAAAATAGGGGTGAGCACCAAATAGAAAAATAGGGGCCTGATTTGGAGGTTACTGTCGGAGTTGCTGGGAATCGCTTGATTGTAAATTTTTATGTAAGTAACATGAAATGGAAGAGATAGAATGTCTCCATGGAAAACAAACGAGCTACTTGCCTCGGTCAAGGCCGAGCGGTGGCTTCTATCTTCTCGGCAATATTTTTTTTTTTCTATTTCTGTAGGTTACTTTATTTATTTAAAATTTCAAAAAAAAAAAAAAAATCAACAATACTCTGTAGGGCATACATGAACACACGCTCGCTGATCCTATTTCTCATTAAGCGGAAGTTTCACTTTTTTTTAGTGCCCGAGGGAAAGTGATATTTGACTGCTAATTAGTAATTAAGGTGCAAATTTATCTACCTATCGTGGGATGTATTGTTTTCTGCGGTAACGACGTAAGAATGGCATGTTCTGAGTGTTCAGTCAACTTAAGTATGGCTTTGATATCATATTTATTAATGTTGTCCAAGTTTATGGATTTTTGTTCCAACGCACAGTGTGATTTATAGTGTCAGTTCATTCATATGTCATGGTTTATATTTGAACTCTCAATATGGAGATGCATATAAACATTTTTCTCCATTCCTTAATTAGATGTGTTACCTTGCATTTATAGTGTGTTTTTTTTCAAATCTTTGTTGTTTGGTGAAACTTATATTTCATTTTAAGAAACGAAACAGGACATCTAAAAGAAGCAAGAGGAGGGAAGGCCTTCAAATGAGTAAAGAACAAAATTATGGCGAGCTATTCCTTTCAACCAATTTTTATATTGTTGTGTTTTTAATGATACTCATATTCCTCCGCAGATTATTTAGGTTAACGTCATTATTTAGCTTCTTATAAAGTTGTCTGATGTACGTAACTTGAATTACCTAATGTTGATTTTTGCAATTTACAAAAAATTCTGACCCATTTTGGTAATATATATTAAATATAACATTAATTGGTTCAATAAATGAAAGAACTGTACGTACTTTTCAAACACGTTTGCTATCATCTAAAGCCTATTTCTGCAACTAATGCTACACTAACAGATTTGCATGCAAAAGGAGGATGATCACATCTCGGGTTCTGACCATGCAATTGCAAGTCCCATTTAGAATGAGGTAGATAATCTCCAGTTATATACTTATATGAGTGATGTTGACAACAAAATTTTGTTTATTAATCTTTTACGTAGACAATATAGAAAAATATTATTATTATTTGTTCAAAAAATGAATTGACATCTCAAAAGTTTTATGGTTATTGCTTGATATTGCATAATTGTTTTTAAACACGTGCGTGTCGCACGTGCTTTTCTACTAGTTTATTTAAAATTTCAAAAATAAAAAAATCAACAATACTCGACAACAGTGTACTGTATGGTCGTAGCATATGAACGGAACAACTAATTAATCGTCTCAACAACAGTGTACTTATGTGGTTGTAGCATATGAACGGAACAACTAATCCTCTCGTCTATCGAAGCAACGTATCCACACTAACAGCTCCACAGCGTTTTCTCGTCTTCCCAAGCGAGTCTCCTCGGCTCCTCATCTAGATCGATAAAAGCCCGGCCTCCTCATCCATATATACCACGGGCAGTCACCAGCAACGTATAGCGCACCTCGTTGCATCCACTAGATCCATCATCGCCATTGCTGCTGTTCTCTAGAGCACACAAGCCCGGGGTCTATGGCCACCTCACAAGCTGCGTCGTCCGGCACCGCTGCAGCAGTTGGCGGCACTGCAAACGCCATCCGCGAGACCATTGTTGGGTCGCACGTGATGGAAATCAAGGGTTTCTCCGGAACCAAGGATCTTGGCGTCGGCAAGAACATCAAATCTAGTACCTTCAATGTCGGAGGACATGAATGGTACATCGAGTGCTATCCGTGCGGTGACGACGAGAAGAACGCTGGTTGTGTATCCCTCTTCCTGTGCCTCTCTGCTCCAAAGGAACAAGTCGAGGCAAAATGCGAGTTCCACGCTCTGGTGGATGATCATGATGTTCCTGATTTTCTAGCCATCTTCAAGCACACCTACAACGCTGAGAATTCATGGCAAATTGGTATTGTCAGTCCCAGGAAAAGGGTGGAACTGGAGTCGGTCCTCCAGGACGATTGTCTCCAGCTCGGATGTTTTGTGCGTATTGTGAGGGGGTTTCCTGTTGTGCGTGTGCCACCGTCGGACCTCCATCGACCTCTCAGTGACCTTCTTGCTAGCGGAATGCCTGGAGATGTGGCGACGATTCAGGTCGGCGGGGAGTTCTTCACCGTTCACAGGTGCATATACTTTACATATACTCTCGCTGCACGATCGTTCCTCGGTTTTCATCTGTGAAGTTTTTCTTTTTATTTTTTCGACTGATCGCGGAACTAAAATAGTATTTTTCTGCATCCATATATGTCTATTCTGTACGATACAACTAGAGGACTACAAGGCTGCTCTACCCACGTGGCTGCGTCTACAACATCGGCCGCCAGCGCTAGCACCGTACCGACCATGTCCTGAGAACGTGGCCGGGTCGCACGTACTGACGATCGATGGGTACTCCAGTGCCAAGAAGATATTCAGCCCGGGGTACTACATCGAATCCGAAGGCTTCGTCGTCGGAGGGCGCCTCTGGAATCTGCAATTGTTCCCAAATGGCGAAAAAGATCATGATACCAACTGCTTAGCCGTATCTCTCTATTACGCTGAAAGTGAAGATGAAATAGTGAAGGTGGAATTCCAGTTCACCCTGCTCACCCTTGAGAGAGGGATAATATCATCGACCCCATACTGCTATGCTTTCTCAGGAACAAACGATACATGCTGCTGCTATTTTCCTTTTACTGTGGAGCCAAAATCTTCGCTTCTTCTTGGGGACAGTTTCCATGTCAAGTGTGATGTCACCGTCGTCAAAGAGATCACTCCAATGCGGCAGCCAGACCTGCACCGCACTTCGGTGGCCTCCTGGCAAGCCAGGTGGGAACCGATGTCACATTTGAAGTCAGCGGCAACCTATTCCAAGCGCACAAGGTGGTGCTCGCCGCCGTTCCTCGGCCTTCATGGCCGAGTTCTTCAGATCTGGGAGGGATAACACTCCTACTACCACTCGTGTGCGCATCGATGACATGGAACCCGGTGTGTTCAAGGCTTTGCTCCATTTCATCTACACCGACACTCTGCCTGAGGTGCCCGATGGTGATGACAGGATCGTGATGGCTCAGCGCCTGCTTGTGGCCGCAGATCGGTATGCCATGGAGAGGCTCAAGTTGATCTGCAGCGACATGCTTTGCAGCTATATGAACGATGCACCAACGGTAGTTGTTGCTACGCTGGAGCTGGCAGACAAGCATGGCTGCTGCAGGCTCAAGGAGGTGTGCATGAAACTCCTCAAGGGCCACTTCAACATGGTCACTCCCTGAAGTCCTGAATACCTTGATGGCGCGTTCAGTTTGATGAGGCAAAGGCGTGTTGCTATCTCTGTTCTATTCTAAGTGCTAGTACTGCATAATTTTCTTTTGACATTTTGTTGTCAATTTATCAATTCTAAAAACCTACATTTTGTAATCACTTGCAGTCATATAATTAATATGTCAGCCAATGCTATGTTCGACAAGGTTGTGCCATGATCTATGTTATCTTTTATTCATGGATAGTGCTAGTAGGGCATAAATGGGGTGCGTATTTTGGCATTTATCCTATGTATGTAGCAGCAGGCCCCTCCTACCCTACTATGAGGCTTTTTAACGAGTTGAACTTAGCATGTAGCAGCAGGATGAATCCTATGTTATGTTCATCTTTTATTATTTGTTCTACTAGTATAGTAATACTAGTTAAATGCCCGTATGCGTGCTACGGGATAATAAAAATTTTATATGGAAAAATATGGATCGCATGATAAGGTGACAATACCATGAAATTAAACAATGATATTAAAGTGACATTTAATCCAAACAAGTTTTATGAAAGTAACACAATCAATCATACATATAACACCTCCATATAGAGTCGGATAAACCATTTGGAAGTACCTAGGAATATCAACAAATATGGTCAGATCTGAATAAAAAAGGCAGCATACTAAACATATAGTCAGATGGCACTAAATTAGCTTCTCACCACAACGAGGCTCAGGAAGGCACCATCACAAATAGTGACAGAGATTGACCTAAACCGAGCAGGGGACAACCATTAAAGGACAACTATATTTGCTCAATCCTAATATATAAATTTTAAGCCTTATTATCTCATCTCTTTCTCTTTGGTCTGTGGTCACCAATTGAGATAATAGGCAAACCCTGAATGAAAAAGTTCAAAGCTATTCTTGTGGGCAGCATTTTATAAAATAATGCATCTAAACAAGATATGCATGCCAAATCAATGTCACTGCAAAGCTAGAAACAATAACAGTTTATGGATCTATCTTGACCAGGATATACCAAATAAAAAAAGAATATGGCCATAAATAAATAAATTGAATAAATGGTGCATATAATAAATTTCACCACACAATAATTTATATCGTTCTGAGATATATACAAATGGAAACTTTAATGACTATCATTCATAGTACCAAAATTTTGCCCTAGGAAGCATCAGCCAATTGTTGTTATTATTCATGAACCAAAATTATAAGAACATCCAAATAGTTAATACATAGTGTTTGTTTGCTGCAAGATCTATGCAGTGAAGAATAAACTTGGGGGTCTCCACTGCATTTTCATACATTCAATCAAGATAAAGTAGTTTAACTGTGTGCTCGCCTATACTAAGAATATGCTTGTTTGTGGTGAATATATGTACAAGAGTACTCTATACATTTAAGCAATGTTTAACAACCAGACCTAGTGGCACGAGAGATTGATCTGCCAAAATTCACCTCTACATTCGCTATGGTACGCTCACTGGAAATCAAAATGTGGTGCACTGAGGTCGTATTCTCACTTCATTTTTTTAAACCACAAGTAAATGAAACTACAATGGGGCAGCACCAGCAAACCTATAAATAAATAGAATGGAAGTTCACACAAAAAAAAAATTGTACTGTAAGTAACCAGTGTATATTCTAGCAGCCAGGGCAAATACTTCTCTTATGTACAACATTTAAGCAAAAACAATTTATTGTTTCCTTAAGATTTGCTGAAGCATGAAGGCGAATGAAACCACTGACTATAAGATTATACTCTCAGATTTCAATGGCAAATGTACAACATGGTACTGCAGTATTCAAATTCTTTGCTTATACTCTCAGAAATGAGACTACTGATTACCATTATTCCTATTCCATAAATAATGATCCGTTATCAAGACAGTATACAACTTCCAGGCTCAAAACAGTTACACCAATATAGTGGAAAGCAAAATTCGTTGAATAAAAAGGCATTTCAGAGCCATCTGGCACCTCTTAAATGTTATATTGATGTATCGAAATCAGATCAAATATTGTTGTACATCCGACTGAATTTTATTGTCTATATAATCTTCATATATATAACAAAAATAAAAATAGCCATCAATACATAGACAGAACCTTCTGTCTAAATAAATATATAGATAGGCAAGGATTAAAATGTTTTGGTGAAATTCCCCATGAGTTTAATAATTTTTTGCAGCTTCGCCATTTAACTTTACTATTAAGCGCAACTGTTTTTTTATAACAATTAAGTGCAGCTGTTGAATGCAATGATGGCATATATACAAGAAAGATCAGAATAATACCACAGGGTATGTGTCACAAAAATATTCTTATGCAATTCGGTAGAACCACATTCTAATTCGGTAAAACCAATTGAATAAAATAACATGATGATAAGCTTTAAATTCAAAGATTAAGCTTTAAATCAGAACATGCTCTTTTAGGTGTGGCGATTATGAGCAGTGAGCAGTGTTCTTTAGTTTTAATCGTTATGAACTCAATCTAATTTACAATAAGAGAATACTGCAACAGCAGAATCATATCAGTTTGCAAGTCATGCAGGCTAAGCATTATCAGTAATTTCTGTATAAATATTTAGGTTATGCAGCCACCTATTCAACTTTTATCACCAGTACAGTACTTCAGATTCAGAACAGAACAGATGAACTCAACCTAATTTGCACACAAGAAGAGACATGTGATTCCTTTTTTTTTTCGCCAAGATCTATCTAATGTTATATGATGTTGAAGGCTTGAAGATACAACGTACACAAGAACAGAGCCTAAATTTGCACAAGGAAACTTACCTGTTGCTTCGTATGGGACATGGTGTCGTACGTTCAGAGCCCGAGAGGAAGCGTTCAAGCAGCTGCCATCGCCAACCTGATTCATGCTATCGCCCCATCATCCTCCTCAGAACCTAAAGCCAAGTCGCCGTCAGGAGCAGACAAAGGCCCCGGCCAAGTTGCCACAACAACAGCCATGGTCGCTGTAGCGCCACGGACGCCTAGATCTAGATGCCGGGCTCAAGAGTAATCACTAGTGCAGAGTCCTATTGTAGAGGCGGACGCAGTTCCCTATTCACTGTCGTAATATCGGTCCGCTAGTACTAAAAGTCAGTAGTAATGTCGAACAATACAGGAGGTTAATAAATCGACACAGGTAATTGACTAGCATTGGCGGGGACCTACAACCACCGCTTGTAAAACAGTTTTTAGAGAGGCGGTTCCCTAGTAACATCCGGCTGTATTAAAAATATTACCACTGACGTCGCCCTATTTAGCCCGCTTGTGCAACTAAATAACCACTGACGACAAAAACTACCATAACGCCTGTAATAATGTTTTTTTACTGTCGGTGCCTTTCACTAACGCCAAAGAGAATGGATTTTGCACCGGCGGTTACTCATGGGTAATCCCATGAATATCGGCCGGTGCTAAATATTAATATATCACAAGAAACTATACCCAAAATCACATCTGTCATACAAACCATATTTCAACCAGAGCCAAAGACATCTAAATCATCATCGTGATTTAGGTAATTGAGCTTAACTATCAATAGTCTACAAGTTCTCTATATTGTGGTTTTGCTAATGTCGATACCTGATCAAAATACTTCCCTTCAATGTGAACCACCTCTTCCATAAAAACCGGCACAAGTCCTCGCTAATGTGCATGAGCTCTTCATTTGTGAGGTGTTCATTTGCCTTAGAACATACCTGCCACAAATATTAAGGACATTAAATTTACGAGAACCATGAGGTACAGATCACCATGCATGCTAATTAACATTGAAACAAGTGATACAGATTTATAGTTCCCATATCTGACCATAGTGATGAAAGAAATATATGCAACCAGATATATTGTGAGGTATCACTTGTTTGGGCTGATCATGTTAATTAATTTCCACCTCATGTCTCTATGTTTCTACCTCATGTTTCTCAAGATCACTGGAAAATCACTACCACTGTCGGACGGACCGTCCGTGGGCCCCTCTTATTTTGTTTTACTGGCTGTTGCCACGGCTTTCCACTTGTCGCCCGCCAGTATAAAAATTGGTATGGCGCCATGGAAATAGGTTTTTCCACTTATTAATAAGACAAGGGAGGAATCGATCACCTGACTACTCTGAGATGCAGATGGTGGTATGTCGAAGAAAAAGATGGCATCAGGGTTAGCACGTCAGCCCTGTCCAAGTGTCACCCGCCACCGAGGGTCACCAGATCGACAATGTCGCCGCAGTCGCCTCGTCGAAAGCAATCACGTCTGTGACTCTGCGGTCTGCCCCTGTCCAGGAGTTAGACGACAGAATGAGGAGATCGCGCGATGCAGTCACCCCCATGGTCCCTCCGTGAGTCCTGAGACGCGCGCGATGCGTGTGGAAGGCGATCCAGCTGCGTCGCGTCGGGGCAGTGGCGGACTATCGTGGTCATGACTGATCGTGGTGGCGGGCGGTCACGGTATCGCACGGGCGGCCCTCGAGGTGACCTGAAAAAACTACCGCACCAAGGAGAAGTTTTACATATCCTATGCTAACTAGATTCGTATGCTAACTATGCTAACTCCGATCTGGACCTTCGATAAGCATCCGATGGATGGAGACGTAGGTGGGTTTAAGTGCCAGAAAATTTGATTAGAAAAGCTAATGGTGGGAGGGTTTAAGTGCTAAATTAACCCACCTATGTCATCCATCGGATGCTTATCGAGAGGTCCAGATCGGAGTTAGCATAGTTAGCATACGAATCTAGTTAGCATAGGATACGCTGCCTTCTATGTATATAGAGACTAATAATTGAATACCTGACATGATGTTAACTTTACCATGATACGTATCTGTTCCTCTGCAAAGCAAAAGCTCATACTTCTATCTGACATTGATAATAACTTAGTACGAATTCACAATCATGCTAAAAACTCAATCAAGATTCACAGGTTTTATTCTCGACAAAACTCGTTGACAATAAAGTTATAACACAGGCAGTAGGAAGTAGCACAAGAATATGTATCAGAACATGTACGTGCCAAGCTAGGTACATTCTCGAGGTACATTACATATAGAAGTATCAAGGTACATATATACTGCTCCATGTTCAAAATGTGCCTGACAAATCAAAATAGAAGTAGTCTCATGCCAATTCCCAACCCATCACGTCGATATCGATCCTTGTGCTGCGGGCTGACATGCCGCGCCCTCTCGTGTCCGCGACGGCTCGTGTAGCACGACCCTGGATTTCGCTAATTGCAACAGGCCTACATAAGCCACGCCATTTGACAACGTTACTGACGCGCTCTAGCTCATTTGCATCCATCCCCCTTGGGCCATTGCACATCCGCCGGCCTCGCCGGCCGGCGGCCCCTCGTATGGACAACACCACCCCACCATCCTCATGTGCCAGCGCCACGGCCGTCACCACCGAGACCTTCTTCGGGTCGCATGTGCTCATGATCGATGGGTACTCCAAGACCACGGCCGCACTCGCCGTCGGTGAGATCATCCAATCCGAACGGTTCCGCCACGGAGGCCACAGCTGGTACATCGAAAGTGCTACCCGTGAGGCCAAGACGAGGCGGACGCCACTACAGGAGACGGCGTCTTTGCCGAGTGCCCAAGGCGTTCGGCCAAGCCTCGTTCGAGCTCGACGAAGGCTTTTGCGCAGCGCCACGCTTCGAAAAATCCCGCCGGTGAAAAAAAATCTGACGGCAAAGGGCTTCCACTCAGCTTCTTTTGGCCCTCACTTGGCGCTTACTTTGCCGAGCGCCAACATCCGCGCTTCGGCAAAGTAATGTCGCCCGTGACGCCGGGCGCGCCGTTAACGATGCATTTGCCGTTAACGATGCATTTGCCGTGACATCCACCACGAGCGCTCGACAAAGGTTTTATTTTTATTTTTTGTTTTCCACTGTGACACTCAACAGTTTTTTTCTTTGCCGAGTGCGACAATAACACTCGAGAGAGGAGCTTCTAGGGCACTGCCGCGGTGGCTTCCCAAATCGCCGGGTGGGAGGCGCACAGGAGGAGGGGAGCATCATTCCGTGACTCATGGATCACGAGAACCCATCGTAGGCCATCGGCGTGTACACCTATGGACTTTCGGAAAGAGGAAGACTGTAGTTGTCGACTCAACATGATATCAAAGGCCTTATCTAAAAAAAACTCGTTTTCACCAACGACGAAAAAGGCTCGTGCATAGCATTTAGCGTACTGTGATATGTGTGTATGTGAATTCGTGTCTGTACATTGTTCGATAATCGATATACATGTGTGTACTGCGTTGACTTGCATGCCTTTTAGTAGTGAGTATGAGTAATAACATTTTGTAGTGCACGTAATGTATTACGATTCACAACTTTTGGATCATCAACTCCAACAGGGCATTACTTGAGCCCCAATAGCTAAATATGGGTGCCCAGGCCAAAAATCCAACTCCAACTGGGCCCTTACTAGGGACCCGAAATTTGTTGGGAAAACAAATAATACCCTAGGGCTAACAAATTCGTTGGGTGACCTCCCGGCCCCCAAATTTCCTATGGTCTTCTCCCGACGCCGTCCCTGCTCCACTTTGGCAAACGCGTTGCTCTGTCGAACCTCCTTGCTCGTTGGCATCAATGGCGCGCCTGCGCCGCTGCCGGTGCGCTTCCCCAGCCCGCGCGAGCGCGCTGCTCCATCGCGCCTCCATGCTCATGGGTGGGGATGGCGCACCTACCTGCCGCCGGTGCGTTGCCCTAACCCACGCGACTGTTCCATGCTCACGAGCGGCCATGGCGCACCCGCTTCGCCGCCGTTTTTTTCCCTAGCCCGCGCAAAGCGTGCTACTCCATCACGCCTCCATGCTCGCGGGTGGCCATGGCGCACCTGCTTGCCGCTGGCACGCTGCGTAGCCAGGGCGAGCGCTCCGTGCTCACCGGCGGCCATGGCACACCTGCTTCGCCGATGGCGCGCTGCCCCTAGCTTCGCGTGAGCACTCCATTCTCACAGGCAACCATGGCGCACCTGCTTGACATCGGCGCTCTTCCCTAGCCCGTGCGAGCACGCTATTCCATCACGCCCCATGCTCACGGGCGGCCATGGCGCATCTGCTTGCCGCCGCCGAGCTGCCCTGCCCAGCGCAAAAGCTATGGTCCACTTCTCGCGATCGAGCCCCGGTCTGCTCGTCGCCCTACTCTTGCCTCTAGGTACAGGCGCTGATGCGGACGGGATTTGGTTGTCCCGATGTGTGCAGGGTGGATGTGGGAAGCAAGGCATGACTCGATGACATGTGGTCCTCCATTTCATTGTTTGTTGATATGGATTTTGGAGTCTATTGTCGGAGTGGAAAAAATTTGCTGATCAAATAAAAATAGGGGTGAGCACCCAAATAAAAAATGAGTCTCTAATTTGGGGGCTACTATTGGAGTTGCTCTTATGGAATCGCTTGACTGTAATTTTTTTAAGTAGTGGCTGAGCCCCCAGTATGGCGAGGTGCGACGGCCGCCACACCTACACCGGTGGCGACCCTTTGCCCCCGTGGCCGGTGGCCACACGTAGCCCGCGCAAGCGCCATGGACGCAGTTCCTACCAGGAAGAAGATAACGTTTGGCTTCACGAACGTTTAGCACTTTGGGCCTTTGGCTTTGTTGTTAGGCCACATAAGCCTTGAATGGACGAGCCCATATAGAAGGCACAATGTGTTAACTTCAGAAGGCACGAGCCCACATTAGGAATAGAACACAAAGGCCAGGAGACGGATAAATGCACTCGCATTGCATGACGCCGCCGATGGCCGACCGCCGACTGCTCACACTGCCAGCTGATCGTCTGATCTCCAACTCCATCGCCTGATTGATAATTGGTTTCTTTTTTTTTTTTTGAGGGAATATAATTGGTTTCTTGAATCGGCTGATTTATGTCATTTATGTATATTCTATGGTAATGTTTTTTTTATACAAATGAGTATGTAACTAACATGAAATGGAAGAGATAAAATCTCTCCATGGAAAAGAAACGAGTCACTTGCCTCAGTCCAGGCCGAGCGATGGCTTCAATCTTCTCTACGTATGACTACGAGAGATTCGGCAATATTTTTCCTTTTTCCTATAGGTTAATTTATTTATTTAAGAATTCAAAAAAATCAACAATACTCAACAATATACGTACTGTATGGTCGTAGCATATGAACGGAACAACTAATAGTCTCGTCTTCCCAAGGAACGTATCCACACGCAACAACAGAGTGTCGTCTCTTCTTCCCAAGCACACCACTGTACAGTACATGGAATTAAATCTCATGAATGGTGCACGCCAGTCAAACGCGTCTCCTCGGCTCCTCTGTGCCAGGCACCACCACGCTGGGACTCCTCGTCCATAAATACAACTGGCAGTCACCAGCAAACTAGCACACCTCGTTGCATCCACTAGATCCATCCTATCCTTGCCATTGCTGCTGTTCTCTAGAGCACACAAGCCCGGGGCCTATGGCCACCTCACAAGCTGCGTCGTCTGGCACTGCCGCGGCAGTTGGCGGCACTGCAAACGCCATCGGCGAGACCGTTGTTGGGTCGCACGTGATGGAAATCAAGGGTTTCTCCGGAACCAAGGATCTTGGTGTCGGCAAGAGCATCAAATCCAGTATGTTCAACGTCGGAGGGCATGAATGGTACATGGAGTGCTATCCTTGCGGTGACGAGGATGAGAGCGCTGGGTGTGTATCCCTCTTCCTGTGCCTCTCTGCTCCTAAGGAACAAGTCGAGGCACAATGCGACTTCTACGCTCTGGTGGATGATCATGGTCATGATTGTCTAGGCTGGTACAAGCACACCTACAACGCCGAGGCTTCATGGCGAATGGGTATTGCCAATCCCAGGGAAAGGGTGGAATTGGAGTCGTTCCTCAAGGACGACTGTCTGCCGCTCGGATGTGTTGTGCGTATTGTCAGGGAGTTTCCTGCTGTGCCACCGCGGAACCTGCATCGACCTCTCAGTGACCTCGTCGTCACGTTGCACAGGTGCATACTATGCATCCATGTCTATTCATTTGCGAAGTTTTTGTTCATCGTTTTGACTGATCACACCAAACTAATCTCTTGTATTTATTTACTGCATCCATGTCTATTCTGTACGATACAAGTAGAGGACTACGAGGTTCATCTACCCACGTGGCTGCCTCTGCAACATCAGCCGCCGGTGCTAGCACCGCGATAAACATGTCCGCAGAGAACGTGGCTGGGTCACATGTCCTGACGATCGAAGGGTACTCACAAGCCAAGAAGGTGTTCCGCACCGTGGAGAGCATCGATTCTGAATTCTTCCATGTTGAGGGCACTGCTGGTACCTGGAATTGTTCCCAGGCGGTGAAAAAGTTGAGGACACCCACTGCTTACCCATCTTCCTGGTTAAAGGCTACCGAGGAGAAAAAACAGTGAAGGTACGATTCGAGTTGACCCTGCTCACCCTTGCCAGGGAGGTAATATCGTTCACAAAATCTTGCTATACCTTCACAAGCACAAATGATACATGCCGCTCTTATCTCCCCTTTAATATGGAGCCAGAGTTCTCTCCATTTCAAGACAGCTTTCATGTCAAGTGCGATATCACTGTAGTCGAGGAGATCACTCCACTGCGGCCACCAGACCTGCAGTGGCACTTCTGTGACCTCCTAGCAAGTCAGGTGGGAACCGATGTGGAATTTGAGGTCGGCGGTGACCTCTTCTTGGCACACAAGTTGGTGCTCACCACCCGGTCCACGGCCTTCATGGCTGAGTTCTTTGGACAAGGAGGGAATGGCAGCAGTACGACTGTAACTCGTGTGCACATCAACGACATGGAACCTAGGGTGTTCAAGGCTCTGCTCCATTTCATTTACACCGACACCCTTCCTGAACTGCGAGAGGACGATGACAAGATATGGATGGCTCAGGGTCTGCTTGTGGCGGCGGATCGGTATGCCATGGAGAGGCTCAAGTTGATCTGCGCCGACATGCTTTGCAACTACGTGAACAACGCAAGTATGGCCGTCGATATCCTGGAGCTGGCAGTCAATCATGGCTGCCGTAGGCTCAAGGAGAAGTGCATGAAGCTCCTCAAGGGCCACTTCGCCAAGGTCGCTCCCTGAATACCTTGATGGCGCCTTCAGTTTGGATGAGGCGAAGGCGTTGCTATCTCTTTCTATTCTAAGTGCTACTACTGCTTAATTTTATTTTGGTGTTTTGTTATCAATGCTGTCTACATGTAGCAGCATCACCTCTTATCCTAATTTGAGATATTTTATAATCAGTTGCATTATAATATATCAATGTTATGTTCGACAAGGTTGCAGCTTGATCT
Source organism: Hyparrhenia diplandra (assembly GCA_015847255.1). NCBI lineage: Eukaryota > Viridiplantae > Streptophyta > Magnoliopsida > Poales > Poaceae > Hyparrhenia > Hyparrhenia diplandra. Next base: position 283,592 of record JADLZK010003130.1, read on the forward strand.
ATTTTATCTTTTAATAGTGCTAGTATACCTGATGTGATGCCAGGTAGCTGTTCCTACTGCCTACTGATACAAATTCTAGCTAAAAATTCAATCAGAATTCACATGTCCTATTCTTGACGAAAATCAATCAAAATAAGATTAAAGTTATAACACATTCAGTAGGCAGTACTATAGCACAAGAATTTGTATCAGAACATTTATGTGCATAACTGCTAATTGAGCTTTCTTGGACAGAACCAAAATTATTAATGTATATCTATATCTCTAATATAATCTTAAAGGGGCGAAATTTCTTCTGGCCCCTATCTTTTCATCCACTCCAAGAGTCCAGTTTGATCCTGTGTCCATTTTTTCCATGGATTTATTTTTTTTTCTAGTAACTCAGGTTGTAATTTTTCCTGTTTTTTCCTCATAAACATGACCTGTTGTATGTTTTCAACTGTACTTTCTCATGAACATAAAAACAAATAAATTTGGACACTTTGTTGCTTAACTATGCAACATTATGAGCTGTTGAACACTCGACCATTTTCTAAGAACAAATACTGCCACCACAAAGTTGATCATGTAGTTATTACTACAAACAAAAACAAAGTATTAGTATACTATATATGAGTAAATGTTTCTATACTTTGTTTTTTTTTTTTTTTTGTGACTGTGTTTCTATACTCCCTCCGGTTTGGTATTATTAGGAGTCGTTTAGGACAAAGCGACACGGTCTTCAAAAAACACTACTTTGACCTCTTATTATTATCAACATATTTATGGAAATGTGATATATGTATACTTTTATCAAAGTATTTTTTAAGACAAATTTATTCATATAAATTTTACATTTACAAACTCAACAACTTAAAAGTTATTGATGATTTATATTCCCAATGTTTGACCCAAACTTTGTCCAAAACGACTTCTAATACCAACCCGGAGGGAGTACTTTGTTACAAAAAATACATCAATATCATAATTTAGTCTAGGCAACGAGGGTATAGATTTCATCTCAATCTATCTTGAAATCTTGGACAAGGACGCCAAGGTGCGGGCGCCCTACGACCAGGCCCAGGATATTCCAACATGGAGAAACCAAAGGCGCGTTTGCCCGACATACGAACGTGTTCATGAAGGTGAGCGACCTCGAGGCGTCGGGGTACCTTGAGAACGATCGCCTCACGATCGAATTGTTGTCACTGTCATCATGCAACCATAGGTAGCTACGACAGAATTCCTCAACAAAATCGACCTCCCGCCGGCAAACATCGTGAGAGCAACAACTTTTTCCTCCGCTCGGTCGCCCCGCTCAGGCGACTCGGCGGGCGACACCGCTGAAGCTCCTTCGCCCCCACCCCCCCCCCCCCCTCCCTTGCCGCCGCCGGGGGCCTGCCGGGATCCCGGTCGGGCCCTCGGGATGGCGGCGGCGGGGGCTTCTACAGCTCCCTCAACTGGCGTCGTCGCCTTCGGGGCGCAGGAACAACGTGCGGCAGCCCCGCCGGCCATGGCGACGACGGGCGGCATTGAGCGCGGATCTGGAGCCCGGAGGCCGGATCCGCCCTCCCCTCACCAGATCTGCGAAGAGCGTGCCGGTCAGCGCGGGACGACCTCGGCGACGACCGCGGGAGGCACCAGGATCAGGATTTGTGATACGGAGGCTTGGTCGCGGGGCCAGGAAGCGGATCGCGCAGTGGGTGCGGCCGGGGCAGCTATAGCGTGGGCTGGGTGGCTTCGTGGCGGTCAATGGTGCATGGAGGCGCGGGGCTGCGTGTGGTGGCCATGCGGTGGCCTCCGCCGGAAGCTGTGCGGCGTGCTTACCGGTTGTTCGGCGTGGTGCTGAGCGGCGCGTAGGTGACGACGGTGAGGAGCAGCGGAGGAGCAGGTCTCCGGCGGTGTGGGCGGTGGGAATGCGACGGAGAGGTTGCTCTAGTGGGTGGTCGCGGCGGCAGGCCCGGTGTGCCTTGCGATGCGCGTGTAGCAGGGGTTTCATATGCTCCAAGCGAAAGCTTTCGCCAGCTTCATGCTGGTGGCATGGCGGCGGCGTCCCTCGGATGTCGCTCTCCCCGTTGGGGGAGCCATGTTGGAGCTACAGCCCCGCCCGCGAGGTCCCCGGGTGAAAACCCCGTCCATTTACGGACGAGCGACGGCGGCTCCATTGGCGTCGTGCCCTCCTTTGAGGCATCGTCTCTAGGCACCGTGCTCGGCTTCGATGTTCTTTGGGCCATCGCTTTCGATGGCTCGCCCGGTCTTTGGCTTTTCGTCGGGTGGCAGGCATGAAGGGTGTTGGCTTCTCACGGACGAGGAGGTTTTGCTTTCTTGTTGGTGGACAGGGGTCTTCTCTCTTTGTCGCTCGATCGCTTGCGGCCGGACCGCGGCAGATGGGCATTGCGACTGCAATGGGACAAGGCGGTGCGGGACTACGTCTTCGGACGGCGCTTGTGGCAACGACAACGGGGACGGCTAGGCTTGTAGCGGATCACGGCGGGTCTTTACAGCATTGCTGGAATCACCCAGTGAGATACAACGTCGGAAGATGGCGCAAGCAACAACCCCTGGTCTTCGCTCGACGGCGGCAGCCTTGTGCGCAGAGAAGCTATGAGGGGACGTCGACCTATGGCGACGGTCTGGTTGCTTCAAGATGATCTTTGGGGCGGGCATCTTTGCTCGTTGTTTTGACGGTAACCTTTGAAACGAGGCCGAGCATTGTGGCGGGCGTGGCGAGGAGGCCCCCGCGACAAGAGAGGAGTTCAACGGCGGAAGTGAGAGTTCCCCGCGTTGTGGAGGCTCGGTCTCGGTATTTTGATTTCGTTAGATGCTGGCTTTGATGCAGCAGCACTACGGCGAAGTGTCCTGCACAGCGGCGACCTTCTCGGTGTGGTGGTGTCCGCCCCTTTGTTTACCTTGGGCGCTGACTTCTCGACGACTGCATGTGTGCGGCTTGTGGGTGGTTGCTACAGCTGGTCTTTGTCTTCTCTGCCGCTGTGTTTGTATAGAGCTTTGGCCGTGTTAAGGTCCCAATCTGACCGGCCTTTGAGTGGTAACCCACGTTGATGTCCCAATCCAACCAGAGGAGTATAGTTGGGTTTTTTTACTTTTCATTGTTGGTGTTGTTTCATTGTACTGTCCAATCCGGATTTCCTCTTTTTAATATAATTGGCAGCTCTCCTGCCTGATTCGTTTCAAAAAAAAAACATCGTAGAGAGCCTTGGCAGCTTGTTGGAAACAGAGGAGGGTGCAGATGTCAGATTCAGTGTTGGAGGTGAGACCATTGCAGCACACAGGCACGTGCTTGCTATGTGGTCACCGGTTTTCAAAGCTGAGCTCTATGGAACGATGATGGAGGGGAGATCACAGCAGCTTGTTACAATCCAAGACATGCAGCCTGCCGTGTTTAGGGCCCTGCTGCACTTTATCTATACTGATTCTTTTCCTGACATGGTTGATCAAGAGGGAGACGCTGGCATTGAAATGATCCGCCATTTAGTCGTAGCTGCAGACAGGTATGCTGTGGATGGGCTCAAGTTGATATGCCAAAGCATCCTTTCTGAGAAACTTAATGTCAAGACCGTGGCAACAACATTGGCTTTGGCGTATCAACATTACTGTCACAGGCTTAAGGATGCTTGCCATGAGTTCCTCACCGGATCAAATGTGATGGATACGGTGATAACAACCCCAGGTTACGAGAATCTCAAGATAACCTGCCCTTCTGCACTAGCAGATGCATTTGAGAAGGCGAGGAAACGGCGTAGAACATAAGAAAGCTCATCCAAGTTTTATACCGGTGTTACTTATTAAATCATACAACAGCTTGTCAGTATCTGCTAGAGTAGCAGCAGCTCATGATAATTTGAACATAGGGATGAGGCTCCCAGTGTGATGTCCACCCCGCATCAGTGGAGAAGAAACATCACCAACTATGGTCACACAGTTCTTGGACCTTGGGGTGATGTTCCCAGCAGAGAACAGGAGGAGGCGGAGTGTGTGGCGTTGTCCAGGGATCGACGTCGAGCACCAGCAATGGATCTCTCGTGTCCCCGCGCTTCACGTGCCATCCATCCCACCACCTCCCGATCTAGAAGACTTTAACCATGCCCATGGCCATGCCCATCATTTCCCATCCCCGGTCACTGCCACAACCCCTGCAGCATCGCCATCTCTTCCCTCGAGGCCCCTCTCCTGCGTCGTCCTTCAGATGGCGGGCGGTCCTCATGCCAGCTTGACATCAAAGTGATGCAGCCAGGGTGCTAGGAAGGATTTAGGACGTCCTTGGTGCAGGTCTTTGACTTTATAGAAGCAGGACTGGATTGTGCGTTTTAAAAGTGGACACCAGGGTGCAGCATTGAGTGGATGAGCATTTGAGGGTGCAGTAGGTGAAGCACAGGTGGTTCACGAGATGAAGCGCAGGGGACTACTGCTTCGGATGCGCGATCCATTTCAGCCAGGGGACCGCGGCAGCTAGAGTCGGAGGGTTGGGGGCGCGTAGGGATGGATGGAGACAGGGCGGAGATGTTGAGGTGGCATGGCTGCATGTCCAAAAAACTCTCTAGTGGGGATTCCCTATATAGGTGTAGTAGATGTTCTGGAATTTCATTTTAAGTAACAAATTAAACATAATTGAATTGTAAGAAACTATTATTAGTTCTGATTTTGGCAGTTCTATTCATAACCAAACCATCAGTCATAAGCAAAGTGTCATCAGCATATTGCCTATGTGTGATTCCCTTGTCAATTACTAAATCCAACACCCCCACAATCTGGTTTCTCACTGCAGATATGTTTGTCATTAACCTCATCATAGTTTTAAATAAGGGCCCCTGTCAAATTGAAGTTAATGCATACTTTCCCCTTTAAGTAGGAAAAATTTTCCCCAACATCACTTCTTCCGAAAAATCTGATCTTACCCTATCATATGCCTTCTCGAAATATATCTTAAAAATCATCCCTCTAACCTCATGTAAGATAGCCACCCTTTCTAGAATGCTACTTATCTTGATAAAGTCAGTTTGATTCTCCCCCAATCCTTAGCCACAGGGCCAGGGTCAATCTCTCTGTTAGCACCTTACTAAATTTCTCACAAACAACATTTAGTAGATAGATATGGGCCTATACTGCTTGATTGTATTTTCCTCCTGCACCTTTGTCACCAATGTTATTACCCCGTTTGTGAAAACATAAGAACATGGAAAGGAATTTTCCTCTAACCAGCTCCTAGAAAATATGAAATAAAGTACCCCAAAACCCATTAGGACCAGGAGCAGCACCCTTCTTCATATCAAAGACAACTTGTTTAACCTCCTCTTTCCTATTGGTATATGAGAAATTGTTAGATAAGAAGATGAGTCTTGTTTCAACTAGACCAAAAAGACTCTTATAGAACTGTAAGGCATGGGACATAATGAAGCCCTAGGGAGGAGGCTCCACAATTATCTTGCTCTGGGCAAGATTTACCGAAAATCAAAATCGAACCAAAAGATACCGAAAACTGAACCAAAAAAAAAACAAAACCAAAAATTCGGTTCCTATTCAGTTCTTGGTTCCCGGGAACCAAATTTATCGAGGTACTTTCGGTCCCGCACCTCGGTAAACCGAAAAGTACCAATTGGAACCGAATTCATTTGGCCTAGACTCAGGAAAGTAGGAAAGGCCCAACAACAGCCCACCGAACTGGAAACCCTAGGTCCGGACTCACTCCCACTCGCCCATCGCCCTCGCCTAGACGTTGAACACCCACTCTCCCGCGAACTCGTCCTGCACTCCTGCGCAGCCGCCGCCTGCTCGCCGTCTCGAGCAACCGCCTGGCCGCCCTGCCCATCATCCGCCCCCGACCAACTCCCGCTCGGCCGTCCCCCATCGCCACCCTCTCCCCCATGGTCCCACTACACCTCACCGGCAACTTCGTCCCTCAATCCTTTCAGCGGACAGCAGCGTAGCGCTGGGGAGCCCCAGCCACGGCGGCGGGAGCATCGACTCAAGCTGTTCTACCTTGTTCGGTTTTTCGGTATTTACCGAACCGAACTGAAAGAACCGAAACCGAAATACCTCGGTATCGAGAATTTTTTGGAGCAGATCGATCCCACGTTTGTCAGGAACCGAATTAGTGCCAGTACCGAGGAACCGAACCGATCGGTACGGTAGTACTGAATGCCCAGCTGACAATTTTCCTTTCAAAGAAAAAAAATGTGCCATAATGTCCTCTTGCTCTGTAATAACCCCTTGATCTATTTCCAACTGAATAACTTGTTCTCCTTCTATTGTTTGCAAATCAGTGAAAGAATTTTGTATTTGAGCCACCAGCAGTCGCCAATACTTGCTCATCCTTTTTCTCCAGTATATCTCCTCCTCTAAATATAAATTCTCTATCTCTCAACCTGATATCTGTGTGCCCACTCAGTTTAATTGAGATCTCTATTCTCAACATGATTGTCAAAGTGAAAGCTCATCCATGAGGCTTTTCACTTCTTTCTTCTGCTCCCTAATTTCCTTCTGTTGTATGCTTTCAACTTAGTTTCCAGTATGGGACTAGGAACCCATGCCAAGAGTAACAAGTTTCAAGGAACCTTGACTCAACCTCCTTCCAAACTTCTGTGACCAAACTAATGAAATTACCTCCTAGTAACCATCATTGTGGTCAAAGAAAATAAAAATTTAGGTCTGAAAGGAAAGCTCTCACCATTATCTACAATAACTTGTAAGTGGTCTGATCCCACCATGGTTAGACACTAGGACACAGACAACGGGAATTTCTCTTCACAACTCATGGAAAAGAAAATGACAATAATGGTTAGACCCAGCGTCCCCGTCCGTCCAGGCGTGCACCCCACTCTAGGTCACTGCTGCCACCTTCCCCAACCGCATGCCCTATCCCACGTCGTTCGCTCCTCGCTCCTACACGTTGCACACCCTACACACATCTCTCACTCCCGCCCATCATGGGCCCCATCCATGTCGTCGCACGTGCCCACCTTCCTCTGCTCTCCCCATTCTCAACCTCTAGGGCGCCTTAGGTCGTTCTTGGCCGAGCCGAGGGCACCCACGAACGCGGCCCGTGTAGGTGATGCTCCTGCACGACCACTCGTAGTCGGCTCCCACCTTGATGACCACAACCAACCCTGTCTTCCCTCCCCTATGTTGAAAATGTATGTTTTAAGTTTTTCTTTCATAGGTATGTTGCAAGTGTTTCATATGGATTTTGCATATGTTGTAAGTGTTTTGGAGGTTATTTACAAGCGTTTGCTAAAAATGTTTTACCTCTTTTCAAACTTACGTTGCAAAGTGTTTTATCCGGATATTGCATGTCTCACACATATGCCGCGAATGTAAATTTCAAATTTGTTTCTATTTTAGTTGCATGTTGCAGCAGGACCTTATCATTTTATTAATTGTGGCAGTTTTTTAAAAACCGTCACAGTTAATACCTTAGTTAACTGTAGAGGTTTTTAATAAACGGTGGTGGTTATAAAATGCCACCGTAAATCGACTAACCATGTTAGTTTTTATAAAAAAGTCCGCCACGGAAAATAGGACTATTAACCGTGGCGTTTTTTTATAATTCACCTACCACGGTTAAAATCGCCGAGGCCCATGTGGCCCGTGACGAGGCCCGATAATTGGGACATGTATATAAACAGATGCTAGGGTTAGGTCAGGTTTTCCACTCACTTCCCTTAGCCCAGCCGCTGCTCATTATACGTCTCCCAGACTCCACGGACGCTCTCCTCCTCCCATCTTCCCAGACTTCTCCCGCATCCTCTCTCTCTCTCTCTCTCTCTCTCCCTCCCTCCCTCCCTCCCCTCTCTCTCCCCCTCTCTCTCTCTCTCCCTCCTCTTCCCTCAACTGGTAGCGAGCCTCTTCCCGGCAGCCAGGTGCGGCGGTGCTCAAGCGGATGGGCGTGCCCGTAGCCGGGGAGCGGCAGCGCCGGAGGAGGGGTGCCCGCGCCAGCGATGCGTCCCTGCGCGGAGGTGCTCGCCCGCATGCGGCGGCAGCGCGATGGCCGAGCACGACGGATCCACCCACGTGGTAACCCCAACAGATCAGCGGCGACGGCGTGAAAACCGTAGCGGATCCAGCAGTGGCGGCCCGGATCTGGGCCCGTTTGTGCCTAGATCTGGGCTTTCTATTTTTTATTTTTTGATTAACCGTGGCATTTTTTGTGCCACGGTTATTCGTCCGATTTACCATGGCCTTAGCTCCGTGATAGGTTTCAAAAACCGCCACGGAGAATAAAAAAACCACGGGAAGTTATTTTATGTAGTAATGTGATTCGTGTTCCAAATGCATACCGCCAACATTGGTGTCGACTAGGACGATAGGAGCGAGAAACAGCCATTGACGTCGGGAGGCGCAAACGAACCAGACGGTAGGGGCGGACCACAGCCATTGATGTCAGGAGGAGGCGCAAACGAACCATTTGGGCGTCGTTGAAGAGGCGGGCACGGGCGGTGCTGAGGACGCAGTCACGGTGTTTGTGTGGAAGAAATGGTGACGATTCATCCGAGCAGTGTGGGCATCGGAGCAAAAGTGTATGGTGCAGACGCGGGTGCTGGAGTGTATGGTGCAGACGCTGGCGCTGGAGCGTCCGGACGCTAGTCTCACCGAAAAGAAAACCCTATCTAAGTTCACCATGATTGGCTTTTCTTCCTTATCTGTCCAAACTCCAAATATTTTCTGCCGAGACCTTTTCAGCTCTCTTTAACTGTTAATCCCAATAAAGTCATTAAACTGGTCCATCAGTTGATAGTTGACATTGTTACAGTTCTTATCTGAAAATATTTAGGCAAGACGACGATGACTTTTAATTAAAAAACTATATATGGCACATCATTAGCGTCCAGTCGGTTTTTTTTTCCTTTTTTTCTTCTCCTACCTTATACACGTACGTATAAGGTAACTTGCTTGTCTCCCCGCTAACATAAGGTAATTTTCTAGTCTTTTTTCTTCTCGTATACCTAATGTCACACGATTCCGGATTATATATACTTTTTAGGTGTAGAGAAGACAAGATTGAGAAGATCGACATAGAGAGATAGAGATAGACAAGAGATTGTGCATCGATCCGCCGGCTGATATGGACAACACCATAGCCGTCAGCACCGAGACCGTGGTCGGGTCACACGTGCTAACAATCGACGGGTACACCAAGACCACGGCAGCACTCGCCGTCGGCGAGCATCAACTCCGAAATATTCCGCGTCGGAGGCCACGGCTGGTCCATCATGTGCCTCCCACGCGGGAATGACGACCCCGACTGGGTGTCCGTCCATCTCTGGATCCATGGCGCCGGCGCCGGCGACGGCAACCATGAAGTGAAGGCGAGTTACAAGTTCGTCCTGCTGGATGGTGCCGGAGAGGAGATCCTATCGTACGGATCCCATGAGCCGGAGACCTTCTCGCTCGCGTATGGCCGAGCAGCATGGGGCACCGATGAGTTCATCCAACGCAAGACGCTGGAGTCGTACCTGATCATCCAGGACGACGACCGCTGCCGTATCAGGTGCGACGTCGCCGTCGTCAAGGAGCCTCCCGCGGTTCAACATCCGTCCCCGGAGCGGCGTCTCGGCGACCTCCTGCTGGCGAGCGAGGTCGGAAGGGACGTGACGTTTCTGGTCGGCGGCCAGCAGTTCACGGCACACAAATGCGTGCTCACCGCCCGGTCGTCGTCCACGGTCTTCATGGAGAAGGTCCTTGGCACAGGGAAGGAGAGCACCGTCGTCGTCGGCGGCGGCGGCTCTGGTCACGTGCGGATCGACGGCATGGCGCCGACGGTGTTCAAGGCACTGCTCCACTTCATCTACACCGACTCTCTTCCTGCCGGGTTAGCAGCAGACGACAGGATCGCCGTCGTTCAGGGTCTGCTAACGCAGGCAGAGCGGTACGACATGTCGAGGCTCAAGTTGCTCTGCACCGACCTCCTGCTGGAAACCGAGGTCGGGAGGGACGTGACGTTTGCCGTCGACGGCGAGCTGTTCACGGCGCACCTGTGCGTTCTCGCGGCCCGGTCGTCCCCGGCGTTCATGGAGATGGTCCATGGCACGGGGAAGGAGAGCGCCGGCTGTCGTCACGTGCGGGTCGTCGGCGTTGAGCCGAGGGCGTTCAAGGCGCTGCTCCACTTCATCTACACAGACTCTGTTCCTCATCACGGCGTTCAAGGCATTGCTCGGGATCTGCTGGGGGCGGCACATCGGTATGGCATGGAGAGGCTGAAGACGGTCTGTGCCGACCTCATGTGTAGCGACATCCACGCATCCACGGCTTTGCATACACTGAAGCTGGCTAACAGGTTTCGCTGCCTCAAGCTCAACCAGGCATGCGTCATGTTCATTAAGGGCATGTTAGATGCCTTCAACCTGGAAGAAACAAAATAATTAACATCCCTATATCTATTAAAGACTTACTAGCTATGATCTTGCGTTCATCTGCCCTAGTTATTAACAGTTCTTATCAACGTTTTATGTAGTATTAGTATAGCATGTTATTAAATTTGGGTGCAAAACAAGAGACGAGGCTCGAGCTTGAGGCATTACATAGGAACTGCATTTCTGCAATGGGTCATTGACATGTTCAAACGTTTTATGTAGTTCAAATGTTTTGAGCAAGCATGGTTCACAGTGCACAGATGAAGAGATTTCTCTGCATGCAGAAGTATGTAGTTCAGTTTAACTTACAATAGTCAATCAGGTATTCAGGCTCCATTCTCTAAAAAAACACTGACAATAAAGTTACAACCCAGGCATTGGCACAACAAAGCATGTGCTGATTCAGATTTCAGGTGTGACAACCAAAACTGTTATAGTAGATCAAGACACACTCTGCTTTGCTTTAGCAATGTGCTATAGTAGATCAATAGCTATCAAGCTCAAGGGCCCTGGATCTGTGGGCACGAGCAATAGCATGGTCCATCTGCTCTGGAGAAAAACGGACAAAACAGAAGTTAGCACAAATGATGACTAGAGAGAGCCAAGTATCTTTTTAGAAAACAAGATGCAACAAAAATCTAAGTTACCTATGTTAAGACTGCTTTGAATCAATTGGACCAAAGCTCTCCAGCGGCCAAACCTAAGATCGAACAGTTACTGTCAATACTCCCATAGGGACTACAGAAACATGCTAACTGAAGCTAACTGAATCTTAAGCCTTAGATTTCAATCAACGAACATCAAACTTACAAAGTTGAAGTAGGTAAAGTCTCCATTCCAATATCAATATCAAGCTAATTAAATTTTAAAATCTATATGTTGATATCCAGAGAGCAAACATTATTATCCCAAAGACAGTAGCAGCTAGGCATTATCAATATCAGCCAAATGAATAATTCTTTTTTTTTCTTTGAGACCACGCCATTGCACGTTTTTCATTAAGCAGAATAAATGCCAAATGAATAATTCTTACAGTTCAAATGATACCCTGTTTTCATCCTCGCATTGGGGACCCATGATACCCAATTTTGTGCTGTTTTCTAAAGACCCAACTGAAACAAGAGGGATAATATTTACCCTCTAGTACATGGCAGCAAAATTATTGCCCCAAAATTATATTGTTATTGTTATTACACAAAACTGATAGTTATCCAGGATTTTGAAATGGAAACATGGGCTCATAACATACTGAAGCACTTCAATTCAATACTTTACAAAACTTAACAGCAATATAATCATGCACACAGCATAGACTGAAGACCATACAACTTTGTCCTTTTCTAGCAATTGATCGTTGCTTGTGTCCTAACTCATGGTGCCATAACGCAAAAATATTGGCTCCAGAATTTACACCAGACTACTAAATCAAATTAACAAAGATGCAAAAAACAAATAGCTGAGCTTACCCTGCAAAAGATCTTCCCTGTAATGAGACCATAAGGCACGGCTCCAAATTGCCATGAATCCCTAGAATTATGAGGATTATCGCCCTGCACCCAAACATGACCTTGCGGTACCTATAATTATACAATCACCCAAGTTAAGGGCATGAGTGACCGTACCATTTTGAAACAAATTAATGACAAGGGATATATAAATAAAAGAATACAAAACTCAAGAAATCATATAACTCATAAGGCCCCAGCATTTACATGTTGAACCCACTGAATCAGTAACGAATGTGAACATAACCAAATTCCTGAATTTAACGACACGAACATCATGTCGACAGTCTATGGAAAGCAAACCTAAAGAAGCCAAATTTTGTGCTATTGATATCTCAAAGTTCAAACACAACTGTAGAAATTGTACCTTATGGTAGATATTGATGGTAGCAGTAGCACAATGCAAGGTTTAATCAGCATTAGTTCTAATTCATTGAGAATCTAATTGTATCAGTAGCAATTAATTTTAGGGTCAATAACACCAGATCTCAAACGGAACCAACACCACCAATGATTCAAACATCCTCCCTAACTTTGGTGCCTAGAGCTACGAATTACCAAAACCACACGTCTTCTATGCACCTCGATTCAAAGCAAGTAAAATGTACTACAAGTACTAAACGTGTCTTGAAAAGTAACTGTTGGAACTCCTTTAAATTAACAATGCTCACAAACAAACCAAGCAACCTAGATCTAGAGAAGCATCAGTAGTAATTAACTGTTTTAGGGGTCAATAATACCATATCTCATGTTAAGCCAACACCAGCAATGGTTCAAACATCCTTTTCTAAGTTCATGTTATTGACCCTAAAATTAACTGTTATTGAGCCAACACCATCAATGGTGCGGAGGACGCGGTCACTGTGTTTGTGTAGAAGAAACAGGGACGATTCATCTGAGCGGTGTGGACACCGGAGCAAAAGTGTGTGGTGCAGACACGGTCGCAGGAAACGGGCGTTCAGGCGCTAGTCTCACCGAAAAGAAAACCTTTTCTAAGTTCACCAAGATTGGCTTGTCTTCCTTGTTGTTCCATATATATTTCTGCCCAGACCTTTTCAGCTCTCTTAACTGTTAATCCCCAATAAAGTCATAAACTGGTCCATCAGTTGATAGTTGACATTGTTGGAGTTCTTATCTGAAAATATTTAGGCAAGACGACGATGATTTTGATTAAAAAAGCTATATATGGCACGTCATTAGAGCATCTCCAAGAGCTCTTGTATCTATGAGTAGCTAAAATCCTAATTTAGCTATTATGTAAAAATAAAATAGCTAGCAAAACAATGATGAAATCCAATAGCTTCTCTAAATCCAACATGCACCAAGCACTAGCGGGACAGGTCTTCTATATTTGGCTAGTGAGAGGGAGGAAATAGAAAATGGGATAGATAGCTAGCTAGCAAAGCAAAATAAAAAAGTCTGTTGGATCCAAGTTTTGATGAAGTTTCTCTTGTTTTAGCTAACTTATTATCCGATATACAGAACTCTTGGAGATGCTCTTAGTGTCCAGTCGGTTTTTTTTTTTTTTTTTCTTCTCTTACTTATCTTATATACGTACGTATAAGGTAATTTTGATGTCCTTTTCATTCTCGTACGTATATACCTAAGGTAACGTGCTCGTCTCCCCGCTAACGTAAGGTAATTTTTGCTGTCCTTTTTCTTCTCGTATAACTAAGGTCAGACGATTCCAGATTATATATATACTTTTTATAGGTGTAGAGAAGACAATAGATTGAGAATACATAGAGAGAAGAAGAGATTGCGCATCCGCCGGCTGATATGGTCAACAGCACGCCACCGTCCTCATGCGCCATGGCCATCGCCACCGAGACCGTCTTCGGGTCGCACGTGCTGACGATCGACGGGTTCACCAAGACCACGGCATCACTCGCCGTCGGCGAGACCATCCAATCCGACCGGTTCCGCGTCGGAGGCCACAGCTGGTACATCGAGTGCTGCCCACGCTGGGTCGACGAGGACGGCGACGAGTGGGTGTCCGTCTTCCTCTGGCTCGACCTCAATCACCATGGCGCCCGCAGCAACGAGGATGAGGTGACAGCCAGTGCCCACTTCGTCATGCTGGATCGTGCCGGAGGGGAGATTAATTCGCAAGGATTTAGGCACGTCGGCCACACCTTCTCAACCACGGCTCGCCAATGGGGCTTCGACGCCTTCATCCAAACCAAGGCGTTGGAGTCTCTGCTGCTCATTCGAGACGACGACTGCTGCCGTATCAGGTGCAATGTCTCCGTCATCAAGAAGGCGCCTGGCCCTCCACCACCTTCAGACCTCGGTGACCTCCTGCTAGCCAGCGAGGTCGGAAAGGACGTGACGCTTGTGGTCCACGGCGTCGCGTTCACGGCGCACAGCTGCGTGCTCGCCGCCCGGACGTCCGCGGCGTTCATGGCGGAGGTCCTCGCGGGGAAGGAGAGCGCCGGCGGTGGCTCTCGTCACGTCCTCATCGACAGCGTTGGGCCGTGGGTGTTCAGGGCACTGCTCCACTTCGTCTACACCGGCTCGCTTCCTGACGTGGAAGACTACGACCAGGATCGAGACGCCGACGTCCTTCTCGCCCGTTGTCTGCTGGATGTGGCACATCGGTATGACATGGAGAGGCTGAAGATGGTCTGCACCGACGTGCTGTGCAGCAAAATCTATTCAACCACGGCTTTGCCTGCACTGGAGCTGTCTAAAAAGCTTGGCTGTCTCAAGCTCAACCAGGCATGCGTCGAGTACATTAGGGACAAGCTAAATTCCTGCGACCTGGAAAAGCCAAATAGATGGAGTCAGCCTGGAGGAGACAAATTAACATAATCCCTATTTCTATTCTAGGCTTGGATATGAACTTACATTCTGGTTTACTCCCTCCGTCCCAAAATGTTAATCATTTTCGGTTTTCGTGCCACAACTTTGACTCGATTCGTACAAAATACGTACAACATTTGTATCATCAAATAATTTTGTTAAAAACTAGATTTAAAGATCTTTCTAATGATAATAATTATGTATAATAAATATTAATATTTTTTTAATATATAATAATTTGTCAAAGTTGTTTCTAGGGAAGCACAAACGACAAACATTTTGGGACAGAATATTTGACAGTTCATTGTGAAAGCTTTATGTACACTAGTATATCATGCATCTACTTGGTTATTAAATATGAGATCTACAAAATTGGAGACAAAGATACAAATATCGTACGGATTGTCTGGGCATCAAAACATGCCGAATTCCTATAGTTTAAATGGTTTGAATAACCTATGTTCACACAGACCAAGCGATTTCTCTGCACGCAGAAGTATTTAATTCATATTGATATACTCGAAACTAATACACCACATTTTACATGAATCAATCAGGTATTCAGGCTCTAGTCTCTACAAAATCCAGTGGCAGTCAAGTTACAACCCAGGCTCACAAGAAATTGTATCAGAACAAGTGTTGATTGGGATTTCAGGTGACAACCAAAACTGTTATACACTGAAACTCAAAACATGGGACGGCAAGATACACTCTGCTTCGCCTTAGCAATGTCTATAGTAGATTAAAAAAGAAAAGCTTTCAAGCTCAAGGGCCCTGGACCTGGTTATTAAATCTGTAGGCACGAGCAATAATCTGGTCCTTGTGCTCTGGAGAAAACCGGACAAAACAGAAGTTAGCACAAATGATGATTAGAGAGAGCCAAGTGTCTTTTAGAAAACAAGATGCAACAAAAATCTAAGTTACCTAATGTTAAGACTGCTTTGAATCAATTGGACCAAAGCTCTCCAGCGGCCAAACCTAAGATCGAACAGTCACTGTCAATAATCCCATAAAGACTACGGAAACATGCTAACTGAATCTTAAGCCTCATATTTCAATCCACGAACATCAAAAGTTACAAAGTTGAAGTAGGTAAAGTCTCCATTCCAATATCAATATCATGCTAATTAAATTTTAAAATCTATATGTTGATATCCAGAGTGCAAACATTATTATCCCTAAGACAGCAGCAGCTAGGCATATCAATATCAGCCAAATGAATAATTCTTACAGTTCAGATGATACCCTGTTTCCATCCTGGCATTGAGGACCCATGATTCCGAGTTTTGTCCTGTTTTCTACAGACCCAGCTGAAACAAGAGGGATAGTATATACTTCTAGTACATGGCAGAAAAATTATTGCCCCAAATTATGGTTATTGTTATTAGCAAAAACTGATAGTTATCCAGGATTTTGAAATGGAAACATGGGCTCATAACATACTGAAGCACTTCAATTCAATACTTTACAAAAACTTAACAGCAATATAACCATGCACATAGCTAGTAAAGGTGTGACTTTGTCCTTTTCTAACAATTTATTGTTGCTTGTGTCCCAACTCATGGTGCCATAATGCAAAATATTGGCTCCAGAAATTACACCAGACTACTAAATCAAATTAACAAAGATGCAAAACAAATAGCTGAGCTTACCCGGCAAAAAGATCTTCCCCTGTAACGAGACCATAAGGCACGGCTCCAAATTGCCTTGAATCCCTAGAATTATAAGGATTATCGCCCTGCACCCAAACATGACCTTGTGGTACCTATAATTATACAATCACCCAAGTAAGGGCATGAGTGACCGTACCATTTTGAAACAAATTAATGACAGGGGATATATAAATAAAAGAATACAAAACTCAAGAAATCATAGAACTCATCAGGCCCCAGCATTTACATGTTGAACCCACTAAATCAGTAACGAATGTGAACATAACCAAATTCCTGAAGTTAACAACACGAACATCATGTCGACAGTCTATGGAAAGCAAACCTAAAGAAGCCAAATTTTGTGCTATTGATATCTCGAAGTTCAAACACAACTGGAGAAATTGTACCTTTGGTAGATACTGATGGTAGCACAATGCAAGGTTTAACCAGCATTAGTTCTAATCCATCGAGAATCTAATTGTATCAGTAGTAATTAATTTTAGGGTCAATAACACCAGATCTCAAACTGAACCAACACCACCAATGATTCAAACATCCTCCCTAACTTTGGTGCCTAGAGTATCAAGTAGCCACCAATTACCAAAAACACACGTCTTCTATGCACCTCGATTCAAAGCAAGTAAAATGTACTACAAGTACTAAACGTGTCTTCAAAAGTAACTGTTGGAACTCCTTCAAATCAACAATGCTCACAAACAAACCAAGCAACTTAGATGCGGAGAAGCATTAGTAGTAACTAACTTTTTTAGGGGTCAATAACACCATATCTCATACTGAGCCAACACCAGCAATGGTTCAAACATCTTCCCTAACTTCAATACCAATTCGAAGCAAGTAAAATGTACTAGCAATAACTAAAACTGTCTTGTAAAAATAACTGTTGAAACTTCTTTAAATCAACAATTCTCACAAACAAACCAAGCAACCTCGATGCGGGGTAGCACAACAGATAATAAGTAATCACGAATCAAAAGCTACTGCCGACAATAGTGGTGTGCCACAAGCACTTGAATTTCAAGCCCCCCATCCTCTAGCGTCAGTACATCGACCAAATTGGGATCTTCACAGCGCCAAGAGCATCATCAACCAATCGAGGACGGATCCAATCACGGAGACACCACTTCACAAGCCGTACAGACCAACTCACCACTCACCACGACGGTTTTGGAGGAGTCGCTGTTCCCGGATCGACGAGGTAGGTGACGGCGTCGCCTTCCATCCCGAGGACGCGCTTGGCGACGGACTTGCGCGGATCCTCGGGTGAGATCATCAGCACGACGTCCCCTGGCGCCACCCTGCCGAGCCTCGCGCTGACCCTGTCCACCGCCACCACGTCGCCCGCCAGGTTCATGGCCGGCAGCATGCTGGGCCCCCGCACGATGGCGAGCGAGCAGAGGTGCTGGTCCACGACGTGGACGGCGCAGTACGCCTGCGCCACCAGGAACACGCGGGACAGGGCGTCCCTCGCGATGCTCCGCCATGGATGGCCCCGAGACGCCGGACGAAGCCCGACATGGCGGCGGCGGCGAGGCAGCAGAGGAGAGAGCTTGGAAGGAAAGGAGCTGAGCACCCCGGAGGCTTCGCGCAGTTACCTCTGTTGGTCTGTTGGGCTTGGGCCTCTTCTTACTTTCGGCCCAGAAGTCACATGCTGGGTGGGCTCTAGAGGACTAGAGGAGAGTGCCTCGCAAGCGTAATTTGGACTCTTTTTTTTTGAAGGGTGAATCATCCCAACATATAGTTTATATAGCAGTTTGTGTATGGAGAATAAAATTTAATAAGTTTTTATAGCAGTTTATGTCGGGTTCCAGCTAGATTGGGCCGGAGCCGACACGTAGATTGGGAGATTGGAGGGAGAAGAGAGGACGGGAAGGAGGGCGAAGCGGCGGCGATGGTGGAGGGGCGGCGTGGCCGCGCCGGGCGGTGGTGGTGGCGCGGGCGGCGCTGCCCGAGAGCGGCGAGGGGCGGCGGCAGCGGGCGGGGGGAGGAGGCGGCACGCGAGAAGAGGAGGAGAAGGGAGATTGGGATAAAATTTCTTTATTGCTTGTTGCCCTCGAAAGATTATGCAGACCCTTACTTATATAGGGTGGCTAGTGGGACTTGTATCTCAAGCAATCTCTCTAAAGGTTTCCTTATAGATTGGAATACCTTTTACAAGCATGTCCTATTTATTTATTTCCTAATAAGGGTCTCCCTTATAGATGAGATATCCCCTTGCACACCAAAACACCTAAAGATAATCCTAGATATTTTTCCTCCTTTTTCTCCGAATTAATTGCCGAAGAATCCGCGGAAGGGAGGGACGGCGGCGGGGCACGGCGCGAGGCCCGGGGGGGGGCGCCGGTGCCCCTTGGGCCTATCGGGCCTGTCCTTCTGGGCCCTATTTCCTGGGTCATGACATCTCCCCCCCCCTTCTCCGACCGGCGCGTCCTCGCGCTGGATGAAAGTCCATTCTGTCACACCTGGGTGGAGATTAGCTGCCCCTGGAACAATGAGCTCGACCTGAAGTAGGAGTCGACCCTGCACTGGGTTCCTGAGGATCATGTTCTCCCTGGTTCGCTTAGGATCAAACTCCGGGGAGGTAGTGAAGGTTGCCGATGTAGCCGTGGTAGATATATCGGTGAACAAAGACGCCCCTCGCTGCGGAAGCTGCTCGACGGCGGGCTGCCGCCAAGTTTCGAGGAACGCCCACATCAAGGTGCCGATGCACCATGTCGCGGGTGGGCTCTCCAGAACAAGAAACGCTCATTTGGTGGAGCGTGGACGAAGAGCGGGAGCAGGCGCCAGATGGTGATGTCACGGCGAGTAGAAGGAGTAGCAGCCAAGTTCAACATCGTACCGTACATGAAGGAGCCGACGTCGAACAGAGAGGGCGAAAGCTGGTGGACACCCCTCTCTGTATCGTAGCTGATGTGGACATTGTCGACGGTGAGGAAGAGGCGATCCATGCCGCCGAGGAAGGCGACCGGCCGGGCCGACGTGGTGGCGCCGTGGCCATATGCCGCCCAACAGATGGCGGTCGGTGCGCTGCCGGTTGTCTCCGCGTGTAAGCTCCCAAGGCGAGGAAGTTCGCCCCGCGAACTCCACCGAAGCAAGGCCTCCAGCAGGTCCGGCAGAGTGGAGAGGAAGCCGGGGGAGGTAAAAGCGGTCGTCGAAGAGCAGGAGGCCGTCCTCAAGCCGCCCATCTTTGGAGCGGCGCCGCCCGTGGTGACGCCGAGGGCGATGCGGCGTAAATGTGGATCCTCCAATGTAGCCTGGCGTAGTTGGACGAAGACTCCGGCGGACGTGTCGTAGAGGTCCAAGGCAGTCGCATGCCTTGAACGTTTCCCCAGTCGAGTCGTAGGTGTACGGATGTCGGCGAAGATGCTCGACGAAAGGTGCCAGGCCGCTGGCGCCCCGACGCCGAGGGGTGGAGCCGGCGAACGCGTTTCGGGCCGCCGCCGCGTAGTATCGTGAGCTCGTGGGTCGCGAAGTCCCACGCCACGCCCCGTGCTTGCCAACCAAGGCATGCCGAGGATGACGCCGACGCCGCCACCTAGTGGCATGACGTAGGCATCGGCGTCGGAAGGTGCCGTGTCAAGGCGTAGTGGTACGCCGAAGGTGGCGGCGTGGCATGTAGATGGCGGCGCCTGCTGGTGATCAACACACGCGACCGGCCGAGTCCGTAAGCCCGCCGTGGTCACCACGCTGGGGTCGATGTAGTTGTGCGTTGCTCTCGAGTCGACGATGATGTTGACGCCGTGTTCGAGATCATACCAACGAGGTAGAGAGAATGAGCACCACGCATCGGGAGTCGGGTCCCCAAAGTGAGGACCTTCGTGTCACCGCTCTTCTTTGACGTCCGCTAGTGGGGCGTTCGCTGAGTCGTCGGTGTAGTCGTTGAAGATCGTGATGTCGAAGAGATGCTTGCACTTGTGACCCCCGTGTAAACGGTTCATCACGCTTGAAGCAAAGTCCAGCCTTTGCGCCGCTCCGTCATCTCCTCTCCGGTGTCAACCGCTTGAACGGCCGAGTAGTTGCCGCCGACGGAGGGGCGCTGGGGGCGGCCAAGAAGGCCATGGGCGCCGGGCGCCCTTGCCTTTGCCTCAGGCTGGCTTGCCGGTGTTGTAGAGGATGGCGAGGCGCCGCCGTACGCCGCTCTGGGGCGAGACATGGCAGCCTCCATGTCCTTGGGATTCTCGCATTCGACGTCCGCCTTGAGCGGTTCGCCCAAGCTCGCTGTGTAGATGTTCACCGCTCCTTGTCGCCGAGGTTGCCCGCGACGCGTTACGCGGCGCCAAGAACCGCCTGCGGTACTCATCGACGCGTTCTGCCTTCCTCGCCGATGCCGCCGCCCAGCCGGTTGCGCCGCTCGCCAGGGCCGGCGCCGTTGACGTATTGAGCGAAGCTCGCCCAATCCGCCACCGGTTTTTCCCCGGGACAGCCTCATGTACCATTGTTGTGCTCCTCCTTTGAGATGATAGGAGGCTTACCAGACTTGTTCTCAGAGTCGGGCGTACCTTGGCCCCCTCGAAGAATTGCTCGCAGCGGTTGATCCATGGGAGGGGATCCTCCTTGCCATCGTAGGTTGGGAAGGAGAGCTTGTGCAGCGAGGAGCGAGACCCCGGGAAGGTGTCGACCGGAGGGGGAGGAGGGGCGCATGCGCCCTCGCCGGGCGTGGCCTTAGGCCCTGTGTAGCCCTTCATCGAGGCTCCGGATCACCTTGCCGTGACTTGATCATCCCGGGTTCTCGCTTGCCATCGGTTCGCTTCTTGATGAAATCGCGGGCTGCTTTCTCCAAAGATCGATTTCATCTCAATCTCTGGCCATGGAGTTGTTGACGGCGCTTGAGTGCCGCTAGATCGTAGCCGGAGAGGATAGACAGCCTTTATCCTCGATCGTGTCCATCCCGACATTGAATTTGGCGAACTCGCCCCCAAATTCTTCGCCAGCCTTCTTCGATTCAAGGCCCATGGTGGTGGGTGGATCGTAGTGGTCTCCGGATACCACCGCCGTGTTCCAGCCTAGATTGGGCCGGAGCCGACACGTAGATTGGGAGATTGGAGGGAGAAGAGAGGACGGGGAAGGAGGGCGGAGGCGGCGGCGATGGTGGAGGGGGGGTGGCCGCGCCGGGCGGTGGTGGCGCGCGAGCCGCGGCCCGAGAGCGGCGTGGGCGGCAAAGAAACGGCAGGAGAGAGGGGCGGCGCGCGGGGGAGAGGAGAAGGGAGATTAGGATAAAATTTCTTTATTGCTTGTTGCCCCGAAAGACATGCACCCTTACTTATATAGCCCGGCTAGTGGGACTTATATCTCAAGCAATCTCTCTAAAGGTTTCCTTATAGATTGGAATACCTTTTACAAGCATGTCCTATTTATTTATTTCCTAATAAGGGCCTCCCTTATAGATGAGATATCCCCTTGCACACCAAAACACCTAAAAATAATCCTAGATATTTTTCTCCTTTTTCTCCGAATTAATTGCCAAGAATCTGCTGGAAGAGAGGGGACGGGCGGCGGGCGCTGCGGCGCGAGGCCCGTGGGGCACCGGTGCCCCCTTGGGCCTATCGGGCCCGGCCCTTCTAGGCCCTATTTCCTAAGTCATGACAGTTTATATATAGAGAATAAAATTTAATAAGCATCTATATGCACCACAAACATGGAAGATCAACCGTGGCAAAGTATAGTGTGGGCGTAAAATTGTGACCGCTCAAAATATGTTGCCACATCTCACCATCAGTAGATAATAAAGCAAAGCCTAGGAATGTTTTGGCAGCCACTATAATACACAGCAAATGTACATTCAGTAATGGCAAATGCGGCATCTATGTTTACATGATGCTTCATTCACAAATTAGACAGCCAGCATAGTTTGGAGCAGAGGCAGTAGTTGTTACGAGAACATGGAGCAGAGGCAGTAGTTGTTACGAGAACATGACGCTTGCCTATATATACAGTAATTTTGGTAATGAAAATCCATACAGCACAATAAAAGATGGTCAAAACACAGAAGATTGTACTTACTAAGAACCTTGGATTTCCATGTATCCAGAAATACATACGTTCTACAGCATATAGCTCGGCATGTTACTTAGATGGGTCTTAAAAGATTAGGGGAAAAGAAAAGGTCCTGGTAATACTTTGTCATCTATACTATATATGTATATAGGGGTGTCGTAAGGGGCATCATCCATTCATCCTCGCCTTCCTCTTGAAGGGCAATAGGTAGTTGCTGCCTCATGTAGTAGTAGTACTCTAGTAGTACATGAGCTGCTGCTGTTGCTGCTGGGTGGAGGTTGTGGCGTCGGCACTATTGATGCCCTGGAAGCCGGCATCATAGATGGACTGGCTGCCTCCGCCGCCCATCCCCAGTGCAGCAACCTGCTTCATGGCGTGCTGACCCATTAGGGCCACCGGGTTAGTGGCCATCTTGCTCAGGGCCAGGCGCTGGTAGGCCAGGAAGTCTGTCGGCGACACTCCAGTGGAGAACGGTGACGGTGCTGGAGGAGGCAGGGGCGATGATACTGTGCCTGGTGGAGTCGGCTTGCTTCCCCAGGAACACTGCAACACAATAAGACAGACTATTCAGTAATTTGCTGTGATCAATGCATTTCATATTTCATACAACAACTATTACCTCCATTCAAAATTATAAGATGTTTTGACGTTTCTAGATACTTTTCTTTTACTATGTATCTAGACATAGTGTATAACTAGATTCATAGCAAACAAAATGTATCTAGAAAAGCCAAAATGTCTTATAATTTGGAACGGAGGGTAGCTAATATCGTGGATACCATACCAAGATGTTCTGTACATACCTTAATAAATCCCAAGCCAACAAAAGTTTATATTACCTACAAACCATTCACATAATACTTAGGCCGACTAATGGGTTCGGTTGGTTTGGGCTAAGTTGGGCGGGTACTCATTTGATTTCGTTTAGAAGGGTTCAAATGGGTTTATCAGCAGGCTGGGTTGGGGCAGGGTGTGCAAGAGATGTGGGGCAGGTTAGGGTGGAAGACGATACCGAGTGGTTGGAACCAGTGGATTCAACCTGTGGAGATGGCAAGACTCAGTACGCAGTTGACACCTAAACGCACCCAAGCCACCTCTACCTCGCCCTTCTCGGCGCTTATCTTCTATATGCAGCCACCGCATGGTTTGCTCTGGCAGATGATCACCTCGCATGTGGTGCAGTTCATCCTCATCAATAAGCCCTCGCCCAGGGCAACAACGAGGTAAGTCGCGAGGAAGCCAAGCACCCCGATAGCCCACAGCAAAGCCCAGAGGAAGCGCTTGATTGGTGGTGGCGTGATGTAGATGTGGATGAAGAGCAGTGACATGTTCACAGCACCGTACCTGTGGTGGTGGCAGTGTACAGGCCGAAGCACTCCAGCAGGAATACCCATGGAGGCCATGGAAACTAATGACACCACCGCAGTCACCAGTCTCGACCAGTACAGCAGGACCTCGCAGATGTCGGACTCCTCGACTGTCCTGAGCTTGTAGACACCATTGTTGGCAGTGGTCTGGTTGGCTTGATGTCCAGGTGCAGGATCTTGGCACTCGTGGTGGTCAGGATCTGCAGCTCCGCTCTTGCTGGACCGGTGGAAGCAGAAGCACCAGAATTGGTGCTCACTGTGGCGCCTGCTTCGTGCAGAACTACAACGGCACATCCACCTGCCCCAGATTATCCTCTATCCCTCTACTCAACATCGCCACACGGCTCCCTGTTGCTGCTTTCTCGCTAACGAACTCCTGCCAATGTAGGTGGGTTTGGGTTGAATCTACTTCAGTTGGATGAATTCTTTCAGTGGGTTGGGTTGGAGTGGCTTGGAATGGGTTGGGAAGGTCGAATATGTGGCTGTTGCTGGTGGGGGTGGGTTGGAAAAGGGCGGGCTTTGAGTTTTGACCCATAAGCAGGCCTACTAATACTACCATTATCCACCAACTATATTATTCTATTGTAAAATTGACCTTGGAACTTTCAGGATTTTACTAAATTCTGTTATCAAGGAAATGTGAAAACCAGAACCAAAGATACCTTTATCTGCCTCCCGCCAACAAGTTGGCCATTACCCATCTGAATTGCAAGTGCAGCCTCCTCATGAGTGCTGTACCTCACAAAGCCAAAGCCTTTATCACGAGTTACACGGACTTCCTCAATTGAGCCAGCCCCCAGTGAATGGAAAAACAGGTGCACATCATTGTTGGTAGCCTGGAAATCAAGAACATGTTAGTACGTTGATAAGACAGTAATAAAAGTTAAGAAAAAACTGGTAACAGAAAATAGAAAGCCAAACACAAGATGCATAGTAAACATAGACAGACAGCAGCTGTTCTATTGCAAGAGTATTACCTCGTGAGGAAGATTGCCAACATAGACAGTAGTAAACTGAGGGTTATTTTCCGGACCATCTTCATTTGGATTCTCTTTTCCAGATTCTGTAGAACATTATAAAATATTAAAAGGTGCCACAGGTCAGTTTCAAGCCATGACTGTGACACATAAGACTTCTACCTAACTATGAATTAAAATTGTACTCCCTCCGTCCCAAGAAACTTCACATCCTTGGATATGTCAGACATATTAGTATTGAGGGAAAATGTCCATGGTACCCTATTTATTAGGAAGTGTTTTCCCTTGGAACAGGGCTGTCTGCGTAACCTTCCACAGCGCACACAAAATTAAGGAAGGCATGGAGACTAGTTAGCATGCTTTGTCTAATTAGCACCCTCAATTACAGTTGATAGACTCATCATGTCTTGTGGGCTGACTAAGTTTTTTGGAATAAATTTTGAATATTAGGATGTCAACATTTTTTGGGGCGGAGAGAGTAAAAGCTAAGGTTAGAATGTACTCTATCCGCTCAAAAAAATGTAGTTCACTTTATCTCTGTCCTAAGTCAGACTTCCCTAACTGCGACCACATTTGTTGGAAAATGCAGAAACATCTGCAACATCAAATTAGTTTCATCAAATTCTCCATGAAACTTCTTGATAGTACATTTATTTGAACTTGTAGCCTTGACAAAACATCATGTTAGAGTACTTTGACTTAGGACAAAACTAAATTGAACTATAATTTGGAATGAAGGGAGTATGCCAAAAAAAAAATACTTTATTTAGCATGGCATGCCATCCATAGAAAATACAAATGTCAAGCAACACCTAAGCTGGCTGCTAGGCACATCTAGCGGCTAGTGCTTCTTGAAACACTCAGAAAAAGAGAAGCAAAAGAAGTCAAAGCACATGTATTTACCTGATGTGCCATTTGTCAGGTCAACCTTAGAGTCCACAATCTGTTTCTCTTCACCAGCATTAGCACCTTTCGCTGCCCAATTGCAACGAATTTGACGGTTGCCAAGCCACTTCCCTGCCAGTAGAAAAGTATAAACAGGTGTAATCACCTTGTGAAATCTTAGGAATCCAAAATGGAACATAAGTTAGAAACATGGAACTAGAGAACATACCATTCAAGTCATTTATCGCACTTTGAGCATCCTGGTAAGGAAATAATGACAGTTAGATGAAAAAGCAGCTCCAAAAGTCCATGGCAGCAATGCACAAAGGGTTTAAAAATGGTGACACTACCTGCTGGTTCCTGAAAGAAACAAAACCAAACCCTCTGGATCGTCCTGTTTTCTGGTCCCACATAACCCTAGCATCTCTGCAAAAATAACCAAGCTAAATTCGTAAATAGACATGCCATGTACTGGACGAATAGCAAACTACTCTGCTAAAGTGTCAAAATGAAAAATAAATGGAGGAGAATGATAAGAGTCAGGCAATGCTTACGAGCAGGTAGAGTATCCAGAGAAAAATGCAAACAAAGTAGCATCAGTGACTTCTGGGCAAAGATCCCCCCACAAAAATATTAAAATGACCTGCATAGAAGAAGATTAACCAACAAAGATTAGAATTCAGAAACCATAGATTCACATACCTGCATGATTTGAAACACGTAAAAACAAATATAGAATGTATGATTAATTTGGCTTCAGTACAAAACCTGATGTATCCTCCCTCTGAGTACTTGTATATGCCCAATTAACTTTTATCGGCTGACCATACCTGGATTTTTGGTGGTAATTAGAAGATTAGAGCCAAAAACAGGGCTGTATTCGCAGAATTAGCACATAGTCCTTCCATTTCCAAATGGTAAGTTATTTTTATTTTGGTTTTTCTAGTTACATAGGTTTTGTTATGCACCTAGATATACTCTATGTCTATTAGTTACATAGTCTTTGATATGCACCCAGATATACACTATGTCTAGATACACAGTAAAACTATGAATCTAAAAGGCCAAAACGACTTACAATTAGAAATGGAGGGAGCACAAAACCAAAAAACTTACAGTTGTCTGCCATTGAGAGATAAGATTGCTAGTGCAGCATATCTGCGGTCATAGTAGTCAACGAAACCAAAGGATGACTGCAACATCAGAATGGAAAGTGTAAAGGCCACATTGTCATAAACAATGTAGTTTATAGAGGATAAGCAAACATACAGTAAATCATTAACAATTAACACATTAAACATGTGAAATGCAGTATCCCAAATTAAGGTATCCAAATTCTAAGATAGTAAGGGTAATGATTGGTAAGCACTAGAACAACCATACTTAAAGCATTTTTTCCCTTTATAAATTATAATGGAAAGCCTTTTCTACTGTGGGGACCTCCCGTCTTTTTGGTAAAAAAACATACTTAAAATCATAATTATTTTCATCTATCAAAGTTTAGCCAATAAATAAATGGATCACATTCAGAATGTTTGTTGCATCTAATAGCTTCTAAGTTCTAACTATGGCATTCTTCCAACTCCCTGATATATCAAAAGGTGTCAATCTAAAAGGCAGTAAACAACAACTACAATGGATGGATCAGTTTAACCACAAACGTTCAATTCTCATATGTGTTCGAACAGATAGTACAGCATAATAATTTAGAAACGGGTATGGAAGCACATGTCAATAAGTTAGTCAACAATCCACCACAAGTCAAACAACAGTAACATGCATGGCTTAGCTCCTGGATGCTATCTCAATTCACCATATTGCACCCATCAAACTTTTAACAACTAACATGAATAGCAATGAAACTCTTATGCCCACAAGATTAATAGGTTAGGCTAAACTGCAGAGTGCATGTGTGCTTTGATTCCAATAAAAGAAGATTAGCACACCACTGGTTACAGCCAGCTGAAATTAAACTTTTGTTCCTAAAAATGTCTTAGCTTAATATCTAAAACTAAAAAAATAAGGACCAATAACCAACCCAATCCCCTCCCCTTCTCCCAAAAAAAGTAAAACTTCTCTTATATTTAATTTTGTTTACTCGGCCAAAATAAGTTGAGTACCCAAAAATATTCCACAAGGAAGAATTCTAGCACTACTTCACACAATATTATCAAGTGACTAAAATAAATATTTTATCTCAGTGATTTTGATATAGCTAATATACAATTAAGCACCAAAACTTATCAGAAAGTATCGTAAGAATTAATGAAGGCATTTAATTCATCAAAACAAGAGCCAAACAATGAAACTGAAACTATGCAAAGCATGCTACACGGTGTGTATTTACATGGTAACTAGACTTGAGACATACGGGGAAAGCACAGCCAAAATCAGATGAAGATTGGGCAAAGGCAGCCACAGTTTTTCAGGTGAGTGGGCGAGTGGGTGTTGGTGGCAGGTTGGGGGTATGGATTTATCTGTTACAAACTATCTTTAGTCATTTTTTAATTAAAAGAAAGAAAGATCCACCTTTTCTTTTCTGATGAGCTTGCACCCTTCTACTGGACCAATACTTTGGAAGACTTCCTGCAGCATTGCGTCCGTCACTCCAAGATTGATATTGCCAACATACCTATTGAGAATGTGATAGATGAGCACAAATAGGATAAATGTAGAAAGGGATATTTGATCTATAACATTAAACATAGAACATTTTCATAAAGGCCTTGTATCATTTCGACCATTCAGAAACTAGGGGAGAAGAGAAGCCATATTTTTATGGAGATATTCTTAAAAACCGAGTTTAGCACTATACTATGGGCTATAAGATCAGGGAAAGAAGCAATTACAACACTTACACGCTGCGGCATGTACTTGAATCAAACCCAGGAGGCAGGTTTCCACTAATTATGGGCTCCATCTGCAAAGAGACATACAAGTGTAAGCAAAAGGTTCTATGAAGAACAGAGGTAACATTTATGATTCCATTTCAAAGCTTAGTTCACAGCTCTACTAAAATCACACATTCAGTTTGTAGCCAGAGGATGTTGAAGTTTGCAAAGGTTCAAAGTGGCTCCTCTTTCTACTAAAAAAAAGTTGACCAAAAAGATTCGGACATCACAATAGTCGCCCCATGCACACACACACTGTGTTATACGATGAGCTTTATTAAAAATAATAAACAAACAAACTCAACTGGACGAAAACATAACAACCAAACCCTAGCAGGAATTGACAAATCTAAATTTATCGTGACACCCAACGACATCGCATCCCAGAATCGCGACAAATGGCGACGCGATTGACATCCCCGACCGCGGAAACACTACTCAATCCCAACAATTCCAGTGGGAGACCGCAAAGCCGGGAAATCGACAAATCCGATCCGAACCCCCAAATCCGACCCGCTCGAAATTCCCCAAATCAAACCCCGATTCCCACCCACGGTAGCCACCCACGCCCGTCATCACATCGATCAATCGATCGAACCGAAATCAAAGAGGGTTGGGGCCCACCTGTGGCGCGGCGAGGAGGCCGGGATGCGGGTGGTGGCCGGGGAACAAGGGCGGCTGCTGCTGCGCCTGCTGCTGCAGGAGCATGGCCTGCTGCATCAGCTGCTGCTGCTGCTGCTGCGCCGCGGCGGCCTGCTGCTGCTTCATCCGCGGGTGCATGCCGTCCGTGCACGCCGGCGGGCCGGTCGGTCCCTCCCCGGCGATTATTAGTTAGGGTTCGTTCGTCGGGGCGCAAAACCCCCAACGGGAGAAGAAGAAGAAAAAAAACGAAAAAAAAAAAAGAAAAGAAAATGAAAAAAAAAAAAGGAAATAAAGAAATAAATAAAAACCCACCCCACCCCTCGAAGCCGAGGGGAAGGAAGAAGAGAAGAGAAGAACAGGGCGGGCGGGCGTCGCGGCCTTGCAGGGGCTGAGCCCGCGGATATTTCCGTGGGCGTGGGGTATTTTCGTTTCGGTCCCTGAGGTTGTCGCGAACTCTAACCATGCCCTTTGATGTGTCTGCCATGGGTGGTTTCTAGAAAGGGAGGTCGTTGTATTTATGGAGGAACCCGGGGACCTGTGTGAAAAGTGTGCGTGTGTTGCTGTGGGCGGAGCACGGGGAGGGAGCGAGCGAGATGCGCCCGGTGTTTGGTGAGACTGGAGTGATTGGTGTGTGGGGCCCGCTGCGCAGTGTAAGAAGACGGAGGGCGGAGACGCGGTGCACGTGGGCGGGGAGCACGGACGCGGCGGGAGGCTGCTGCTGAGTGGATAGGGATGGAGGGAGGTCAGTGAGGTGGGATCCGGTGTGTGTCAGGATCGGTGTGGCCCTCCCAGGGTGCAGCCAGGACGTGTCAGTGTCGTGCTGCGAGGGTGCAGGGATCAGCACGTGGCAGAATGATACGCATGTGCTGATTTTTGGAATTTAATAACCTCCTAAAAGCATTGGTCCAAAAGATAAGTTCAAAATGTTTTCTAAATCTTTCAATGTACTAGCTATTCTGTAAAATAGAATAGCCATAAAAAAACTGGGCTAATCCAACAACTTTTGTAAAAGATTTTCAATCGTTATGCTCAAATCTGCCACGTCATGGGACCATGCCACCTTTGGTTCCTCGTTCGGTCTCTGACAAGGTAGTTCGAGTGGGAAAAGGTTCGATAGCCGGCGGCTCTTGTTGTCCAAAATTAGCGACCGAATTTCCCATGATAGACAAAACGTTTTAGCCAATGTTTTGGAGTTGCTACTTGTCAAAAAAAAAAATGTTTTGGAGTTGCTCTAAGTTCCAACAGAGCTATGTTAAGGGTGTTGGTTATTATAAATGTAACGTCATTCCGCCATTCACAAATTTTTTGTGTGGATCATACGGGGTATTTTTTTTCTTTCATGTGTCTCAATGAAACCTGCAAACATATTTAGCTTTTGCGGGTCCGTTTGCTTTCCCCTTGCTTCACAGCCAATCGAGTTGATTTCAATGTACTAAATCTTTAGATAGATTTAAAGGTTTTTTATTGAACGTGCATTGCACGGTTAGATTTAAAGGTTTTGATAGATATTATAGTTTGTTTCAAAAAAAAAAAGGAATAGTCTTTCTAGACGATATTAATTGTTAAAGTTCAAAATGCACATTGAAA
The DNA here is from genome assembly GCA_015847255.1 of Hyparrhenia diplandra. Classification (NCBI taxonomy): domain Eukaryota; kingdom Viridiplantae; phylum Streptophyta; class Magnoliopsida; order Poales; family Poaceae; genus Hyparrhenia; species Hyparrhenia diplandra. Next base: position 314,258 of record JADLZK010003130.1, read on the forward strand.
ATCATTGAGTTTCATTACAATGTATGACGTTTCGTCTCTTTTTTATATAATTGCTCTTACTATATATTTAGACATTAGTGTGTATATAAAGGTATAGCAAAATCTTGTAAGGGGCCGTTTGGAAGTAGGTATTGGTCTCCTGAATCGGCTTTGGTATTTGGCGGGCTCCAATTCTATTGTTTGGATGTTCCTGAATTGGGCCGAGATATTGGAGCCCAATATCGCGGACCCCTTCCGCACGAAGGAATGACCCCGCCCCCAATTCCGCGGTCTCCGGCCCGTATTCACCGGAATTGTCTTTCCCCGCCCTCCCCGACACCCGCAGTACCCCTTCGTGAAAGACCGCGAGAGACCAACGGAGCGATGGCGATGGCGACGGCCCCGATGGCGACGGGGCGGAGGCGGCGGAGGTTGAACCCATAGCGTCGCGCCCCTCCTCCGGTTTCTCCTCCCCAACCTCCGCCGCCCGAAGTCCCGCGGGAGCGGAGGGCGCGACCCGGCCCCCGAGAGGAGGTGCGAGGGTGGCGGCGGCGCCCAGACACGCGAGCGAGGCGTAGGGCGGGGCGGTGGTCGAGCCTTCTTCCCGCGGGTCGACGACTCGAGCCCCTTCTTCCCCATCGACGGCGGCCATAATCCCTTTCTTCCTCCTTCCCCCGAGATCCGCCGCCGTCCGCCGCTTCCTCCCGCCGCGGGCGGCTTCCCGTTCTTCCCCATCGCCAAGCTCCTAGCATGGCCGCGGTCGAAGCTCCTCCCCGCCATGGCTGCGGTTGACCTCGCCCGCCCGTTTTCAATTCCATCCTTTTGCATCCAAACAGGAATTGGATTTGTGGTCGTTTTCAAACAACAATTCCAGGTCATCCAAACAACAAAATTAGAATTGTGGCCGTTTCAATACCATAGCCGGCTTTGGTATTCAACCCAATTCAATTCCAGATCTCCCAATATCTCGCATCCAAACGGCCCCTAATTGACAATGGAGCGAGTATTTGTGAAAACTCGTTATATTTTGATTCGGATTGGCTGCAAAGTTGGAGACATGTTTGGCTAGTGAGCTAGAGTAACATGGTTACAACGACCAAGAGCAATAATGCTTTCTAACAAATTGTGTGAGCACAATTATCCTTGTCAAGCAGCGAAGAGGTTAGAAGACATATATACGGTGTCAAATGTTGAGAGTAGAAGGGTTAGAACTGATTTTTTTTAGATAAAGGATAAATAATATCCGGCTTCATCTATCGAAGGATAGAATCAGACCAATTATTACAAAACACACACTAATAAAGTTTCTGCCAAGAACACAAAAGGACTCACACTCCGGAACGGGATGGAAAAATTCTTGACTAAACATGACCAATAAATCTATGCGAAAGCCATCCATTGGACCCGAAGAACTGAAACGCTGACGTTTCCAGGTGCGATGCCACAAAGATTAATTGGTCTTGAAGATCTTCATGCCTTTGTAGCCTTGCCCATTGACGTAGCCAATGCGTTCCTCGATTGGGTTAGAACTGATGAGGAACAATTAAGCTCCCTATAATAATTGTGTAGTATGTAAAAAGAATTAAGTTTAATAAACTAAGTCTAACTAGCCGGAATGCTCGCATAACATTTGTTTTTTTTTTTTTTTTGACATGGAACAAACATATATTGATTAGCAGCAGAAGTCGCAATGACCTTCACTAGCGGAAGGTTTCTGAGAGTTTAGCGCCCGCTTAAAGAGGACACCGATGATCATCACCTATGTAAGAACACCCCGGTACATATTCTTCAAACCCGGATTACAGGGGAGTTGTAGGCTAACTTGGCTAACACATCTCGCGGTGGTATTTAAGTCTCTACTTATGCTAAATACCCTAGCGCCCGCAGTAGTGTCTCGCTACATTGTCAAAGTGCTGAGTGTATGTTTTCATCCTCCAATCTAGGGGTTGGTTGTGGTCTTTGAATTTAGGAAAAGCACCAATTGCCCTGTAATCCGAAAGGAAGGAGACATTTTGTAGACCAAGTCTTTCAAGCAATGCTTGCCGCGCCAGGCCAAGGCCGCCGCCTCGCCATGATTACTCGAAGATACTTGAAGAATAAAGGGCCCCGATGTAGATGGTGTTTGTCGGTTGTACTGCGTATTGACAAACAAAATACCTATACCGCCTTCCTTATATTACGCCGGTCCGATCCGGTGTTGTTGAAGCATCCACAAAACATCTTATTCCCGGAAGAGTGGCGGGAATATGGATGGTGAACCTGGCCCGGCCGGTTCCCTACATGAGGATGATTCATACCGGCGATGAAGGATTTGGGTTTTGTAATTGCCGAGCCCGAGGATTTTGTGTTGAGGACCGATTAACATGTTGCCCCCGGTTTTGGATGTGGATGGACTGCACCATCGTGTTGTCATCTTGTTCGCCTTGTTGTAGAGCTTGTAGGAAGTTACGTAAGTGAGTTTTTGCCTGGATATGTACCTGAAATGAAGACCAATTCTTCCTTTGGAAGCGATTGTCATTCCTTGCTTTCCAAATATACCACAAAGTGAAAATAACACTACATAAAGTTTGTTCAGAAGGGTTAGTGGTAATTAAATTTGGGAGAGCAATTTGGACGCCATCTTCTTGGTCAACAATAGCATTAAAAGGTAGGGGTGGAGAGAAGGAAGACCAAACCTGGGTAGGAAGATCACATTTGAAGAATAAATGCACATCATTTTCAATTTGGCCACATCTTGAACAAAGCTTATCTATGTGAGGTGAGAATCTACCTAGTCTCTCGCCAGTAGCTAAAGCCCTCCTAATAAGCCTCCAGGTAAAAGTTTTTAGAAGAGGAGGGATTAACTTACTTTTCCATACCTTTTGAAGGATTATATCGGCATCCTAGGATATGCTTCTTGATCCCTGTGTGGGCAAGTTGCGACTCACCTGTTGTGTTAAAGCTTTGTATATTGATTTGGTTGTGCATCTTCCGTCTGTAGAGGGGGTCCATCTAAGAATATCTTGCTGTTGCGAGGGTACAACCTGCAATTGCTGGATAGATTGGGCTGCGTGGGTTGAGAAGGTGGTGTTTAGAAGGTTGGTGTCCCAAGTGTGTGTGCCCTCGACCCAAAGATCAGCCACTTTGGAAGGTAGGGGAGTGTTTACTACAGGAAGAAGGAGATGATCATGTATTGTGTCCCAAACTGGACTCCAAGGTTCTGACCATATTGATGTGTTTCCTGCATGAAGTTGGTAGGTCACATTTGCGCTCAACTGAGCTTTTACCTGCAAAACAGAGGACCAATAGATAGATTTGATGCAGTTGTTAGGAGCAGTCCAAAATGTGGAGTTAGGGTAATATTTAGCCTTTAAAACTGCAGAAAGGAAGGGGTTTTTGTTGGTTGCCACATTCCAGGCCGATTGAATGATTAGACTCTCGTTTACCGTCTGTAAATTCCTGATTCCTAAACCACCTTCTTCTTTTGATTTAGTGATGTCCTCCCATGAGCGGTATGCAATAGGACAAGTTTCCTGTTCTTCTTGACCCCTGCCCACCAGAATCTTTTGATAATGGTGTTAATCTTTTCAATGAAGTTTTTAGAGAATAAAACAGTGGACATGTAATAAATGGGAATAGAGGAAAGCACGGACTTACAGACTGTAACTTACAGTAGGACGTACGGAGGGAGGAGTTTAACTCTGGTGCAAATGACAGTGTTCCGGAACCTTCCTTTACCGGCCATGCTCTTATATCATCCTATCGTATCCAGTTCTGCCACCCCACACCCCCTTTTTTTTTTTTTTTTTTTTTTTTTTTTTTTTGAGGGAGCCCCTTTTTTTAGTTGAGCAATCACCGTCCGTCCGTCGTCGCGGCGCCTAATCTCGACGCACGACTGCACGAGACAAGCACAAGGGACAAGAGATATGGCATTGCCCCCTCGTCGTGCCACGTGCAGCCAGAGACTCATCGACCGCTGCGTTTGCTGGCTCGATCGTCATCGTCGTCGTCACATCACCACGTGCCAGAAAGGATGTTGCACAAAGAGTGATCCGTCCACAGATTTCGTGCAAAAACACAAACAGATCAGGTCCAAATATTCCAGTTTAGTAGAAACGTAATGGTACAAAAATTCCGGCCTAATTAATTAATTAAAGATACAAGAGTACATATGTTGGTTGTTGTTTTATGTTTTCCCAACGAGCTGCAGGAAAACAAAAAGGTCCCAACCCGATCGATCGATCGTATCAGATCGACGTACGAGATCACGAGATGGAGCCGAATTCAATGCGTTTCACAACTCCCAGCTGCGCATGGTCGGATGCCGCGATCGATCGAAAACGACCGATGACCACCGCTCTGTTGACGCGCCGCCCCAACGCCCGCAGCAGTTTGCTCATGCATGCATGCCCAGTCTGGTCTTGGTGTGGTGTATATCCACCGAGCCGCGCGCCGAGCTTCATTCTCGCCGAGGCCGCGTCATCGTCGACGTCGACACGACACGTACGCACCCGCCATGCATGCCTGCTCTCGTCTTTCTTCACCAACCGCCGTGCCCGCGGCCGCTACAAATAGTAGTAGTGCCCCTCATCGATCGCGCCCAGCACAGCACAGCACAGCACAGCACAGCACGACTAGTCATAGTCACGCCGGCGTCGATCGCACCTGCACATCACTCGATCAACACGACGCTCATCTCTCTCTATCGCACCAAGCACAGCACAGATGACGACGTCGTCGGCAGCCGCGGCGGCGCGCGCTGCAGCAATGGGCCTGCTGCTGCTCCTTCTGCTGGTGGCTGTTGTGACGGAGGCCGCCGCGGCTGGGGCGTGCAACCCGGCGCTGCTGACGCCGTGCGCGGGACCGGCGCTGTTCGGTGGGGCGGTGCCGCCGGCGTGCTGCGCGCAGCTGCGGGCGCAGCTGGGGTGCCTGTGCGGGTACGCGCGCAGCCCGAACTACGGGAGCTATATCCGCAGCCCCAACGCGCGCAAGCTCTTCGCCGTCTGCAACGTCGCCATGCCGCGCTGCGCTTAGCCACCTAGGTAGGCAGCAGACTACTGCTAGCTATATTCGCCTATTCGAATGTATACGCGTTATGCACTCAGTATACATACGTGTACCATATACGCGTACGTACGTGTCGTGGTCGATCTGCAGGCCGGCTACCAATACGTGTACTACGTACGTGTACATAATCTTTGTGATGCGTTGCAAACCATGACAGTGACACATGCATGAATAAAAAACATACAGATCAATCAAAAAGGAGTTTCATACGTACCATACGTCCTTTTTTTTTTTTTTTGATAAAGTATGAGTATTCTCACACACAAGTATTTTGCAACCTAATCTTTAACCCTGTTCTTTTAGTAAATCATAGAATGAAACGGGAGTGCTAACAAAAAAAAAAAAAAACTCATTTTTCGCGAGAGATTGAGGTGTCAGAACTCTTTACTACTCCGTAGTTCTTAGATCATATGATTCTTTAATGAGTTCATACCATTTTCTTCATTGATGATATATAGCAATGATCCTTGTTCATAGGAACATTGTTCCATGTTTAGCAAAAAAAATATTTAATAATATTCACTTGGGAAATTGTCACAAAGAGGAAATTATTTTGGAATTGACTACCGCCTGCACGCGCAGGAAAACATCCATCGGCCTGCACACCCCGTTTTGGGAAAGAGTTAATTAGCTAGCACAAATCAATTCCATTTAGGGAAAGCAAAAGCAGATAGCAGTAACTAATTCCGAGCGCACGTTTCATCGGCTGAAAGGTGACGCGCGCTGCGCTAGCCTTTCTTCCTCTTACGCGCGCCCCACGCCTTCCTCCTCTGACGTGGTCAAGTCCGCCACCAAACACTAAGTGGCATCAGGTACGTACGTACATCCCAGTCCCTTCCAGACTTCTCTGGATGCTCCAGATCTTTACCCCTAAGCAATCAACATCAACAGGTACCTTCTTCTCCCCAAGACATCAACAGCAACAGCAATATGCCTGTTCCCAAACTAACTCCCAGATTGGATCTCACCAGGTGTTTCTCATGATACTAGCACATACATACAAATCCAAGCAAATTATCAGGTATTTCAATTCCCATGAATCACAAAATGATACAAAGTCATGGATTGCTAGATATTCATAGAGTGCTTGATTTTCACAGATTTGAATAGCAAAGAAAACCCAAGATGATGAAAGAAATCACATAGATCCAATATTGATGCAGTCAAAGTATCAATAGCAACAGGTATTTCAAGTCAGTTCTCCTCCCAATTTACTTTCTTCCCTTTTAAATTCTTACTGCTTTCAATCCTTCTATGAGACCATGTGATAGATTGCTACTGTACATATCATCAGTAATTGACAGATTACTACAAGTCACAGATTGGTAGGATAGTTACAGAGCTAGGTATTATTCACAGATTTTCACGTCTTCGTACCAGCTTTGCCTTCACATTGCTTTGGAATTTGCCTTCACATTGCTGGTGCCTTGAGATGGTTGTCCAACATGCATTTAAGAAAGAGCATTAGTGCATATTAGAGCTATGTAGGCTAAAATGAAGACAAACTGAATATTAGAGCCATATCTGTATAAAGTAAAGTAATAGAAACAACCATTCCAAAATCAAAAGGTAGTGCATGAATTTGTACTGAACTAGGTTGGCCCATCTCCATTTTAATCCAAATAGCAATACATTTTTTTTTTTTATGCAGAATCCTTCAGTTAACTGCACAAAAATCACATAGCACCTAATTGAAAACTTTCAGAGCTGATATCTAACTGACCCATCAGTCGATACTATTTCCAACTATGTTGTGAATCCTCCATCCAGATCAGGTATCAGCACATTCAGGTTTTTATTTAGGAACTTCAAGTGTTGCAAAGTAGCAAACTGTAGGAATTTGTTAGTGAATTCCCAGATTTTTGGTTCTCGGGTTTCAAATTTATAAATGGAAGCAAGTAGATGATACTAGTGGTTTGATACTAGCAGATTGTCAATTTACAGTCGATACTAGCAAGCAAGTGAAATCCCAAATTCTCGGGTTACAAATTTACACACAATAGGATTTTGATTATTTTTTCCAGTCAAAAAATAGCCCAAATAGTCTCAAAAACAAACAAGCGATCGATACTAGCGGATGTTTGAAATGGCATGTTTGAAATGCAGTGTCATTTTCCTATTAATCTGAATGCGTTTTCATTTGCCTATGAAAATACTAGTGCAGCACCTATGGTAGTATTGGGTCCAAACATTACTAAGACAAAAGCCCTCTCGAAGACAAGGAGGAACAAGTCTGCCCTGGAAGTGTATACAAAAAAGGCACACAGATGTAGTCTTTGTGGCTCTCTAGAGCACAATGCAAGCAACATGCAAGAAAAAAGAGAGTTGCTGAAGGTAGCGATGAAGAGGAGCAAGGATTCCAAGGCTTAGATTCCATTTTGTCAAAAAAAATTGTAATTTGCAGAGATGGTTCTTTACTTAATAGGACTATGTTATGTCTTCTTCTTAAGTTAATGAGAGATGGTTGCTGATTTTTTTTTCTTCTCTCCAAACTAATAACCAAGGATAAAATATTTAAGTTTGGTCACTCTTGGATTGCCTTTTTGGTTCTATTACATAAGTGTGACACCTATTGTTGTCTATAAATGTTTCTCAGACCTATGTATTGTACATACTATCTGTACTTTTATTTTTGCTTGTTACCATAATATACCCGCACTCCACATCAAAAGTGCTTTGTTTTTCATACATAAATGCCTAGCTTTTGATACTAAATTGCTAGTTTCCTATTCTCACGCATACCTTGCTTAGCTTTAGCTTATCCCACCAGTTTGCTTCATTCTTGGGGTGTGTCACCCACTTGTGTGTCGGCAACTTCCGTATATTGGGGATATCTGTCTCCTTGAAGTTTGTATATCGACGGCCATCCCAATTGCTACGCATGCATGATCATGTGAAACCCAATTTCTCAAGCACAGGGGAACATTACTGCGTCGTTTTTTGTTCACATCTCGTTATTAACACAACAAACCTGAATATTCTCACTTTTAGTAAAGGTTTCATATGTCAACTCACCATCCGGCGGTGGTCGAGGTGGTTATCGGCGACTATGAATACGCGAGTCACCTCAGTCCTATGAAGCTGGCCCGATTGGTTGCATCGTGCGCCAAATAAAAGACAACGCAATAGAGATTATTAGTAGCCTAGCTTAGCATAACGAAGTTAGCTCCACATACTATGAATGGTTGTTTAGGCCCACCAACACCAATCCATGGAATGTTTTAGTTAGATTCCTCTATTCCCAAATCACACGCACCACGATCCACCAGATAAAAGACAACTCCTCCCTGCCCTGCACACTCACTCACCCTTGCTGCCTTGCCACCTTTCCCCTCCCTAGTTCCTAGAGAGAGAAAGCATCCACTTCTCTCTCACACACACAACCATCTCTCTCTCTTACACAATGCATCTACTAGTAGCTACTCCTACTAGTAACTAGCTAGGCTAGGCTATGGCTATGACTGAGTATGTAGTGGCAAGGTAATGTGTAGGAGTATAGGCGATGAGCCGCCTGCGAAAAAAGCCTCTCACACAACCTCACTGCTTGATTTTTGGCGGATGAGGATGTCCCATCACGGAAGCCGCGTTTGTGAGGAGGCGGATGCTCGCCGCTGGCTGGACGGGCGTTGTGCGCCCCTATATTAAAAACTCACAAGTGGTCGGTGACCAGCCAGACCAGCGTGTGGCCCGGCCGATGGACTAGCGGACCAGCTGTTAAGTCACCTAACGGGGTAATCGCTTACTAGAAACGAGAGTGGGAGGGCGATGGGTGGAGCTGAGCCTAGCCCTAGCCTTCCTTTTGTATCACTTTCTGAGATGTCTATTGCAGTAGCATTTATTTAGTTATTGCTAAGCAGTTTATCTATTTCTTCCTAGCATTTATTCAGTTCAAGCTAAGCACTTTATTGATTACAACCTACCAACTTTAGCAATAGCGACCTACTTCTCCTCCCATTGTTTTTCTTCCAGTTTAGCATTTATTTGGTTATTTGTAAGCAGTTACTTTATTTTAACCGAGCATTTTTTCAGTTCAAGCTAAATATTTTCCTCATTACAACCTACCAAGGTCATTTTTTTCGACATCATTTGTGTTATGTGGCTGCAGGACAATAATAGTCAATTTCTACCCCAATTTTGGGAGTTCTTTGTCTATCTGGACCACCTTGCTACTTCAGTTAAACTAGGAGGCCACCTACATAACACAGTTGCAGAGATTGCAATTCAAGTAATTGACTTAGAGAAATCAAAGGTCAAGCACTGTCCAAGCAGCGTGTGCTTCCATTAAGAGTCATGGTCAGACTTCCCCTTTTCTCTCTACCATTTCTTCTTTTCAGTCAAGTATTTTTACACATGCCCATTAGCATTTTTGTAACGGTGTTCACACATTTATTCATTTTTTTGGTAGACATTTCTCCAATCGGGCCAGCTTCATAGGGTGAGGTGACTCGCGTATTCATAGGCTGGCGATAACCACCTCGACCACCGTCGGATGGTGAGTTGACATATGAAACCTTTACTAAAAGTGAGAATATTCAGGTTTGTTGTGTTAATAACGAGATGTGAACAAAAAAACGACGAGGTAATGTTCCCCTGTGCTTGAGAAATTGGGTTTCACATGATCATGCATGCGTAAGCTTTGGGATGGCCGTCGGATATACAGACTTCAAGGAGACAGATATCCCCAATATATACGGAAGTTCCGACACACAAGTGGGTGACACACCCCAAGAATGAAGCAAACTGGTGGGATAAGCTAAAGCTAAGCAAGGTAATGCGTGAGAATAGGAAACTAGCAATTTAGTATCAAAAGCTAGGCATTTATGTATGAAAAACAAAGCACTTTTGATGTGGAGTGCGGGTATATTATGGTAACAAGCAAAAATAAAAGTACAGATATAGTATGTACAATACATAGGCTGAGAAACATTTATAGACAACAATAGGTGTCACACTTATGTAATAGAACCAAAAAAGGCAATCCAAGAGTGACCAAACTTAAATATTTTATCCTTGGTTATTAGTTTGAGAGAGAAAAAAAAAAAAATCAGCAACCATCTTAACAAATGGAACAAAGGTGTCTTCACTTCAGCTTTTTTGTTGTTCTGCTGCCTAACGGATTATGTATGAATACAAGATCGGTTTGCTAGTGTTCAGCTTAGGTAGGCATGCACTGACTGAGACCTACTAGTAGCTAGTTGGATTTGGTTTTGGTCTGGGTGGAGATTAAATTCAGATTAGAATGGCTAGGCTGAAATATGATTGGTGCACTGAACAAATCCAATCAAGTTTAGGTAATAAGGACACATGGTACAAGCAAAAAACAGAGCACATCCAATCCAATGCATACTAATATGCTAACGCCTACTGATGTGCAGCCACCACAAAATATATGGAGTCAAGCCTAACCTTGCTGAAGGGAAGCTGCCACACCCCTTTATGACGATGGTATGAGGAAGAAATTGCTTCACCAATCTAGTCCCTGGTCCAAATGGTTGCTTGCAGTTCCTATGAATTGAAAGTTACTATGAATTTGTATTGGCAGAGTTTGAGCAGTGGCGCAGTGTCCCAAGGGCACGGAGCAAAAAATGCCTTACCAAATAAAGAAAAATGCTAATAGAAATATGAAAAATGACTTGGCACTAGAAGAAGAAATGTTATGTCTGTTGACGTTTAGAGAAGCGCACATGTTGAATATACACCAATAATAACTGATAGGACAACCACACAAACGTGCACATGTAGTTAACATAACTATGATCAGGCCTAATACCATTGTAATAGGAGATAGTCCAAATAGACATCAACAATACTCAAGTTCTCCTCAAATTAGGCCTGAAATATGATAGAAATAAATCACTGTTGCAGCTAGTAGCAAATTCGAACCCTCTGTAACAGCAGATACCAACATGTCACAGTTTATGAATTAATTTCTAGAACCACAAATCTGAAGTCAATAACTGAAACTACACAGTGCACACGCCTTGTGCAACATATGAGAGTGGAGGGGTCACCTATATAAAGTAATGCATTCATGCTAGCTACATAATTTTGCACCCTAATTATTGTTAGTGATATTAATCCATAATATCAGCTCAGCTTTCACACCTGCATATCGTGAAGTTTAGTTTGCCAAATTAATTTTTAGAAAGCAGAACATGCAAAAGACATGTAGTTTGCCCATGCAGTGCTAGTTAGCTAATATACAAGTTCCACGAGCTCCAAGTGGTGCAGTTAGTTAATTCGATTCTATCAATTTATAACACACACAAGGCAACATGCCCTATGCGTCACCTGGAGTGGAGTTTTGGAGATGTGACTGCACATGGATATTCAACTGCAGTGGAGATCAACTGATCCCGTACTCTCGCTTTCTGTTGACAATAATGGAAGCATTGCCCATCTCTGTAGAACTGATATCTAAAATCCATACATCATTTCCTATATCGACAATCTAAGAAACCATTGCCCTGGATCTCACTACTAACTACATTAGTCCACAGGCCAGCTAAAGACTTCAGTCCATCCAGTCCTAACTGGTACCAGCCACATTGTTTCTATTCGACTTCATGAACAACCCATCATCCATTTCCATAAATCCTACAAGCATAACTCATGTCGTCACACCAACACCCCTCCACATCTATTACCTCCAACAACAATCAAGAGTTGACACTCACACTCACAGTTCCACAACAAATCTAAAACCTGAAACCCGAAGATGCCAATTTAATCTGCATAAGATAAATTTCACCAACACATCATTCGCTAACACCACAGAGAATACCTAGCATCAGTTGAAGACCACAACAGGTACACCAATATCTACAGCCCCGAAGATTACATTCCATCGTCCGTGAGCAGCAGACTGAGCAGGACCGTGAGATTAGGCCCACCTGGTATGACATGCCGAGGGCGCGGACGCGGCGCTGCATGCTGAAGACCACGAACAGGAGGCCGCTCGCGAGGACTACCGCCCGAGTCACCAGCGCGTTCTCTGGAACCAAAAGGGAAAACGGCACCGGTTGAAAATTGTACAAGGACGAGCTGCGAGAGGCACGAAATTCCGGCGATCTAGGGCGGTGGTAGCGACCACGGAATCCGCCGATGAGCGCCCCGCGCAGCCGGAAGGGCCCGAGGCCGGCACGGTAGTCGGAGATGCGTCGAGAACGCCCGGGGAGCGCAGCCGCCGGAGAGGATGGGGCCTCTGCAGCAGCGCGGGAGTAGGGTGGGGAGCGGTAGGGCCGCGGGCACCGCGGGGAGAAGCGTGGGCGCGCCGGTGGCGATCCCCAACGTTGCGCCGCCCGCCGCCCGGCCTGAGAGAGCAGAGACGCAGAGGGAGAGGATAGAGGAGAGAGAGGGCAGCGATTGAAATGACGGGCGCAGTTACGCCCCACCACCGAGCGTTCCAACTTTCCCGCAACAAGCTGGCCCATCGGACGGCATGTCGCGGCGCGCCCATCGGACGGCAGCCCGTCGCGGCGCAGGCAGGATTGCTAGTGGCTGCGCGCCTGAAAAAGTAGTATTTAGGAATTATTTTTATTTTACAAAAATGTTGTTATAGATTCTAGCTTCAATAAAAAATATTCAACCTCAATAAAATATAAAAGTTCCATTTACTTATTTACAATGTACTATATATTTACTAGCCACTGACACCCTCCAACAAAGAGAATAGATACAAATTTTTGTCATTTAAAACAAAAATTGTTGTCCTAGCTATTGACAATGTCCAATCAAGAGAGTATAGATATGAAATCAACAAGAATAACAAAATGAAAAGGAGAGAAAGAAAAATAAAAAAACAGAAATTCTCAAAGAATCTGAAAAACGGCCCACAAAGAGCCCATGCTTGTTTTTTTTCCGCCGTCAATCCCCCTCTTCCCTCGTCGTACCTGTCTCTCTCTGTGTCGCCCTCTCGCTCTCAGACGGCTCACGACTGTTGGGCCGCCGCCGACCGCCCTCTCCAGGTGCTGAGGCTTCCGTTGGTCTCTTCACCGGCGACGAGCACCCACCAGGTACTCCCTTCCCTTCTCTTCCCTTCCCTTCCCTTATGCTGTGCGAAGCTGATCACCGAAACCCTAACCTAAAGCTATTTATTTAGCTATTTGATTGATTGACAATACTCTTAATTTCGAAGATTTTGCAAAAATTGTTGGGTGTACATGTATACATACTGGATCCGCCCCCTGCTGTAGACGATATAGTCATACTGGGTATGGATTGGCTTTTGGGGCTGGGCTGGCCTGCCCATATCGGCAAAGCTAGTTGGCCTTTTTGTGCTTCTGGATGGATGAACCTTGTGTTTCCAATTGGGAATTATAGCAGCACTTATCCATACACAATCAGTTCACGGTGCACACTATGTATGTCTATCTGTACTGTGCGCTTGCGGATCTCTTTATGCCGCACCGATGTGGTTCTGCTGACGTTGATGGAAGAAAACGGTGAAACACTCACGCTCGGATTGGGTTTCTCAAGTGTTTCTGTACGGTACTAGTTCTATGACCGTTTTTTTTTTTTGTTTGGGGGTGGGGGTGGGGTGGGGGAGGGATATACATTTATTTGTAAATTCTGTTTGAGTGTGGGGTCGTATTATTTAGTTGGTTTCAGTAAAGATCAGGCAACTCTTATCTTAGAGAGACGGGAGATAGTTCGAGCATTCCTTGTGGACAATGCTGATGTTTGATATTTGAAATACAACTGGCAACATTGAATTTGGTTGGTTTACCATTGCTCGTGATAATTACTAATGCTACTTAATTATAGCGTGTCTTTAATTGAACCCGTCTTTAATTGGACCCTTATTATTGGAAGGCCATATCTTTCCACTGATCCTTGGGTATTATTTTCATTTTGTTTTGACTTTTGAGAGGTTGCCTACTTCCAGAAATAGACAAAGTTGTTCTAACCAGTCTTCTATTTCACATGCCAAAAATGCTACTTCACCTAATGTTCCTGCCATATTACTTCACCTCAATGCGCTGCAGGGTTGGTTGGATCAGCGACATTTTACTGACCGTTGGGACCATTTTAGCTGTTTTGACTTTTGCGCTTTGTGAGCTAATAATTGCAAAAAGGATAAACAAACAGAAAAACAATGTGCTGCAATGGATCAGCCATGCTCCTATATCTGTGATGGCCTCATTTATAGGGTTGAAATTGGCTAACAGCTGTATAAATAATCTGTTTGGGCAACAGTAACTTGAGAAAACACAAGCATCTGAGCTGTCTATATCTGGTAATTTAATGCATCTCTTATTTAAACTCAACAGACCCTTCACCTTCAGTCAAGGGAGCTAATGCAAACATGGAAGGTTTGCAATTGCACTTGACAGCCCTGTTTTCAAGACGTCCGATTAATCGCGATTAATCGTCCTGGACGGTCCCATGGCGTCCAGGTCTGATAGTGTTGACTTGTGGATTAATCGTCCGTCCAGCCCTGGACGGTCCCATGGTTCGCCCAGCGTCTTGAAAACATGGCTTGACAATAGTGTCCTGGAATTGATGGGGGCTTTTAGAGTTGGACATCACCATGATGATGTAGGGTATATTCATGTTTGTGTGTGTATTTGGGTTATGTGAACATGCATATGAACCTTCCATGTTTTGGTTTGGGTTTTACCTGGGCGGAGCCCTGACTATAGATTGAGAAGGGGCAAAAGGGGGGCCATCCTGCTGTGGGAAATGGTACGGTGTTGCATGATACTGGCAAGCTTCGATGAACATGATATACTGCAAATTGAATGTCCAAATTAGGTGGCGCTATGGCAGTGGGGCTGGGGATCTGATGGGTGGTGCCACCGGAGCTGAAGGTGATGTACAGTGGCTTAATGGTGGCAAGTTAGAGAAGGCGGCAGTGCTGGGTTGTGGCCACAGGATAATGACAGCTGAGGTGGGATAATGATTTTACAATTGAGAAAGAAATTGGGCACAGATCGACACATACTCACCATATTCTTTAGGTTTCTACCTTCCACCAGTAAGTTTGCAAAATGTATTTTCTAATTAAAAGGTCATTCATAGGCAATAGGCAAGCCTGAGGACTGAGTTCTCAGGTGTGCTTCACTGCCCGCTGCTGCTTCCGGGCGTATGCAGCTGTTACCCGTCGGGCGTGGGACGAATATGAAGGGACACAGATGGTCACACAGAGGACCTAATAGGTCGCACGGAGCAACGAATCGGAAGGGGTGCTGGCAGCTGGCGCTGGGACCAGCCATGCCTGTGAATGTGGAAGCGGAAGTATCACAGTGGATTAGGAAATATAATTAGAATTCCTAAATCCTATGAGCTTTTAGGACAGTGTGGAGGGACGGTCCATGGCCCACAGGAACCACCCTGTTGCTCCGTCCCTGTTTCCAGTATCAGTCAAATATGCTTTCACTATGGATGCAATCAAAATGTTGCAACAATTTGCGAGACGTAAACTGAACAGTTTGGGAAGTGTCTAAAATTTCTTTTAAAAACATAGCAAATGAAGCAATTATGGAACATATGTTTATGACATAGCTAATGCATTAATCGGCTAATTTTAAAACAAAAAATTAAGCAAGTTTTCTAGACTAGCTTGTGTTGTCTAACTCTGAGATAAGAACTTCAATTGGTTGCCCTAAAAAAGTTAACTTGATTGAATTCTATTTTTAAGCAAGTTTTCTCACAGGTTTCATATTTCTAGGTTTTATAATTTTTTGCAAAAGGGCTATAGTATTTGATCTTGATGAGATGAAGTCAACAGTGTTTTCGCAGTTGTTGTTTCTATTGGATATGCAATGCTTGGATGGGATTTTGTAGCATTATCAGGGGTTTTTTTTTTCCTTTGCTCTATTGATTGTCATTATACATTAATGACCTCAATTAGAGATCTCAACTATCTAACAATCATACTAACCTTGACTTTTATTATTTGACAGAAGCTAATCATCATATGGAAAAAGAATTCAAATTGTTGAATGGACCTTCTATTGAAGGTATAACTTTAGCAGCCTCAACATTTGGGGCTATTGTGATAACAATATTCTCTGGAGCACTGTTAGATTGGCTTGGAAGGCGTGCCATACTGGTTTACTCATCTCTGGTATTATTTTCGGGAGGTCTCCTGATGCTGTGGTCTCCTAACATCTACATTGTACTTCTAGCTAGATTAATTGTTGGATCAGGAAGTGGGTTGGTTTTCACCTGTGTCCCTATTTATATATCTGAAACATCTCCTCCAAATATGAGGGGATTACTTGGAACTATGCCACAATTTATGTTCTTCATAGGAACTATCTTTTCATATTGCCTGATATTCTGGTTAACACTAGTGTCTTCACCTAACTGGAGAATCATGATTGGTGCAATCTTTGCTCCTGCCATTGTCTACTTTGCTTTGTTGGTTTACTACTTGCCAGAGTCACCTAGGTGGCTTGCAAGTGATGGAAAGATTAGTGAGGCCAAAGTTTCTCTGCAATGGCTTAGAGGGAAGAAACATGATGTTTCAGGTGAGATTGTTGACACTTGACAATGCTTCCAGATTTATTCACAAGCTACTATTTTGTCTGAATATGGTTTAGTCTTAATTAGTAGGGAACTAAGTAAATAGATGTAGGCATTGTGGGGACTTGAGAAATGTAAAGTTGTAACCAATGTCTGACAGCATGATTATATATAAACTAAATTTGCAGTTTTTAAAATATTATTACTGTTATCAGTTGAATTGCGGGATCATGAACCTGATTTTTGTGGAATGGGTGATGGTGCTATTCCATCCACCTCTTTGTTTGTCTAGCGTTGATGCAGTCAGAACTATGTGAAATGAAGAGAAATGATCTTTTGATTTCTGCTTGTCATTGAAGGTGCTAACTGAACCTCTTACATTACAGAAAAGGCCTCCTAACATAGAAGATATACTAATAGAACTATGTAACATAGTAACACATGACTTCGTATCAAAGAACTGAATGGGAACTATAATTCAGTCCTCTTATTCATGTCCAAACCTTTATGCTGTGATGAGGGTTTTGTTTTACACTTAAAGGCTGTGAGACAATGTTGATAAAGTACTGACAAAAACATGTCAATATAATTGGGGTTTGATGGTGCTTTAATTACACATGATGCATTAACAGTAACAGGCTGTCTTGTTTTGGTGAATTGAGCTAATCATTTGTTCATTGCTATTTTTGTTGAAAGTAAAGAAGCATAAATGCCTCATGACATCACATAGACCTGCAGGAGAGATAGCTGTTATTGTGGATGGTGTGGACATCATATCCGACTCCGCTGTTGGCACTGCTCGAGCTCAAAGTTTCTCTGGAACCAGTGCTAGCCACACTTGGCCCCGTAGTACTTTCTATTGGCAGTTTTCAGATCCACTGGTTGATCTTCTTGGAAGCATTCATGAGAATATGTCAGAAGGAGGAAGTAGACGGAATAGTTTCTTCCCAGTCTTCAACAGTTTTTCTTTTCCAGAACATGAATATATAAATGAGCACAGGGATGGTAACAGTGATCAACAGATTAGGGAGGCTTATTCTGCTGGAGAAGTTAACAATGGAGATGGCTTGCGGGCTTCTCTGCTTTCTCGGGCAGCAAGTGTTGAAGTAAATGCTACAAATACCTCATTAACTTCTGAAGGGAGCTCTTCATATTTAAGAAGGCATGGAACATCACTACTTGGGCAAGAGTTTATGGCGTCTGTACATGATTATGACATTGAAGAGGAAGAAGAAATACATGGGTTTGCATTTCCTCACCAGTCTGCACCTCGTGATACGGAAAGCACAGGGCGACATCCATTCAGGCATCAAATAGTCCGGCTATCCGAAACAGCTGGTATGAAGTTTAAATGGCGGGTGCTTCTACAACCAGGAATCAGGCATGCTTTATGTTATGGCATGTTAATTCAAGCCCTTCAGCAGGTACAATGTATTATTGTAGATTTTATATTCAATTCATCATGGAGTTCAGCTTACCATCATTCTGCAGTTCTGCACTGGCTACCATATACAATGCTAGTTAGTCTGCTGACACGTCTTTTTTGCCTGTTTCTTGTTTGCTCTTCTAAAAAATACAGTCTACAGGAATCAGTGGCCTTCTACGCTGTGCTCCTGAATTACTTGAACAGGTTGGAGTTAGCTTGTTTTCAGATATTGGACTTTCTCCACATTCAACATCAATTCTCATAAGTACCCTACATGCTTTGCTGATACTCCCTTGTATAACTGCCGCAATGCTGCTGATGGATGTCTGTGGAAGAAGGTAAACTCTGAGACACCATCAACATTACAATTTCAAAATAATGTTGATTTACAATTGGTAGAAATGCATCCACATGACCAAGAGAAAAAGGTATGTTCATAGATACATCATTTGGTCTCATTATATAGCCTTTTGCTGCCTCACTAGCAGCATTACATGTTGTACACTTGTACCATTTCTGAATTCCAATACTCCTCAGACATTGTAAATTGTGATTTGACACTCTGCTTCTTAGGTTCATTTGCATTGGGTATCCTAAAAAATTCCTTGCCAACATTATCTACCAACATTTTTCTTTGCTAGCTTATCCAGCAACAAGTTAGTCATGTAGTGACCATGATTTGAAGTAAATGTTCATTTTAGTTAATTCTTTTGTACATTTTTGTTCCTGTTCCTGATAGAAACTACTTATATTAATAAAACTCAACATTTTTTGTAGGGTTCTTGTGCTGGCCACTACTCCTATCCTGATATTATCATTGAGTGTGATGTCTATATCCACCCTGGTGAATATGGGATTGTTCGAACGTGCCATCCTCTTCCACTTCGCACTAACCATTTGCTTCTGCTCCTATGTTGTTGGTCTGGGACCAATACCCAACATTCTCTGCTCAGAGATATTCCCAACCAAGGCCCGTGCGACCTGTGCAAGTTTCTGTTCACTCTCCTTCTGGTTCGGAGCTTGCTTTCAGCGCACTGCTTCCCGGTGATGATGAGCACCATCGGGCTTGGTGGAGCATGTGGGATCTATGCACTTGTATGTGCTGCGCTCCACTTTTTCTGTTCTACTATCGAATACCAGAGACGAAGATGCTCAACCTGGAGCTCATTGCAGAGCTATTCAAGCTTTCGAGGCAGGAGTATGTTCAGTAGATTGTCCAGGACTGAAAGGTAGCCCAGGCTGAGCGCTGATGGATGGTCTGTACATATGACAAATGTAGCTTTGAATGTTGAATTTTTTTTTTGCTAGCTAGGAGGATTGGTGATAGTATACATAGATTGGCAGTAGTGTTTGTAGTGTTCTGTTTTATTGTCTTCAGATGTACAACAAGAAATTCTTGAGAACAAGATTCATTTCTAAGGCCAAATAATATTGCTGCAGGCATACATATTAAGTTACCTATGGTTCTTCTAAGAATATATGTTTTATCTTTATTATTTTTCTTTTTTTGGTTGTAGTTATGAAGAAAAGAAACATATATAATTACTATAATAAATAAAGGCAAACATCTCTCAAAACATTGCCATTGCCTAAATTTTCCTCAGGTGAAGTGTTAGATCTGCATTCTGATTTGTAGCATGTTGTATTCATGCAATGCAGCAATGAACACGAAGCTGTTTCAGTCTTACTAATTTAATCCTTGCTTATTTTGCACCCTGACTATATTTAGTCCTGTCTACAAAAACCAGGAATCATTTTTACCTGCCAGGAGAGGAAAGCAAAGGTTTAGCCGTTTAGGCCATTCCTCTGCTGTAATCCAACCTTGTGCTGCCCTCTCTCATTTCTGAAAGAAGCTGGGAACGAACACCATCTCCTCTCTGCTGCTTCCATCACATCGTCTTCTCCGTTGGGCGTCTGAGCTGCGCGCGGGGGCGGGGCACCCTATTTTTGGGCCGCCTGCGCAACCACTGGAGCAGCAGAAGAACCAGCGCCACGAAACGCAGGCAGGGAAGAAGGGGCCGGCCGGAGCCGGAGCCGGATCATCCGTCCGAGAAGAGAGCTAGAGGACAGGGTCTGACCACCACCACACCCCGGTCATGGTCACCCACCTCGCCTTCCGGCTCCAACCTCTCCTCCACCTCCTCCTTCTCTTCCTCGCCGCCGCTGCCGACGATGGCGACGCGCCACCAGAGACAAAGGCTGAGGACACGGCGGCGCTCGTGAATCTCAAGAAGTCGTTCAGGGACCCGTCGGGCAGGCTGGAGGCGTGGTCGGCGACGTCGCCGTTCCCGCCGTGCGACGACGCGAGCCCCTGGCCCGGGGTGCAGTGCTACAAGGGCAGCATCGTCGGCGTCCGTCTCACGCACATGAACCTCTCCGGCGCGTTCGACTTCGGCGCCCTCGCCACGCTGCCGCGCCTCCACTCCGTCAACCTCAAGCACAACGCGCTCTCCGGCACGCTGCCGGCGAGCCTCGCCACGCTGCGGGGCCTCCGCTCGCTCTACCTCTCCTCCAACAACTTCTCCGGCCCAATCCCCGCCGCCGTGTTCGCCAACATGCGGTGGCTCAAGAAGCTCTACCTTGATAACAACCGCATCACGGGCCCGCTCCCCGCCGACGCGATCGCCGGCGCGCCGCGCCTCATCGAGCTCCACCTCGACCGGAACCAGATCGACGGGCCGGTGCCGGTGAGGCTGCCGGAGTCGCTCAAGATGTTCAACGTGTCCCATAACCGCCTCAGTGGCACCATCCCGCAGGCCGTCGCCGTGCGGTACGACGCGTCGTCGTTCGCCGGGAACCCTCAGCTGTGTGGGTCGCCGGGGAGTGACGCCGCCGTGTGCGTCGCCGCTGGCCCGGCGATCCCGCCAGCGATGCCGCCGCCTACGCCCGCGGATTACAAGGCTATGGAACAGGAGACGAGCGTGTTCGTCGTCATCGGCATCATCCTGCTCGTCATCCTGCTGGTCACCGGCGCCATGGTGCTGATGCTGCGGCAGGACGAGAGGAACAGCGCGTCGCCGGTGTGGGACTACTACGCCGGCGCCACGGCCACCGGTGCCGGAGCAGGAAAGTCGCCGTCGTCGTCGAAGGCGGCGGCGCCGCGCGCCGGGGAGTCGGTGGCCGTGGACGTAGCCGCCGCCGGCGGGTCCAGCCACGGCGGCAGCAAGCGGATGGGCGAGTTCATCCTGCTGAACGCCGACATCCCCGCGTTCGGCCTGCCGGACCTGATGAAGGCCTCCGCCGAGGTGCTGGGCAACGGCACCCTCGGGTCGGCGTACAAGGCCGCCATGCGCAACGGCGTCACGGTGGCCGTGAAGCGCCTCCGCGACATGAACCGCGTCGGGCGCGACGAGTTCGAGCAGCACGTCCACATGCTCGGCGGCCTCCGCCACCCCAACGTCCTCCCCCGTCGGCTACCATTACCGCAAGGAGGAGAAGCTCCTCGTCTCCGAGTACATGCCACGTGGCAGCCTCCTCTACATCCTCCATGGTAACCACCATTAATGGTGATTAGATTAGGACCTGATGAACTAGCTAATCACGTGACTAATCCTCAACTTTGATGGCAATGGCAGGTGACCAGAGTCCGAACAGGGTGATCCTGGACTGGCATGGGCGGCTGAAGGTGGCGGTGGGCGTGGTGCGTGGGCTGGCGTTCCTGCACGAGAGGCTGGGGCTACCGGCGGGGAGGCTGGTGAGCATGGACGGTGCGGACTTCGACGCGCGCCACCGCCGCCGCCGCACGGGAACCTCAAGTCGGGAACATCCTGCTGACGCGGCGATGGAGCCCCCGCTGGTGGACTTCGGCTTCTTCCCGCTGGTGAACGCGGCGCAGGCACCGCAGGCCATGTTCGCGTACCGGTCGCCGGAGGGCACGACGCTGGGCGGTGTCGCCGCGCTCCGACGCGTCTCTTGCCTCGGCGCCGTGCTCCTGGAGCTCGCCACGGACGGTTCCCCGCCGCAGCATCCTCACGGCGCGCGGGAGGCACCGACGTCGTGCACCGGGTCCGCCACGGCCGCCGCCGGGGGCGGCGAGGCGGAGCTCGTCGACCCCGCCATCGCCGCCGACGGAGGGGACGCCGCCGTCGGGCTGCCCGGTCGGGCGTGCACCGCGCTCACCCCGAGTCGGGAGTGCCGCCCAGCCGCCGCGGAGGCCGCCTGGATGGTGGAGGAGATCGGCGGCGGCGGCAGCGCCGTCGTGATCACGACGTCGCTGCATGCATCGGAGTGGCACGTCACGCAGTCACAGGTGGATGGAGGTGCTCGATCGGTAGTCAGATCCTGGCCGTTGATCACAGATGACGCATGCGTATGTTTGCGCCGCGTGTACATTAATTAGTGTTGTGGTCCGAATTTGTAAAAAGGAAAGGGGGCGAAATGAAAGAGGGAGACGAGGAGCTGGGTGTACGCATGCTAATTTGAAAAACCTAGGGGGCCTTTCGACAACATTTTTTTTTGTAGGGGAGGATTACGACCATACTTCATCAAGGGATCAAAGATTCATGTACGTGTGCATGTCAAAACAGTGTTTTTGTCTTAGGATGCAACGGGTTTGTTGTAATTAAGGATACATGTATTTTAGCTTTCAAATTGGTGTCTTATTCTGAGTAAATTTCATGAGCCACTCTAACTTTAGTGAAATCACAACTAAATCACGCATTTCAGTGGTGTTTACCCTTGTTCCTCTTTGCCTAATGTACTATGTACATCAAAATCTTTTTGGGTGATTTAAAGAAAAAAATCAAGCGGAACTTTTTAGGAGGTGTTTGGAAGGGCTCCTCTGAAGAAGTCGGAGGCATCTTGTTTTCACCGAAAGATAGCTCCTCTAACAAAACGTTCGATAGGGCTCCACCGAAGGAGCCGGAGTCGAAGAGGAGCCCTTCCAAACAGATGTTTTAAGCTCAAAGAGCAATGTTTTCTTAATTATGAGCTTGCAAATTTGGCAATATTTGCAGTTTTTCATTGAAGATGCATCCACCTTGTAAAATATTAGGCACTATTAGGGCACTCACAATGCTAGAAATTATATGGTTTATATAGTCTTGTACATTATGTTAAGAAACTATCTTTCACAATGCAATTTTCTATAATGATGTCATATGACTTACTTGTCACTCACAGATTATCTTGGTTTACGTGAAAACTTGATTTTTTAGTTAGACTTGGTTTCTTGTATTTTTTCCTCTCTCTCTTCAATAAATAAATACCACATCGAAAAAAACAATAAATAGAGGGGTAATAAATTAGGATAGAAACTATGATAGAATCCGCATTGGGAGCTCTTAAGTTTCCTAGCATCACCAGAAGTATTAATTAGTCCTTGCTTGTTGTGAGGGCTGAACAATGACCCTCGGTGTTCTAAATTGAACCAACCAATGCCTGAAAACAAGCCTGACAATGTTTGTCCCAGGCAGGTAACACCTATTTCAGTCTACTTTGTGATCTAACAATTGGTTGGCTCATATTAAATTTGTGCCATAGCCAATCTAGCTCCTTATTTAATTTGCTCTTCCACGAACTTATGACCAAAACTAAACAAACCAAAAAGAGTTTCAATCAGGACAGGAGTGGTTATATGTTTATTCCCCAAGCGAAGTTGACCAGCACCCAACAAAATTCAAAAACAGTTTCAACTGGTACTATATTTCTTCCTAGTTGTCACCCAGGCAAATACATTGATACTGAAATAGTTCTCGCAGTGCTGACTTGCAGTTCGGTAATGCAGTTCAGCTTCTTTCAGTCTCTATCTGGAATTGAATTCTGTATACAACAAATTGGCTGGGCCTTCTCAAATAATGCCAAGATGAAGTCTATATATGTCTCCATCTGCATCCATCTTTGAAGCAAAGGCCAGGGAATTGCAACAGCTCTGTCGATCGGTGTTGGGAGGTCGAGACAGCAGAGAGAGATGGCAGTCGTTCCAGATGATGTCTCTGCTGTCGATTACGGCGGAGGCATGACCCTCTCGGTGTTCATGACATGCCTTGTGGCCGCCTCAGGTGGCCTAATCTTCGGCTACGACATCGGCATCTCAGGTGAGACCATAAGTTTGCTTCAGTTTTTGGTTCTTAATTTGGTTCAGTTCTTTGCTTCTTTCTTTGTCACAAATTCCTTAAGGTTCCTACGGTTACCGTATGTTTTGGTAATAAGACTTGTTATAGTAGTTGATGAGTAACACATAGAGTGACCTCTGTCAACTCAAGGCGGTGTCTCTGCAATGGAGCCGTTCCTGGAGCGTTTCTTCCCGCACATCCTCAAGAAGATGGCGGAGGCGGCGACGAACGACCAGTACTGCATCTACGACAGCCAGGCGCTGGCGGCGTTCACGTCGTCGCTGTACGTGGCGGGTCTGGTGGCGTCGCTGGTGGCGAGCCGCGTGAGCCGAGCGCTGGGCCGGCAGGCCGTCATGCTGATGGGCGGCGCGCTCTTCTTCGCCGGCGCCGCGCTCACCGGCGGCGCCGTGAGCCTCGCCATGCTCATCGTCGGCCGCATGCTTCTCGGATTCGGCGTCGGGTTCACCTGCCAGGCCGCGCCGCTGTTCCTCGCCGAGATGTCCCCGCCAAGGTGGCGCGGCGTCCTCACGGCGGGGTACCAGTTCTTCCTCGCGCTCGGGGTGCTCCTCGCCAACCTCATCAACTACGGCACCGCGCGCGTCGCCTGGGGATGGCGCGTCTCGCTCGGCCTCGCCGGCGTCCCCGCCGCGCTCATCTGCGTCGGCGCGCTCTTCCTCACCGACACGCCCAGTAGCCTACTGGTGCGTGGGCGCGCCGACGCCGCACGCGTCGCGCTCGTCCGTGTCCGTGGCGGCGCGGCAGCCGACGTCGACGCCGAGCTCAAGTCGATCGCGCACGCCGTGGACGCCGCGCGCCGGAACCGGAACGACGGCGGCGCGTTCATCCGGATGGCGACGAGGCGGGAGTACCGTCCCTACCTGGTGTTCGCGGTGGCCGTGCCCGTGTTCGCGGAGCTCACGGGCGTGGTCGTGCTCTCCTTCTTCTCGCCGCTCGTGTTCCGCACCGTGGGGTTCGGGAGCAACGCGGCGCTGGTGGGCGCCGTGCTGATCGGCGCGATGAACCTCGGCGCGCTGATCCTGTCGACCTTCTTCATCGACCGGTACGGCCGCCGCGTGCTGTTCATGGTCGGCGGCGTCGTGATGACGGTCTGCCAGGTGGCCGTCGCCTGGATCATGGGCGCGCAGCTCGGGACCGGAACGACGACGACGATGGCGAGGCCGTACGCGGTGGCGGTGGTGGTGCTGACGTGCCTGCACAGCGCCGGGTTCGGCGCGTCATGGGGCCCGCTGGTGTGGGTGGTGCCCAGCGAGATCTTCCCCGTCGACGTCCGGTCGCTGGGGCAGGCCATGAACGTGTCCATCATCCTCGCGCTCGAGTTCGTGCAGTCGCAGTCGTTCCTCGCCATGCTGTGTCGGTTCAAGTACGCTACGTTCGCGTACTACGCCGCTTGGGTCGCCGTCATGACCGTCTTCGTCGCGCTCTTCTTGCCGGAGACCAAAGGGGTGCCGCTCGAGTCCATGGCCGACGTCTGGGCTAAGCACTGGTATTGGAAGAGGTTCGTGAAGCAGGGACAGCATGGAACGACGACGACCAATGATGCCGCCGCCGTGGCACTCACCTGAGATCGATCGATGTGATGTCGTCGTTGTTTCCTGACTGTGTGGTGTGATATTTGGTTAGTGTGTAAGCCATTTCCATGTGTGCTGTATATACTTCATGTGTTCCTCAATCTATGTATGTAGTCACTTCTTTGTTTCAAGAATATCTATATGTATATAACGTATATATGTAATCTCTACTACTACTAACATATACTACAGAATGTTGACAGTAAAGAATCAATGGAGTGGGTGTCAGTATAATGTACCACCGGGAATGGTCTTATACTATATCGACAACCACACATGTTAGTACCAAATATTGTTCAAAGACTTTTGTTATTTCAATTCTCTAGAGAGAGAATATATTTAATTATAAAAAAAGGAACATCAACGACGCTTTGGCCGAGTGGTTAAGGCGTGTGCCTGCTAAGTACATGGGGTTTCCCGCGAGAGTTCGAATCTCTCAGGCGTCGACATTTTTGTTTCGTTTTTTTTGCCGAAACATCTTGTGTCCAAAGTTCATTATGAAACAGCCGCACGCGAGGCAGGCAGCACGCGAAGCCTCCCTCCGCCGCTGCCACCCAGACGCCGTTGCGCTACGCCGACCCCCTCCCACCGCCGCGCAGCCGTCGCTGCCGAGCACCACGTCCGTCCGTCTCCCTGCCCCCATTGCAGCGCTCCAATCCTCTCTCCTCGCAGCTCTGCCGGCCAGACATTGCGCCTCGCGAGCGCAGGAACCCCGCGCGGACAGGACCTTACCGGCGCGCCGCTGCCACACCGAGCACCTCGCGGTTTCCCTCCCCGACTAACCACTGCTGCAAAAGTCTGCACGCCAATAAACACTGTAGCAGTACTGTTGGCGGACTCCATCTACAGAAGAAGTATGAATTCCTCATACGCACATCAACTGTTCGTTGAAATGCTGTACTGCTTCGTAAATTTGTACCATAAATTTAGGTGGATGCTGTATAAGTTCCACAAAGAATGCAACCTTCTCATTTTTTTGCACGACCATAATCCTTGCCCATCTGACTTCGTAGCTTCAGTTCTGCCATTTTTTCAGGTGCCATTGATTCTAACAGATGAAGACTCACCATTCAACACACCTATGGTTGTTTCTTCCAGTGGTGGACATCTCGGACCTGGGTTGTAATTAACAACTCTAATCAGGCCTCTCCTACATCAAGATAATGATGGTGTGCTCCAACGACAATGGGAACATAGCTGATAGTATGCTCCACCGTACAAGCAGTCCTCAAGTTACTTGCCAACCCACCTCATACCGTGTTGAACCTTCATCAGTTTGATGGGTTATTATTTCCATCAAATTCAGGTAACCTCATTGCTCCCATTTGTGTATTTAAAACGTAATGCTCATATTACCTTACATTGAATCAAATAATTAATTATTAGTGGCCAAAAGTACGATAAAAGAAAAAAAAATACAAATTTAGCCATCTATAGATCATCTGTTTCCTGTTTCTAATACCTCTATCAAAGGTTAATGCTGTCATCGTCTTCCTATCCGATGAAAAATATCTGTGGAAGGCAGAGCGATTCTGCTAGAGATGAGACATGTCACCAACATAAGTTGTAAGGCACGGCAAGTACCTGCCTCCAGAAAGACCAAAATTCCTACTCTCTGAAGAAGCTTCATGATATATGAACAAACATTACAAACTTACAAGGAACATTAACATCACGTCGTTTGGTGAGAAAAATGTTAATCAAACCATCACATTCTGTTAATTATTTACTTGCTCCATTACGCAAATTAAGGCAAATCCCTTCAGAGTTACACACCCCCAACTACACTACTGCAACGAGGTTCTACGACTGAAGATTGGTCTGAACAAAGGCTACAGGTGTATACAACAAATACTGTGCCGAAGAAGCTGATGAAGCGAGATTATGTTTCTTCGTTAACATGATGATTAACATGAACTAATCAAATGACTAATCTCAACAGGAAGACGCGCTACAAGCTCTTACAAATTGCAAATGAGGACTATAATGATCATATATATGGTTATGCTGCATGGCCATCCGCGGATTATTGTTTTCATTGCCCAAAGGGTAGAGTCCCAGATACTCCTGCAACTGATGTTGGCAATTAGTATTTGACAAGAAAGTAACAAAATATAGTGGCTTTTCAGTGTGAGCAGCAAGCTTGCAAGAGACAGTAAATGCATATACAGGAAGGAGTCACTGGAGATAGCTCACCTTAATCTTCATCAGAGTATCTCTAGTGTGGGATGATTGGGATGGCTTTCAATTGCCTGCCTCAGCACAGACTCCGCTTCCTCCACCTCCACCTTGCTGGCACCTCCTCGACGGAGCAAAATGGATACATCTTGGAGCCGTGGCAGGTTGCTGAAACCCAAGTCATCAAAACTACCACCATTGGTGCCTGCAGCTGCAGCTTCTCTGATCTCTCGCACAGGGTACACCAGGTGAAGCCTTGCCACCCCTGGCATAGCTCCCTGCTGAAACGCCACGGGTCCTATGTATCCCCGCAGCGTGCAGTGTACAAGGCATGGGAAATAACGGGAACCAATGATGAATGTCTGAACAATCCCAAGCTTCTGATTGCCCACCTCTATGTCGAGATAGCTGAGAGCTGGCAACTGCCCAAGACTTTCCAAATCCTCCTGCCGAAGCTTCCTCACTTCAATGGACAAAAAGTAGAGTTCCACAAGAAGCGATGCATTATTCAACAAAGCGGGCACCGGTGATGGCCAGCATCCGGTTAGTTCCAATCTACGAATATGTCGAGGGGGGGACCCAGGAGTCCAAGTTGCATTCACCAACCATTGAGATAGATAATGTCTTGATTTTTTGCAGCTTGTGGAGGCAAACCACTAGAGATTTCTCCACCCTGTGGATGTTCCATCCTGTTCGGCAGTCAATACCCAGCACCCTCAGTTCCGTTTGATTGCCCAGCTTCTCTATAATGTCTGTAGAGTCTTGATGCGTAATGTTGACAGCTCTTCAAGGGATGTGAAGCTCCCAATTCCATTTGGTGCTCTTGTCCTGCTGTCAATGCGTAGGCACATCAAATGTTTGAGCTCAGCAACAGTAAGTGGCAAGCTAGAAATTTCATTGCTTGTAGCATCCAATGTTTGTAGAAATTGCAGCTTCCCTATTTCTTCAGAGAGGCTAGTAATGCCTGTGCCTCTTAGTCCCAGGTATCTTAAATGAAACAAATTTCCAATATACTTCAGACTGTAACCTTGTGATAGACAGCAGCTTTGTAGATCAAGCACACGCAAAACTTTGAAGCAAGCAAGGGCTGGCAATAGTTTAACAGCAGATGGAAATACAACAACTGATCTCACTTCTTGCATGTTCACAGCAGCTTCATGCGTAGCAATGTCTACCATGCTATTTTGAAGGGATAGCCACTGAATCTCTTTTGAATGATGAAACGTGTCATGCACATGATCCCATATAGATAAAAACCTTCTTTAGCTGACAAGTAACGGATGAGATCAAGTACCATATCATGGACTTGACAGCATTCTGTCATGTCATAGTACCATCTTTTATACACAGGTTGGATCATACTTCTATTTATGAGATCATAAAAGTAACTCTCTCCACGTTCAAATGGGCTCTCCTCTTGTTTTCCACATTGGATCAGACCTTCAGCTATCCATAACCGTATCAGACGATCTTTATCAATATTATGACCTTCTGGAAATACACTTAAATACAGTAAGCAAGTCCTTAGATGGGATGGTAGATCACCATAGTTAAGTGACAAAATCTTTTTCATACTCTCCACATCTAGACTATTCTTCACTTCACTATCAATAGAGTTATAGAACTTATACCACTCTATTTTATTTTCTCCTTTACTGGCCAACAATCCAGATATTGTAATGATGGCCAAGGGTACGCCACCACATTTTTGTAGTATTTTCTCAGATATTTCAGTCAACTCCTCATCAGCATATTCATCTTTGTCTTCAATACCAAATGTTTTTCTATGTAACAATATTCTAGAGTTTTGAAGACGAAGAGGTCTCATCATGTAAGTACCACCAACTTGTTCTGCGACATCTAAAATGCACGTAGTTGCGATAATTATGAAACCACCATCATTAGTAGGCAAGGCACATTTAATCATGTTCCAGACTAAGATATCTCGTATGTCGTCAATAACAATGAAGTATCTGCACATAAATTAACAAAAAGTCATGCTATTAGCAAAATAAGCTGGATATATAAGAGTAAGATCCACGCCCAGTGTTTAAACTTGCGCCATTTTGCCATCCCGATCCCTGTACTCTATAAGCACATAAATCTCTCTTTTTTTTAATGAACCAGAAGGAGAGCCTGTTATATTAAAAAAGCAGGGAAGCACACAAAATTATCATTCTTTCATCTCATTCAATAATTTTTAGGAGATGTAAACATCGCCTAACTCAATAACCTATGCCCATTGGAGTTAAAAACTGAGAGGCCTTGCCTGATGGACTCCAGTGTAGTCTTTCATCCTACCTGTCCTAATTATTGATGACCCAGATAATGTGGATGAATATATATTTATAAACGTGTTACATCCAACAAATATTGTTAGGATGAACATAGTCCATAAATATATGGTAATTACCTTG
Source organism: Hyparrhenia diplandra (assembly GCA_015847255.1). NCBI lineage: Eukaryota > Viridiplantae > Streptophyta > Magnoliopsida > Poales > Poaceae > Hyparrhenia > Hyparrhenia diplandra. The sequence continues at coordinate 344,418 of JADLZK010003130.1, forward strand.
TACTAAGGTATTTGACTTTTTCTCAAAAATTTTAAGATTTCACTCGTTTTCTAGAGTGCATTATCTAGGATTAACTCAGATCCTCTATAAGGAGCCTCCAATCATTAGTAATATAACTAAAAGTCAATGTAGGAAAACTAAGGATGTAGTTGTTACTATATTTTGCACTCATCACCATAATTAATTAGTGATGTGAAAGGGATTAAGAGGCTGCAATATGTCACTTCATAGGGGCATGTAATATCTTTTATATCAACTTGCTTTTATGCAATGTTTTGTTCTCAAGATTTATATGAAATAAACACTACCACCTCAGTCTGTCAGCATTTCAGTGACATATATATGGACTAATATTGTGAAGTGGTGGGTGCCAAAACATAGGAAAAAGAACCTATACATATATAAATTAATTTGCCATGTACTCGTACCTTCTCTTTTGAAGAAATTCATTGAGTTCATAGATGAGCTGCCTCTCATCCAATATTCCTTCATGGATGTTTGCACTATTTTTCTTGCCAAGTTGATAGAGCATGCATTTAAATAATTTCTTCATGTCAGGATTTCGAGACATTGAAACATATGCCCAACAATCAAATTGTGCTCTAAGCTTTCTATATATTGCATGGGCAAGTGTTGTCTTTCCAAGACCCCCAAGTCCGACTATGGAAACAATCTTGCCATGTGCCACTGGCATTTCCGTTCCTTCTGTTAGAATCTTCATTAGCTCATTTACAGTCTCCTCATTGCCAACAAGATCTGCTGCCTTCATGTACTGAGTGAATAAACAAGGAAAAAACAGTAGCTTTGACAGACTGAGCAACAACACCATCAATCCTATACCTGTACTCACGGTTGTCATGCATGTCTCTTTTATCAGTAACAACAATTGAAGGGTGGGTCGATTGGGATGGACTTCTGTCTCATGCCTCAACGAAGCCTTCACTTCTTCTAAATCCACCTCGATGGTGCCTCCATAGTTGAACAAAATGATGACATCCTGGATCGACGGAAGGTTCCCAAGGCCTAATTCAAAACTGCCGTTGATGTCTATGTATTCTCTCATATTTCGTGCCCGGCAATGCCATCTTGATGCTTGCAAGCCTTGGCATAGCTCCTTGTTGAAACATCACAGGTATTATAAATCCAAACAATTGGCACTGTACTAGGCATGGGAACAAACAAGAACCAACAACAAATTTCTCAGTGATTCGAAACTCTCATGGTCCACAATTAACTTTAGATAGCGAAGAGCTGGCAACCTCCCAAGGATTTCAAGATCAGCCTGCTTTAGTTCCCTTACGGCAATGTTCAGGGAGGAGAGGTCTGGAAGAAGTGACGGACTCACCCAAGTTGGCAATGTTGAGAACCAGCAGCCCCATTGTGTATCCAATCCACGGAGACGTCGAGGAGCGATCCAGGCATCCAACCTACCGATGTTGTGTTGATCATTGATGTTGACCTCAGTATCCAGAATCTGGATCTTTTGCAGCTTGCTTAGGCACTCCACTAGCTTGCTATTCCATTTGCCGAAGAGAGTAACTTTTAGCACCCTTAGTTCTGTTAGCTGTCCCAACTCTTCTATAATGCCCAAGGTTGAGTCATCGATGCGTAAAGTTGAAAACTCTTCAAGGCTTTTGAGTCTCCCAATCCCATTTGGCATTCTCGTAGACTTGTCAGTATACAGGCACATCAAATGTTCAAGCTCAACAACAGTTGATGGCAATCTAGAAATATTAGTGTGCCTCACATCCAAGGTTTGTAGACATTGTATGTTCTCTATTTCTTCTGGGAGCTGAGCAATGCGGGTACCACGTAGTCCTAGGTACCTCAGTTGAAATAGTTTTCCAAGGTCATCAAGGCTGTAACCTTGTGAAAGATCATAATCTTCTAAATCCAGTACACGTAAAACTTGGAAGCTCCTAAGGACTGGCAATAGACCAACAGCAGATGGAAACACAATAACTGACCTCACTTGTTGCAGCTTACTAGTTGTTGGAGTCATAGTTTGATCTTCTATAGCATTTTGAAGGGACAACCTCCGAATTTTATTTGATGGAGATTTGCGGTGCATACCATTTAGTATAGTAACAAAATTTTCTTCTCTTGACAAGCCCAAGATAAGATCCAACATCATATCATGTACACGACATCCATATATCATGTCAGCCTGGTTATATATGGGTTGGATCACACTTCTATTTATGAGCTCATTGAAGTAACTCTCTCTCGAGTTCAAATAGGTTCTTTTCTTGTTTTGCACATTCGATAAAGCCTTCTCGCTATCCATTTCCATATCAGCGTATTTTTCTCAATTTTGTAATCTTCTGGAAACACACTTAAATATAAGAAGCAACATTTCAGATGGGATGGCAGATCATAGTATCCTAATGACAAAATCGTTCTCATATCCACCATATCCAAATTGTTATCAAGGTTTGGTAATAGAGTTGTACACTTCATACCACTCCATTTTATTTCTTGCTTTAGAAGCTAGCAGACTAGCCATCACACTAATAGCTAAGGGCACACCGGCACATTTCTTTAGTATTCTATCGGATACTTCGCCAGCTCCTCATTGGGACATTTATCCGTGTCTTCAGCGTCATCATGTTTTTCACTACCAAATATTCTTCTATACAGTAATTTTCGGAGTTGTTCATAGAAAGGGGTTGCAATTTATAAGCACCACCAGCAATTTCAGCAACATGAGAAAAACGTGTTGTTGTAATAACCATGTATCCAACATCATTGTCGGGCAAAGCACATTTAATTAGGTCCCAAACTGAGATATCCCATATATCATCAATAACAATGCAGTACCTGCACAAACAAAACGTTATTGGTAAAAGCTAATGCAGTTAGAACCAAAAATTGTAATATTGCTCATATACCACACTGTGTGAATTAAGCTAACTAGACCAATATTAATGATTTAGTAGTTAGGTTAACCTATCATTGCAAAAAGGAAACTTCCAAGTATATAAATTGATGGCAGGAATGCTGTCAAACCTTTTATCTTGAAGGAATTCTCTGAGTACATTGCTGAGCTGTCCTTCATTGATTTTCTTACAGCCAAGATCATAGAGCAAGCCCTTGAATAGTCTGTTTAGGTCAGGAGTCTGAGACACTGAAACAAAGGCATAACAATCATATAGTGCTCTATTCTTCTCATACACTGCATTAGCAAGAGTTGTCTTTCCAAGCCCTCCACACCCAGCAATAGAAACAATCTTGCCATATTTGTGCATGGGCACTGCAGCCGCTTCTATCTCATCTCTTGTCTCATCTATGCCAACAAGATCTTTCTTCTGTGTGTACCGATCAGATAAACGAGGGTCCAGGTCCACAGTAGCTCTGAAAGGGTTATCAACACCAGGATTGACATCATACCTGCGGCGATGCCGCTGAAGTATCTCTGTGAAACGACTATTGATGGCTTTGGTCTTAGTAGCAGTCTTATTAGCATGTTCCAACAAACGGAAGCTTCTATCAACAAACTCTTCGATGCCACGCAGCCTGGCTGGCTCACTACCCCTGCTGCGGACCATGAAACTGTCAATCCTGTCCTCTATATCGTAGGACAGCTCCCTCAAATCCCTGGCCCAGATCTTGTCCTGACTGTCAAGCTGATCTGGTGGCTTGTTGTAGAGCTCCTCGAGAGCAGCTGTCATGCTCTGGAGCTCAGATTGGAGAAACCGGATCTCCCCCTTCACCTCCTTTGGCAGATTGTACTCCCCGATGAGGAGATGACCGAGCTTGGTGAGGACGCTAGGCAGCGCCCCCGTGACGATCTCCATGGATCTGTGCGAACGGGCGCAAGGAATAAAGGTTGCTGTCTAGTATTCGTGAGCAGTCAAGATAAAGAACGAAAGCGCGCGAGCTAGGGGACTCACAGGTCGCCGGTCGCCGCTGCGACGGAGTGCCAAGAACCTCTCCCGCACGCTTCACGCTTGCTTCAAGGTTGCGCCACTGCCGCACTTGCTGGCGATGGACTTGGAACCGGAATAATACGAGAGAGAAATTAAAAGAGATTCTTAGCTCAAGAGACAGAAGGGGAATCTCGTTGTGGCTTGTGAATTGAAATCCCCCCTTTTTTTTCTCTCTCTTTGTTGGTCAACGCTCGTCGTGCAGTCGTGCACCTCGGCACCACTACCCAGGGTTTTTTTTTTACCGACCGGTTGAACCAAACCGCCGGGGTCCGGTTCGGATTTCGGACCGGTTTCGGTAAACCGCCGATTCACGGTCGGTTTGGTTTTGAATTCAAATGAATTCAAATTTTTGATTCATCGGTAAAAATCCGGTTTACCGAGCGGTATTTAATTTATACGGTAAACCGGCCGGTTACCGCACCGGTTTGGTTTTTTTTTTTTTTTCAAACTTCAATTCAAATTTTTTTATACCAAACGAACTCAAATTTGAAAAAATGTTGCACCGATTGGCTTCTATAAATCGCAAACTATTTTCTGATATTTTTTCCATGATTTTTTTTCAATTTTTAGATTTTGAATTTCAAATCTTACCGGCCGGCCCCGGGATCGGCCTGGGACCGGTAAGAGTTCGAGAACCGCGTTTTTCGCGGAAACCGACCGGTATAAAAACCCCTGCCACTACCACCGCATCGGATGCCCTCCTAGTGGTGGGGCCCCAAGATATGCTAATTATTGGAGCCACTAGAAATGTGAACACCGATAGCTGCCTTTTTCTTTTTACTACTGACACCTTTATGGTTTAAGCAATCATTTTACAAAACAGTCCTTCGGGGAAGATCAGATTACAAATAGGTTCATCGACCGGATTACAACAGAGGAAGTGACGGTAAGGTAGACGAACTCGAACTCGGCGTAAGGCGATGTGTCGCTCGAGGCGAGGACGGATGGATGGAAAGACCACGACATACGCGTCGGTTGAAGAAGGGGCGGCGAGTCATAGATGTAATCCCACGCCGTGCGGCCAAGTATGTGTAGAAAACTCGTCGCCGGCGGTATAGGATGAGGCTCGATGTCGAAACCCGGATGGAGACGAGTTTGTCAGGTCACCACGAGTTGATGTAACTCCTGGGTGGACTGGACGTGCTTGCTCAAAGGCTGCTACAGTGGAGAGAGAAAAGAAAAAGAAAAAAGAAAAAGGCTGGACTCCAAGGGAAGCTTCCAGGACAGGGATATGGATGGCCACCATCAGTACTCCACGCGTCGTCAGTGGTACACACGTCTTCGCTTCTAAGCTAGGGAAAGAAACATGTAGCGCATGCTGGACAGGTAGGTGAAGGCCCCACTGCGGGACCCACCATGTGGCAAACATGGTCAACGAAAAAAAATCCAATAGGAAGCAACAACGGCAAGGAATATCGACGGCGTGGATTGTCGAGAATGTTGGCAGTGTTGCCGATCTCCAGGCCATGTCGATGGGCTTGAGGCCGCTATTGGTGATGATGAACTCCACCAACTCGGGGGTATGGAGGTTCTGTCAGCCTTTGGACTTATGGAACGGAGTACGGCACTGCGACCGGGCGTCGCCTCTACTGCCGCTTGCTCCCGCCACGCCGCTACCGACGCTGAGCAGAGGTCGTTGGTGAAGAGCGTGGGCTCCCGCTGCCGACCACAAGTCCAAACTTGGAATATTTTGACTACCAAAATTCTTAAAATGACTTACAATTTGGAATGTCCGAGATATCAAAAGGGAAAAGTAGGGGCTGTGGGAGCATTTTTTTTAATCCCCACTGGGCTTTTTTTGAGGCAACTTTAATCCCCACTAGCCAAAACGTGGACGGAGTGAGGACAGCTAGCTAGACGGGCCGTCCGATGCCACCAATGAAACTTAATAATTGAAGAGAGAGAGGACCAATGCTATAGACGACCCAGCTCACAGTCAACGGTTAGCATTGTCACCTAGGAGTCTCTTCTTCCTCTAGCTCTTCGCGTCCGGCGTCCCTCCAGGTCTTTTGAACACAGCGCTGGTGAGTGCCTCCAACTATTTGCCGAATGTTTTTGGCGGCCGGAACGACGAATCTCCGCTTATTTTTTTTTACACTATTTTCATTTCCTTTCAGGCCCCTTCTTGATAATGCTGTTTTCGCCATTACTTATCTGTTCTTTAAGAGATTGCAGATCTACGTTTCTACAGCATAGATGAAATAACTATCTTTTTTGTATTGTAGTTGAAGTAATAAATGCTAACAAGGAGCTAGCACTGTTCTGAACTTCCAGGGAGTACGAGTTTTTACAGGAACTCGTGAAATCCCCCCAACGTTTCCTATGTAATCTTCTGTTTCCAAAGAGGCCACTGAGCAGAGGCCCCTTTTTAGTACGGAAATTCAAAGTTCCTTTGGAATTAATACATTTAATCTAGACATTTGATTTGTATTTGGCCTTCCAAAACCATTTGTCTCATAGATGCTACATAGTCTTTGCTTCGTTAACTATATTGCACAACACCTTAGTTTTGATCCATCCTCTGCTACTGCGTAAGATACGAAGACATTTATTGCAAAACATTGTACTGTATTATGATCGAAGATGCTCGTTAGAGATCATGAATTAAAGTAATGTATTCTTCAACAGAGATAGTATAATGTTCCTTTTATTTACTTTGAAGGAAAAAAAATTGCAGCCAGTCGTATTCACCTATATCTTATTTCTTACAGAGATGAGTAATCAAGAAAGCCAGGTTAAGGATCTGGGGCGCATACTTAGTGATACAAGCGCAGCGCCCGTCAAGATATCATATGCAGTCATAGAATTGATTACAAAAAATTTCTCTCAAGTGATTGGTGTTGGTGGGTCAGGAGTCGTTTTCCTGGTATGCCATTAATTAGTTCTTAGTTGCCCTTGAATTAGTAATCTTCCATATAATTTCCCAAGCAGAACAAACATGTAAATGCTTACTAGTGATACTACTAGCACAGGGATGTCTTCCAACTGGGATGGTTGCTGTGAAGAAGCTTTCCACAAGGAGCGATTTTTCTAATAAGCTATTTTTGGACGAATTTACTTGTCTACAGAGGGTAAGGCACAAAAATGTTGTAAGACTTTTTAGGCTATTGTGCATATACGCCAGGGGAAGTCATGCAAGTAAAAGGAGAAAACAAGATTGTTGATGAGGCACAACAGCAGTTCCTTTGCTTTGAGTATGAACCAAATGGGGACCTTCATCAATATCTTAAAGGTATAATAAAGTTTGCTACTTAATCCCCTGTTTCTGATTTAATTTTGCAGGCAAAAATTAGTGAACACGCTTGATGCCAGGTGTCCTCCATTGCAAGATATGATGGGACACAATAAGAATAGCAAAAATAGGGCAGACCCAAAGTGCCGAGGCTCCCACACGAGTGGGGTGCGGGGAAGGAATTTCACGAGACATGCCTAGCCTCTACAGTAAACTGCGTGAGTGGCTGCTCGAACCCACGACGACTGGCACTTCGGTGAGCTAGCGCTCAACCAACCGCACAGGCCTGCCCTTCAAGAATAGCAAAAATAGATTTCTAAAAAAAAAAAAAAAAAAAAAAATTACCTCACTTTATCAAGAATCTATTCACCAGAGCATGTGAGATGTGGCTAATAATTTCAACATTATTCCATCATGCCCTAAATTAAACACTTTGACAAATTAAATAAGAAACAATTCTGTCCCATGAAAATAGTTTCTCAAGATATGAATTGTAATTTATATAGGTAGTGCTGCAATGTGCATATATGGTGCTGTTCCTAGAATCTTGTAAAAGCGTCACTAATAATACACTAAAAAGGTACCTATGAACTAACTTAATTACTTGTAGTGACAATCATTCAAAGAATATGAATTTGGAAGACTCCAAATCACAGTGAACTCTAATACCCTGTTAATATTAGATGGACACATTAATTATCCATGTACTCTTCTTTTTACTTCTGCAGAAAAAGCTCATGGATATGGATGGCATATGCATTATCAAATAATTAAAGGAATTTGTCAAGGTTTGAATTATCTTCATCAAGAAGGCATTTATCATTTGGATCTCAAACCTTCAAATGTGCTTCTGGGTGCCAAAATGGAGCCAAAGATTACAGATTTTGGATTGTCAAGGTGCAATGATGAAAACCACTCCACAATAGTCACTACAAATGTTTGTGGAACACTGTAAGCTCGTCCTCTCAGGACCATAATGTTTTTCTTGGTACCTAATGTGTGAAATTTACTTTATGCCGTATTGCTTCATTGCAGGGGATATATTGCACGTAACTAATAGACAATCATCAAATATCATGCAAGTCGGATGTATTCAGTTTGGGTGTTATCATGATAAAAGTACTTACCAGAAGTAATGAGGTTCCTACTGAAAACGTAAGGAAATTTGGCATCAAACTCGCCATTCATTACTATTATTATATAGAAAATTGTGTGAGGGGGAGAAAAACCTTCCCATTGGCCGTCTTGTGGGGGTTCCTTTTTGTTGTTGTTGTTGTTGTGTGTGGTGGTGGTGGTGGTGGTGGTGGGGTGTGTGTGTGTGTGTGGTGGTGGTGGTGGTGTGTGTGGGGGGTAGTGGTACCATCTTACGTCAGTCTTATAAGTGTGCAAAAATATACCGTCAGAAGTTAAGCTAGGTAGGAGCCTGAGATTCAATGTTGTCATGTAATTTTACATGTGCCCATAATGAAAAACATTAGAGACCTCTTGGTTGCTGTCTTCAGATTGGCCTAACATAGTTATCGAGAGGACTGCAACAAGGAGTAAAAAATGTAAAATCCCAGATCATTAATGTTCTATTTTCGTTTTTGTATCTTTGTGTTCTGACACAAGAGAATTAGTCCTATTTTCATTCTACTAATTGGTTTGGGTAAGCTCATAATCCTTGTCTTTCCAAATATATTACTTTCAAGTTAACCTTTTTACATCAAGAGAGAACAAAAGTATATAAGGAGAGGTGCAGTCGCAAAGGCCTAGTTTTTCTTGTTTTCAGAAGCTACTCTTTTAGGCGCCTCAGTGCAAAACTAGTTTTCTTGTTTTCAGAAGCTACTATACAACAATTTTTGGAAATAACCCTTTTTAGTTATTTACAGAGGAGGTCAAGGAATGCCAGAATCTCTAAAATTACCCAATGACTTTCAGAAGTCAGCCTATTTAGGGAGACAACAAATTGACAAGTCCCTCTAAAAAATGATTAACAAAGATGGGCCATTTAAGGGTCTGTCTCTGAAAATATAGGCTCATCTTTGGGAAAAAAAAAAAAGTTTGAGGCTCAATAAACATGTTGGGTTTCTCTGGCCTGCACCCAATCTCCTAATCTCATTTCTCAGTGGCACCCTCTCTCCGTAGCGGCAGCGCAGGCAAGTCCCCCAAGCGAATACCTGGTGGCAATGCACACCTCGGGTCCTACCTAGCTGCGGCGCCTCTCCACCAACCACCCACTCTGGCTCTCAACTTTCCTAGTGGGGGGCGTGCCCTATCAGTGACAGAGTAAAATAGTATTAGTAGTGTTGTCCAAAGTTTGAGTCCAGCCTTCAACAACTTATTCAATAGTTTATATCCATTGAGAAGTGAGATAAGAGCTATTGTCTTGCTCTTGCCTCCACCTTGCATTGCTCTATAAATTGCTTCTCATCTTCATTGATATTATGCATGTACTCCTGAGTATTCTTCTATTCATCTGGTGATATCTTATCAAGATCTGGCCTAATGGCGTTGTCGGCGTAATCTCAGTGGCGTTAGAGTTAGATTTTCTGTTGGCAATGGCAGCCAATTTACCTAATTTTTCTTCCCCAATGTAGTTGCCAAAAAGTATGCTGGCACTTAGATGCAGAAAATACTCAAACATGAAACACTCTTTGAGGCACATCAGTGCAAAACTAGTTTTCTTGTTTTCAGAATCTAGACGAGCCAGTATTTCAGCAGTTTTCACCAACAAACCAAGAAATCGCCCTGGACACGAATGAAGAACAATAAATTAGCGTGTTGAGAAAGAATTAGGGTAAATTAAAGGATAGTTTATTGATATTTGGTTCAATTGCATACCCAAATACATTGCCCAAATGCATGAAAAGTTACAATTTAAACCAACTCAAACTTTGATCATATTCAAAACTGGAACACCTTGTTTTCTTGGTGTGGATTCTTTTGAGGGACATAACTCTATCTCATTTTGACTCCAAATTAGACATTCAAAGTATAAATTCTGATCGCCTCGACGAGAGTACACAGTGGTGGAATACCCATCTTTTCACTAGACTGAACCACCTGGTTTGGGAGACTGGATACCCATCTTTTCTCAGACTGCACAAAACTGTAAATTGTGGTCACGATCTGGCAGTAAGGGTGGAATTGAGAATGTGGCTCAACATGGGAAGTGGTCATACTAGATTGGTCTAGATCCTTAAGGAGTTCATCATGGTTACTATAACAGTAGTTGCAGTTAGAAATGCTCTAGAAGTAGGATCAAAACTGGTGTGGTTGAGAAACCTGAATGGAATGAGGACATGTCTTACTTGAATTGCATTCCATAACCTGTTATAGGAATGAAGCTCTTGAATTTGAAACAACAGCTAATATCCTCCGCCACAGGCAGTGAGCATCAAAGGATGTGTCGACTAGATCACGATGGTCTTACTTAGATAATTATATGATGAAAGTATATATTATGAACATTTATTTATTCACACATTTCTAACACTGTAGCGCACATTCCCTAGGTTATATATTTGGTCAATTAGTACATCCTGCTGTGGTAATTAATCTTGACGGCCCTATCAAATATTTGTAGTGACATATCTTCACTATACTTTATGTTTTAGAACATACAGATGCTGTAATCTGTACTCTTTGTTTAATTTTGCAGTGGCATGAATTGGTAGATGGAGACTCGAACTACTGAAGAGATGCATCAGCATAGCACATATTTGTTGTGACCATGACCGGCGTAAAAAGACCAACTATACAAGAAATAGTATTTATGCTAGATGAATTAGAAACTATGATTCAAATGATTCCTCCTGTTACTAATACTGAGCCAAGACATGACCCAATGTCTTCACTATACCAGGTATGCATCCCAAGTAAAAGATGCAGCGATGCTATCTTTTTATGTAATGATTTTAATATTTATCCATGTGCATATAGTCCGTTTACCATAGTAGTTATTAAAAACTCAAAAACGAGTCAACTATTATATAATAACTGACAGTGATCTAGGAATGCCCCTAGAACTTGAATATTCTAGGGATTCTAGGAACAAGCACACGGCACGCATATATGAAATAACATAGGATTAAGCCTGTGTTATGAGTAATACCATATATCCTATGTGGGAGTCTTGTATGTATGTATCAAGTACAATGACAATATGAAAGGACTAAGATGCCAATGGAGGGGATATTGATAGGTGTTCACGCATTTTAGAAAAACTTTGCAGTGGGGTCAATCAAAACCAGGTGTGCTTTGGGTTTCAAAACACAGTCGTCACTTTTCATGAGTAAGACAAGAACATTGACAACTGAATCTAGATTCAAACCACTATGCACATGTGACATCTTAATAACTTCTTGGGCAAATCCATGTTGAACCTACACAAAATTTGGCACAACCAAGTAGATCTCGTAATAACATAGATCTGAACAATAGAAAGCAAAAAATAAAACCAACAATGGATGACAAGGATTTTTTTTTTCTGCAGTTCAGATCCACCATGAAATCCACGTATTCATTGAGGAAGCTCCAGGGGGTGTGTGTGTGTGTGTGTGTTTTTTTTTTTTTTTTTTTGGGGGGCGGGGGGTGGTTCCCTGATCCAATAAATTTAACTTTTTTCCATGAGGCAAGATCACAATCCTTTACAAAATCTCACATCAAACCACAATGATCAAGTGCCACCAAGCAACACCTGGCTATCAGGGAGGCTTATTATCCACCCACAAGTCCTAATGGCAGCTCAACCCTTTCATCCTCACTCTAGCTCTCAAAATTGAAATCATTTAACACAACAATTGGATCTAGCAAGAATAATTCTCACAAAGAGAAGGCCGGGAGGCTCACACAAGTTGCTAGGAAGTCTTGAAAAACACAAGGAGTAAACACCCTCCAAAAGGAAGGTTGAGGTTTATAATACCCACTCAAAAGAAAACTAGGCCTTTACAAGCTGTTGTGTTGTGTCAACTGAGTGAAAAAAAAACCAGATCATCTATATGTTCGATATTTAGGCAAACTTAAGCATGATTTAATTAACAAAAGAATTATAGCATCATGCATATGCATGTATGACCTACTTAATATGCTTGTTTGGATTTTGTTTCTTGCATCCTAATTTTGTTCTGAAGTCGTTGATCATATTTTGTGAATCACAGGTCGTGCAAAGATTTCAGGCACTGCCATCACAAACTCCCTATGAACATTTGAGGTACTAAATAATAGGACCAAAGGATGTACACCTAAAAGATAGTTTCACAGACCGTTTTTTTTTTTTCCCCAATTAGCATGTTGCGGTGGCGAAAAAGGGGTGGAGGGGCCATCATTTTTCCAGTTTGCTTTCCTCCTTAAATCCTACTAACTCTTCAGTTCCTAGATACCATAAGCTTATGTTTACATAGTGTTTAAGCCAACAACCATGTCCGATTACCTTTCCTTTTGCAATTTTTCACAAAAACCTGGTAATATAAGCCAAGTTACTACATATCCAATAAATTTTACTCTGTGGTGCTACAATTGGTTTAATAATATGATCAGAAGTATTTCAGAGCTGGCGCTTTTGTAAAAGATTGGTCTAGTGTGTGTGTGTGTGTTTCTTTTGTACTGGCTTTTTATGCCGTTTGACTCTCCTTTCTTAATGCAATGATACACAGCTCTCCTGGCGTATTCCGGAAAAAACAAATATGATCGAGAAGTAGCCAAAATTCCATACAATTGATGTTTGGAAGCTGAAATCGATGCTGATAAGTTTGCATGTTATACCAATGCTTTAGTTGCCTCAGTGGTCCCAATACAACAAGGTTATTTAAAAAATATAACTATAAAAATATGAATGAGTATGACATGAATTATGAGGTCATTTTTATTAACAATTTAGTACAGTGACAATGACCGATATAAAGTTCTGTATCCACATTGAAATTTCAACTTCCTCTAATTTTGAAAATATGTTGTTTACATAGAATGGTTGGTATATATGATGATCTAAATATCCTGGAGCGTATACTTGGGGAGCCAGAAGCCAAACAATCTATCATATCAACTTTTCCAGTTCATCACTGAAAATTTTTCTGTCAAGCGAATGATGGGTCATAATGAATTTGGAGAATTTTTCAAGGTAAAGATTAACTTTAATTCATTTCTCTTGCATATTTCCTTACAGAAAAGCAGATATATATCTAGGGCACATCGTCATGCTAATAAGTGAAATTACACAGGGCATCCTGCAGGTTGTTGCTGTAATAAGGCTTTCTGGTAGCGTCAATATTAATGATAGGAAGTTTCATGGGGAGGCTAAAATCACATTGATGGCTCAGCACCAAAACATAGTACGGTTTCTAGGCAACTGTTCTTATACTGCGAAACAAGCATTAAATGGGAAAACTACCAGTGCTGAGATACAAGAAAGATTGCTCTGTTTTGAGTATTTAAGTAACGGAAGCCTTAAGAAGCATCTTTCTGGTACAATTAAAAAAACATAGCAGTAGCTATGTATGCATTGTTGTTTTTGTGCATTTTTGTATGAACATTTTATTTCCTCTATATTGATTCTATTTCAATTAATATGAAGTGATAACCTGAGGAAAATAAAATGTCCCAATATTGGCTAATCCCAGATTTCACTATACTCTTCTTTCCATTTCACTTCTGCAGATGAATTAAGGGGCTTCATTGGGATACACGTTTTCAGATAATTAAGGGAATATGTGAGGGTTTACGGTACCTTCACAAGGAGAAGGATATTATTCACATGGATCTCAAACCCTCCAGTATACTATTAGATGAGCACATGGTTCCAAAAATTACAGGATTTGGTATATCAGAATTCAAGATTACAAGTGATAAATGTCTCCAATGGCAGTAAGTTACACATTTATAAATTCTTTTGACTTAAAATTCTTCCCAAAGGGTTTTATCATAGTTTCAGTTTGCCACTCCAAAGATGAAATTGCTAATGTGCACCACAATTCTGCAACGGTGGGTGTTCCTTTATGAGACCGTTAGGGATGCAGAATGAATTTGGTCAAAGGTTTAGATCAGACAATAGACCATGCCTCTCTGTTGGGTTCTACTTCATTCCCACTCCATTCCAAATTGTAAGTCATTCTCTGGCTTTTCTAGAACATAGATTTTATTATGTATCTAGACATCATATGTATTTAGGTGCGTAGAAAAGCTATGTGCCTAGAAAAGCCAAGCGACCTACAATTTGGAACGAAAGATGTACTTGCTAGTTAGATTGCTGGTCAGGATAATGCCAAGAAAGATGCACACCATTTCAATGGGACCTGGCTATTACATACATATTTAGAGTGACCCCTTCGTTTTTTTTTATTTGCTATTTTTTTGATATAACTCTCTTTAAATGCAGAGAACATTCGGCTCCAGAATGCATGTTTGATCAGGTAGTGTCACGTGAGACGGACATCTATAGTTTGGGTGTTATAATCATAGAGTTGATCACTGGAAGTAAGGAGAAACCTAGTATTAATGGTGTAAGTATGATATCTCTCATCATTTCGTAGCACACAATTTTTTTATAGTTGTCCCCAGTTTTTTTCCTAGTAAATGGTTTTTGCGTAGGTATTGGCCATGAGTACATGAGTCCACTGCATAGCACAAAGAACCTTGAAAATTGTTTTGTAATCGTTTGAGCTAGATAATTACCAAAACTGAAGAACTTTAGTAACGTATGATTAGCATAAAGGCATGAAATTTTTTTGTCTATGCTAGTTTATTCACAAACCAATCAAGGCATGCATACTCTCTAAGGAGAGGAAATGTGGGATTCACACCTGGCCTCCCACCCTCACGTGGGCCAGGAGCGGGGAGGACAAGGGTTTACCACAGGGGACATACATTCGTGTGAAGGTGAATATTTAACTGGCTATGGAAAAGATGCGGAGTATATTCCTTCCGGAATGGTTCAAGGTCCCCTCTACACAGAAGGCCCTCCCGGTATTTATAGACAATACGGGGAGGTGCGGCCAAATTACAAAAGGATTTGACTCCGCACAACACTGCAAGCGGGGCCAACCAGGGGTAAAACCTGGAAAAAACTAGGGTACGGGAGGGCCGTACCCAGCCTTGCGTACGACCCCCCTCTCGCTGGCTGTCGCGTGTCTGTCCCCGCCAGTACGCTCCGCTGCAAGCCACGCGCCAACCACAGGTCTGTTTCCCCGCCCATACCGGCTCCGCATCCGCTCGTTTCCTGACTCATCGCGAGACGCTGTGCGCTGCGTTGAATGGCCTTCAGGCCACGCGGTAGCCATCGGGGGGGTGTCATACGCAAGGCTGGGTACGGCCCTTCCATACCACAGTTTTTTTTTTCTAAAACCATATCTAACATGTCAAACCCTAAACACCCAGGGCGGGTCCTCTTTCCCACCGCCGACGGCTCCCCGAAGCACTAGCTTCTGGGCTGAGGATTGTGTGGCCAACGAGCTCCGATTGTAGGGTTGAGATGGGGACTAGAGGGGGGTGAATAGTCCTTTCTAAAACTAATTGCGTCGGCTAAACAAATATAATGCAGAATTCAAAACTATTCGTTTAGCCAAGACTTCACCCCTCTAGCTATGACTCTAAATCACCTCACAAAAGATCCTACACAAAGCAAATGAGGTGATAAGCCTAGCTTGAGCTGCTAACCGTTTCTATTGCAAGGTCACACAAACATATACACTAGTACTTCAAACAAGGGTGAGCTCCTACACAATTCTAATGAGCAAAAGCACAAAGCCAACCTAAGCTCACTAGATGCACAATGGACAAGGCGACACACGCCTAACCTAAAGACTCAAATTACTTAGCTACACAAACTAAGCAAGCAACTAACAAGCTACACAAGCTAGTAATTGCAAGAGCTACTCCACAAGCACAAGCACAAGGTATATATAAATGTAAATACAAAGCTTGTGATTTGGAGAATGCAAGCCACCGAGAAGAGTGGACAAGTTGACACCGGTGATTTTTTTTTACGAGGTATGGGGAAGCTTGCCAACTTCCCCTACTCCTCGTTGTGTCGACCAACACCTTGGGTGGTTTCTTTGGTGTTTCACCTAGATGGTTCTTGATTGTGATTTTCCGATCACTTGCCCCTCAAGGCACGCCCGCAAGGGCACCCGCAAGACACCACTTTCAAGTGAGCCTCTCAAGGCACCGCCAAGACACCACACGCACAAAGGGAGGTACTCACCGACACGCTCTAGTAGTGTAATAAACTCTTAGCGATCCCCGCGAGGTGAGCACGAACCTCTCACAAATCCTCCTTCGGAGCACCGCACAATCTCCGTTGGGTGCTTCCGCGAAGTCTCTTGCCACCAAGCCGTCTAGGAGGTGACAACCTCCAAGAGCAACAAGCACACCGACTTGCAACACGATCACCTAGTGCCACGATGCAATCTCTCAAAGCAATCGCACTAGAATCGCTCACTCACTCAATCGGATGAACACTATCAAGTTAGAGTGAGTGGAAGGGCTCTCAAGCACCACAACACAAGCCACCAAGGCCCAAGTGTGCTTTCGGCAACCCAGCCATGGCCGGCCACCCCATCTATTTATAGCCACAAGCGGAATAGAGCCGTTGGGGTGCAAACCACGGCTTTCTAGCGTGGCCAGGGCCAGCGCCGACCGGTTTCGCCCGGTGAGTCGGTCGGTGGATCGGTCGAGGGTCGATCACAACAGACAACCGAGCTAGCTTGCGCACGAGTCGCGTCGGTCGAGGATGTGGCGCTCCGGTCCTTTGCATCCGGTGCATGCGTCCGGTCGGTCCACGAGACCGAACCGAAAGACATGCTCTGGAAATCCCGGCCGGACTCACCCACCGGGCGTCCGGTCAAAGGGACCGGCGTCCGGTCAAGCGTCCCGTCGCCAAAACACGCAAAACTCCATCGCCTTTGCCCGACATGCTACCCAACAAGTATACCAACTTGAGCACGAGGCTTAGCATGTTTTCACCTCCAACTTGCATCCGGTGCAATAGAAAATAAGCATCTCATTTTCTCGAAAAACCCAACTCAATCCCTGCAAACACCACCGCCTTTGCAAATGTGCCAACACCACCAAGTGTATATCACCATGTGCATGTGTGTTAGCGTTTTCACAATCATTTCAAAGGGGCGAGGTTAGCTCTTACCACGCCACTCGATCCTAACACGTCGCAAAGTTAGATCGCTCAAGTGGCACTAGATGACCGATATGCAAACAAGTATTCCACATGGTTACTTGATCCAAAGCTCAATGGATCAAAGCAGTATTCCACTCCAAAGTCAGTCCTAGTGTCCGAGAAACACCGAAACAACTTCTCCTTTGCAAATGTGCCAACACCTCCAAGTGTACATTGCCATGTGCATGTGTATTAGCATTTTCACAATCATTTTCAAAAGATTTTCTCTTGCTCTTACCACGCCACTCGATCTTAACACATCGCAAAGTTAGATCGCACAAGTGGCACTAGATGACCGATATGCAAACAAGTTTGCCCCTCTTGATAGTACGGCCATCTATCCTAAACCCGGTCATAAACTTCTCTAAGCAACAATGACTGGCGAAATGAAATGCTTATAGGTTATATCTTTGCCTTGCGCATTTTCATTTCGCTCCATCTTCAAGTGCCGATGCAACACATGCACCAACACGATCACTAAATGATATGATCCACTTCATATCATCACGTGACACTATTGGTCCATCGATCTTGACCTCACTTGCTCTTCACCGTTGCGTCGGTCCGTCGGCGCCAAGTCTTGCCCAAGCTTCACCGCCTCGCGGTCCATCGCTTTCACTGCCTCGACTTGCCCTTCACACTTTGCAACCAGGTCCATCAAGCCAAGCCTTGTCTTGATCTTCACCACCTTGGTCACATGACTCCATGTCATGTCTCATATGCAATAAAGCTCCTTTATTCGTCAAGCACATGTGAACTAATCTCCTCGTGTATTATCTCAATCACATTATTAGTCCACCCTAATGTTTGTCACTCAATTACCTAAAATCACAAGGGACCTTTCATCGATGCCCACCGAGGGTCCTTGTGGCCTTGGCATCGGTGTCGCTCTGCTGTCTGAAATACATGACCCTCTGACTCCAGGCCGAGAAAAGGCGGTTGAATGCTGCGCAAGGGCCGCAAAGGCTGCTAAGGGGGGGCATGGCAAGGGTTCCTCCCCCAACAGAAATGTTGACTCAGAAGAGAAATATTGGGGAAGGTCGGCTCAATGTCTATTTAGGTCCAAGTTTAAGACCCCATATGTGTGAATTAGTTAATGATGCAGCAGGGAGAAGGAAGGTCTCCTTTGGGATGATTTCTAATTTAGGCTGGGGGCTTCTAAATTCAATGGGTTTGCTGTTGACCCTGTCTGTTTTCTGCAGCAGAATGGCCAACTGCTTTCCCCGGAATCTCCTTTCACCCCGAGGAGATTGATAAGATTGTCAGAAACCTACCCAATGACAAATCACCGAGGACCGGATGGGCTCAGCAATGAGTTCATGAAAAATGTTGGACTGTCATCAAATTTGACTTCTAAAACCTCGCAATGCATTTTATAACAGCTCGATTAAATGTCTGGAGAAGCATTAATTCATCCTATATCACCCTGATCCCTAAAGTTGATGGTGCAAGGTCTGTTTTCGAGTTCAGGCCTATTTCCCCACTGAATTCCTCTGTCAAACTGGTCACCAAGCTGGCTGGCTAATAGACTTCAACCCCGGTTACCTCTCTAGTCCATAGAAATCAGTATGGCTTCATCAATACTAGAACTATTCAGGATTGTCTGGCCTGGGCTTATGGGTACATTCATCTGTGTCATCATTCCAAGAAGGAGATAGTCATTGTCAAAATTGATTTTGAAAAAGCGTTCGATAAAATTGAGCATGAGGCTATGTTGATTCTGATGGCTACAAAAGGTTTTGGGGACAGATGGCTTAATTGGATGATGGATATTTTTTCCTCTGGCACCTCGGCTGTTCTTCTGAATGGTGCTCTGGTAAAACTGTCCATTGTAGGAGGAGAGGCAAGGAGATCCTCTTTCTCCTCTCCTTTTTGTGCTAGCTGCTGACTTTCTCCAGTCAATGATGAACAAAGCTAAAGATATGGGACTTCTTCACTTGCCTGTCCCCTCTTCTAATCCTGATTTCCCTGTAGTCCAATATGCTGATGACACTCTATTGCGATGGAGGGTGATGTGAGACAGTTGTTCTTTCTCAGGTCACTTCTCAATTCCTTTTCCCTGAGCACTGGTCTGAAGGTTAACTACATGAAAACTATGATGATTCCTATAAATGTCGGATGAAAGCTCAATATTAAAGGCTTGGCACCTTTTGGTTGCTCGAAAGGGAGTTTGCCTTTCACCTACCTTGGTCTTCCTCTCAGCATCTCAAGACCCAGAACGGTGGATTTCCTCCCTATTGTTGATAGATGTGCTCGGAGGCTCTCGGGCATCAACAGTCTGTTGAATCAAATTTGGCAGGGGTTGCGGATGACGAATCTTTGTTCGACCTCCTGCCCACTTTCTTCATGTGTACCTTGCTTTTCCCCAAGGAAATCATAAGGCAAATTGATATGCTGAGGAAAAAGGGTTTATGGAGGGGCTCGGACCCTAATGCTAGAGGCTTGTCCAAAGCTAGTTGGGACTTGGTTCGTCGTCCCAAAATTGATGGGGCTGGGCATTATTGACATTGAGAGGCAAAAGCATGCCCTCATCCTCAAAAATCTTCATAAGTTCTTTAACGGGCTAAGCATGCCCTCATCCTCAAAAAATCTTCATAAGTTCTTTAACAGGCTCGATACTCCTTGGGTCTCTCTTGTGCTGGGAGAAATTGTACAGGAATGGCAGGTTGCCCAATCATGTCGGGGAAGGGTTCATTCCGGTGGAGAGACACTCTAAAGTTATTCTGAGACTTCTAAGCAGTTTGCTAGACCTATGATTCCCAATGGGGAGAGCACCTTCTTCTGGCTTGATGCCTGGAAAGACCAGCCTCTCTCTAGCCTCTTCTCTGAACTGTTCTTGTTTGCCAAGAGCTCGGCCATTTCTGCTAGTAAGGCCTTCGCTTCTGCTGACTTCTCAAGCTTGTTTCAGCTACCTCTTTCGGATATTCCCTTTGACCAGTTTCAGGAGGTCCAACATCTCTTGTTGGATAACCCTCTTGTAGATGGCAATGATATTTGGATGTATGATTGGGGCTCTGCCAATTACTCTGTGAAGACAGTTTATAAGAAGCTTATTGGCCATTTTAATCCGGTCTTCAACTTTAAATGGCTTTGGACTTGCAAGTGTCAGCCTAAGCACAAGGTGTTTTTTTGGTTGATCATTGTTGACAGGTTAAGCACCAGGAACATCCTTCGGAGGAAGAATATGGGTTTGCCCTCCTATCATTGTGCTCTGTGTAACGAGCGTGTGGAAGAATCTAGGGATCATCTTTTCCTCAATTGCCACTTTGTCGGGCTTTGCTGGAATAGCATCCATGTGGACATTCCTCCAAACAGTAGCTTTCCTCGATTCATCAGCTGCCTCAAATTGCAAATCAATGGTCGATTTTTCATGGAAGCTGTGGTTTTAATGTGTTGGTCAATCTGGAAAGCAAGAAATGATCTTATCTTTAAGGGCATCAGTTTGAATCCCAGTGATTGCAAGCTTGTCTTCAGCATTGAGCTTAAGCTCCTGAAGCATCGTTTTCAGCAAGGTTCAGAGCAGCAGTTCTTGTTATGGCTTCAGAACTTTTATTTAATTTTTAGAGCTGTTTCTATCTTTTTTGTTTCTTTTTTTTTTGTCCCATAGGTAGCTTTCCCTGCCCCCCCCTCCCTGTCCCTGTTCCTGTTTTTGTTTTCCTTTGTACTGGCACCTCTTTTTTTATATATACTTATAATTTGTCTGTAGGGGCTCCGGCCTCCAGTTCCTTCAAAAAAAAATATGCATCAAATTCACATAAACTTTGTTTGCATTGTACAGATGAAACAAATGAACTTTACTGGGGATCGGCAGAATTTGCCTGAGTTCCAAGTACTATTGTTGATTTGATAAATTGGCTCATATGGCATATATATGATCTTACATTGGTGCACACTTATATTATTTTGCACGAAGTATTCAGGAACTATTCTAAAATCTTCTGAAATGGCAGGTACTCCGGAAATGGAAACATAGGTGGAATAAATCAGGGAGGCATACACCATTGTGGTACCAACAAGTGATTAAATGCCTCGAATTGGCAGTTAGCTGTTTGCAGGCAGACCCACACAGAAGACCTAGCATATGCGAAATAATATATGCGCTCGATGAATCGGATAATAATGGCAGTGTATCTACGTTTGATGAGGTAACTCCTTTGCTTGCATCGACCTCCATAAGACATATCTTAATTAGGAAGTAAGAGGGAGTACATCATCATGGTTTATCTTCTCCCCCAGATTTACTTGGAAGAAATGCTTGGGATTGAGCCACTGGAGCTGCATTTCCAGTTTGAGCATAATAAGGTGATGACACGCTCAATTGAGCTGACTAATGATACAGACGATTATTTTGCCTTCAGAATTACAAATTCGAGCTCACTTCTGTACTGCACACAACCAAACAAAAATATTGTTCCACCACGATCCAGGTGTAGTGTCACCATAACACTGCAAGCAATGGAGATGGCACCAGAGCAGTGCAATTACGGGCGCATCCCAGTTTTACGTGGAGAGCACCAGAGTGGATGAGAACCTCATAGCCGAGGATATAACTGAAGACATGTTTCACGAAAAGTGTGGTAAAGTGGTTGATAAAGTGAATTTGATAGTTTTCCTTGAGTGAGCAGGTTTACTTCCTGCCCTGTTTTTTGTCTCCCCTCTGCTCCGGTTCAGAATTGAGATCGCTACAACGTGTGCTGTTGTGTTAAGTGTCTAGTAACATGCTGGACGCTGTAACTTTATAATAAAAAGATGGTTGAGTGTATAATTGTTATAGAGGCCGGAATAAAATTTTATTTTCCTAAAAAGTTGTGTAATAACATGAAGGAACAGGACCTAAGCAATTGATTTGGAGGGGCTGTTTGAATTGCCAGTGTACATAAGGTTGTATATTCGAATTTGCACTCTGTAACGGTTCTGACATTTTGGAGATTAGTTTGAATTTTCTTCGACAATGAATAGTGCATTTTGTCTTTCAAAGAATATACTCAGATGGTTAGGTTTGTTGCTGCTCAGTTTCTGTACTCTGGAGTCTAGACGACCCACGATAGTTAGAAGCCCACAAGGGCCCATACCTAGACTTGTCAGTCCTTGCACTATACCTAGGCCTCTGAAAATTGCTGGGAAGATGATCCTAACTAAAGGGAAGCAGCTGCAAAAGGCATACTTTTTTTTTTTTTTTTGGAAGAAACTGGAGGGGCTAAGTCCCTACAGGAATTTTATTGAAGTTGAATAACAGAAAAAGGGGTACAACAGAGAGCAAAAGGGCATACTGATCCTTTCCTTTGTCTCCATATCATTGTTGTTATATATCAAGCCTTAAATATCTGCAAGTCTCACTGTGATCCAATGTTACCACAAAACTAAAAATATATTCTGGTTAGAGGTTGAAATGCTAATAAAAATATTGCAGGTATCTGGGAGGTGATTTTTTTTAAAAAAACGTCGCTGGGAGCTCAATTTTGAATAAAAAAATGTATCTGCTAATCACCTATGGTTGAAGGTATGCGATAATTCATAACCTGCTCTTGAAGAAGAGGGTTTGCCAAAACTAGTAAGGAAAACAGGGGAAAAGATTACACAAGTGAGATATCACCAATTCTCTTTTAATGATACAATCCGAATAAAAATGCCAGAATTACAATCACAGCGGGCCATCACTATTCTTTTGTGGAGGAAAACAGGGGAAAAGATTACAATACAGAGAAAGGAGAGAAACTGATCGAGGTTCTTTTCTTGATAGATGCAAAGGGCTGCCCGGTTTGGGTGGGGATGATTGGGAATTGGGATGCATCTCAGTGGCACCCTAACTTTCAACCCGTTATGTCATAGTTGAGATGGTTGGGATGAATCTCAAACACTTGGGTGAGTGCAGCCTTGGCCTCCTCCACTTCCATCTCCCCGGCGCCTCCAGATCGGAAGTAAACCATGACATACTGCAGTGACAGCAGGTTGCCTAGGCCCAACTCGAAACTCCGAGGGATTTTGAGTTTCTCATGGTACAACATCAGATACAGATGACGGAGAGCTGGCAACCTCCCAAGAATTTCTAGGTCCTCCTGATGCAGCTCCCTCACGTTGATCCACAGGGAGTGAGAGGCACAAAAAGAGAAGGTGTCATCCAATCTGGGAGCCTTGTGAACCAACAGGATTGTAGCTGCAATCTACGAACATGTCGAGGGGCGATCCACACATCAAAGTTGTATTCACCACCGGAGGCCCAGATAACTAGACTCTGGATTTTTCGCATCTTGCATAGGCACATCACCAAAGATTTCTCCAAGGTTTTGTTCCCTGCACTGAAGAAGAAAATTTCTAGCTCCCTCAGTTCTGTTAGATGGCGCAGCTCTTCTGTGATATACGTGGTTTCGTCGCTGATGTATATTGTTGACAGCTCTTCAAGGGACGTTAGGCTCCCAATCCCATTTGACATTCTTGTATTTTGGTCGATACATAGACACATCAAATGTCTTAGCTGAAAAACAGCTGATGGCAGGCTACCAATATTACTTCCCACTACATCCAGTGTCTGTAGATAGCGCAGGTTTCCTATATCTTCAGGGAGCTCATTAGTATATGTCCTTCCAAGTCCCAAATACCTCAAATGAAATAAATTTCCGAGATGCTTAAGATCGCAACCTTGTGGGAGATGACTACCTTTCAAATTTAGTACACGCAAAACCCTGAAGCTTGCAAGGGCTGTCATTTGGTTAAAAGAAGATGAAAAAGTAATTACCGACCTCACTTGTAGCATGTTCATACTAGGGAATGGACTAGACAGGTGTGCAATGCTGTCCTGAAGCGACAACCTTCGGAACATTCTCGATGGAGACATGCTCTTCTCATTTCTCAATATGGTAACAAAATTCTCTTCACTTGACAAGGAACGGATAACTTCAAGAACCATATCGTGTATGCGGCAATGTTCTATCACAGCCTCATGCCTGTCGTACACAGGCTGGATCAGACTTTGTGTTTATAAGCTCATTGAAGTAACACTCTCCAAGTTCAAATAAGCTCTTTCCTTGTTGCTCAGACTGTACAAAACCTTCAGCTATCCACATCCATATCAAATGATTTTTGTAATTGGGTAATCTTCTGGAAATATACTTAAATATAGTAAGCAAATCCATGCAGATGGTATTTCAGGTCATAGTAGCTATATGCCAAAATCTTCCTCATGTTCTCTACATCTGTACTATCCTCCAGTCCTGTACCAATAGAGTTGTACACCTCGAGCCACTCCATTTTGTCTCTTGCCTTATTAGCCAACAAACTAGCTATCGTAATGATAGCTAAAGGTACACCGCACATTTCTCCAATATTTTGTCAGATACTTCTGTTAGGCTCTCATCAGGACACTTTTTTTTCTTCATTGCCAAAATATTCTTCTATAAAATAATTTTTCTGGAGCTTTCATGACAGAGGGCTTTCATGCTGTAGGCACCACCAATTTCTTCAGCTACCTTGAAATTACGGGTAGTTGTGATAATTACATGTCCACCCACATTATCAGGCAAAACACACCTAATCATATTCCAAACTGCGATATCTCAGCTTGGAATATGATAAAATGTGCTTTTGCCTGATAATGTGAGTGGACATGTAATTATCACAACTACCCGTAACTTCAAGGTAGCTGAAGAAATTGGTGAGGTGCTTACAGCATGAGAGCCTGAGAGCCCTCTGTCATGAAAGCTCCAGAAAATTATTTTATAGTAGAATATTTGGCAATGATGAAACTTACTGAAGAAGCTTCATCATAAATGAACAAACGTTACAAACTTACAAGGAACATTAACATCGTGTCAGTGAGAAAAAAAAAGGTAATCAAACCATCACACACAGTTATTTACTTGCTCCATTATATGCAAATTAAAGGCAAATCCCTTGAGAGTTACAGACCCCCAAGCTACACACTACTGCAACGAGGTCCTACTGCAGATTGAACAAAGGCTACACAGGTGTAGTACAACAAATACAGTGCGGAAGCTGGTGAAGCGAGATTTATTTCTTCGTTAACATGATTAACATGAACTAATCAATGTTTATATAGAATGTATACTTGCAATTCAGCTGAATCCGTCCCCACAAAAAAAAAACGTGCAATTCAGCAGGACAGGGGAAAAACACGTTGTTTATGTAGAATACTTGCAATTCAGCTGAACCCCGTCCCAACAAAAAAATTGCAATTCAACTGAATCCTGTCACCCCCCCAAAAAAAACCTTCAATTCAGCTCTGGTGCGTCGATTCAAGTGATTCTACATCACCACCTCACCTCAGGACAGGGGAAAAAAAACACTTGACAATCTAACATGCAACCATATGAGCATGGGTTCAGTTATTTGTGAGGGCATAATAACACAACAAATTTGAGTATGCTTTATTGCAGTCTTACAAATTTAGAACACGAGTCTCCAATGAACTGATGCAAAATATTAGGAAACAAATGAAAGATGGCACTGAAATATACAACTGCATACTGCACATCCATACAACTTGTACAGAAAAAGAAGAGCATGTGATGACTTGCTCATTGGACATAATACACTTGCTGTGCATTAATCAATCATGATACTCGTTCACAATGAGCGTGTACTTCGATTATGAGGTTTCCTTCTTTTTCAAACTGTTAGAATTAATTACCTTGTTTAGTATTCCTAGATATTGTTTAGTATTCCTAGATATATCAGCCGCCTCCTGGCTGGCTTAGGCCCTTTGGGCGCAGCCCCTTGGGCTCCCTCTCCACTCCTATTTATATGTAATCTCCTCTATAATCCATCATCAAGCATTCTAAGCCTTTGGCATTCCTGTCTATCATGGTATCAGCTGACTAATCTAGTCCTGGACCTTTCCTCTCCCACCCACCTCTCTTCCGCACCCTCTGCCTGCCTTGCGCGCCCCTTGGGCTGCTGCATCCATGGCTGCTCCTACCTCCGGGGCCTCCAGCTCTGGCGTCGCCGCTGTGGCCACCGCCACCAAGTTGCGCGACGAAGCCCTTGCTGCCGCCAAGACTCTGGAGGACGAAGCTGCTGCTCTGGCCTCCTCCAACGCCCGGCGTAGCCAGGCCCTCCAAGATGAGGCCGCCATCCTCAAGTCCGCCGCCGCTGCCCAGGAGTGTGTCCGCTCGCTGCTGCTGCACTCGAGGTGGAACGCGCGAAGGCTGATGCCCTGGAGCAGCAGGCTGCGGCCATCCGGGCTCGCCTCCTCCATCCTCAACCTGACCCCGTGATGGCGGACTTCGCTGGTGGGCGACGACCACTCCGTCTGCGACGAAGCTGTGGCTGTTGCCCGCCTGCACAGCCAGGCTGCCGCTGTCCAGAACATCAGGAACTTGATTCCGATTGTTCTGGACCTGCAGTCCTCCAACTACTCAAGTGGCGGCGGCTACGTCCTCCTCATTCTCGTCCGCTTTCGCTGAAGGATCACGTCCTCACCGGCGATCTTCGCCCCACGATCCGGCATGGTCCCGCATGGGACTGTGTGGTTGTCTCGTGGATCTTCAATACCATCTCTCGGACCTCCTCGACGTCATCCACGAGCGTGATGGCATCTCCGCTCGGGCTGCTTGGCTGGGTCTTGAACAGCAGTTCTTGAACAATAGGGAGTCAGCGCCATGCTCCTCGGCGCCGAATTCCGCACCCTCTCCCGAGGCGCCCTCTCCGTCGATGACTATTCTTCGGAAGATGAAGGGCATGGTGGCGCCCTTGCGACCTCGGTGAGCCCATCGGGATCGCACACTTGTGCTGAACATCTGCGTGGTCTCAATGGCGGTTTGATTCATGTCCCAGCTTCGTGACCGGCGGCAACCCTTCCCCTCCGCCGCCCGGCGTCGCGCCGATCTCCGTCCTCGAGAGCTCAACATGCCTTCTCCGGCGGCCCCTCGGCGCCACTTTGCACCCGGCAAGCCCGCCCGGCCTCCTCCCGTCTGCCCGGTGGCGGCTGCTCGGCGCTCTCCACCTCCTTGCCGGGGGTCACTACCCGACTCTGGGGGGGCAACAACCGCGGCGGCGGCGTCGCCCGTGGTAGCGGGGTCGGGGCAACCACACCAGCGGCCCTCCTGGCGGGCGCGGTGGCCCTCCATCTACAACCCGTGGACGGGTCCATCTCCATGTGGCACAGGTCCGCCTCTCGGGCAGCCCTCGGGGGCCTCCTCCTCGCATCGGGGTCCGCCTCCGTCGCCCCACCAAACCTGGCTGGCCGGTGCGCCACCAGGTTTTCGCCCCAAGTTCGGGGCCCCTACTACGAGGCGCCCCCTCGGGCACCCTCTCCATGGGATCCCAGTCTCGCCAACGCGCCTTCAACACCGTCTCCCTCGCCCCCTCCCCAAGCGTCTCCCGGGTGGGTGATGGATTCAGTGCCTCCTCCCACGTTACCTCAACCCTGGTATGGTCACCATGTCCTCCTCCTCCTATTTTCCATCCTCCATCATTGTAGGCAGCGTCGCTATCCTCGGTTGTTGGCACGGCTACTCCACTATCCCCGGCCCGTTCCACCTCAATGATGTCCTGCATTCGCCCCGACATCATAAAAATCTTACGTCCATTCGCCAAGTTTACTACTGATAATCTTGTTTCCATTGAATTTGACCCTCTTGGTGTTTTACGTGAAGGATCTTCGTTCCACGAACACCCCTCCTTATTTGACGGCTTCGGGGGCGCTCTACACTTTGCGGCTCCGTCGACTCCCTCCGGCCCTTGCACTCTTGTGGCGACCCCCTCCCGGCTACGGCACGCCGTCGCCTCGGGCCCCCGGCGCGACCACTCTTGAGCCTTGCTCAGTCTTCCTCCATCATCTGCGGCAAGCGGCGCGGCGTCTCCACCGCCATGTGTGCCCGGCTCGGTGAGCCATACCCGCCTACCTTTTTCTGGGTTCATCATCGAGCTTCTAAAACTTTGATTTGATACTGCTTTGTGATTTGTGGACTTTCCACTACGTTTCACGGTGTATCGGCTTCAAATATTATCTAGTTATTCTTGATGATTACTCTCATTTTCTTTGGACTTTCCCTCTGCGCCTAAAAATTCGACACTTTCGGTTCTTTCTAATTTCTTGGCTCTTGTGCAAGCGCAATTGGTGCACTCGGTTCTTTCTAATTTCTTCGCTCTTGTGCAAGCGCAATTCGGGTGCACTATTAAATTCGTTGATTGTGATAGCGATTCGCGAATTTGATAATTCCGCCTCGCGCGTGCCTTCTTTCTTGCTAACGATTGTTTTAAGCCATGTCCCGCCCCACACCTTGCAACAAAATGGCAAAGCCGGAGCATTCTCCGCACCACCAACAATATCATTCGCACCCTCCTCTTCCAAGCATCCATGCCCCTTCCTATTTGCCGATGCTCGCCACAACCACCCATCTCCTCAATCGCCTCCCCACTAAAACCACGAACATGAGCACCCCTTTCTTCGCTCTCCATGGCACCCTTCCCACTTACCATGACCTCGGAATCTTGGCTGTTCCCTGCTATCCCAGCCTCTCGCCATCACACCACATAAACTTGCTCCACGGTCCACCACAGTAATGCGTTCCTCGGCTACTCTCCGACCATAAGGGCTCACGGATGCCTCGATCTCACCACTAATCGAGTCATCATCTCGCCACGTTGTCTTCGATGGAAACAACGTTCCCCTTCGCGGCGGCCGTCCCTCTCCACCCTCGGCGGAGCTCGATTTACTCACTAACGGCGACCCGCTCCCAGATTTTTTCCTCCCTACAAGTACCTTCGGAGCTCTTCCTCGACCTCGGCCCCTCCGGGCTGGCGGGTCGCGAGGTCCCGGGCGTCCAGGTCCCCCGCCCGGGTTCCCTCACCACGGGGCGAGGCCGGCGCCCGGCGCCCTCGCACCCACGCCTCGGCGCCCGGCGGCTCTAGCAGCCCGGGCCCCTCCCACGCGGGGCGGCGCCTGTGGTGCTGTGGACCGGCGCCCCAGCACCGGCAGGCCGGGGCGGCCTCGCCCGTCCGTCACCATGGCGCCCTCGGCTCCCCAGCCCGGTGCTCGGGGCCCCTCTTTGCCTACAGCGCCGGTCCGTCCACATCGCCCCGGCGTCCCTCCACGCCACCCACGGGGGCCTATTTGCCGACGATCGAGCAAAGCTCCGGACTCTAGCACAGAGTCGTGACCATCCGCCCGTTGCCAACTCCCATGGCATGGCAACCAGCGGGAAGTCCGGCTTCCGGAAGAACCTCGTGTCCTCCACTCGAGGCACTCTCTCCATTTGCCCGGTCCTGCCGAGGCGCTCGCTGACCCGCTTTGGCCTGGGCTATGGAGGAAAAGCACACGCTGTCCTCATGGACAACAACTGCGTGGGAACTTCGTCCCCATCCTGCCATGGCCAATGTGGTCAGCGGCAAATGGATCTTCAAGCACAAATTTCATGCCGATGGCTCCACGGGCCGGATACAAGGCTCGTTGGGTCCGCCGTGGCTTCACCCAGCGTCCGGCGTTGACTATGGCGAGACTTTCAGCCCCTGCGTCAAGCCTGCCACCGTCCGCATCGTCATCACCTTGGCTCACTCAAAGATTGGCCAATCCATCAGCTTGATGTGAAGAACGTGTTTCTCCACGGGACCCTGTCGAGAGGCGGTGTATTGCTCTCAGCCCACTGGTTTCACCGATCCTGCTGCTCCAAACCATGTCTGTAAGCTCAACAAGTCCCTGTACGGTCTCAAGCAAGCACCGCGCGCTTGGTACAGCCGGTTTGCTTCTTTTCTGCCGTCCCTGGGATTCATAGAAGCCAAGTCTGACACTTCGCTGTTCATCTACCGTCGAGGGGCTGAGACCGTATACCTCCTCCTCTATGTGGATGACATTGTCTTCAGCCGGTTTCTTGGCTGCGGCAACTCCTCCTAGAGTTGCATCAGCCCTGATCTTCAGCCAGCCTCGTCTCTGCGACAACGTCGGCGCCGTCTACCTCTCCACCAACCCTGTTCAACATCAGCGCACCAAGCACGTGGAAATCGACCTCCGCCGTCGGGAGTGGGTCGCCATTGGGGCTGTCCGTGTTCTTCACGTCCCCACCACGTCGCGGTTCGCCCGATGCCTTCACCAAAGGCCTCCCTACTTCTGTCTTCACAGATTTTCGCTCCAGCCTGAGCGTCCGTTCCACCGGACGTTCGACTGCGCCGGGGGTGTTAGAATTAATTACCTTGTTTAGTATTCCTAGAAATTGTTTAGTATTCCTAGATATATCAGCTGCCTCCTGGCTGGCTTAGGCCCTTTGGGCGCAGCCCCTTGGGCTCCCTCTCCACTCCTATTTATATGTAATCTCCTCTATAATCCATCATCAAGCATTCTAAGACTTTGGCATTCCTGTCTATCACAAACACTCTACTCTCGATTTAGTCAAATAACTTGCTTGGCTGTCAACTGTTAAGATCACATCTTGGAGCATTTCAAGTTTGTCCATGCCGTGAAGACCTTCCAACCTTTTGAAACGCAGCTCAAGTTTTTCCACCTGTGGCATGGACTTCATTGTAAAATTGAGAGACGGAAGAAGAGGAACAAATATGCGGAGCAGTTTGAGCTTATTGAATCCTCCAGCTGGGACAATGATCTCTCCTCCTGAATCAGACTTATTTTTGTCAAGGATGGCCGCTACAGCAGGATCATGCCTCTTACCGATTGAAAAGGTGAGTGAAAACAATGAGCTTAGTTTGCTAAGAAGATGCAAGTTATCTGTCCGGAGAACTGTCCCTGAAAGAGTTAACTTGACAAGATCCTCAAGAGTTTTGATCCACTTTGGAAGTTTAAGCAACTTGCCAGATAGCTCAAGAGCTCTTAGGTCCGTTGGATAAGACGACATTGAGTCCAAGGTCTTAAAAAATTCAGATGACTTGTCATCAATTATAAGAGTCTGGAGAGAATAACCACTAAGGTACTGGATAGAAGAGAGCAAATCCCTAAATATCTCATCACTCTTGTGGTTCCTGTAAATTGCCAACTTCCTCAGCCCAGTAAAGTAACCGATGTCTGATGCAGTTGTTGATCCCTCCACAATCTCAATCCCTGACAATATGCGTAAGGTTTTCATTGTTCCTTAAGCTCTTTAGGATTTTTCAGGGGTTTCCATGTTCTTTTATCTCCACCAAGGATGTTATTTATTCGTTCTAGCTGTCCTACAGCTACAGGCAACTGTTGAACCTCTGTCTCCCTTATATCTAGAGTCTCCAAGTTCCTGAGGTTGGAAACATTTGAGGGAAGTTCTTTTATGCCTGTTCTTCCGAGGCTCAGATACTTGAGTTGAATCATTTTGCAGAATCATTTTACACATGTCTTGAAATGGCTCTCCCTAAAACCTATGCAGCATTCAAGATCTAACACCTGAACTCATTTTTGAGTGATTTGAAGTGTAGTTTGTCCAGGCTCCCAAACACGGTCAAGTACCAGCCTCCAAAATTCCTAGTTTCTGAAGAAGCTTCATCATATATGAACAAACGTTTACAAACTTACAAGGAACATGAATATTTCGTCGGTGAGAAAAATAAAGGGTAATCAGACCATCATACTATGTTATTTACATGCTCCATTACGCAAATTAAGGCAAATCCATTCAGAGTTACAGAACCCCATCAACACTACTGCAACGAGCTGCTACTGAAGATTGGTCTGAACAAAGGCTATACAGGTGTACAACAAATACAGTGCCAAAGCTGATGAAGCGAGATTTTGTTTCTCTGTTTTTTTCCCCCCGAAACTAAGAACCTGATGTACTCCTTCATATGTTAAAGCAATGAGGACCATAATGATCATATGGCCATGGTGCATGGCCATCCGCGGTTTATTGCTGTCATTGCCTAACAGGCAGAGTCCCTACTGCAACTGATGTTGGCAATTAGTATTTGACAAAAAAGTGACAAAATATAGTGGCTGGCTAGCTAGGATGACTTTCGGTATGAGAAGCAAGCTTGCAAGAGACAGTAAATGCATATACAGGCAGGCATCACTGGAGTGAACATAGCTCACCTTAATCTTCATCAGAGTATCTCAAGTGTGGGATGATTGGGATGGCTTTCAATTGCCTGCCTCAGCGCAGACTCCGCTTCCTCCACCTCGCCCTTGCTGGCACCTTCCCGACGGAGCAAAAAGGATACATCTTTGAGCTGCGGCAGGTTCCCTAAACCCAAGTCAAAACCACCACCATTGGTGCCTGCAGCTGCAGCTTCTCTGATCTCTCGCACAGGGTACACCAGGTGAAGCCTTGCCACCTCTGGCATAGCCAGTGGCGGAACTGGAGATAAATTAAAGGGGGGGTCAGCCCTCCACACAAATATTTACTGGTTGAAAAATCTAACAATTTGCCGCTAACCCGGGAAGAGAGCTCCGGACCAACAAATTTTGATTTTGAGATTGATGAAAGTAGCAGTATCTCACGTGAGCTCGATATTCCCGAAGTGGTTAATTCCATGGATGTTGCTGCAAGCTTGGTGAACTATACATATAATTATTAGCTTGCGTCTCTTATTTTTCTAGCATTGAGGGGGGCCATGGCCCCTGCCGGCCCCCCTTCAGTTCCGCCACTGGGCATAGCTCCTTGCCGAAACGCCACGGGTCCTATGTATCCCCGCATGGCGTGCAGTGTACAAGGCACCCGGGAAAGAACGAGCACCGATGATGAATGTCTGAACAATTCCAAGCTTCTGATTGCTCACCTCCATGTCAAGATACCTGAGAGCCGGTAACCTCCCAAGACTTTCCAGATCCTCTTGCCGAAGCTTCCTCACTTCGATGGACAGGAAAGAGAGCTCCAGAAGAAGCCATGGATTATTCAGCAAAGCTGGCACTGTGGATGGCCAGCATCCGGTTAGTTCCAATCTACGGAGATGTCGAGGTGCTACGACCCAGGCATCCAAGTTGCATTCACCAACCATTGAGATAGATAATGTCTTGATTTTTTGCAGCTTGTGCAGGCAATCCACTAGAGATTTCTCCACCCCGTTGACGTTCCATTCAGTGCAGCAGTCAATACCCAACACCCTCAGCTCTGTTAGATTGCCCAACTCCTCTATAATGTCTGTAGAGTCCTGAATGCATAACGTTGACAGCTCTTCAAGCGATGTGAAGCTCCCAATCCCATTTGGTGCTCTTGTCCAGCTGTCAATGTGGACGCACACCAAATGCTTTAGCTCAACAACAGTTGCTGGCAAGCTAGAAATTTCATTTCTTCTTACATCCAAAGTTTGTAAAGATTGGAGCTTCACAACTTCTTCAGGGAGGTGACTGATACCTGTCTTTCTCAGTCCCAGGTGTCTTAAGTGAACTAAATTCCCAAGATGCTTCAGACTGCTGCCTTCTGATAGACAACAACTTTGTAAATCCAGCACAAGCAGATCTCTGAAGCTTGCAAGGTCTGGCAAAACTTTAACAGCAGATGGAAATACAACAGCTGACCTTACTCCCTGCATGTTCATAGTAGCCCGATGTTCTGAAGGGATAGCCACTGAACTTCCTGTGAACGAAATGTGTGATTCATATGATTCCACATAGAAACTAACCTTTCTTTGCCTGTTACTTCAGAGATAAGATCAAATACCATATCATGCACATGACAGCACTCTGTCATGTCATAGTACCACCTTTTATACACTGGTTGAACTTGAAAATAACTCTCTCCGAGCTCAAATGGGCTCTCATCTTGTTTCCCACATTGGATAAGATCTTCACTTATCCATAACCGTATCAAACGATCTTTGTCAATATCATAACCTTCGGGAAACACACTTAAATACAATAAGCAGGGCTTTAGATGTGATGGCAGATCTTCATAGCATAGCGACAGAATCGTCTTCATTCTCTCCTCATCTGGACCGCCATACTTCATAGACCTGTAGACCTTATCCCACTCTATTTGATTTCCTCCTTTACTAGCCAACAATCCAGATATCATAATGATAGCCTGTAGAAGATTTGGGATGAACTGCTCTGGAGAGATTTTTTTCCTCTTCCAGTGCCTTATTTATTCCTTCACCTTTTTACATTTCAGCCCTGCATATACATATATATTACATACACACACCAACACTCCCCCTCGAGATGGGCTGTATACATCTATCATGCCCATCTTGTCACACAAAGACTTACACCTTTTAACACTCAGCCCTTTTGTTAGGCAATCAACAATTTGTTCCTCAGAAGTTACAAAGCCTAAACTTAAAGTCCCATCATAAATCCTTTCTCTAATAAAGAAGCGGTCGATCTCCACATGCTTGGTTCGATCATGTTGAACCGTGTTGTTTGCAATATTAATAGCTCATTTGTTATCACACCAAAGCTTCATAGAACTGATCTCTTGGAGTTTTAACTCAGTTAGAAGATTTTTAACCCACAATAATTCACTTAGACTTTGTGACATAGCTCTATACTCAGCCTCGGCAGTAGAGCGGGATACCACAGGTTGTTTCTTACTTCTCCAAGTCACCAAGTTGCCACCAACAAATACACAATAACCTGAAGTTGATCTTCTGTCATTGGGACAACTCGCCCAGTCTGCATCACAATAACCCTCCACATCCAGATGTCCATGTTTCTTAAACAGCAAACCTTTGCCTGGATTTCTCTTTAAGTATCTCAAAATTCTATAGACCGCATCCATGTGACCACTCCTTGGATCATGCATGTATCTGCTTACTACACTCACAGCATATGTTATATCTGGTCTTGTGAGGCATAGATAGATGAGACGCCCCACTAATCTTTGATATCTCTCCTTATTTACAGGATGTCCAGATTCAGCACCCAATTTATGGTTTTCCTCTATTGGTGTAGTGGCTGCACGACATCCAAGCATACCTGTCTCATCAAGTAGATCCAGAGCATACTTCCGTTGTGACAACACTATCCCTCTAGGAGATCTCACTACTTCAATCCCAAGAAAATATCAAAGTTCTCCCAGATCTTTAATTTCAAATTCCCTTCTCAAATTCTCCTTCAATCATACCACTTCCAAAGTATCATTTCCAGTGATAATAATAGCATCAACATAGACGGCTAGGATAGTGATGTGGTCTTTGGAACATAGATAAAATAGAGTATGATCTCCATTACACTGCTTATATCCCATAGTAAGCATTGCACGTTTAAACCTATCAAACCATGCTCTTGGCGATTGTTTTAGTCCATACAAAGATTTTCTCAATCTCAGCACCTTACCTTCCGTCTCGTGATTAGTGAATCGGTGGAATCTCCATATAAACCTCTTCTTTAAGATCACCATGAAGGAATGCATTTTTTACATCCAATTGATATAATGGCCAATCAAAGTTAGCAGCACAGGAAATCAAGGTCCTCATGGTACCCATCTTTGCAACTGGTGCAAATGTCTCATCATAGTCAATCCCATATGTTTGGCGTACCTAAAGATGTACATTTGGCCCGTTATTTTTGGCCCGGTCCGTGGCCCGGCCTTTTGGCCCGGTCCGGGCACGGCCCGCCCCGATGTGTGCGCGGGCCACGGGCGGCCCGGCCCGGTGGCGGGACGGGCCATGGGCCGTCGCCTCGGCCGAGAACGCGGGCTGGTCCGGCCGGTGAGAGGGGTGGCCCGGTAGTGGCCCGTCGATTTTCAATTCTATAAACTTAAATTTGGCCCGACCCACAATGCACATATATAAATACATCTCCTCCCACACCCTAACCCTAGTTTTTCTCCCATCCTCCCGAGCGCCGCCGCCCTCCTAGTCCTCTATCGAGTCCGTCCTCACCACAAGCAACTTCTTCCTCGTCCTCAACGAGTGGTGCATGGCTCTTTGCATTTTGCATCTTGCCTGGCCGGCGTTCTTGCATGCATGCTGCCTCGTTGCCGATTTGCCGGGCATGCGCCGGCCAGCCGAGATGGAGGAGAGATGGGGGAGGCTGCTGTGCATGCGCGCGAGGAGGAGTGGCGCACCGCCATGGTCGCGCCGCTGGCGAGGAGGAGGCCTCTCGCGCCCACGCCGCCGAGGAGCGTGAGAGGCGCCACCCCCCGCCGCCGAGGAGCGCGGGAGCATCGCAGGGGCGCCCGCCCGGCGCGCCGCGGGAGCCGCGCGGGGTGTCCGATGTCCAGTCGCCGTGGTCTATGGTCCCCTTCCCTCTCAGGCCACGGGCCGGCACGGCCCGGCAAGCGCACCCGCCCGAAAAACGGCCCATGGGCGGCCATGCCATACGCATGCGCCGCCCGGCACGGTGGTGGCACGCGCCCGACCGCCCGTGGCGGCGTGGCCCGCCCCGTCGCCGCGGCCAGCCCGCCGTCGGGCCCGGGCCGTGCGGCCCGGCCCGATGTACATCTATACTTTTGCTACCGGCCTTGCCTTATATCTCTCCACTTTTCCTTCAGGGGTTTTGTTTCACAAGATATACCCATTTACAATCAACCACCTTCTTCCGGGGAGGAGAAGGTACAAGTTCCCATGTGTCATTCTTCTCAAGTGCCGCCAACTCCTCAAGCATTGCCTCTTTCCATCTTGGATCTTGCTTTGCTTCTTTCCAGTTTTTGGGATCTGTATGCGGATTGTAGGGTTGTCACAAATGCCCGACTTTCGGATGGTAAGGACTTAAATGATGCATAATTACTTTCCTCACTACTATGCTCATCTCCATAATTTTCTTCAAAGCCATATCTCACTGGAGGTTTACCTGCAATGCTCCTTGCTTCTCTTCTTAGAGCAATAGGCAAGTCATTCATGTGATCCATTATCTCTCCCCCTGACTCAGATAACCGGTCATCCTCATTTTCATCAAACTGAGTTTGGTCACTTTCAATTTCATCAACAACAGTGGTAGGCTGTATAAGATTTTCTCTCCTTCTTCTTGTATATACTTGTAGATTCCTCTCTGTAGGAGGTTGTTGTACTCTCCCTTCCTGTATAGTATCATTCACTTTCACCAAATCTGGGATTAAACCAACTACAACTCTCTTCTCATTTGCTTTAGTCTCAGCTCTAGGCTCAATTTGCTCATTGTCCTCTGATTCATTTGGAGTATCTAAATCAATGAACAGAGAACTTAAATCAGTCCTCTCACCATAGAAGGGAACTGATTCCCGAAGGTTACATGCATACTCACGAACATACGGGCTCGGATGGGCTCCAACACTTATACCCTTTTTGTCCGGATGAATATCCCACAAAAATACACCCCTGGTCTATGATCTCTAACAAAGCATGTGCATCCAAAGACTTTGGGTGGAACCAAGAAGTCATTTTTCCCAAATAACATCTCACAAGGAGATTTCATACCAAGTACCCTTTATGGCATACGGTTTATCAAGTGGATGGCAGTCAAGACTGCCTCACTCCAAAAGAACTTAGGCACATTCATTGTATACATAAGTGAACGAGTTACCTCTAGAAGGTGCCTATTCTCCCTTTGACCACTCCATTTTGTGGTGGAGTATCGGGGCATGAAGTGCGGTGTAAGATTCCTTCTCTCGAAAGAAAACTCAAATTCCTTATTCACATATTCAGTTCCATTATCACTTCGGATAATTTGAATAGAAATCCCAAACTGATTTTTCACATAAGCATAGAAAGCCTTAAAACATTCAAGTACCTCACTTTTTATGCTTCATTAAATATACCCATGTCATACGAGAATAACAATCAATAAAGGTAACAAAATATTTTGCCCCGCTTATATAGGTGGTAGGGGAAGTCCACACATCTGAATGGATTAATAAAAAAGGTGATAAACTTCTTAAACCCCTGCTCACATATGAGCTTCTAGTGTGCTTCCGTACTCACATGCATCACACATTAAATTACTCTTATTCACCTTAGACATTTCATGAGGAAACATTTTGCTCGTGACATCAAAAGATATATGTCCTAGATGACAATGCAACAACATCACCTTAGCCATATCTTCACTAGCTGATAGAGCAAAATAGACTTCTTCTTTTGTCTTGCTTCTTTCAAGATACGAGCCCATCATGCCATGTTCCAACTCCAAGATTTCTTTTCGTCCTCCTTTCCTGAATTAAACAATTTTCACGATCAAGAAGCACCAGACAGTCCATTTGATTAATTAATGAACTTATTTAAATAAGATTTCTGAGGAGAAGATGGAACATGTAATACCGATGATAAGGTAATAGATGGTGTGCATTGAACCGTCCCAACGCCTCTAATAGAACAAGGGGTTCCATACACAGTTTTAATTGTGCCCTTATAAGAATGTGAGTATGGTGTATAAGATGTGAATTCATTTAATTTACCTGTGACATGCCTTGATGCACCTGAATCTAATATCCAATCAGATGTATGGTTTTGGTTAAATATACGAGTGCGAGTGAACCGCATCAGCAATAGAGTTACTTGAGGATGTTGCTTCTTGTTTGTTCAATGAAAAATCCTTTCCGATTTCCTTCCACCTTGAACTCATCTAGCTCATTTGGCGGAATTGTAACTAACTTCAAAGACACCCATCTAACACCGCATGATTAGATCTAAAGCTTACTCTTCCACCACGACTAGCACCTCCTCGGCTAGTACCACCTCTCAAAGATACCTCCGCCTCAACCCCTACCGCGATTTGATTTGAGTGGTGACTGCAATCACGAATCAAATGCCCTTGCTCACCACAATTATAGAAGTGCGGTCTCTTGAGACCCCGTTACCACATAATTTGGACTTGGTGAATTTAAGGTGTTACCCTTTATCACCTTGAGTCTTGTCTCCTCCCCGTGCCATCGCAAGCAATAGCTTCTTCAAGACTAGGGAGATTAGCTTGATGGAATAATGCAAAGACGTCTTCCTTCAAATTCTGGATTTAAGCCCCTCAAAAACTGAAGAACCCTTTTTTTTTCTACCCACTTCTTTACCCAAGCCACACATTCCGGATGAGGTAATTCAATAGGATCATAATGATCTAAGTCAGCCCACAATAAACCCCGGTTCGCAACA
Source organism: Hyparrhenia diplandra (assembly GCA_015847255.1). NCBI lineage: Eukaryota > Viridiplantae > Streptophyta > Magnoliopsida > Poales > Poaceae > Hyparrhenia > Hyparrhenia diplandra. Next base: position 383,593 of record JADLZK010003130.1, read on the forward strand.
TAATCCATCAAAGTCCGCTCCCCTGTTTTGAGGATAATGTATCTTATCATCTGTGTCAGCTAACAGCATCACATTCCCAACACCTGAATACATGCTTTCAACAGCCTTCCATATTTCCGAGGCAGAAGTAATGGCGTCAACAGAGCCAACAATTGTTGGGGTCATAGAATTGAATAACCAAGTAACCACATAAAGCATTAGTGGCCTTCCAATTCTTCCACTCACTGCTCAACTTGTCTTTGGGTTCAGTTGTCTCCCCATTGATGAAGCCCTCAAGCTTCTTTGATTGCAACTGTAACAATGCTCTCCTAGACCAAGCCAAATAATTTTTCATGCCTTCCAGCTTGATATCAACAGGCATCAACTCCAATTTTTGAACCCTATCAATCTCTTTACTTGAGGACGGAACTTCATCCTTCTTTGCAGTGAGTAGTTCCACCAACTTACCAAGAACCTGTTCAATTCCTTGATTCTCTTCCATAATTAGTGGGAAGCCCTTCTTCTTCTTCACAGCAACACACCACACGACAGCAAAAACACAACCAACAACGCTCCCTCTCCTCAGGCACGAACTGAGCAGCAGGCGTATCGGCTTCTCACCTCAAATCAGCGAGCACTTTCAATCAGGGTAGCAGCAACACTTCGAATCAAGCACAGCAGAACACCTCACCTCCTCCTGTGCTTCCTACCTCCTCTGCTTCTCGTACCTTCTCCTCTGCTTCCTACAGCAGTAGCACGGGAGAACCACGCCCGCACGGACGAAGCACACCAGCAGCCCTCCTCCTCAGCACAAGTACGCACCAAATCAGTGGCTGCACAAGCCAGCTGCAGCACCTGCCCGAGCCTGCCGCCCGCACCTGCAGCTGCGAGCTCCTCGCCGCTTCCTTGCGCTCGCGTCCGTACGCAAGCCTCCCAGTCGCCTGCACGCGGGCGCCTGCCGCATCCGCCTCCTGCACTCGATCGCCGGCGTTCAGCCCTGTGCGCCACCGCCAGCCGTCGTCACGCCGACGAGACCCCCGCCATCACCACCAACATCGCCCCTAGCTCCGGTACCATGTAGAAGATTTGGGATGAACTGCTCTGGAGAGATTTTTTCCTCTTCCAGTGCCTTCTTTATTCCTTCACCTTTTTACATTTCAACCCTGCATATACATATATATTACATACACACACCAACATAGCCAATGGTATTCCACCACATCTCTCTAGTATTTCCTCAGATATTTTGATCAACTCATCCTCAACATATTTACCTTTATCTTCAGTTCCAAATATTCTTCTATGTAACAATATTCTAGAGTCATCAAGACAAAGACATCTCATCCTGTGTAAGCACCACCAACTTGTTCAGCGACGTCTGAAATACGTGTAGTTGTAATAATTATGCACCCACCATTATTAGCAGGGAAAGCACACTCAATCATTTTCCAGACCAGGATGTCCTGTATGTCATCGATTACAATGAAGTATCTGCATATGTGTAGAAATAATTCAAAAATCCCATTATTAGCAAGTTAAAGACAGCGGTAAAAATGTTTTCTTCTAAAAATCCATGATATTTTTAATGTGTTCAGTTTCTGATTAATCTGTACAATTCGCAGTATTCATGTTATCTCCACCTGACAAGAAATAGTGAATTAATCTCAAAGAAAATAATATAGTTGATACTCAGTATTAGAAAATGTAGCAATGTTGTGTGTAGTTAGTCTTCACATATAAAAGGAATGTTGAACACATTAACGAAAAAGGTATAAGAACGCCTAGACCTCAATTTGGCAGAAGCTAATTACTTTTAAATGACTGTAGTCGAACCATTGGGTATCAGTGGCGGAGCCAGAAATTATACTTAGGGGCCAGCCAAACCCAACATGTAAAAACTAAGTGCAAATCAACTCGTTAGGTTGCTTATGGTGATTGTCCGAGTTAATTCATTGGCGTCAACGGATTTTAGCAATTTCTTATATGGATCCTAGTTATTTTTTCCATTGATAGTGACATGCCCGTTGACGGAAGGCGTCTAGTTGACTTTTGTAAGTCTTGAGTACCAACTTCGGTATTTTAGTGACGATGATTTATATAACTTAGTTGTATTTTATATTATTTTATTTTCTAGAAGATATTAATAGATATATTATAAGACAAGAATTTTGTATAATCTCACTCTTAATATAAATAAAAAGTATTAAATTATGTGAGCCACAAAGTATATCGACAAACTTACTCACATTTGCTCAAGAACAAACGAGGACAATAACAAAGGAAAGCTAAAAATAGGAAACCTATTTATCTCGACGCTATAAAAGAAAAGCTAAAAATAGAAAAAAAGAATTAAGCAACTTGTCATCAGGAACATTATACTTGGCTCCTGCAATGTGTGTGCGTGTGTGTGTGTGTGTGTGGGGCAGGGCCCCCGCCAGCCCCCCTCAGCTCCACCACCGATTCAATATAGTCACAAAGTTTGCTTCACTTGATAAAGAGCAGATAAGATCAAGCACATTTCTTCTAGAAAAATCCTCAAACATAATAAGCAAGTCCTTAGATGAGATGGCATATCAAAATAGCTAAATGACAAAATCTTTCTCATATTCTCCACATCAAGATTATTCTCGAGACCGGTACCAATGGAATGGTACACCTCGTACCAATCCATCTTATTTCTTCCTTTACAAGCTAGCGGACCAGCCACCGTAATAATAGCCAAAGGTACACCAAAGACATTTCTTGGTATGCTATCGGATAATTCGGCAACTCATCCGAGTATTTTTCTCGTGTATTATCTATTTTCATTGTTTTCATTACCAAATACTCTTCCATATAGTAATTTCCTTGAGTTATTCTCAGAAAGGGGTTTCAACTTGTAGCAGTGGCGGAGCTGAGGGGGCCCTGGCGGGGGCCATGGCCCCCTAACATTGCTGAGAGCGCCTAGTATAATGTTCCCGATGACAAGTTGCTTAATTCTTTTTCTATTTTTACCTTTTCTTTTATAGCGTCGAGATAAATAGCTTTCCTATTTTTAGCTTTCCTTTGTTATTGTCCTTGTTTGTTCTTGAGCAGCCGTGAGTAAGTTTGTCGGATATACTTTGTGGCTCACATAATTTAATACTTTTTATTTATATTAAGAGTGAGATTATACAAAATTCTTGTCTTATAATATATCTATTAATATCTTCTAGAAAATAAAATAATATAAAATACAACTAGGTTATATAAATCATCGTCACTAAAATACCGAGTTGGTACTCAAGACTTACAAAGTCAACTAGGCGTCTTCTGTCAACGGGCATGTCACTTATCACCGAAAAAAAAACCTAGGATACATATAAGAAATTGCTAAAATCCGTTGGCGTCAATGAATTAACTTTCGGACAATCACCATAAGCAACCTAATGAGTTGATTTGCACTTAGTTTTTACATGTTGGTTTTGGCTGCCCCCTAAGTATAATTTCGGCCCGCCACCGTATTGAATGATAAGGACCAAATGTCTCCATCAAGTAAGATTCGGAGGCTATCCATTCAAAATGGCAAAGAAGACAATTCTGCAACTCTAACACGTAGGAGCTTGCAACAAGTAAGATCGGTTGTTGTCCTGGGACCGGTCTCTAGTGTAATATCAGTTTTTCAAAGTTTGAAGTTTTACGTGTGTTAGATTTACAACACTGTGACCTTTCATATGACAACATCCTTAATAAGTGCCTTGGGAATCTATTTCACTTGAGGTACCTAGGACTACGTAAAACACGATCATGGAGCTCTCTGAAGAAATAGGAAACTTGCAATTTCTACAAATGCTGGACACTCGGTATAATGAAATTTCTTGCTTGCCATCAAATGTTGTTCAACTTAAACATTTGATGTGCCTGGACTTGCACATGTCAACGAGAGTGCCAAATGGTATTGGGAGACTAACTAGGCTTGAAAAGCTGTCAGTTTTAAGCGTTGATGAATCCAACATAGACATTATAGAAGAGCTGGGTCAGCTGACGGAACTAAGGGTACTCCATATTTCATTGCATGAATGGAATGACAAGCTTGTCAAGTGCCTACGCAAGCTGCAAAACATCCAAGATCTTATTATCTTAAGCCAGGATGATCAAAGGAACATCGGTGGATTGGATGCCTAGGTCGCCCCTCAATATCTCTGTAGTTTGTATACACAATGGAGCTGCTGGTTCTCAATCCTGCCCACGTGGATGAAACCATCACTTGTTCCGGGCCTCTGCTGACTATCCATCGCCGTTAGGGAGGTACAGCAGGCCGATCTCGACATCCTCGGGAGGTTGCCTGCTCTCCGCTATCTAAGTTTTCGTGTGGATCATGAGGATCTTGGAGTCCTTGTAGGGTTCGTGGTTTGTGCTGGTTCGTTTGCATGCCTTAGACACTGCCCGTTCCGTGGATTTGTTGGACCTGTGGTGTTTCAGCATGGAGCTATGCCGAGGCTTAGAGGCCTTGATTTATGACTGTCTGTAAGATGGGCGAGAAAAATCGCCAGCAACTATGGTGGTGCTCTCGACTTAGGCATAGGGAACCTTGCTTCGCTCCTGGAGGTTTTTGTGTCTTTGGATTCTGAAATTGAATTCTGAAGGATATTAGAGGCATGCTTCAGGGCAGCCACCAATTCATCGCTCGCACCTGTAAATTGAATTTGTTTGGAGCACAATGAGACTTACAGCTCTTTGTGACCCTGTTCGTTTTGCTGAAATTTGGCTTATGTTGATGCTTGAAATTGAAATGTTGTGAGAGGAAAATATTGCTCCTTTGCTGAAAAATACTGTTCAAGTAGTGCAACAGCTGAACAGGGCCAAAAAATTAAGAACCTAGAAATGACAAAATCGGCTATGCAAATGTTGAAGAGCATTTTAAAAATGTCAACCACTACTACTGTGATGTCCGCGCTGTGCACAATTTCTGCTTACATGGAGGTCTTTCTAGTACGCTAAATTTTAGTATTTTATTTATTTTTCTAGATAATGGAACTGGCCTAGGAATCAGGAAGGCTAGAAGATGGTTCAGGATTTGAAGGAACACGAGGGCAGCGACTATAATGGCAACGGATTGGAGGACGTGTAAGACTAGATTGTCAAGGAATAGGAAGATCAGAGGGAATGTGAATACCAGGTGAAGGTGTGACAGATCCATAGGTGAAGTCGATGAGGAAGGTGATGGTGAATCAATGTAGATAGGAGGTAAGGAAAGAAAAAAATAGAGTCATTTGAAGATGACGTTTTTTTGATGGTCGAGTGAAAATATGGACAACACTCAACAAATGTGACATCATGAGAAATACAAATTTGACGAGCAGAAGGATCATAACAACGATACCCCTTATATGCTCAAGGCTATAGCCCAAGAAAACACACTGAATTGACTGAGCAGTTAACTTAGTGCGTTCATGAGGAGGAAGAAGAACATAACATTTGCATCCAAAACACGAAGATGATCATAGCTGGGAGGGAATCCATGTAGAACTTCTATAGGACATTTGCCCTAAAGATAAGAGGAGGGTTGAAGATTGATTAAGTACACAATAGTTGAGACAACCTCTGCCCAAAAGTGAAGAGGCACAAAAGATGCAATCAAAAGGGTATGAGCTGTTTCAATGATATGACGATGTTTTCTCTCAGCAATACCATTTTGTGCATGAGCAGCAGGACATGATAGTTGGGAAAGAGTGCCTTCAGAGGAAAGAACTTGACGAAAAGCATTTGACAAGTATTCCTCCCTGAATCTGAAAGGAAAATTTGAATAGTAGATAAAAATTGAGTATGTATCATACGAACAAAAGACCGATATGTAGATAATAATTGAGATCGATGTTTCATAAAATAGATCAATGTATACCAAGAGTAATCATCAATAAAGATAACATAGTATTTGTGACCACCTTTTAAAGCAAAAGGAGCAGGGCCCCACCAGGCCCGGCCCTGGGGCAGTGCCAACGGAGCGGCCGAACAGGGCCCTTGAGGTCAGGGGGGCCACCCCAAATAGGTTAGAAGGTACTAGTATAGTATAGAGAATAGTATACCGTATCGACCCACGGCCCCAAGCACGTGCCTGCCGGGCGGCGTCAGCGAAGCGTCGATCCGGCGGTATGCACGGGTGCTAGAGATCGGCGGTACCACTGGACATCACCGGGGCCTTTGTGCGTGGCAATTGGCATCTGCAACTTGTCTTCCTATACAGGCTTTTATCCCTAATCTTTAGTCTCGATTAATTTAGGTTTGGGATTTAGGAAACCCATATGATGCAGCGATCTGCGATCTTGTTTCATAAGAATTTTTTTATGCATTGCACTTGTTAGTTAGAATCATCATTATATTATTATTATTATTTGAACAAAATCATCATTATATTATTACAGTTGGATTAAAGGGGCCCATAGCTTCTAGCTTCGCTCCAGGTCCGTAATTTGTGAGGGGGCGGGCCTGGGCCCCACACATCTGAATGAACAAGATCAAAAGGATTTTAGTTCTTGACATACTAGTTGGATATGGCAGTTGTATCAGCTTGCCCAACATACAACCAGTACATTCAAAAGAAGGGTCTACAGAGACTTTACCAAAGATGCTTAACTAAGTTGGACAGACGAAAACCACATAAATGACCTAAATGATGATGCCACTGTGGAAAACTAACCACAGGAGACGCAAAAAAGATTTTGGTGGCGAAGATGTTGATGAAGACAACGGTAGATGTAGGCGATCAAGTATGTAGAGGCCGGAAGAGTCTAGAAACTGAGAACACTATCGAAATCCTATCTTTGCTTTGAGTGTTTTTTATCGTGCACTTGGCAAATGAGGTCTTTGCGAGTGCCAAATCAAAAACACATAGCGACTTTGCCAGTGTTTTTTTTTTCGACACTTTCGGCAAAGATGACTTTCTGGCACACGCGTCAAAATACATCTTTGCGAGTCTTTGGAAGACTCCATTTTGCCGTGTGCACTTGACAAAACAGTTTTTTCTTAGCAATTTTTGAGGCCCTACATGAATTCAGATGAAAAAGTTTTGAACTACAAAGTTGTATAACTTCTCAAGATTTACAATTTTTATTTAGTCATTTCATCATTTGACAAAGTTATAGTAGCGTTGTTCACAAAATCTACACCTCCCTCATACCTCTCGTATAGTTTCGAGGAAAGTAGAAGAGAGATATATAAGATTTGCGAACAAATGTTGGATGCACAAATAACCAAAATAAACTTTGTAGATCTTGAGTAGTTATGAAACTTGAACTTTATAGTTGGAAATATTTTGATTTGAAATTATATTTTTTATGAAAATTCAAATTTTGAATTTATAAAAAATTAAAATTCAAAAATTTTCAAACGACCTTTGATAGAGAAATGACCAAAATAAATTTTTAGATCTCAAAAAGTTATGAAACATTATAGTTGACAACTTTTTGATTTGAAATCATCTTGTCATGCAAAAACTTGAGAAAACTATGTTTAAATTTGAAATATTTAAAATTCAAATTTTGTAAACGACCTCATTATGGAGAAACTCCCTAAATCAAAACTGTAGATCTCGAAAAGTTATGAAACTTTTGTAGTTGACAACTTTTTGATTTGAAATCGTTTAGGACCTCAAACAAGCAATTTACTCTCGATTTAGTATAATATATGAGGAATCTAGATGCAAGTTTAAGTGTGGTGTACTGGGTAGAGAGAGAGGCGTGCGAGTGAGAGATCGCAGGTTCAAATCCCGCTAGCCGTGATTTTTGTAAAAATTGTGGAAAAAAGACCATGGGTGGGGGGCTGGTGAGAGCTGGCCTTCCCCAAAAAAAATTCTATTTTTCAAGTTTTTTTTTAAACTTTGCCTAGTGCCCTTTGCGAGTGTTTTTCGGCCGCCCTAGAATCCGGTAGTGAATTATTACTTCACATACACATCTAGTCTCCACAGACATATGTATACAATAGGCACTTGGGCCATGGGCCTTTATGGGCCAAACTAGGCTATGTACTAACATACTTTACAGACATGGTCTATATAATAAACAATTGATTCGAAGGTGCTGTTGGAATTGCCAGTGTACATAAGGTTGTATATTCGACTCTGTAACAGTTCTGACGTTTTGGAGATTAATTGCCAGTGTATGTAAGGTTGTATATTATTATTATATACAAAAGGCAGTAGGCGGGCCTACCCACGAACTGCGCGTCTGTGCCCGGGGCGGCCGAGGCGCAGAGCGCCTAAGCCAGATAGCTGGTGAGCCATGGATTTAAGATAGAGATTGCAAATTGTTAGTCAATTAATAGGATAATAGATAGAGATTGATATCTGATTAGTGAAATGGATTTAATTGTTTTGACAACAAAAATAGATTTAATTCTTAATCGTATTGCCGATTTGAAAGGCTTTTTTACAAGTACAAACAAATTCTGCAAATGAAAGCAACTTGGCCGTCGGCACCTAGCTCATATTTGTTTGTTGAATTATATATTAGAACATAAACCGGTATACTGGTGAAGGTTTTGTATCTGACATAGCGATCCGCCCTAGGTCATATTTCGGCTAGGTTCGCCACTGCTTAGAACTTGATCATTTATTCATTTCATTGTCAAGAACTGTGGTGATGTTGTGTTGGTTTGATACTATTCGAGACTAAGATGGTGTGAACGGTATGGTTTTAACTTGTGGCCTTGTCAACTTGTGCCTTTATTTATTATTATCATGAGATCGGCGAGTTATATGGTTCTTCTCATTTTCTATGGTTTGGTGTGTTTATCGCTTTTTTAGATATTGTTCTCATCGATTTCGACCATTATCGATGTATTTTTTCGATCGACTATATCATTTTCAAAATACTGGAATACCAGTGCCGTATTCGATTTCCGACAATACCGTATCGATCTCATTTACGAAAAAAAAAAAAACTATGAAAATGAAAGTGATTTGGCCTCCTACCTATCGTTTCCGACCGTTTTTCATCCCTACTACTACTATGTATATACGATTCGGGTATATACACGTACTGTACCAATTTTTGTCCTCAAAAATGCCGGAACAAGTATATGGATATACTCCCAAGTATATGGATATACTAAATTATAATCACCTAAGTATATGGATATACTCCCAAGTATATAGATATACTAAAATATAATACCCTAAGTATGATATACTACCAAGTATATGGATATACTAAAATAATTTCCGGACTTTATGGGTATACTCATTTTTTTTTATTAAGTATGTACGACACTCCATCCTAAAAGTAGTATATGAACATATTCTCAAAGAAAAGATATTAAAGCATATATACTACCGTATATACATATACTTGCCTCCGTAGATAAAAAATATTTTTATATGTGGCATGAAGCCATCACACGAAATGTAGGAGAGGAATTCCATGCATGCAAGCAGGTATGAAATTTGGAAAGGTGTGACCGTGGGAGGCTGTAGTGCCTGACTGACTCAGTGGTTGCTTTTAGACACTACTAGGTGAATTCCCCCACGTTCTTTGCTTGGGTATACAAAAAGTAATTGTAATTTAGCTAAGAGGAATTTAAATGTAACTTCAATAATGAACTCAAGAAAAGGCATCATGTTAATCTTAGATATTCAACTTCAAGCGAAAACATAGGTCACTAACCTGTGGAGGATAACATTTTTTTTTTTTGGGAAATGATAACATTTGGAACTTAATGTACAACACAAAATTATCAGTTTGTGGTAAGAATAAATTTGAGAAAGTACTAACCTGCTGATGATCCAACATAACCCGGTGTCTTCAAATAATATATGAACTTCAAGAAAATCTAGAGGAGTATGAACTTAAGTTTTTTTAGAGGAAGAGGAACTGCCACGTTCTTGGACCTTTGCAACCAACAGCTAGTGAAGAAATTCAGGTTAGAGGACTCGTTGCCCTTGTCTTCTTAGAGAGACCCTTTGTGATGATAATTAAAAGAAAAAGTGGTTTCTTTGTATCAAGGGAGACATCTACATACATATTATCAACCTGAATGGAAATTGCACCATAAAGAACATCCATGATTAATCCATAAATTCCAAATACAAACAAAAAGAATGGCCGCAGAATTTTTGTGGCACTGTAAATTGGCATCGAAGAAGCCTGAAGTCCATTCTGAAGGAATCACACAGGAGGCTTTTCTTCTTCCATTGTTGTGCATGGCGAGCGGCAGGAGTGGCATGTGGATCATGCCTCCGTGACTCCCAGGTCTCGGACGTGGAGCTTTTTCAGCATCAGGCCACCACCAGGGTCATCGATATATATATTAATATATGTAGGAGAGGAGCACGAGCAGCAACACCATGATCCTTCATATGCCCATAGGCAGGCATTGCATCGAATTAATGCTTGCTTGGTCGAGATTAATTTGTATGCTTTAGAGGGCTGCTTGAAACAGAACAACGATCCAAATCCTCCACTTATAGTGGCGACGTAGTGAACGAATAAATAATGCATGACCATGGAACCTGTTCGTTTCATTCCAAGTCAGAGGAGCAGGGAAAATCTGGAGTACAGTTTCATATTAACAGAGGGGAGAGAAGCAGACCTTATGTGATATGGTGGGACCCTTAGGATGACGTGGCTGCATAGAATTGCAGAGAAATCCCTTAGTGGGCTTTATCTTTATAGGAGTAGTAGATTAGAAGTGGAAGTAACACTAGTAACGAAATGATTTTGCGTGAACCCGGAAAATCTTTTCCGTGGCGGGCGTCGAGTTTGCCCGCCACGGTTAATGGCCCGATTAACCGTGGCGGGTGTTTTTCATTTTCGTGACGGGCAAAATTGCACGCCACGTAAAATCAATGATGTAGGCGGGCCTTTATAAGTAGCCCGCCACTGAAAATGCATCCATTTTCCATGGCGGACTTGTTAGAAAGGCCCGCCACAGAAAATCCCCCCAGGCCCATCGCCACGCCCAAACCCACACGCCTGCTCCGGGCCATATATATATAGGGAGCTAGGTTTTTCGGACCGACACTTCTCTTTCTCTCCCACACTTCTCTTCGACGGCGCCCACAATCATGCTCTCCCTCCTGCGCGTGTGGTCTCCCCAGCGGCGCCGCCCCTTCCTCCTCCTCCCCACTCCGCCCACACTCCCTCTCCCTACTACTCCGCCCGCGAGTGCCACTCCTCTCTCCCTCCTCCGTGGTCTCCTCCCTCCCTCCTCCGGTGTCGGCGTGCTCGATGGCGGCCGCAGCGCCGAGCCTTGGGGGATCAAGACGGCGGCAGCCTTTCGGTGGGCGGCGCTCGATGGCGGCCTCGCGCCTGACGAGCCTTGGGGACCACGACGGCGGCGGCGCGCTCGGTGGCGGCGGGTTTCGTGTGGCGGCTGCGGAATTCGACGCGAGGGCCGCGGCGGCCATGGCGGCGAGCTTCATCGCGGGGGCCACCGAGCACGGATCCGGTGGCGGGCGCACGAAGGATCCGGTGTGGGGCTGATGCGTATCTCGCGGCGGGTCTCCACCACCGGCGGATCGGCGGTGGTGGCGCATAACGACGGGCGGATCTCCGCGCAGCGGCGGCGTCAACCACGGCGGATCCGGCGGTGGTGGGCAACGACGCCGGATCTCATAGCGCCGGCCTCCACCAGCGGCGGATCGGCGGGCGCAGTTTTCCACAAACGGCTGGACGACGGCGGCGGGATCCAACCCGACGAGATCCTAGCCCGTATGGGCTTTTTTCTTATTTTTTTTTTTTTTGATTAACCGTGGCCGGGCACTTTCTACCCGCCACGGTAAAACAAATATTAACCGTGACCTTTGAAAGGTGATGGGCACACTTGCCCGCCACCTAAAATAAATTTCGCCCGTCACCTCAAATAAATTCGTTACTAGTGTAACTGCCCTCGGGAGTATAGAAAATGCACCTTTATATATTATATAATAGTATATATAGGTATATAGATATAGATATAGTATCTAGATATAGATGTAGATATAGAAGGCATAGATAGCAATAGATATAGATATAAATTCTATTAACAAAATACTACTAAGAGTAGACCTAATCGTCTAATATTAGACACTATAAATAGAGGTACCAATTTGGATCGATACGGAGCAATCGAGCCAGTCGCAGCTAGTAACCACCAGTAATAGTAAGGTCGTTGGTATGGCTACGAATGAGGCTGCTGTTAACAAGGAGACCGGGGATGCAATTGTTGCCGCCGCGTCCCTTGCTGGTGAAACCGCCTGCGTGTGGGGTGACTTCTTTGTGACCTACACCCCTTCTCCGTCACAGGTATATAGTAGGACATGAACAGATGTTGTTTTGATGGTGGTAGATGTATAACGTCTCTCTGCCAGTAGTCCGGTCGTCCCTCTTCTTTCTTGGTGTGGTTTCTGGATCGTTCATGCGCATGATCGAATCGAACTCAGATAACTATTTTTGTATTAGTATAGTATCTGGCTATCTGCTCACTCATCTATTCTCAACTCAAGAACACACTAAAGACGCGTTTGCTTTTCAAACCTAAAAGAGACACTGCCTGGATGCCTGAAGAATGTGAAAGAACTCCTAACGTTGCCATTTTGATGATCTGATGAGCGAAAGCTGTCTAAGTTGTTGCTTTTCTTAGATTCTGACTTATGTTCTGTAAAGTCTTAACTGGTAGTTTGGTTCTGTGCGGCACGTTCGCCTCGTATGGTGTTAATATCCTTTTCAGTAGCATGGTACTCGTTAAGGTTCAGTTCTTGCCGCTCTAGCCGCGGGTTCTGGTAGTTTTCTGTTCTTCTGGTTCTGTCTGTTACTCTATCAAACATTGTATTTCCGTTATTTCGGTAATGGAAATGGGGAGCCCTCGTTTCAAAAAAAAAAAAAAAAAAAAGAAGAAGAAGAAGACACTGCCTGGTCGTCCATGTAGTAGATCTCTAGGAGGTCGATTTCATTCATCATCGTAAAGTGAAAGAGTAGATCTATCGCTGCCTAACACAAGGCCATCCTTGCGTGGAGCGGATGCATGCCTCCGTGTATACTTTTTGCGTGCTCATTTGATAGCATATCAAATATTATACTTCGATAGATCTTATACATAATATATGCGTTGTGAGTACAAACCGCAGATGTCCCAAGAGTGGATGAGAGACAGGGCAGATGAGCTCAAGGGGCAAGTGCGCCAGATGTTTGCGAGCGGCAAAGACATGAGCATAGCTGACATGTTGAGTTTGGTGGACACACTTAAACGCCTGGGCATAGACAACCATTTCCACGAGGAGATTGACGTGGCATTAAGACATATCCACAGTGAAGAAGACCAGGATTTTGACTGCTCCAGTGACCTGCATCTTGTTGCGCTCAGGTTTGGTCTGCTTAGACAACATGGCCTCTGGGTACCAACAGGTATTGCTATAGATATATAATAACTCACTGGTTGACATATTCATGTTTTAGTTTGCTGTTTTTTAGTATATTTAAGTAACTAAAGCTAGGGATTCTAGCGTATTGCTAGACTTGGTGATTTCACTAGCTAGATCTGCCCCTAGTATAGATGAAAAAGGGTGTATATATATGATCTTATAATGAATTTATGTGTATAATTTACAGATGTGTTTGACAAATTTAGAGATGCCATGGGTAGTTTCAGTATAGATTTAGCAACCGATACAAGGGGACTACTTAGCCTGTACAACGCTGCTCACATGGCAGTCCCTGGAGAGGCTGTCCTGGATGATGCCATCGCCTTTGCGAGGTGTCACCTTGAGGCCGCAAAAGGCAAGCTCAGGTCACCGAAGGTGGAGCAGGTGTCCCGCGCCCTCGAGATTCCAGGCCCTCGGTTCACACGGCGACTGGAGGCCATGTACTACATCACTGAGTACGAGCGAGAAGAGGCGCACAACACCACAATTCTTGAGTTGGCAAGGCTGAACTTCATTATAATCAGGTCTCTCTACATTGAGGAGCTCAAGAACCTCTCCTTGTAAGTACTCCTATCCTACACAGCACACACACATCCCAATGCAAAAGATGATTATTCTTAGCCCTTAAGTCCTCTTCTCTCCTTTATGTTCTTATTAGTTGACAATGTGTTAATATATATACTAATTTCATCTAAAAAATAAATTAAAGATGGTGGAGAGATCTCTACAACGATCTGAAGCTTCCCTATGCTCGGAATCGCATTGTGGAAACACACTTTTTTTCCAGTGGAGTGTTCCCTGAGAAGGAGGACTCCCGTGCAAGAATCATGTTCACTAAGGCGTTTGCATTCTTGAGCCTAATGGATGACACCTACGATACTCACGCAACCTTGGAGGAGTGCCAGATACTCACAGAAGCTATACAAAGGCATGGTATTTTGCTTATTTTCTAGTTAATATCTACTACACAGTCTATAAATTGTCACTTATTATGAGTAGATCGATCACTCTCTCTTACCATTTTCTCTAGCGTGCGCGCGCACACACACCCCATAATTATATTACATTACCACCAATCCGTGCTCCAGCACAGCCTAGTGTATCTTATGTGTACTGGATGTTTTTGAATATAGTAAATCTAATCAAAATTTACTAGCATTACTCTATGTCTTTATTTTATCCTAACCCAATACCTATTTAGATATTGTAAACAGGGTATTATCTACCCGGTTACGATAAATTTACCAATACTTTTTGTGAGCTTTCATCCTTTTCTATTGCACCTCCGTGGGGTTTCAATATATATTTAGTTGAAACCTTAGTAAATGATATCAGCCCTTGTTTTGCTTCCATTTTAGTGACTTCATGAATTTACATTTTGGATTTTAACATTTACATCTTACTAGTTATTGCAATTTTTATCCATGCGCTAAGTTCAAATTCAAGTTCTATTGTATTTTTATATAAATATTCATTTTATATTTTCTTAAAAGTATAGATGCTATGTTATAGACCTCACTCTTAGTTACTCCAGTGACATAAACAATTGTTTCAGCCTGCACCACAATAGTAGAGATAACTAATTTCCTATATCAAATGATTAAATGTGCATTATAGTATTGTTTCATTGCTAGAGAATTATAATTTTCTTAAAGGATTTTTTTAGTGGATAAACTATAGATATATACTTATTATTGATTTGTTGTATGTATACTTAGTATACAAAGTGATACGTAACATTTATGTTTCCTTTGGTTAATTTAGAAATATATATACACCCCATCCTCTTTCAATATTTCCAATATGGTGTAAATACTTTATACTTATTATTTAATTTCTTTTTTAGAATGGCTTATAAATATTGATAATTTAGACATAGATTTATGGGATATTTTAGTTCATGTTTTATACCAATAATTGTCAATAATTTAGGACAATTAAAGGCCGTACTTTGTTTTTTTCATAATGGTAGAGGCTGGTATAGTTGTAGAGTTAGGAGGGTGCTATTTATGCTTCTTCACAATGGCTGAAGCGGGTAATGTTTTTTAGAAAAAATATAATATTTTCATTTACTATTATTTTCTATAACAATTAGAGTCGAATATATATAAATGGTCAGTTAATTTTTTACTATTATGAGAATTTATAGGATTTACCATTTTCTAACGAACTTATTAGGATTACAGGAATATTTTATTAAGAGCATTCAATTTGTAGTATTAAGATATGTGTTAAGTTGAAATCCTATTATTATCTCTTTTATTCATAAACATCCTTTTGCATTTTATTAAAATATGGATTCTAGGTCTCAAACCTTTAGTTACTACAGTGATATAAACAATCATTTCTACCTGCACCACAACACTAAGATGCTGAATTTATTATATTGAATAATTATATATAGTGATTTATTGAAACATATAGTAGTTAAAATCATGTTTTCTCGAACCAATTATATTAAATAAAAATTCTTAAAATTAAACTACAAGCATTAATACGTAATATTGTTTCAATCAAAAAGTGTGAACTTATATAAACTAACAACATAAAACATTTATTATCATAGTATTAATTTAAATTAAAGTAAGTTTTCATTGTCATTAGTATGTGGTTTGTTAAAGGGAACAAATGATTAATAAACTATTAAAATAAAAAATACCGTATGTATGCATGTTTACTTGGTCTACGTGGTGGCTCATAACATTTTATGATTACTTTAGACTGGCAGAAGTCTATAATTTAGAAACATACTTAGCATAATTCATGGTTATATTCAGCTTTGTCCATATTAGCTCGTATTGGTATTTAAACATAGATGTTAGGGATCAACCGCTGAGGAATTGTGTAATTTTGATACAATTTTAAGGGATTCCTTTGTATTATCTTTCATAATGGTAGATCTAGGTACTTTAAAAGAAAATTTAGTGGTTATTTTGTGTTATCTTTTATAATGGTAAAGGTGGAAACATTAAATGCAAATTTAGGGTGTTTTGCATTATCTTTCACAATGACATTTTTTTGGTAATTTAGATGTAAATTATTTTTAATGGGTTACTACTTATCTATCATAATGGCACACAAATAATTTATAACCAAATTTGAGGTGTTACTTCATGTAATTTTCATAATTACAAAGGTAGCTAGGGTACATAATTTTTTTTATTAGAAAACAAAATGTAGCCAACAGATATTATTGGTGATGTTGATTAGAGTCTATATTTCTGATTGCTGTGATATTTTTTGTATTTGTTTTTCTTCCTAGTGCATGCCCCGAGTCCCGATCGTAATATTAAGATATCCTATTTAACGACCAGATTTAGTTAGAATGGTCATCAAACTAATGAATTTAATTTATGTTACTATTCTACAGGTGGGATGAGAGCATGGTCTCTATTCTACCAGAATACCTGCGCAAGTTCTACATCAAACTATTGAGCAATTTCAGTGAAATTGAGGATACTTTGGAACCATGGGAGAAGAACCGCATGGCTGATTTTCAAAAATCGGTACAACTTGTTATCTAATGTTCATCACAATGACTAGCTAATATATTTATGAGAAAAACTAAAATAATGTACCCACAGTGTTTGGTCCATGCCTTTCTATGTTATTAAATGTATATACGTGAGCCGCACATGTGTGTGTATATATATAAGGGGTGTAGAGACACATTTTTCTCTCTCTATTTCTTTTTTTCAAAACACCTAAAAACATAGACGTGACACACTCACCAAATATATAAACACATATGCGCACATATATACTATATACTCCGACTTTTATTAGTACTTCTAAATGATTGGGCTGACAGATCGATCTTAGGAGCGACCAAAAGTCACTATATGCGCGCCTTAATATCATTAAATTAAGTACTGAAATAAATCAAGAAATACGAGTACGTGTACTTCCCTCCGCTCTAGCATACTAACTGTACTTACGTGCTAGTCACGTGTGAAAGTGATGTACTAGGTCGACATGCCTACTTCTTGGCATTGGAAGTTTTGCTTACAGTTACGGTTATTGTTCACTCGAAGTGCATTGTTATTGCCTACTATATGTCTTTTTTTTTTTTGTATTATGATGATCACCCACGTATTCCTTTAACTGTGCAGTGGAAACTGTTGTCCAAAAGTTACCTTATGGAAGCTAAATGGTTTAGCCAAAACTACACTCCAAGCTTCAAAGAGCATATAGATGTGTCCATTACATCAACGGGTTTGCCGATGCTGTCCCACATGGCGCTCATAGGAGCAGGCCAGCTGGCAACCAAGGAAGCATTCGACTGGGCACTCGACGTGCCTGACTTAGTGAAAGGAATGGCAGAGACCGGTCGCTTCTTCAATGACATTTCTGCTTATTACAAGGTATCCGATCCTTTTGTTGAAAAAGAAATAATAAGGTATCGCATCCTATTCAAAGATAAGTATGCGATTCTACTTGCTATTTCAATGGTTTGAAATATTGCCTCAGCATATAAAATTATACTACCTCCATCCCAAACTATAAGGCATTCCAAGAATCTTAGACAATTAAATCATCTCAAGTTTGACCAAATTTATACGATAAGATAATAACATTTAAAATGTCAAGTAAGTCTCATTGGATTCATCGTTAAATATATTTTTATAGTATACCTATTTGATGTCATAAGTCCTTTTAATTCTTTCTCTAGTTTTGGTCAAACTTGAAATGTTTTGACTCTTCAAGATCTTGGAATGTCTTATAATTTGGAATGGAGAGTATATATGTACTGCGATCAGATTCAAATACATTGGATATTATATATGTATAAAAAGAAGTGGCCGGTCCGCTCCCAGCAGCTCTGTTGTATAAAAAGATTAAGAAGATTTCTTGTGTTATTTTTATTGGAGAGGTGGGGGTAATTTTCTATGCAATTTCTTGAGCTAGCCGCTACTGCAGCAAAACTGAATGGCATCAACAAGTTTGACACATCAAAAACAAATTCATTACTTCTGTTCAGGCCTTTAGGTAGACAATAAACAGTTAACCTAGCTTACGACTAGATGAAAAATGTTCCATTGTAGGAACATGATAATTAAGCAAAAAGTAGCAGCTCGAGAGGATCAAGTACTTATACGACACTTGGGGAACAAGGATTTATGGAAAAACTTGCTAGGTAGGGCCTTTGAGTTTGGTGCCACAACAGGGGTTGATTGAATACTACTTTTTTTTTTTTTTTCAAATTTTCATCAATACCTAAACACTCATAAAAGTACTTTACAAATTAATGATCACACATTGACATGCATGTACTTATTTGTTCACAGCCAAGGAATAGCAAGAAAGATGTAGCCAGCTCTTTCGAGTGCTACATGAAGGAACATGACATGACACCTAATGATGCAACGGCGGCATTTGAAACTATGATTGAGCACGCGTGGAGGAGGATCAACAAGGCATATATGGAGTTGGACCGCGGAATACAACCGGCAGCTCAGTTAGTGGTGAACATCGCAATGATGCACCAGGTGTTCTACCGTCATGGTAGGGATGAACATGGCATATATGGCAGGGATGCATACACCTTCGGTTACACCATCAAGGAGACTATTGCCTCCCTGCTCCTGAATGATTTCCCTATTTAAGCCTACCCTTTGCTTGAAACAACTAGTTCGGGCAACATATATACTTCCATCAGTGTTGCATGTATGTACTGTATCACCACTAGTTGATTGAATGCCCATGTTTCATTATGGATAATAAAATAGCCTACCCCAACTTGCTCGGGAATGTAACACAATGTAAACTAAAGATTACATTTCGATCACATGTCTATTCAGGCAACTCAATGTCTGCGCCACCCTAAGCAGCCGATCAATGAAATGAAATGCAGGTGGGGATCACATGTTTATTTAGGTAGCTCGATGTCTACTCCACCCTAAGGCTGAAACTCTGTAACGTTTTCAGACTAAGGCTCAAGAGCTGATCAATGACATGAAATGCCAGGTGAGGATTCTCTCACCTCCTTCAACTATTCCAAAAAAAAAATGCTCGGGAATGAAGAGGAGATGAGCTCAAGGGGGCAAGTGCGCCGGATGTTTGTGATGGGCAAAGACATGGAGCATATCTGACATGCTGAGTCTAGTGGACACCCTTGAACGCCTTGGCATAGACAACCATTTCGATGAGGAAAAAATTGGCGTGGCTTTAAGCAGGATTATTTTGACGGGTGGATACTGCTTAAAGCCACGTCATATCTCATTGTCCTCTCTCAAATTTTCGAATCAAATAACTTTTATACACAACAATTGGAGGAACAGCCATGTTCTTTGGGTGAGTCTGCGGCATCCGCTCCCCAACAGGCCTTCTGGTAAAACCTTAAGGGTTTAGATCTGGTGGAATCTCCGTACACCCAAAAAAGAAACCCAAAATCAAAACCCGAACCTGAAACCGATTCGGGTGGAAATCCATCACCAAAACCAAACCCGCGGATACCCAAAACTCGAACAGATACCCAAAATCCGAATGGATACCCAAAACCCGCGGGTAAATATGCACATATTCACATGTATAAACAAGAGGCAACAAATTATAAATATTTCATGAGTCAACTTTGAATAAATTTAATAATCTAAGTAAACAAGTTATTATTAACATATTATAAAACAAGAATTTTAATTTCAAATGATTTTTTCGGATATCCATTGGATATCTACATGTGGAAATCAAACCCAAAACCAAACCCGAACCCGAACCTGAAAACCGTGTAAAAAAAAAAACTAGCACCAAACCCGAAAACCGAAAAGTTAAAACCCGCGATACCCGCTCCAAACCCGATCCGCTGCCATCTTTATAAAACTTCCATGCGTATGGTTCTACATAGGATTGAGGGTGCCCCACCAGAAGAACTCCCCGCTTTGGCTTAGAATTGAGACACTACAATGTGTGTCGATATGTTGTCTAATGACATGAAGGAAGAGGACCTGAGCAATTGATTTGGAGTGGCTGTTTGAATTGCCAGTGTACATAAGGTTGTGTATTCGACTCTGTAACGGTTCTGACGTTTTGGAGATTATATGCATTCGTGCGTGCATGACCGTATATGCATTTGTCTCTTTCCATTTTCTCAAAATTAAAAACAAAATCTGTCTCTTTCCATAAGTATCCACAGACTTCTTTTTTTGCGAGAGTATCACAGACTTCTAACAGTCCTGTCTCCTTAAAAACAAGTAAGCATCTTAAACAACCCCGTCTCCTCCAATAATTTCATGTATCTTAAATTGCTACTGCCACTGTTTTAAAATGTAGATCTTTTTAGTTTTTTTTTTTTTCCTTAGGAGATATTCTTACTTTGAACGAAATTTATAGAAGAATAGATCAACATGTAAAACATGAAATTAATATCATTAAGTCTGATTATTATAACCGCAGGGGTATCAAACAGAGCCCAATAACTTTGAGATGGAATATTGGATTTCAGTAATCTATTGGTTGAATTATTATAATCTGACATAGCCTGAAGTGTCTAGAACACCTAGAGACTATTTTTTATATAGTTATTACTATAATCAGATGCTGATACAACCACACATCCCTAATCAAATGATAGTCCTACACCCTACACCGTAGATCTTTTCAGTCAACCTGTTGGGGACAAATACCAAACAACTCTTTATTGATGAGAATGTGATTACATAGCAACCATTCAACATGGTTTTTACAAGGGGTGTCGGGGGTATTTATAGGGGTCCCTAACTTCAGGATTTACAGAAACTTGAAAGTTTACATCTATAACTATCTATGGCTAACACTTTGGCGATGTTGTTTTCATTGTCTTCGCCTGAACTTATACATAGTGAATTTGGTCATTCATTTGAAGCACCGAAGTAGCTCATGCCGTCTTTGCTTCAATCCTCTTAGTCTTGACTCTTGATGATCTTTTTTTATTCCAGCGATGTCGTCTTCGCCACCTTCGCCCCTTAATCTTGTATTTGATGAAGTTCTTTCTAGCGAAGTCGACCAGCGAAGTTGACTTCGCTGTGATTCTCTTTTTGAGTTTTTGTTCCTACAACTTCAAAGTTTAGGATGAAAGTTCAAAACATAAAGTTAGATAGGAACAGCAGCCCCTCGTGGCTAAGGCTGACTTCAAAGGCATGAAATCCACGAAAGTTTTTTTATGAAAACTTTATATCCCAAAACATCGTCCCTGAACTTTGAAGTTGGACTTTGATTCTATGTTTAGAATTTTGTTGATATTT
The DNA here is from genome assembly GCA_015847255.1 of Hyparrhenia diplandra. Lineage (NCBI taxonomy): Eukaryota > Viridiplantae > Streptophyta > Magnoliopsida > Poales > Poaceae > Hyparrhenia > Hyparrhenia diplandra. The sequence continues at coordinate 405,142 of JADLZK010003130.1, forward strand.
TTGGTGTTGTCAGACTTCGCGAGGATTCTTGACATCTTTCACAACTCTCTCCCTTTTGTCATCAATTTCCACAAAGGAACAGGGAACACCGATCACACTAGTGAGAATGTCAATTTTGAGTACCACTTGGAGATGAGAGAGACAACTTGCAGGTTGAGAAGAACACTTTAAGTTGAGGACCATTTGTCGACTTTGAATAGTAAATTCCATTTCATACTCAGAAATAATCAAGGATATATTTGTTCCAAGACTCATATATGTGTTTTCTGAAATTGACTACACAATCAAGATAGTTTTGTCATGCAAAAAACACATAATCATAACCATCTTAAAGAAGAGGACTTGCCAAAAGCCGACCTACAAGTGAGAATGAGATTTCACTAATTCTTTGATAACGTAACAATTTGAAAACAAAAATCCCGGTTACAACCACAGCTGCAAATTTTTCACCTCATGTATCCTGACCTCTGACATTTACATTGTGACACTACTACATAACATTATTATAGTGGCGGCTCCAGATGGACTGTAGGGGCGGTTTTCATAATCGCCCCTAACTCTCCGTCCCCTATAGTGGTTTCATACCGTATGAGCCGCCCCTACTATGTATTCCAGGAAATCGCATTTTTAAAATTCAAAAAAAAATCACAAAAATTTATTAATCGCAAATCACATTTTTTTAAAAGTCGCAAGTCGCGGCATTTTTCACAAGAAAGATTGCGCTACACAGCGGTTGGGATTCGAACCCGCAACCTGCCGCTCATGGGTGACCCCTCCCTCTACTGTGCTACACACTTGGATATGTCTATATCTCATTCCGCGTCCCCACATATTATACAAATTGGAGTGAAAGCTGATCATTTGAGGCCCCAAACGGATTCAAATCAAAAAGTGGTCAATCGCAAAGTTTCATAACTTTTCGAGATCTACAATTCTTGTTTAGAAGTTTTTCCATCCAAGGTCGTTTCTTTAAATTTGAATTTTAATTTTGAGACATTTCAACGCAGTTTTTGCATGACTAGATGATTTCAAATTAAAAAGTGGTCAACTACAAAGTTTCATATCTTTTTGAGCTCTATAATTGTTATTTAGGAAGTTTTTCATCTAAGGTTGTTTGAAAATTTTAAATTTCAAAATCTAGACATTGAAACCCACTTTTTGAGGCATCCAATAAAGTCAAATGAAAAAGCGGTCAGCAACAAAAATTCATAACTTTTCAAGATCAACATCTTTTATTTAGGGTTGGTGCTTGAACCACCCCCGCTAATAGTAGGGGCTGCTCATACCATGTCCATAGTAGGGGTGGCTCATCCCACTGTAGAGGCGGCTCAAAATAAAAACCACCCTTACTCAAAAAGGGAGGCGTCCCCATAGTGAGCTCCACTATAGGGGCGATTCAAAACAAAAACCGCCCTTACTCAAAAAGGGAGGCGTTCACATAGTGGGCTTTTGTAGTAGTGTGATGAGTAAAATAACATGACTACTAAGAAAGCGTATAGGTAGAATCATCCGTGTATATGCAGAGTCACAGACTCAGAGGGCAAGTTTGGCCTATTGTGACTAACCTGAGCCCGTGACAGAAATAGAGAATTTTTTCTTCATGATGAAAACAGGGGAATATATTATAAGAGGTGAGAGGTGGGCCAGCTTGCATAGGCATCCGGCCAGCTTGTGGCTCCATTCGCTCAAGAAAATAGATATCACCTTCAATTCTGTTAGCTGGTTCAAGTCTTCTATCCTTACCTCTGACATTTATATTGACATGAGTAAATAACATGACTACTAAGAAAACCTATAGGTAAAATTATCCACAGATTCTGACTCCCAGCTGAGCTTGGTTTGTTGTCCATTGGTCATCAGTAACCTGAACCTGGAACAGGAACAGAGATTTGTTTCTTCATGATGAAAACAGGTGAATAGAGATTATAAGATAGGGAGAACATAGAAACAAAAGGTTACAACTTTCACCTTTCCTGCCGTGAACGAACCAACTTCATCGGATTCGAAGTGTAGGATTATTAGGATGAATTTCAGCTGCATGCCTCAGTGTTGCCTTCACTTCATCCACCTCCTCCTCGCTGGCACCATCTGATCGAAGGTTAATGACGACCTCCTGTAGCAATGGCAGGTTCCCTAGGCCCAAGTCAGCGGAATCACTGCTGCCATCAACTTCTTTCTCTACCCGCAAAGAGAACGGGCTGAACCATAGACTTGTGAGCTTTGGCAAAGCTCCTTGCTGAAATACCACAGGCCCTAAAAATCCCAACTCGCAGCGTACTAAGTTTGGGAAGAAACCAGAGCCAAAGACAAATGTGCCACAGATTCCGTGGTTCTCATGGTCCACCTCCAAATTGAGGTAGCGGAGAGCTTTGAACCTGCCAAGGATATGGAGATCCTCTTGTTGTAGCTCCCTCACGGCAATGGACACAGCAGAGAGGTTTGGAAGAAGCCCTGGGTTCATCCAAGATGGCAGTGTTGAGAACCAACAGCTTTGTCCTGTACCCAATGTACAGAGATGACCGGAGGCCACCCAGGCATCCAATCCACCAATGTTGCGTTGATCAAAGTCGGACCTGATATATAGCCTCTCGATCTTTTGCAGCTTGCATAGGCATCCGGCTAGCTTGTCGCTCCATTTGCTCAAGAAACTAGATAGTACCCTCAACTCTGTTAGCTGGCCCAACTCTTCTACAATATCAATGTTAGAGTTATCAATTCCTATTACTAGGAGCTCTTGGAGGCATTTTAGGTTCCCAATCCCGTTTGGCACTCTTGTAGAGTGGTCAATGTATAGACACATCAGATTTCTTAGCTGAACAACCGTTGATGGCAAGCTAGAAACTTTATTTCTCACTATGCCCAGTGTTTGTAAAAATGGCATGTTTCCTATTTCTTTAGGGAGCTGATCAATACCTGTGTAATTTAGTCCCAGGTACCTCAAGTAAAATAAATTCCTTATGTCCTTAAGGCTATAACCTTGCGAAAGATCACAACCTTCTAAGTTCAGTAAGCGTAGAACTTGGAAGCTCCCAAGGGCTGGCATCATATTAACAGCTGATGGAAATACAATAAATGACCTTACTTGTTCCAGTCTCATAGTAGACTGAGTCATAGCATGAGTTTGCTTGCCATTCTGAAGGGACAATCTCCGGATCGTATTTGATTGAGATGTGCAACCCATGTCATGTACAATTAGAAAGTTCTCTTGACTTGATATGGACTGGATAAGATCAAGCACCATATCATGTACACGACATTTTTTTGTCATGCTAGTGTACCGATCAGGTATGGGTTGGATCATACTTCTATTTATGAGCTCATCAAAGTACCCCTGCCCGAAGTTTAAATAAGCTCTCCCCTTGTTTCTCACCAGGTTGGATAAAGCCTTCCGCTATCCACATCCAAATCAAATGATTTTTACCAATTTTGTGATCTTTCGAAACATACATAAATACAATAAGCATATTCTTAGATGTGATGGCATATGAAAGTAGCTCAATGATAGAATCTTTCTCATATTCTCCACATCTGGATTGCTTTCTAGACTTGTACCAATAGAGTTGTAGACCTCATACCACTCCATTTTATTTCTTGCTTTATAAGCCAACAGACTAGCTATTGTAATAATAGCTAAGGGTACACCACAGCACATTTCTTTAGTACTTTATCAGATACTTTCGCTAGCTCTTCAACAGGACATTTTTTTCGTGTTTTCACTATCGTAGTTCTCATTACGAAGAATTCTTTGAAATAGTAATTTTCGTGAAGTTACTTAGAGAAAGGGGTTTCAGGTTATAAGCACCTCCGGCTTGTTTAGCAACACTGAGGATACGAGTAGTTGTAATGATTTTGCTTCCAACATTATTATCGGTAAAGCACATTTAATCATCTTCCAAAATGAGATGTCCCATATGTCATCAATTACTATAATGTACCTGCACACATGGTTACAATAAAGCCATGTTACTATCAAAGTAAATCAAGATCGATAATTCTTGTTAAATGTATCAAAGTGAAACTAACCTCGGGGACTATTAAAGATTGATAGTAAATAAAGATGGCTAGTGTATTAAAAGGTTTAGAATTTCCATATATTTGAGGAAACAAGAATACCCATTTCTAGTTTTTTTATTTATGATTATTTTTAATGATTTATTGTTTTAATATTTGTATAAGCAGACCCCTACTACACCCTCTATCCATTTCTAGTTGTTACGCAACATTAATTACATAAAGGAGAATGAATCACTGTATGTAATATGAAAGTTAGTAGAAAAAACAAGTAATCATTTCATATTGGCATTTTTTTTCATGATTTACGGTGACGGTGCATGGCCGGCTGTAATAGCTAATCAAGATGTGGAAAGAAATTTAATTCAAAATTACTAAAATGAAACTTTTACGGTGATATTGGCCAAAGTTATGCTTTTTTCGGTGTTATGATGCAATATTTTCTACAAATAAGTAATGATATGATTATAAACTGATCGGGATGTTCTATTCGTACCTCTTCTTCTCAAGGAATTCTTTTATGTCATCAATAAGAGCTTCAACAATAATATTGGTGCTTGGATTCTTTTCCCTAGTAACTTGATAATGCATGTCACTGAATAATTTCTCTTTGCAAGGCGTTTGTGACACTGAAACAAAAGCTGAGCAATCAAATTTTGCTCTAAGCCTTTCATACACAGCATTAGCTAGGGTTGTCTTTCCCAGACCACCAAATCCGACGATGGAAACAATCTTATCTTGCTCTTTGTGGGACACTTCATTTTTTCCCATCAGGATGTGAATTAGCTGATCTCTTGCCTCATCAATTCCAACAAGGTTTCTGGCCTTCTCATGCCGAGCCAATAAACTAGGATCAACGGTTACTGGCTCCACAACATCACCGCTGAGCCTGTACCTGTCATGCCGCTCTGACACCTCTTCAATACGGTTCTTGATTCCTCTGATCTTAGTGGAAATGTTGCGGTGCAACATAGCCTTTTTAAATAAACCAGCACTCCTATTAATGAAGTTCTTGATGCCATGCAGCTCAGTCGATTCAGTGCCCTTGCCACGCACCATGAATCTATCGATGGTATCTTCTATGGCGTAGGACAGATCCATCAAATCTTGAGCCCACATTTTATCCTGAGCATGTCGCTCGTGTGGCAGTTTGTTGGAGAGCAACTCAAGGGCACACTGCATCCTCTCGAGTTCAGATTGAAGAAACCTGATCTCCCCTTTCACCTGCTTTTGAAGATTGTATTCGCCAACAAGCAGACTTCCGAGCTTGGATATGATACTCGTCAGTGCGGCCTTTATCACCAACTCCATGTATCTGGCCCAGAGCAAGCACAATTCAAGGAGTGGTAAGGTGTCTTTGCGTATATCTACAGTGAGCAGTGGAGTGGAGGTATGAATGAAGGGAAGCAAAGCTATGATGAGGGAGTAAGAATGCCGAAAGTTATGGGCAATTATAGACATTTAACGACTCAATATGTCTTCATCTATGATGCCATCAGATGCTTCAGTAACATTAGTCATTTCATTTAATTACAAAAAGCCGGCGCCAATCCAACTCAGCATTTGGATCCAGGGGCGGATCTACACCCCGGGCTGCCCGGGCTGCAGCCCGGGGTGCGGTGCAAAATTCTCTTAAGAAAATAACTATATTTAGCTAGATATTTCGTGCAAATATAGAGTTAGCCCTACCTTATGAGGCTTAAAAGTCACTTATACTATTTTTAGCCCTCCCTGTAAGATGTTTCTAGATCCGCCACTGTTTGGATCCATCCGTGTGATGTCGTGTGAACTTGCCTATTCATTGTTGCAACTATGCAAGTTAGTTGTAGTTTCATAGCTGTAGTTTCGCGTATTGTAACTGTGACTTTTACATGTGTGTTTAGTCAGCTTTTAGACTATGTCAGTGATAAGCTAGTATTGATTATATATATAAGACAAAACCCAGAAGATAACATTCTTATTATGCGGGTGATGCTCTTTCCCGTGTTGTCTCGGTAGCAGGAGGAGAATTTTGTGTCATTGGAAGGTCGAAGTTAGAGAGTTGTTGGTGGTTCACCGTCACCATACGTATCCTTTGAGAAATGTCCGCCATGGCTTCGTCATCAACTAATTGTATGGAAATTTCACTATTGACTCTAATTGGGCGAAATTGAAGTTACTGACGGAAGCTGCTGAGGCCAGCACAAATGATCTTGTACACATTGCAGAGCAGACTGCTATTCACAGATCCAATGGCCTTCTTCATCCTTATATCACTACCGGAAAACCGTGCTTCGCCGAAGTTCGGACCCCTGCCACGTCGGGCACTCGGCGAAGAGGCATTGTGTCAAGAACCAACCAAAATACACTCGGTGAAGAAAACACTCGCCGAGTGTCGAGCAATAGGCACTCGGCAAAAACTCGTCTTCGCCGAGTGTTGACCAAAACACACTCTTGCAAAGTGTTTGTACTCGGTAAACGCATGACGGATATTTGGACGATGTCTGATGGACGGACGGCGGATCGCGTCAAAGAAACATGAAGATGACGGCGGGTTGTTTTTATGGAATTTTTTTCAATTTTACATAGCCAAACGGGTTGCCAGCACATTGATTAAGTGGGCCATCGGCACAGCCATTTAAGCCTTTCGCCATGTCGAGCCGGTGAGCCTCATTGTTTCCTATTTTTTTGTTGTGTTATATTATTTGTAACACTTTTTTCCTCTTTATTTTTCCTTCGTTCCATCTTTTAATTTCTAATTTTATTCTTTTTCTTTTTATTCTATTTATTTTTCGTTTTTAAATTTTTTGATGGTCTTTTATTATTTTTTGTTTTTCTATTCATATTTTTATTGTTCATTTTTCTTTTTCTTTTTACTTTCCTTTCGTTTATTTATTTTATTTTCTTTTTTCTAGTTATCATTTTTGTTTAACCTTTTTTACTTTATTAAGTATGGTATGTGCGGACTCAACATTTTTCAAGTTAGTGCATGTTGTTGATTCTCTAGGGGCTGCAAGGAAATCCATTGTGAATTCTTGGGCCTTCAGGGATACAATTGAATTCCGCCTGGTTCGTGTGAGTCGCGCGGGCTCGAATCATTTTCCTAGTTGTTGGCGTCAGGACTGGTGGGTCCGAAGCTAGGGGCCCCACCCGTCATTTTGCGTTGAATTCGGCCAGGTCGTGTGAGTCGCGTGGGCTCGAATCATTTCCCTAGTTGTCGGTGTTAGGATTGGTGGGTCCCACAGCTAGGGACCCCACGCCGTCGTTAGGATTGGTGGGTCCCCGCAGTTAGGGACCCCACGCGCCGTTGTGCCTGCGCGCGTGGTTGGGTATCGTGTTGCCACACCCCGCCAAGGACGGGCTCTAGGTCTAACTTAACCCAAATACTAGCCTGATAGGTGTGGATGTCCATCTAACTCTTCAAATCACACCGCACCATGTGATCTGCGAGTAATGCGTTTTTAGTTCCCGAATCCAACGCTCCATAACACACGCAACCCGTGTATCCGTGTGAGCTCCGAGATGTTAATGATTTTTCTAGGTTTGTTCAACCATGGGCTCTGATGCCACTTATTAGAGTGCGCAGTGGAATACGAACCCAACACGCTAAACCACGAGCTTCGACACGCTAAACCACTAGTCGGCAGACCCCTCAGACTCGGGATTCATTGGAGCCCAAAACATATACGGGCCTTAGGCCTAACTCAATACAAAAGATTAGCGTGATAGGCTAAGATAAGATTGCCTGCCTTATATATTGTCATCCTCTACCATTAATTACCAACGTGTGACTAAACCTAACACAACATTTACATCTTCAAATAAAAGTATTATGAAAATATATTCAACGATATATCCAATGACATAAGTTATTATTTTAGTAGAACATTTTAAAGTCAATATATCTATACTATAAAAGAGCGAAGGAATTTGATGGCACATGTCTTTATCTCATCCGTTCGATCTATCTAGATTTCTCATCCAACGGTCCTCGCAAGGACCGACCCAGCTACTGGGGGTGTTTTCGCTTCTTCCATGTACGGCGTGAACCTCGACAACAATAGCGCCTCCGAAACGGTGCGTTACTCCCCGATACGTCGCGAGATCCTTCCCTTCCCCGTGAAACCATCCGCCACGCTGCAGCAACTCCCTGAAGCAGGATACTTCCATCGATCCCTGCAGCAGCAACTTCCTCCGGCCGGCCCCAGCGATCGAGGACGGCCTCCAAGAGGACGCCGCAACCTTCGACAACCTACGGCCAAGAAACCATCTCGCGGTGATGCAGCGCAAGGATCGCCTGTCGCGTGGATGTCGTCCTCGCCGCCCTTGAGGTCCGCCAGCCCGAGCACGCGGCCCTTGGACGTGTTGAAGCCGTACGACTACTCGCCGTATACGTTGGGCAGGCCCTCCGGATCAGGTATCGGGTACGCCGGAACTGCCAGGCGACCGCAGTCCAGCACCGCCGCGTCAGTTGCCGTGCGACACCTTCCCTTCACGCGAGACTCGAGTCTCGGGCTGCAGCGCTGAACAGAAGAGCGAAGAGAAGGAGGAAGAACCAGGTCTCCTCCCGGCCATCACCGGAGTCGATTGCATCCTCCACGTCTCTGGACAAACAGGTCTTCGATTCCTAAACCATCGCATCATATGCATTGCAGGTATATAGGTATAAGATACGTTGTTTTGTCGGACTCTCATCGAGCGGTTGCTTGCCTCGCGGAGTCGAGGGGCACGGCAACAGCGCGCGGCACCTGGCCCGTTCCCCCACACGGAAGCGGCAACCTGCAGATGGATGAAGATCCTGATGCGGTGCTCCCTTCGTTGCCAGTTCGTTGGTGCATGTAATCCAGGTAGTACATGCATGTGCAGTTTAGAGATCTCCCGACCTTCTATTACTGATTTTCCCTAATCCTCCTCGCATCGTGCAGATCCGGAGGAGCCGATTAGTGTTATGTTTGTTCATTTTTACTCAAATTTTCTTATCGGTAGTAGACTCTTCATGAATCCCATCGATCCATGCATGCCTCTGTCTGTCATCGATGGGTGAACAGGTGACCGGGTGAAGAATCTGATTCTTGTTCGTATATGCAATTGGATCAACAGAGTATACGTGATATGACTGCATCTGATTGGTCATGCTACTTTTTTTTGTTTTTTCTACAGTGATGAGATGTCTATCCAACTCCTCTGTCTCATCTGATTTGTACGGAGTAATATTTAGAAGCACACAGACATCGATTATGAATTTATATTTTGTTGTGTCGATCTGCTTGGATTGGGTAGGTTATTTCTTCTATTGATTTGATTTGAGGGGTTTGTTCGCATCCAGGGATAGAGATCTGCAATGGCAGAAGAGAGGGAAGGGCATCACCTTCCACAAAGAGATAAACAAGAGGAGAGATGATTAATCCACCCCCTTTTATTTTTGGTTTTATCGGTACTGAAAACTCAATTTTTATGTGAAATATGTACTGTCTTATAGGCTTGTGTAATTTGCTCCGCAACCTAGGTATAATTGTGATTTTGTAAGATCAGTCGTGCTTGCCTGCTGCAATATGAGTTGATCTGAATTCTAGACGAGGTCATGGCCACATTTCTGGCTGAGATTAACCTCTGTACGTGGAAAGTTGAGATCTCAATCTATTTCCCATTTGCATTATCCCCTTGCTGACATTTGACATACATGCCTAATTTCCCAATACAATTAGTCACAGAGAGGATTATATTAGGATATGGTATTTCTGCACACTTTAAATTCACCAAAAGCAGGATTCTTGTCTCCAATTTCAGTATGAAATTAAATGAATCAATGCCATCGCAATGTTTTCCAAGTTACCGCGCGCACATTTTCGTTCAGTGCAGTCGATGTAATATTTTCTAGCCTCCCCATTCATGTATTAGCAATCATTAAAAAGATATTAGTTTTGCATTTTCAGGATGTCGGTTCATTATCTCTATACTTATCTATAGATTTATATTGAACACATTGGCTTGTATCATGTTAAAGTATAACCCTGACTATTTGTTTTATCTATATATGTGAATTCCAGTACTGAACTGACGATGTTGTGCACTTCAAATTTTCAATTTATTCTCATGTTATACAGAATGCAGTTAGTTTTCATTTGGCCTATGTTTTATCAAATATATGCCATATTAGGATGTTTTTAGCCAGTAAAATAAAATGAAAAGGCAGTACAAGACACCAAACTCCTTTTTGGGACAGGTCATGGCAGCAGTTCTTGCTGTCTATTGATTTCTTGATATTTCTCCTTCCCATGAATAGATTGATATCTATTTGTATCTGAACAGTTGGTTGTTTTCAGTTAAGATATCCAGTTTAACTTCACTTATTATAAGTTAATATACACCTAGATTGATTCTCAATTTTATCCACTTAGAATTGGAATTTAAGCATATGTCACCAGTTTATTGATCTCCCTTGATATCTCGTTCGTGAAACTTGCTGTATTGATGAATCTTGTTCTCAAGATAAAGCATATACATTTACCATTACAGCTGTGGAGGTGCACAAGTGCCTCAACTCGCCTTGAGCCTGAACTGAGTTGTGGCGTGCCTGTGCAGTCCCGCTTGTTTCCTTGCCCGCGGTGGGTTGCCGGGTTGTGTACTTCCCTCAGGGCCACAACAAGCAGGTTAGTGCACAAGCTCACTATGCTCATTAATCCTATGTCCTCTTCCAGTTTAGCTGTCAAGCTAAAACCCCAATTATCATCTGACAATATTTTCAAAACTAAAAAATTTCTCCATTTCTTACACAAGTTTTTGGTGAATTTCTGCTGCAAGTAGCAGCATCAACAAGCAAGGAAATAGAGTCTCAGATCCACAATTATCCTAATCTGCCCCCACAGCTTATATTCCAACTGCATAATAGTGTGGCCATGCATGTAAGTTTGTAGACTTGGAACACTTTCTACTTCAGCTGAGAAATTATGTTTTGTGTTTCATTACTGGTATAATTCCCTTCGTTCAGACTAATGCAGAGACATATGAGGTATATGCACAGACGACACTGAAACACTTTTTTTAAACAAGACACTACAACATTTGGGTCACATAGAGTGTTAATATTAATATTTAACTTACTGCAGGCCTCTCCTTGTTGACAAGACCAGTTGTCGTAGGACAATGTTGCAAACTACCTCCAACTGAAGATTAGTAACTGAGAAATTTTAGTTTGGTGTTTCATTACTATTATATATAATTCCCTTCGTTCGGACTGATGCAGAGAAAGATGAGGTATATGCACTGAAAGTTTTTATAAAACAAGACACTGCAACATTTGGGTCACGTAGAGTGTTAATATTGAAGTTAATGTAGACCTCTCCTTGTTGGCAAGACCAATTGTCGGAGGACAACGTTGTGGAGTGCTTCCAATTGAAGATTAGTATTTTAGTTATAGTAGTACCGGTGTTCACCTACAAGCATAGCTTATGGATGCCTTTTTTTGGTAATAGGAATGACCCTTGTTCAATTTCATGGTTAGTGGTTTTTCATGTATATTTTAGGATAGGATCTGGTTAAAGCAGTGAGGAATCAATGCTTTGGAAGTGGTTTGAGATTGGTGAAAATAGAGGATGCCAATATGCCATGTGGACAGGAGCAAGTGGGAGCGAGCCCATTTTTGTCATCACCTCACCCGAGTTTGCCATGAGGGCTGCAGCGGCAGCGGCCAAAACGAGCAGACAAATGTTATTGTTCTATATTTCACAATGTTATATCTTTATGCATTGACAAATTGGATAATTTTCCTTATTTTTTTTTCCACACTTTTATGTTTCCTGAAGTCCTTGTACAGTTTTGTTTGTTCTTTTTTATAATAATAATAAAAGCCCAGTAGGGGGTGACCCCTCCTGTTCATGTCAAAGAAAAAAAAACAAATTGGATAAATTATAATTGATTGCGGTTGTAAGATTATTAATTATATTCTCACTGCTGTGAAAAAATATGTTATTGTACATGGTGTTAAGTGGTGGACGGTGTTATAAATGAGTAGCCAATGTGAAAAAAAAAATGTAAATGGCGAATTTGTCGACTCTTTGTGGTGTTATATATCAAAATAGTAATAAAAAAGGAGATGGGTGTCTATGAACTACCAGCAAGCCGACATGGTTATTATGTAATTATTATGTGCTATCAATCTCAATCGCATTTTAAATTAGGTGATTTTGTGCTAGCATTGTAATAAAAAAAACGCCCACAACAGTGGTGGTTGAGGAATAGTTTGATCATTTTACAGGATACAAAAGTTAAATTCTTTCCTTTATTTGTATTTGTACTTGTATTGATCATTATATGGTACAAATGCTTCTTTCATTCATTAACATGATTGGTTGTTTCTTGATCCGCATGCATGGAAGGACAAAAGGGTGACATTGGAACAAAGCCAGGTGGTACATATGTAAAAATATTACATTTTGTGGTACAACTACACTGTGGTTATGCATATATTGTTGCGCAATAATGTACTATGTGTTTTACGATTATAAAAGAATTTCATTTTTGGTATAGCACGTGCGTGCCGCACGTGCCTATCCACTAGTAATATATAAGAGCGCACTCCTACTCTGTTTGCTGATTTTGTCTTTGAGAGAGGGAGAGCTGAGTGAAGGATCACTACTGTGGCGAAGCAGAAAGCGTTTGTTGATATTGTTCACTGTTATATTAAGGCGCTACCGGATGGCCGCTGAACACACCAGATGGCACCAGTGTGCCCCTCAGCAGAAACAGACAAGAGTGAGATTCTCTGGGCTTCAGTATTCAGTTTTTACAGCGGATACGCAGGTGCAAAACCAAAAGCATCCTAGAGAACGAAAAACTGAGCCGAGCACAGGCGCGCCGGACCTGTTCGGTGAGGCACGAATGGCTAGTTTAGAAATTGGCCATGAACAGTACAGGGCCTCCCACTACTACAAACGCTCACTATGGGGATGACAGGGATTTTGATTAGGGGCGGTTGGTAAGCCCAGGCGCTCCTACAATGGGCTGAAACTTGTGTTACGAGCCGCCCCTATACTGTGACTATCATCAGGGGCGGCTTGAGTGAACCGCCCCTGCTGTAACCATAGTAGGGGCGGCTCGTGATAAAACCGCCACTACAGTGGTCTGTATATAAGGGGCCCAACCAACTTCTTCCACCTCGGGACACTCACTCAAACTTGCAAAAAAAAAAGGTTGGGAGGCCTTGGGCTCCTCCCAAAAATTGCTCTACTAGGGGGGAGGGAGAGGTTTTCAACTCAAATCCTTTGGTGAGAAGCTTCAAAAAAGTAAGAAAATGTTATTTCTATCCTTTATTTCACGTTAAATTGAGAAGGAAACATGGAAGGCCAAGAAAATCTAGGATCAAGCCACATGATGAAGTTGGCACTATTAAGAAAAGGAAGGTGTGTCCTGAGTGCAATGAACTAGGACATACAGTCAATACTTGCCTAGAAGGTCTTACAACTAGTCAAAAGAGGAGGCAGTCAACACCACAAGATGGATCCGGTTAAGGAAGCAATAACCCAATGTGAGTCATACATGCATTGCTACCCAATTCCATTTGTTCATCCTAATTACTTGTACTAACATTTCCGTTCTTACATTAAGACCAAGTGAAAGTGCTAGTGCAAGTGCAAGTGGTACTTGCAACTGGATTGGCGGATTAAGCTTGGGCTGCGCGTTTGGAAGTATGTATTATTGAGCAGGAATTGTGAATTGGCATTGGAGGGGACACAATTCAATTGTTTGGGCGGCTTGTGCATTCGTGGGCGGAAATGCGCGGCCAATGCCGCGAAATATTCGGCCCTTCATGCGCGCCCGCCCAACAATTCTGAGCCCTCCCGCTCGGTATCGCTCGACATCTTAATCCCCGCCTCCCTCCCGCGTGATCGGTTCGACAGGTCACGGAAAAAAAGAAAGAACGAGCGCCTTCCTCCGACTCTGCAGCGACGTGCGGACGGCGGCCTCCGAAGGGCGCTGCCGCCCGCGCCCCTCCGCGCCGACCCCCTGCCCCCTCCGCCGCAGGTACACCATCTCCCCTTCTTCCTCCTCCCTCTCCCCTTCTTCCTCCTACACCATCTCTCTCCCAATCTCTCCCTGTGTTTCCCGGATCGATTTTTTGTGTAGCCGCATTGCGAGATCCCGTTCGTCGGTACAGTTCCTTCGATGCCAGATTCAAGCCGTGCGGTGCAGACCCCGCTCAGCTGTTGCAGATCGATTCCTGTGCAGTCCCAGGCAGCGGCTATTTATTTTTCTTCTGATTGATTTCTCTCGGTGCCGTGCAGACCCGACCCTGATTTCTATTTTGTTTGTTCGTAAATTTCTTCACCTCGTTAGAAGAGCAAGTCTTTGTGCGTGTGCTGTTTTTTTCGATTCTTGAGCTTGTCACTTTCTAGCTAGAGGTGCCGCACGTTCAGGCCATCAGGCTGTGCATTACGAGCACCAAGTGGGGATTTTTCTTGATTTCTAATTATTGCTCAAGCTGGTTCTTGGAGACAACTTAATTATATTCTAAACTAATTTGCAGCACACATGGAACAGAAAGCAACAGATCACCACTAACATGCTAGCTGTGGTTGACTAGAACATGAAATTCTTATATGTATTACCTGGCTGGGAGGGCTCAGCCTGTGATGGTAGAGTTCTACGTGATGCAATGAGTCGCCAAGATGGATTTGTTGTACCTAAGGGTACAACTCTTTGTCTTGGTATTTTATTTCTTTTATTTGCTTCTTGGTAGAGTTCTACTAACTCGATTGCTTGCCAATAGGAAAATATTATTTAGTTGATGCTGGATACACCAATGGACCTGGATTTCTAGCTCCATTCAGATCCACTCGGTACCACTTGAAAGAGTGGGCTTCAAGTCAACAGCAGCCTAAAACTTCCAAAGAGTTATATAACTTGCGTCATTCTCGTGCTAGAAATGTCGTAGAGAGAACTTTTGGTTTAGCAAAAAAAAAAAAGGGCCATTCTACGCTCAGGAAGTTTCTTTGGCATTAAGGATCAGGTAAGAAAAGTGCATATGGTGTTCAACAACATGAACTGAATTAAAATTGCTAACTAGTAATATTATTGCAGATTCGAGTTATTAATGCTTGCTGCGTGTTACACAACTATGCAAGGGATAGGCAGCATCACATGGATGATTTGTTGTTGCCGGAAGTGGATGCTGAACTAGCTGATGCTGAAATAGAGCCTGTAGATGATGCTAACTTAATTACTAGTGTTCAAGTCACTGCTGAATGGAACTCTTTTAGAGATCAGCATGCCAATGACATGTTTGATGAGTACCTTTTGAGCCATGGTGCACTAGAGTTGGAGTAGGCCATGTGGGATATCTTTTGTGTCAAAGCTGGCTGCATTATTTTGTGTTGGGCAGCTAGTGTGTGGTGCCTTTTGTGAGCTTTTGTGCATGCACCATATATTTTGGCATACTAACTTTTGTGGTATATCTTTTGCAAATATATGTGATTAGCACCATGGCTACAGCAAGAGGAAATAAGAGGATCTATCTCACTTGGACTGATGAGATGGATATTTGCATTGTTGGCTGTCCTCGTGGAACATCACAACAATGGTGATCATGCCCAAAATGGTTGGAAGCCACATGTCTACAATTACGCTATAAAGAATGTACGTGAGAGGTGTAATGTGGAGATCATGAAGGACAATATAACATCAAGGTGCAAAACTTTTGACAAGCACTATGAGGTCATCAAAGAAGATTCTTTCTCAAAGCGGCTTTGGTTGGGATTGGGTTAATGATAAGTTTGTTAATTGATAGTGATGATGTTTGGAATAAATATGTGGAGGTAAGCACGTATATGTGTGTGTCTATTGTTTGTTTCACTCTTCACAATGGGAACCGCAAAGAACCGATACATATATGTGTGTGTGTATTTTGTAGGCTAACAAGTCAGCAGACTTGCTACAAGAACAAAGTAGTGAAGAATTGGGAAGCAATCAGTACCATTTATTCAAAAGATCATGCCAATGGTGAAGGTGCCCAAACAGTCTTTGAGGCTGCTCAAGTTCAACCTCGAACAAGTTGATGATGCATCACCGATTTTGCAACCTAAGAAGCAAAATGAACCGGTGAGGCCATTCTATCTATACTTGGAGATATGAAGACATCATTCAATGATTCTTTGAAGTCCACCGAACCACTACCGATGCCTAGTGTTACTCCTCCCGCCGAGATCCTTGCAACACTTCAAATGATACCCGATTTGGCTAGATGTGACATGCTGAAATCTTATGGGAAGTTCATCCCTGTTGGGACCTAACTTTGATTTTCGCCTCAAACTCTTGTCCCAAACTTTGAAGTTCTCGAGGATGATCAACAAAGCTACATGTCGAAGACGACTTCGCGACAACGTAGGCTTCGCAGGAAAGAGACATGGCGAAAAGGAAGAAACAAAGGTTGAAACCGAGCGAAGATGGTCCGCGAAGCTTTCGCCGCGAAGTTAAAAAAAATCATCCCAAGAAGAACAAGAATCGTCGTGAAGACACGAGCCAACCTCGAGAGAACCGCGAAGATGGAAAGGATGTCTTCGCGGTAGAAAGCACTTCATAGAGAAACTTTTTAGGATTTTGAACATTTTTGTACAGATATCGAAGTCGAGGGGGGCCTATAAATACCCCCTGACATCCTTTGTAATGACCATGTTGAATGGCCACTTTGTAAACCATATCATCATCAATAACATGTTGTGTTGAGCATTCACCCAACATCTTGGCGCCCACCGTGGGGCTCGAACCCACGACCACAAGGTTATGGGAATCAAAAGACAAAATTTGGGAAGAGCGAGAATATCCATTAGTTGGCTTCGTGGCAAAAGGATAAATTCAATTGGAAGAATCGCATCGCCGGTATCCTTTGAAACAAAAACAATGCAAGAACAGAACAAGTGGCATTTGATGTTGTTGAAATGCATAGCCAATACAATGCAATCTTCGGAAGAGGGAGTTTAAATATCTTCGGCAAAGAATCAACTACTCTTACTTGTGCATGAAAGTTCCAAAGAATAAATGGGCCAATATCAATTCATGGAAATCAAACGTAAGCAAGAAACATTGAGAAAGATTCAACTCCGGCCCAAAGAAATGTTTTGGCCATCGAAGAAATCGAATACGAAAATGAGACGTAAAAACGCGAAGTCACAAAAAAAAAGAAAGCGAAGACATGTTCCAAGAAAGAAACCAAGGAAGTCTTGTTAGATCCAATGGTAATGCACAAAAAGTCATCATTAGCGCCAATCTAACAAAAGAAGAAGAAGAACAACTTATAAGTTTCCTAAGAAGCAATCAAGATGTCTTCGCTTGGTCAGCAAAAAGACCTAGAGGGAGTCACAGAGATATCATCGAACACCGATCGAACATCGACCCAAATGTCAAGCCAAAGAAACAAAAGTTACGAAAAATCTCAAGAAGACAGAACAATGGCCGCCAAGGCTGAAGTACGTAGATTGCTTGATGCAAAAGTTATAAGAGAAGTTCAATTTACAACATGGTCGGCAAACATTGTGATGGTAAAGAAAAGCAATGGAAAATGGAGAATGTGCATAGATTTTACAGATCTCAACAAAGCTTGCCCAAAAGACAATTTCCCTCTACCAAGAATTGACACATTGGTCGATCAAGCTGCAGGAAGTGAAATGCTAAGTTTCCTCGATTGCTTCTCAGGATATCATCAAATTTACATGAAAAAAGAAGATGAAGAAAAGACAAGTTTTATCACGCCATTTGGAACTTACTGCTTCCAAAGAATGGCAGAGGGGCTTCGCAATGCCGGGTCAAGCTTCGTCAGAATGACTTCGGTAGCACTTAAAGATCAAATCGGAGACAACCGCTAGCATATGTTGACGACATAATAGTAAAAAGCAAGAAACGCGAAGACCACCACGAAAGACTTAAAGCGGACTTTTGAAAATTTGAGAAAATCAAATCTCAAACTCAATCCTGAAAAATGTACCTTCGGAGTACAAAAAGGCAAGATTCTCGGATGCATAGTTTCAGCAAAAGGCATCGACCCGAATCCAGAAAAAATAAAAGCAATCATGCAAACGGAAGTTCCAAAGAATATCAAGGACATCCAAAAACTAACAGGAAGATTGGCTTCGCTAAACCGGTTCATATCAAAGTCAGCAGAAAAAAGCTTCCCAATTTTTCAAGCACTCAAAGGGGCGAAGACAAACTTTACATGGGGAGAAGAGCAACAAAAAGCTTTTGAAGAAATAAAGAAATATCTCACAAGTCCCTCTACATTGACAACACCAAATGTTGATCAAGAACTACTCTTATACATCTCAGCATCCGAAAAAGCAGTAAGCGCAGTTCTAGTGCAAGAAAGAGAGAAAGACCACGCGAAGAAACAAGAACCAGTTTACTTTGTCTCCGAAGCCCTCTCCGGATCAAAGTTGTTTTACTCAGAAATCGAGAAAATAGCATATGCAGTACTTATGGCAACAAGAAAGTTGAAGCACTACTTCTTGGCTCACAAAGTAAGAATTCCAACAAATCAACCACTCAAAGATGTACTCCAAAGTTGTAAATCTTCGGGAAGGCTTGGAAAGTGGGCAGCTGAAATCTCACAATATTTCATTGAATTTGAGAAGAGAACAGCAATAAAGTCACAAGTATTGGCAGATTTCATCTCAGATTGGACACCAGTAACAAATTGCGAAGACCAAAAAGATCATCAAGAGTGGACTTTGTCCTGTCAAGAATGGACAATGAATTGTGACGGAGCATGGGGCTCCGCAGGGGCTGGCATAGCAGCAATAATCACTTCGCCATCCGGAGTCAAAATGAAATATGCAGCAAGACTTGAATTTCGATGCACCAACAACATCGCGGAGTATGAAGCAGTGTTGCTGGGGCTTCGCAAAGCAAGAGCAATGGGCGTACAAAGAATCTTGATAAAAACAGATTCTCAAGTTGTGGCAGGCCATGTCGAGAAAAACTACAAAGCAAAAGACCCAGAGTTAGCAAAGTACTTACAAAATGTGAGGGATCAAGAGAAACATTTCGAAGGATTCACAGTAAGAAGCATTTCAAGAACAAACAATGAAGAGGCCGATGAAATCGCGAAGGCAGCAGCTCAAAAAGTAAAGTTGCCTCCAGATGTGTTTTATCAAATATTATCAGAATCTTCGATAAAAGCAAAACTTGAAGAGCCAAAATACATTCACATCATTGAGAGCGAAGATTGGAGATCAGAAATAATAGCATTCTTAAGAGGATTTTATGAACCAGAAAGCGAAGCTGAAGAAATAAGAATGAAGCACAAGACAAGAAATTACAAGCTTATTGACAATCAACTTTTCAAGCATGGCATTTGTGAACCATTACTCAAATGCATTTCAAGCGAACAAGGCAAAGACTTGCTGCAAGAAATACACACAGTGAAACATGTGGAAATCATGCCGCCCAAGAGCCATAGCAGGGAAAGGCATTTAGACAAGGATTCTATTGGCCAACAGCTCAAAAAAAGATAGCAAGGAAATAGTCAAAACTTGTCACAATTGCCAAATCTCGACAAACAAGTCAAATGCCCCTGACCAATCCAATTCAAAGACATTGAACCTACTTAGCCACTAGCAAGATGGGGAATAGACATAATTGGCAAACTTCCACCAGCCCAAGGCAATCATCAATATGCAGTTGTTGCAGTTGAATATTTCACAAAGTGGATAGAAGCGAAGCCAATCACAAACATGTCATCCACAACAATGAAAAAGTTTCTTTGGCAAAATATCATTTGCAGATTCGGAGTTCCAAGACACATAACTTTGGACAACGGTACTCAATTTGACAGCGAAGATTTCAGAAGCTATTGTGAAAGTATGGGAATCCAACTTTGCTTCGCATCAGTCAAATATCCTCAATCCAATGGAGCAGTTGAAAGAGCAAATGGCATCATATGTGTGGGAATTTCAAAGAATCTAGTAGGACTCCCAAAAGGAAAATGGGTTGAGGAATTACCAAGGATTGTTTGGAGTCACAATACAACCACAACAAGATCAACAAAGTTTACACCCTTCAAGTTACTATATGGTGATGAAGCAATGACTCCAGAAGAGATACAATTCGAAGGTCCAAGAACAAGTGTCCAAATCACGAGCGAAGAGGACCAAAAGACAAGCAAAGACTTGCTCGAAGAAGAAAGAAACCAAGCTGTGATGAATCTCAGAAAATACCAAGAAGAAACAAGCAAGTGGTACAACAAGAAAGTAGTGAAAAGAGATTTACAGCCAGGAGACTTCGTGCTCAAAAGGAAAAGAAACGAAGATACCGTGGGAAAATTTCAGCAAAAGTGGGAAGGACCTTTCATCATAACAAAGTCAAACAGGCAAGGATCCTATCACTTGGAGAATCTCAAAGGAGAAGAATTGAGCCATACATGGAACATCAAGGACCTTCGCAAGTATTATCCTTAAAGTTTTTTTTCCTTTTTTAAGTTTTGTAAATAAGCAAGTTAGATTCAACTTCCTAGAAGCATTTTATCATTTCAATCAAGAGCTGCACTCTTTTTTCCACTCGGGGAAGCCCTTCGCGCAGGTGAGTGGTTTTTTAACGAGGCAAAAAAAACTCTATTGTAAAATTCTCATGTCAAATATAAATGAGAAAGTAGTTTTCCCAAATGTGTGCATTCTTCACTTATCCTTCAATTTGCTCAAAAAGCCGAAAAGCAAAGCGCTTCAACATCGGCTAAAAGTTTTCACAAAAATAAAACAAAGTAGGTATAATTTAAGTACAAAACTGAAATTATTACCTACGTAATTCTCTAAGGAGAAAATTTTGACTTCAAATCGAAGTCTTCGCTCCTACTTCGCAAAAAAAAGAAGGGGACGACGTTTTCAAAATTCTCTAAGGAGAAAATTTTGACTTCAAATCGAAGTCTTCGCCTCCTACTTCGCAAAAAAAAAAGAAGGGGACGACGTTTTCAAAATTCTCTAAGGAGAAAACTTTGACTTCAAATCGAAATCTTCGCTCCTACTTCGCAAAAAAAAAAAAAAAGAAGGGGACGACGTTTTCAAAATTCTCTAAGGAGAAAATTTTGACTTCAAATCGAAGTCTTCGCTCCTACTTCAAAAAAAGAAGGGGACGACGTTTTCAAAATTCTCTAAGGAGAAAATTTCGACTTCAAATCGAAGTCTTCGCTCCTACTTCGCAAAAAAGAAGGGGACGGCGTTTTTTTTTAAATTCTCTAAGGAGAAAATTTCGACTTCAAATCGAAGTCTTCGCTCCTACTTCGCAAAAAAAGAAGGGGACGACGTTTTCAAAATTCTCTAAGGAGAAAATTTTGACTTCAAATCGAAGTCTTCGCTCCTACTCGAAAAAAAGAAGGGGACGACGTTTTCAAAATTCTCTAAGGAGAAAATTTCGACTTCAAATCGAAGTCTTCGCTCCTACTTCGAAAAAAAGAAGGGGACGATGTTTTTTTTAAAATTCTCTAAGGAGAAAATTTTGACTTCAAATCGAAGTCTTCGCTCCTACTTCAAAAAAAAAAAAAAGGGGGACGACGTTTTCAAAATTCTCTAAGGAGAAAATTTTGACTTCAAATCGAAGTCTTCGCTCCTACTTCGCAAAAAAAGAAGGGGACGACGCGTTTTTTAAATTCTCTAAGGAGAAAATTTTGACTTCAAATCGAAGTCTTCGCTCCTACTTCGCAAAAAAGAAGGGGACGACGTTTTCAAAATTCTCTAAGGAGAAAAATTTGACTTCAAATCAAAGTCTTCGCTCCTACTTCGCAAAAAAGGAAGGGGACAACGTTTTCAAAATTCTCTAAGGAGAAATTTAGACGTCAAATCAAAGTCTTTGATCGCATTCCAAAAGAAAGCGTGAACAACAAACTTTAAATTAATAAAATTCTTTATTATAAAAAAATATATAAAATATGTATACAAAGGTACAACAACATCTAAGATACTTATTCAAACTTTACATACATCATATTCAAAACTTTACACACTCAAAATTCTTCGAAGCAACACTAGTTGTCGCTTCACTCAAAATATCTTCAACAACCTCATTGATTATTCTATCCGCCGTGTCTTGCAAACTATCCCCAAAGATAAAACTTGGGGACGCACTTGAGCAAGAAGATGAAAACTAAAAAAACTTTAAATACGTCAAGAAAAAGCAAGAATAGATAAAAATTAAACATTCCATAATAACACGTGACTATACCCGCCCAACATTGCTAAAATCAACGACCCTAGGCATCCCGAACGAATCTTTAGCTATAGGATTCCCAAGACACTTATCCACAAATTCATCAATATTTCCACTACCGTAAGCCTCAAAAAATTCGAAGCTTCAAAAACAAAATCACCCTTCGCAATCATGAGAGGCATCGCGACAACAATATCTTGCGCAGGCTTCGCGTGAGAAACCTGCACAAGATTTTCCAAAGTCAAAATTCGCCACAAAAGTCAAGAAACAAAATATAACTTCGCTAAGTGATAAAAACATAAATCACACAAAGTTATTAATTTAATAAACTTGTTACAAAATCTCCCGTCAACATGTTTTCTCACTCCCCCTCACAAAACAGACAAAATAAAACCGATCAAAGCGCACTAGTTCCTCCGCCCACTAACATCATCACGGTTCTTGTTCTCTTCCTCCCGAATCCTCCTTTCTTCTTCCATCCATTTGCTTCCTAAGAGCCTCTTCTTCCTGCGAGATATCAAATTCAAGCTATTAAAAACAAAAGTTAGCACACAAAATAAAATAGTAATAACAACAAAAAAGAATAATGAAAAAGTGGAAAATACCTTCTTCAGTTTTTCTTTAACCTTCTCAAGACAGTGTTCTCGACCGCATTGGCACCAATATTCATTGAAGAACTTTTTGCAAAGCAGATGAGTCTTAGGTGAAATTTTGTTGATAGCATCTGCAGGGAATTTAAATGTGGTGCAGCAAAAGCATCATATAATGGGTCATTGGCCTCCTTCATAAGGTGTAAAAGAGCCCGAACACGTAATACATAACGCTCGTGTCAGCGGCAGCTTGCACAACAACATTAAGATCTTCATATTGTCTACAAAGCCCGGTGAAGAAAGGGTCATATTCCCCAAGGTCCCAAAAAGGGTCTTCGGGAACAACACCCCATTTCTCATATGCAATCTTGCATAGCTCCCACATCCTGTTAAACTTTCTCATCAACATCTGATCCATCTCCGCGCCCTTCTTCTCAAGATATTCTTTCTCCTTTTTAAGATTAGCGATGGTTATCTTCGCAATCTCAAGCTCTCCATCTTTCTCCTTTATGGTGTCCGAAGCCTTATGAAGCAGGCGATCGATCTTGTGCCATTCATCTATAGCATCTCCCTTTCTTTTTTTCCTTAGAAGCAACCCGAGATTTCAAATCTTCAATTTCTTTCAACAAAGATTTCATGACAAAGAAAAGCGATCGCACTATCCTCAAGAGACTTTGAGTCCGCGGTTGACCGAGCAGCACCCTGTGAAAACACAAGACTAAAATGAGAAATCCAATAAAACGACTTCGCATACACAAGGAAACATTCACAAAGCAAGCGAAAGTTACCTTATACATCAAATTAATCCCCGCATCGCCAACTCAAGAGGATTCATCTTCGCCAATTCAGCTTCAGATCCGGAATGTAAAAATGCATCATCAATACATTTAGACAACCACTTCTCTCAGTATTCTTCGGAAGAACGCGAAGCTTATCTATACCAACTCCAACAAATTTATAAGAGTCCAGATTGACTCCGCTCTCAACACAAAACTTCGTGAGTATTATCGATAGACTTTGATATAGCCGGAAGCAAGCTCCGCAAATGGCCCACCGCTGGAGTCGGATGGTCCCCGACCACGTCCTTCATGGCTCCAACATCAATAGTTTTTTCTTTGGAAGAAGTGGCAAAGCATCAGGGAAGAATTGAGCTAAAAAAAAAAATCAATCAAAAGAAGTCGGGGAAAAGAAGATTTTCCAAACTAAAAAGATAAAAAAAAAAGACGAAGTGGAAAAACTTACAAATTCTTTCACCATCCTTCAAAGGGCAAGGAATCTTACGTTGAGCTTCAACATCAACCAAAGATTCGAGATAAACGCTTCACGCTTCGCCGCATCATCCACCACATCATCAAAATCATCAAGAGAAAATCGAGCAGTTCTTGTACCTCTCTTGTGAAGCTTTTCTTTCATAATTTTACCAATTTTTCATTAGCCCTCTCTTCCAAAGTTTTCTCGAAAAAAAGGAGAGAGGGATTATAAGAGAAATAAGATAGTATATCCAGAAAAACTAACAAAGCATCAAGTACGTACCAACAACGGCTTCACCTTGCACTTCGGTTGGCCTTTCAACAACAGTTTCATAAACCTTTTCAGGTTCTGAAATAGGCTCCGTATGCAACTTCGCCAAAACATCAGCCTCTTCCCTCCTCTCAAGCACTTCTGTGTCTGGAAGTGAAGATGGATGTTCTGTGTGCACTAACAAGTGACTAATGTGAATATTTTTAGCTAACCTAGCTAATCCAAAGCACAATCACGATCATCAGACAAAGTAGAAGTTGACTTTATTTGGGAAAACAGGAGTTGGATCCCTAAGTCTAGGTGAAAAGGGGGATGCGGTACCGGTGGGAGAAGCCTCTGTCATATTGGCATCAACATCGGCATCTTTGTCGCAACACCTAAGGTACCCAATTTCTGCGAAGATCCAAGAATTTGTAAGTGTTCGGCTAGTGGAGTAAGCGGATCCGAGTCAACCCGGTAGAAGCAAAAATCTTGCAGATGTTTCTCACCTCTAAATCTTGGAGCGAAGTGCCAAGATGCGAAGCCTCCAGATCAGGAGCATCAATCTCACTATCAGTCAAATCTAAGTTATCAACTAAAGATGCTACTATCTTCTTAGCCTTCTTCTTCCGAGGCTTCGGGGTGACGGCTTTAGAAGGCATCTTCGACGAAGAGGACGGCTTCAAAGATCGTTTCTTTTTCTCTTCAAATTTTTGTCACCTTCAACCTTATCTTTTTCTTATCCCTCTTGCGAGCATAAGGGGGGGTGGTCGAACCTTATAAGTGATGTTAGCCAAATCGAAAATACGATTTAACCTAACATAGTCCTTACCAATAATTTCATCCATAAGTTTTCTTTCAGTATGCAGATACTTCCCAAGCAATTCAGTAGCTTTCTTTTCAACAGCAGAAACAAAGTCTTCTTCGGTCTTGAACTTCAAAGGCATAACGGTATCTCTATCAGGAAAAATATAATCCTTTTCTCTTACAACTTTCTGATGGTAGCGAAGAAAGTCCCATCCAGCGCGAAGAGGCCAAATGCCAGCAGCCACATACTCCTCAACCAAATCTCGTGTGGACTTGTTGAGAAATAACTCTTCCAAAAGCTTTCAAACACACGAGCAATTTTTAGATTTAGTGTAACCAGGCTTACACTCAAATTTCTCCCTATGCATCCGCGAAGCTTGGGGGATAACTTTTCTTCACACCTTTTCTTCCAAGATTCTCCTCAACCATAGGAACTTTGTGATAGAACCAATAGTCATACCAACCATCGGCCCACTTATTTTTGGAAGCAGGAGAAATTTGCTTCTGACCTCGAGCAGTCTTGAAGCTACAACATCCAAAGTACAGTTTCACAGTTCGTTCTTCGATCTTCCGAGACCGAAATTGAGTATGCAATTCGTGCAAAGCACAGAATGCATCAATATCCGGGCTTCACTTCTTGACTTCGCGACCGCCTGGATAAAAAACGGACAACTTGACTATGGCATTTGGAGTTAGATGATGCATTTCAATGTTATATCTTTTGAAAATTTCCTCAAGAAAGTCTTGAGGTGGCATGCGAAGACCCGCCAAAAACAAATCTTTGAAAACAATACATTCATCGGGCTTAGGCTTCGGAACCTTTTCATCAGGCTCCACCGGCCTATACCGACCCGCCCCGAAAGCACGCCATCTTTCACCATCTTTTTTGTAATCCTCGTCGGTCATCTTACTACGACCAAAATTAAAGGAAATCCTATCATCTGGAAGTAACTCGGACTCGGCGTAAACTTCGACAACCCATCTTCCGAAGTCTCTTCTTGCCGTGAGTTAGCCTCCTCGTCAACTTCTTGTTCTTGAGAACCGATCGGAACATCTTCAACAAGTGCCATTCTGAAAAGAAAAAGATAACAATCAAAGATACAACAAACTTCGCGGGAAAGATTGAAAGGCAAAAATTCCTAGACTTCGATAGAAAAAAGTACCTAACTTAGAGGAATCGAGAACTCCGCTTCAAACTTCGCGAAAGGTTTGACTTCAAAAATTTTGGCTTCGCGTCGACGGGGAAAAATTTCAAAAGATGGCCCCTCTTCGAAAAGATGAAGAAAACAGGGGGTGCTTCGCTATTTATAGACCTCTTCGGTCAAACGGTCAAACTAGCCGTTAAAAAAAAAATTACCACAACACTAGCGAAGATATTCGCGAAATCACAATCCAAATGAAAAGACCAACTTCAAAGTCCTGGGACGACGTTTTTAGATCGAAACAAAGTTTTGAGAAAACTTGTGATTCGTGGGTTTCATGCCTTTGAAGTCGGCCTTCGCCCACGAGGTTCTTGTTGGGACCTAACTTTGATTTACGCCTCAAACTCTTGTCCCAAACTTTGAAGTTCTCGGGATGATCAACAAAGCTACATGTCGAAGACGACTTCTCAAGACAACGAGGCTTCGCAGGGAAAGAGACATGACTGAAAAGGAAGAAACAAAGGTTGAAATCCGAGCGAAGATGGTCACGAAGCTTCGCCGCGGGTTAAAAAAAAAAAAATCATCCCAAGAAGAACAAGAATCGTCGCGAAGACACGAGCCAACCTCGAGAGAACCGCGAAGATGGAAAGGATGTCTTCGCGGTAGAAAGCACTTCATAGAGAAACTTTTTAGGATTTTGAACATTTTTGTACAGATACGAAGTTAGGGGGGGCCTATAAATACCCCCCGACATCCTTTGTAATGACCATGTTGAATGGCCACTTTGTAAACCATATCATCATCAATAACATGTTGTGTTGAGCATTCACCCAACACATCCTTAATGAACGCTTATTCCAAGCGCTCATGGAACTCCCTATGGACATGAGGAAGGAATGGCTCTTGTTGCTGAACTAAAAAGAATGGCCATTGAGGGTTGTACTGTATGGTTATTATTTAGTTCTTGAGAACTTTTATCCTAAGTAGGTGTTTCATGTTGTGATGGACAAAAACTATCAGTTGTATTATTCAGGGCTTAAGAACTTGTTATCCTAAGTATGTGTTTCATGTGTTGATGGACAAAAACTATCTGTTGGATTATTGCAAGTCATGTTGTTGTCATTATTTTTCTCATATTTTTCCATGATATATGCACTGTTTTTAATTACTTTTAGAATATTTTTGCTATTTTAATATTATTATTACAATATATTTTTAAAAACATTACATTATATATGTAAAAGTTATGCAAACGAAATTTTATACATGTACAAAGATAGTATCTTGTTCAAACTCTAGCATACAATTCACGGGTTTGTGCATCCAAACAAGAATTGGAATTGGTTGCTACCTTTGATTCCAACAACCTATTACATATGCATCCAAACAGCAGTATTGGCATTGCAATCCATTTCCAATTCAGTTGGCTTTGACATTCACAATCCAATGTAATTCCTCCAGCTGAATGCATACTTCCAAACGCAGCCTTGGTGTTTCTACGCTGCCCCTTCGGCAAAGTTATTTTGGTCGCGGTCTAGACAAGATAATGATGTACTCCCCCCGTAACGGGATTAGATGTCGTTCTCCGTCAAAGCCCGAAGAGCGCAAAGGAAGTCGTTCTGTTGAGGGCAGGTGATTTTGGACGACGTTGCCCCCCTGTGTGCGCTTCAACTCCCGTGCGAAAAGTAATAAGGCACGCTAGCACACCAATTACGCCCGCGCCGCCACGCCGCCTTTGCCGGCCGCCGGTTACCTCATTACCCACGCCGGCCGCCTCGCCGACGCCGCTTCGCCTCGCCCGGTCGCCTCGCTGCACGCTGCGCGCCTCGCCAAGACGCTGCTCACTAACCCTTCATTACGCCATGTCATCAACATGCCCCACATGTCTATGGGTATAAAAAGGTTATAACTCATGAACCAAAAAATAAATTAAATTTTGATTACACCATTAAATTCATTTTAATAAATTTTTTAAAACAAGATCTCATGGATATATTTTGATAAAATTATAAGTGAGACCCGTTGGTATAGAGAAAAAAAAAAAAAAAAAAAAAAAAAAAAAAAAAGAATTGGAGGGGATAGTAATATTGTAACTCATCGGCAACGCTGAGGGAATCCACCTAGTTAGAGAAATACTTGTGGCCATAATTTAGTGACTACTCCATCAAACTCAAAATAATTGCACACCTTTTACTTCAAGGAGACAATTAATTTTAAAATTTAATGAGTATATATTAAAATATTTGAATATGCCTGGTATTGAATATATAAGATTACATTGATCACACCGTAGAGTTTTGAGAAATTTTACGATGGTTGGAAAAAACAAGAATAAAAATTAAGAGGTACCAAAACTTTTAAAAATTGTGTTAAAAAATTAAAATTTATTGCCTGCTCAAAGGTGAACCCTTATTGTAGGCAGTGGAGGACACCTGGATCGCACTTCGTAGTGCCACTAATTAAAAATTAAAAACACTCGATGCATCCGGACCGACCACTAATCACTGTCCGTTGACCAATTGGACGGAGCAAGTCTCGTCTGGTCTCCTCTTCCTTCAGGCCTTTTGTAATTACGCTTTCCCCTTCCTCCACTCCACTCTTGCTGTGTTGCGCTCCGAGCAGCTCCTGGTTTTCCTTCTGGTCTCTTCCAGCAGCAGGTTAGTGCTTCCGGAAGATCCAACTCTTTTTGAACCATTTCGGAATGCTTAATACTCCTGTCTCTGTACACTTTGCGCATGTCCCTCTGAATCCCTAGTTAGCACTGATTTCTGTGATTATCGATGCCTAACGCATCAGATCTACCCATAGATGGAATACGGATTTTGTGTCAAGCAGAAAACGCAAACATCATGTGACCCTGATGTGCGGTTGCATACTAGTATCCGAAAAAGCAAGCGGGTATGCGTTTAATTTATAGGAAGTCTTGAGATACTTCTATGTTTCCAAAGGGAATCGTTGCTCCAAAAGGCAACTTGCAAGTCTTTTTTCTAAAACTAATCTAAAAATCGAATTTGTCTACTGGAATACACTTGTTCTAGAAATTGGAGACATTGCAGTTCAGTTGTACTCTCTGACTATCAAATGTGTCAATGTTCTCTGTGTTTGGATTTGTTTTGTTTGATGTTTTATTATTTGATTGATTAAATTTCTTAGTTTCACCCACCGATATGTACATTACATTACATTTGTTTCTGGTGAAAAGGAAGAGGCATTTGGTTGACCTGTTACAATTCATGGTAAAAGTTTCTTATTTGGGGCTTCTTCTGAACTTTTTATGTCGTATATTCTTCAGCGGAGTTCAACTTATGTTTTTGAGGACGAAAAAATTGCAGTCGGGCTCATCAGCAATATTTTGTAACTTATATAAATGAGTGACCAACAAGCAAGTGAAGTTGAACACCTGGAACGCATATATGCTGATGTGAGCAAGGACCCCATCCAGATATCATATGGAGTAATTAAGTCCATCACAAAAATTTCGCTCAAGTGATTGGTAATGGTGCATTTGGTGTTGTTTACCTGGTATGCTATCGGTCTTGATTGCTTTGCCAGTTGTAATCTGTCATTAATAGCCTGTGGAGAGTAAAACATTCAAATCAGGGCTTACAAAGTTACGTGCTCTTTTCTGAACAGGGAGCTCTTAAAAATGGGATGGTTGCTGTGAAGAAGCTTTCTGTGTCCACGAAGGATCTTTTCGACAAACAATTTTTGGAGGAGGTTAAATGTCTAAAGAGGGTAAAGCACCCAAATATTGTAAGATTTCTGGGATATTGTGCAGAATGGCATGGGGAAGTGATGGAAATAGATGGAAAACTCATGATTGTTGATGTACCGCAAAGGCTACTCTGTTTTGAGTATGTACCGAATGGAAGCCTTCATGATTATCTTCATCAAGGTACAAGGTTGCCATACTGCATTGTTCCTCGTCATTTGCGCTCATGAATCCCACAAAATCAGCTATTCCTTCACCTGTCCGTGTCAGCTAACTTTCAAAGTTTATAATCATTAAAATATGTCCAGCTACTGCAATGGATTAATTTGAGACCTTTGAATAGTTTCTGTATATATTTAAGCATTTGCAGAAATCATTCAATATACAAGGGATGATATGAATGTGGAATAAAACTTTCGTGATGCTATGTGCATAGCATGAGTACATTGTGGATTGTTACACAAATACTACATAAAATAGAAATAACTGAATTATTTATCTGGAGTATTTGTCATCCAAAAATAATGAATGTGGAGTTTCATTAACTGTGATATTCTATATTAAAATTTCACAATAAACACTGAAAACATTAACCATTTTGCGGGCGGCTTTACTTCTACAGAGAAACCTTATGGATTTGAATGGAATATTCGCTATCAAATACTTAAGGGAATTTGTGCGGGTTTGCATTATCTTCATCATGAACGTATTTACCATTTGGATCTCAAACCTGGAAATGTGCTGCTGGGTACTCACATGGAGCCAAAAATTACGGATTTTGGCTTGTCAAGGTGCATTGATGAAAATCAGTCTACGATATATACAGTCAATGTTGTTGGAACACCGTAAGTCATACTCTTGGAGTTCATTTCTTTCATTGAAATGAAACCGTGAATTATGCCATGATGCTTCAGACCATATTATTTCCTGCAGGGGATATATGCCTCAAGAATTAATTGATAATCAAAAGATATCATCCAAATCAGACATATACAGTTTGGGCATTATCATGGCCAAATTATTGACAGGGATTAACGCGAGTATTACTGAAAACGTAAGAATAATTTATTACATTTTCGAAATACAATATTCAGATTGTTACTTTCCTTATATAAAAACATATGGTCCAAGTCAAGCTTTTGAAGGCCTGAATATTACCCAAGTTACAGCCAGTTTTCATCGTTGGAAACAGAATTGGCTGGAAATCAACGCAAGCAGCTCTGTGCTTCCAACGTTATGTAATTGCTGAATCTCTTTGGACGTCTAAGACCCTGTTTCTCTAGCTTCGGCTTCTGTGTGCATTACAACCACACTGTCACGACTTGTGAAGAGCCATTTTTATCTGTCTCTTTTAAAGTAAATTAGGAGACGATGAAATCATTTTTTCTTCACCGGGACATACTCCTCTATGGACTGTAGCAAGGAGCTGAGGTCACACAAAACCATACTAAACAGTCCTAAGGCCTCGCTATTGTAGCTTGGCCCAGACGATAAAAGCAAGGAGCCAAGGGCATTGAAGATAGCCCCTTGCACCAACAATATTTTAAATAGTTTAAGGGCTCTCACCTATCTGTCTATCATATTAAGGACCAGTATACAACATTTAGACCCCAGAAGGATGATCTCATTGCTAATTTTCATATGAAAAACATATCCCCTATTTCCTGAAGGGACCCTAACCTAGGAACCTAGTACAGATTCTGTTAGGCTCTGAATCTTTGGCTCCTTCATCTCCTAGCCCCAAAGGTTACATGGAGATGGACATGTAGGAGGTGTGATATGTTATTGACTACAAGAACCACACGTCAGGCCCCAATGGTACATGCTAGGTCTCAAAGGTACGTGCTGAATCCCAAAGTTACGTCTCAAGTCGGCACGCATCAGTTGTCTATGTTTGTGATGAAAATTTCCAATGAGGTTCAAGTCCTAGACTTGGCATATATGCTTGCATTCAGTTGTAGGTGAATGTTGGCATAGATGCTCGCATTCAGTTTTAGGTGAATATGCATTTGGATTTGTCAGTTTAGTTTCTTTGAAGTGTTTATAATGTAAGGTATGTTTCAAAAAAAAGTTGTTTAATGTAATGAATGTGTATTTTTAATCTTGAGAGACATATTAGCATCTCAGTAACATGTATTTTCTGTTACTTCATGTTATACTATTATACATCCTATCATAGTATCCCTACTATATGTTTGAATTTTGCAGTGGCATGAAGCATTAAATACAGACTGCCCACAAATGAAGAGATGCATTGAAGTAGCAAAAAATTGTATCAAATACGAGCCATGTGAGAGACCCAACATTGCTAAGATAGTTGATCAGCTTAATAAGACAGAAAATACAACCCAAAAGGTTCCTCAAGTTGTTAATGAGCCAAGAAATGACCCAAGCTCTTCATTACATCAGGTGCGTTGGTTCAAGACACCGGTCAATGATTATCTTCTTTTTGTGCTGGATATACATCTTCTTTTGCTTTGAACTACAGGTTGTTAAAAGATTCAAGGCCCTGTCTGTACAAACTCTTCATGATTTTTCTAGGTATACACATGCTAACTTTTTTACTAAGTTGCTATGCCACTTCGACATAGGACCTTATAGGTTCACCATATGTTATTGTATACTCTTATATTTTCTTAATTTGCACAAGCCTGGTTTCCTTTTTCTTCAGTTTTCTGAGAAGAACCAGGTAATATATAATGTCAAGCTAGTGCTTATCCAATTGATGAGATGCGATTGCATTAACTAGTATACGGTACCTTATAATGATCTGATTTTGCCAGTCATATACTCACGAACAAATGATGGTTAGTAGCTAGCTGAATCGACCCATATTGAATTTCTCTTGCTTGGTGGGTTAATAATGTGCAACGAATTGGATGTAGAGAGCACCAATTGCATTAACTTATTTATGTTTCCCATTGCCATCTAGCCAGCCAAATAACTCAAACACTAGTCTGACTTTAGGGGATTGGTTTTGAATAGTCTACTACTTACATGGTGCCAATGAATGACTGAAAAAAAAAAGATTTTGGGCAAAGGAATTTGTGAAGCTGTACTGGCTAATTTGCTCTAGGGAGCTACCTGATTTTTAATTATGCCTAACTTTGACCACGTTGTTTACATAGATTTGCTGATATATACGAGGATCTAAATGTGTTGGAGCATATAGTTAAAGGAAGTGAGATGCCAAGTAATCTGTCGTATCCACTTTTACAATTCATCACTGAAAACTTCTCTGAGAAGCGAAAAGATTGGTCATAATGAACTCGGAGAATGTTTCAAGGTAAAAAATTAATCTTTTTGTTGGACTTTTCCAACAAGTTTCCATACAGCATAGCTGGACTTCATATGATCATGGCCACACTAATACATAAGGTTATTAAACAGGGTATCATGCAGACTGTTGTTGTGACAAGGCTTCCAGGGAGCCTCAATATTAACGATGGGGATTTTCATCTGCAGATTGAAATTTTGCTGAAGCTTTGGCACAAATATATATTGCGGGTTTCTAGGATACTGTTCTTATGCAGTAGAGAAGAAGGTAGAAATAGGTGGTGACATTGCCATTACTGAGAAACGTGAAAGACTGCTCTGTTTCTGAGTATTTAAGCAAAGGAAATCTTGGCAAATATCTTTCTGGTATGATAATATAAATATATAAGCTGCATTTACATAAGTATATAGTATATTTAATATTATCATTTTACTTCTTTTTATTTTATAACATTCATTTTTTCGGTTCTTGATCATTTTATTTCACTATTGATTGTAAACATCAAACTCAGAAAACATAAAATGTCCATTTGGTAGATGCATACAGTACATTCATATTGTTATTTTATTTCACAGATGAACTAAGTGGACTTGAATGGCATACACGTTATCAGATAATTAAGGGAATCTGTGAGGGTTTGCAATATCTTCACATGACGGATATCATTCACATGAATCTCAAACCTGCAAGTATCCTACTAGATGATGACTTGGTTCCAAAGATTACAGATCTTGGTATATCAGAACTCATATGTACCAGTGATGAACGTCTGCAGCAGCTGTAAGTTAGACACTAGAGTAGGCTAATTCATAAGTTTCCATAGATTCATCACTCTAGTTTGCCGGTCAGAAACTGGAAATTGCTAAGATGTATAGGTAGTAATTGTTTTTTTTTTTTTTTCCACGCTGCATGGTGCTAGTGTGAGTGGACCACAAATGCTTTGTATGATTTATGTTAATTGTCTCTCCTGATTTCTGAAACATTCTTTGTTATTCTATACGATAACATGCAAGCTTTCCATGTTTGGAATAGTGCATTTCTTTCTGTCTATTTTCATACCTTGCCTTTTTTCTTAATGTATGAACTTTCATTTTTGTCATGCAGTGGATACTCGGCTCCAGAGAGGATTTGTGATGGCGTGATGTCATTTGAGGCAGACATTTATAGTCTGGGCGTCGTAATCACAGAGTTGGTGACTGGAAGTAAGACGAAGCCTAGTATTACTAATGTACGTGTGATTTGTCTCGTTTCATTTGAACCCTTTTTCATAAACCATGCCAAAATTATATTTTTACATATTTATGCATTTTTAACTTTACATCCAACTACATTAACCGTCTATTGCATTGGCGAAGGCTAAGGAAGTCTTATTTATACTAAAAACTTAATAGAAAGTTGCACAAAAACTGCAATCTTTTGTGAAGGGTAACAAAGTCATCAACCAAAATTTTAGCTGATGCTATTCAAAGCTTTAATTTGGCTGGGCAGTGTCAGAACCCGGCTAGATTGGGCCGGGCGACACGCGTGTCCGTCGACCGTTGGAGCTTCGAAGGTGGTGTAGGGGCTGCGGTCTCGTCGGCGACGAGGGGCGGCACGGCGATGGCGGGAGATTTGGTGGTGGGGGCGGCCGCGTGGGGCGCGCGCCGGCGGCGATGGCCAGCGGCGGCAAGCTAGGGGCGGAGCGGCGGGCAGGAGGCCGGGAGCGAGATAGATACGAACTATTTTATTGCTTGCTTATCCCCAAAGAGATTACATGCCCTCGCTTATATAGCCCGGCTAGTGAGACTTGTAATCTAAGCAATCTCTATAAGGTTTTCCTTATATGATTGGAATACCTTTTACAAGCAATATTTATTTATTTCCTAATAAAAAAGCCTTCCTTATAGATTGGTGTTGACGATCACTAACGACATATTTTTCCCGTCAACATTCTACCATAAAGGGGTGAAACTATACCTTTTAATACTCATATACATTTATTACTCACATATTTCCACTTGTAGTGTCCAAAATATATTTTGCAGGATTTATAATAAAAACGGGTGGAAATACAACCAAAAGGCGCAACCCTCGAAAAAAAGCGTACTTTAGAAGATTACAAGCCCGAGAGGTAAAATGGACCAAAACGCTAGAGTTGGGTCGAGCAAACACCACCAACAGGACTTTTCAAGCCCAACAACGCCACCCTGCAGGGGCTGGGCCGAAGCCGAAGCCCGAGGGAGGAAGGTGCGGCGCGCACCCATCCGAGGCGGTTCGAGCCCGGGTTTGGCGAGGCGGTACATTAACTCCTATGGAGGGGCGGTCTTGGCGGGTGGTGGTCGGCCGGTTCAATGTACCTAGACGTGTTGCCAAGGTCGGTTTAGGGGTAGTGTGGTCTTTAGCCCCCTCTCCCTTGTGTATAAATAGGCCTCTCCTCTCCCCCTCTCAACACACACCAATTCCAAGGAAGAGTCTCTTCCTCTCCTCTAAGAAGGACTCTCCCTCTACTCTTGAGCAACATTTCTATGGGCTTAGGCCTAGCTAGTGGTAGTAGAGTGATCGGAGGATAGATGTGAGGGTAGGGGGGCGGGAAGCCCGGACTTGTCGGTGTCTCCCCGGACTTGTACCTCGGTGGATTCGGGCTTAGCTCCTTCACGGGATCTTGGCTAAGTAAGGTTCCACGGTTTCGATAATCTTTATTGTATTTTGTTTATCCAAGATTTATCTACTACGTTTGCGGGATTGATAGCTAGTCATCTTTGGCGGTGCTCTAGTAGAAGGACCCCAGGGGCCGGGTAAGCCTTGAATTCACACTAGAGTAGCAATCTTGATGCAAACATGGTGTTTGGACTAGTGGTTGCCTATCTTTTTGTGGCGTATCCCACGGTTGAGGGGGTAGGCGGGTTGGGTCGTGGATGCCCTCGTCCCGTCCCTTAATCCCCCCCACGTTCGGGTGTGGTGCGGTGCAATTCTTGGGACAGCGTCCCTTTGGGCGTGGGCCGGTGCCCAAGTAAACAAGTAGCTCTAGAGGCGGCTAACCATAGACCCTAAAGGTGTAGGGATCCTTCTCGATAATCCTCCCCATCTTTGGTCTTGTGTGTCCTTGGGCGAACTAGTTAGGAGAGAGTACATCCATTTCCTCGTGGAAAATACGATACCACTGAATATTTCGGTGAAAGCTACAACGACAATTTCAGATGCTTTATGATTCTTCTGCGGACGTTAAGAAAGCGTCAACAATTCGATTATTACCTTTTACACACCAAAAATCCTAAGATAATCCTATCTTGAAGACAAGCGAGTTGGACGCGGAGGGAGGAAGGGAGGCGGCGGCGGCGGGGCGCCGGCTCCCCCGCTTCAGCGCCCCAGCCCCTCGTGGGCGGCGGCGGCAAGGCGTCGGGACCTTTTAGCCCCAGGGCTGGCCCAATTTTGGGTCATGACATTTCCCCACCGTTCGACGAGGCGGCGCGTCCACGTCTTTGCCAACCCACCGTGTGGTGGTGAAGGGCACGCTAATCGGTGAAGTGACAACGCCAGCCCGGAAGAAGGCGAGAGGGCCGCGCACTTGTCGTTGTCGCCGTTGCGGATCGGGCGCCCTTGTCGGTGAAGGAGAAGTCGAGGTGGAGGTCGCGGGCGTAGATGCTGAACTTAAAGCTCGGCGGCCCGGCCGCACGAAGGGGCATTCCGCCCATGCACGGCGCATGACGGAGGCGCCAGGGTGCCGGAGCAGCTCGAGCATCCGGGCGTGTCGGGTGGGGGAGACGTAGGCGTGGGTCGTCGCACCGTCACCTTTGCATGGAGGCGCTGCGCAAAGACATGTCGGCGACGTAGGGGCGAGGGGGTGAAGTCGAGGGAGGCAACCGGAGAGGAGGTCACCAGGTGTGTTGTGGGCGCCCCATCCGACTCTCCTGTGTCCATGGTGCGCCGATCGTGACGTTGTCGATGAGGAAGAAGACATCGCCGTTGTTGTCGAAGAGGGATGACAGTGGCACCCTCGACCTTGGCGTCGGTCGCGCGTTGTAGGAGGGCCTTCATTTGGGAACGCCCCTGATCTTCCGTGGGTGGTTGGGAAGGTGGAAGCCTTTGCCGGAGCCATGCCGGTGGTCGTTCTCCCCCAGGAAGTCCCGTAGAAGCCTCGAGGCAACGAGGGATGTAGTAGCCGGTGGAGAGTACCTCACAATGCCATAGTGGAGGCTCCACTCGGCGCTGTTGCCCGTAGCTCAATGGTGTTGGCGATGATCTCGAGCTCCGTGTTGGTCGTCGTGGTCAAGTGCAGCTCAGCGATCATGTCGTTCGATGTCAGCCCGTCGATGTCGTCCATCGCAGCCGCAAGTTCTTTTTGTCTAGCATATGCGATCAACCGGGGCGGCTGCAATGTCGGTGTCGATGTTTTAGGGGTCGTCGTGGTGGCCGCTTTGGTTGGCCTGCGCCCTGCTCAGCGTCGGTAGGCTCGTCGTCATTGTAGCGGTGGGCAAGGTCGATGGCCTCCTCCATCGAGCAGCGGCTCGAACCACTTTCGGCGTCGTGCGGCGAAGCGTGTCACGCAGCCTCAGATGAAAGCCGACACGGTGGCGTATCCCTCAAGATCCATGCGTCGTGCATAGCTCTCGGCGGTGATGTAGTCGTCGGCTTGCCTCCCCAGGGAAGGCCGTGCGTACGCCCCCGCGGTGTCGAAGATGTGGGGGGGGGTCGCGTCGCGAGCACCGTGTGAACTCGTCCCACTCGGCGTGGACTTCTTCTGGGCGCAGTCGAGGAACCCGAGGGGAGGCGGTACCCGCTTCAAATGGAAGGCGGCATACCGCCGCGTAGTAATGGGGGTCGATGTCGGCTTGAGCTCAAACAAGGCTCCATCTTCACGATCCAGAGGTCGGGCATTTGTCGGTGTCGTCGTACTCTGGACTTGCCGGGCGCGTCACACGGGGCGGGGGAGGCGGTGTCGCGGGTGGCACCACCGGTCTGGGGCGGGTGGCGTGGCTGGGGGCGCCTCGGGCGCCGCCCCCGGGGGCGGGGCGGCTGCGGGTGGTCGTCTCTGGCACGGAGAATCTGTGCGTCGCGGTGTCGGTGGAGAAGGAGAATGCAGCCCGGTCTTTGCGGGGTATCGTCGAGATAGCGTCGATGGCAGGCTGATGCGTCACGTGCGCTATCTTCCTCCTCCCGGCTAGAGGATGGCGGGATCGGAGCCGTCAACGGGCAGCGAGGAGGGTGGCGGCAGGGAGGAGGCTGCGCACAGGGGGCGGCCACATGCCCGGCAGCCCGGCGGCCAGGCTCTCCTCAGCGTGAATCGCCGTCTTGTGGAAGTCCTCGAGAGCGTCTGAGGAGCGTGCTCCATGCGGCGGAACACGTCTCCATCTCGTCAGGCGTCGGTGATCTTGGCGCAATTGTCGTCGAGGGCGCCTTCGGCCCAGCTGTGGTGAACTCTCCTCATCTCGGAAGCCATGGGTGAGTGGGAATCGTCGGTCTCAGGATACCGAGGCTTCGGCTAGGTGGGCTAGGCCCGACACGTGTTGCCGACCGTTGGAGCTTCAAAGGTGGCGTAGGGGCTAGGTCTCTCGTCGGCGGCGACGAGCGGGCAACAGCGATGGCGGGAGAGGTGGAGCCGTGGCGGGGGCGGCAGGGGAAGCACGGCGGCGGAGGAGGAGTGGAGCGAGATAGATACGAACTATTTTTATTGCTTGCTTATCCCCAAAGAGATTACATGCCTCTCGCTTATATAGCCCGGCTTAGTGGGACTTGTAATCTAAGCAATCGCTTCTATAAGGGTTTACTTATATGATTGGAATACCTTTTACAAGCAATATTTATTTATTTTCTAATAAGGGCCTTCCTTATAGATTGGAATATTCCCTTTTACACACCAAAAATCTTAAGATAATCCTAACTTGAAGACGGCGTAGTTGGACGCGGAGGGGAGGAAGGAGGCGGCGGTGGTATGGGGCGCCGGCTCCCTACCGCCCAGCGGCGCCTCCGCCCCTCGTGGGCGGCGGTCGCGTCGCACCCTTTTTAGCCTTTCCCGGCTGG
This sequence comes from Hyparrhenia diplandra, assembly GCA_015847255.1. NCBI lineage: Eukaryota > Viridiplantae > Streptophyta > Magnoliopsida > Poales > Poaceae > Hyparrhenia > Hyparrhenia diplandra. The sequence continues at coordinate 444,334 of JADLZK010003130.1, forward strand.
CCCAATTGGGTCATGACAGCAGGCTAACGTTTTTTAGTCTTCTTTAATCTCACCAGGAAAATGTGGGCCAACTATATATTGCAAGGGTTATAACACGGCAGGGCATCGTGTTAATCAATACTTTGGCTGATTTTGTTAATGATTATTGACGATGCAGCTACTGCACTAGCCATTAGATGCTCAATAATTTTGCTCGATTACCACCCACCCCGTTGGGTTTCGAATTGTAATAGTACCTTCAAATTCCTTTCTGTCCTAATGAAATGCTGGGCAACACCAACCAACCAAGAAAATTTTTTCCCATATATCAAATGCACATTCGACAAAGGGACAGCTGAAGAAAGAAAACTGCACTTTTGGTTTGTTATTATGATAATAAGAGTTTTATTCCTATTTTTCAAAAAAAATAATAAAAATCTCTTACAGTAAGGGTCTCTCCTGCTGTATTTTCGGTTAAAAAACAATTTTTATTGTGCATGACACAGTGCTGCACTTTTCCTAGCTCTGACAAATAATTCGGTCATGTTACTAGGTAAAATGACAATTTTATGAAATGAGTTTGACAATATTTATACTTAGTTTTTTTGTTCTAGTATCCATCAAGGGCCGTTTTGTTTTTTTTTCATGGCACTGTCGATTTTACAAAAAAAATATATCACTATAATATATGGTTAAGAAATATTTTGGTCCAATAATTTTAGGATGCTTGAGTTTGGCGTCAAACGATAAAATTATGGTGTTACCTAGATAGTTTGATGAAATCCAAATGGTGTGCCTTCATGGTAATTTGTACTAAATATCCAGGTACTCCCTCCATTCTAGAAAACATGCAATTCTCACATCCTGAGGAGTCCAACATCGTACATCCTGAAAAAAATATTAATATTTATGAGACAAAATAAGTATTGTTAGATTAGTTATGAAATATATTTTTTATAATAAATTTATTTTGAGACAAAAATGATAATATTTTTTGCTATAAACTTGGTCAAGGATGACATAATTTGACTGGCACGTTTCCCATAGTTGCATGTTTTTTGGAATGGAGAGAGTATTATTCTTAGTCAACTCGGATAAATGGCAAGGTGAGCGAAACCCCGTTGTGTGATGGCATTCTAGCGAAGTCCACTTCCCACCATAATGGTTGAATTCCAATGAGCTCTGCCTCCCCCCAACAGAAAAGCTTCTGAAGACATCGCTCAAAGGCGTAGGGCCATGTGTATTGCGGGGTAAAACAACAAGCGTGTGAGTGGTGGCTGTTTGTGTTTGGTCATATGACGGATGTGTTTGCCTGATTGGTGATTTGGGCGCTCTTGTACATAAACTACTTTTCTTTCCTTCTTAATTGAAATGGCAGAGCTCCTGCCTTTACTTTCAAAAAAAAAAGACTCAAAAAGAGAAAGATTGGGGAAGGTCGGCTCAATTTCTATTTAGGTCCAACTTTAAGGCCCCATATGTCATGTGCATCCAATTCACATCAACTTTGTTGGCATTGTACAAATGAAACAGATGAACTTCACTGGGAATCGAGAGAATTTGCCTGAGCTCCTAAGCACTATTGTTGATATGATATATTGGCTCATATGGTTGGTGCACACTTATTATTTGCATGAAGTATTCATGAACTATTCTATTCTTGCTTCTTAAATGACAGGTACTCAGGAAATGGAAACATAGGTGGAATAAATCAGGGATGCAGACACCATTGTGGTACCAACAAGTGATTAAATGCCTCGAATTGGCACTTAGATGTTTGGACACGGACCCACGCAGAAGACCTGGCATACAACAAATAATACGTGAGCTCCAGGAATTGGAAATTAATGGCAGTGTATCTAGGTTTGATCAGATAAGTCCTTTTGCTCGATCGACCTCCATAAGCCATATCTTAATTAGGAAATAAGAGGGAGTACATCATCATGGTTTATCTTCTCCCCAGATTTACTTGGAGGAAATGCTTTGGATTGAGCCACTGGAGCTGCATTTCCCGTTTGAGCATAATATGGCGATAACACGCTCAATTGAGCTGATTAATGATACAGACGATTACTTTGCCTTCAGAATTACAACCTCAAACTCACTTCCGTACTGCACACAACCAAGCAAAAAAATATTGTTTCACCACGATCCAGGTGTAGTGTCACCATAACACTCCAAGCACTGGAGATGGCACCAGAGCAAAGCAATTACGGCACATCCCAGTTCCACGTCGAGAGCACCAGAGTGGATGAGAACCTCATAGCCGAGGATATTACTGAAGACATGTTTGACGAAAAGCCTGGTAAAGTAGTTGAAAAAGTGAATTTGATAGTTTTCCTTGAGTGAGCATGTTTACTCCCTGCTCTCTTTTTTTGTCTCCCCTTCGGAAGGACTTCCTGCTCTGGTTTATTATTGAGATCACTAAAATATCTGTCGATATGTTAAATGTCTAATAACATGAAGGAAGAGGCGAGCTAAGCAATTGATTTGGAGGTGCTGTTTGAATTGCCAGTGTACATAAGGTTGTATATTCGAGTTTCTACTCTGTAACGGTTCTGACGTTTTGGAGATTAGTTTGAATTTTCTTTGACAATGAATAGTGCATTTTGTCTTTCAAATAATACTAGAAATTGGCTGGGCGTTGCCGCTTATGGCTAGTAGGACCCGTGGTATTTTTATTTGAAAGTTATTATTTGTTGTGAAATGGTTTAGATTAACTATGTAGGCTTTGTTTCATATATGTAGTTAAAATAATTATATAAGATTAATGTGGTTATATAAGATATTTTTTATATATTTGTGTCATTATTTTTGTCTTACTTTGCATTCAGAGTTAAGGGTGATTGGATGAGTATGGTGGTTAGTTATGCGTCGGTGTAATTGTCGCTATGTTATATTTTATATTTATTATTGGAATGGAGCTATCACATTTTTTTGGAGGAAAGAGGCTAAAAGTATTTTTTAAGTAGTCGAAAGTTTAATGTGATGATATTTTATCATGAAGAGTTACGAATAATTGGATTTTCTATTTTATGTTTTTTAATTTGATTTTCATATGTACCCATAAAAAACATAGGAGTAGCTGTACAAACAAAACTTCCAATTAAAATATGTTCTATTTTGGATCCACTGCATAGAATTATTTATGAGGATTTCAACATAATTTGATTTTTTATTTTATGATTTTTCTTTAATTTACTATGCATTTTTGTAGTGTTATCAAATTTATTCGTGTAAAAAAAAGAATAGATAAGACAAAACAGAGTTGGGCCAATTTTGGCCCATTAAGGCCCAAGCAGGCCCGAGTGGGGAGGGAGGCCGGCCTTGGCTGTGGTGCGATTTAAAATAACTTCGAGGGCTTGCCCGTTAAATTTCCTGTGAGAAGCCCTGGACTGCGGGTTGATTTCATATAACTTCGAGGGCTTTTTTGTAAAATGACCGGGACTCGCCCGATCTAGGCCGTCCATCCGGCCGATCGGACGGCCGAGGGCAGCCAGCGACGTGGCCACGCTGGCTGGCCCTCTTTTGGTGCAGCTATCGTATAAGAGAGATATAGTCAAGATGGTTAGGTCCATGGTACAAGTTCGTGTTGCTACTCACTTTCTGTACTCTGGACGACCCACGATGGTTAGAAGCCCACCAGGGCCCATACCTTGACTTGTCAGTCCTTGCACTATACCTAGGCCTCTGAAAATTGCTGGGGGTTACATTCCTAAGATTATAACAATTCCAAAACATGATCCTAACTAAAGGAAGCAGCTGCAAAAAGGCATACCTTTTTTTTTTAAGAAACTGGACTTGTCAGTCTCTACAGGGTAAAACAGAGAGCAAAAAGGCATACTGAGCCTTTGTCTCCATATCATTGCTGTTATATATGCGAGCCTTAAATATCTGCAAGTCCCACTGTGATCCAATATTACCACAAAACTTAATATATTATGGTTAGAGGTTGTAATCCTAATAAAAATATTGCAGGTATCTGGGAGGTGATTTTCAAAAAAAAAAAAAAAAAATCACTTGGTGCTCAATTTTGAATAAAAAAAAGTTGTATCTGCTAATCACCATTAATTGAAGGTATGCGATAATGCATAACCAGCTCTTGAAGAAGAAGGCTTGCCAAAACTAGGTGGTAAAAGTGAGATATGACCAATTCACTTTTAATGCTACAATCTGAATTGGCTGTGTACATTCACGGATGTAGAGGCCGGATTGTATTATCCATTATCTAAAAAAAAATGCTACAATCTGAATAAAAATCCCAGAATTACAACAGAGCAGTACATTTCTCTCTCCTCGTTTATCCTGATCTGTGACATTTCCATGGGCACTGAGTAAAGAATAACATCATTGCTAGGACAGGAGAGGGGGAGGATTGGGTTGGCCTGTTGTTTACCTGTTTCCGTTGGCCATCACTATTCTGAACCTGGGACAGATACTGGTGTTCTTTTGTGGAGGAAAACAGGGGAGAAAGATTACAGTACAGAGGAAGGAGAGAAACTGGTCGAGGTTCTTTTCTTGTCGTTAGTTGCAAGGGCTGCCCGGTTTGGGTGGGATGATTGGGATGCAGCTCAGTAGCACGCTAACCTTCAACCCCATATGTCATAGTTGAGATGGTTGGGATGAATCTCAAGCACTTGGGTGAGTGCCACCTTGGCCTCCTCCACTTCCATCTCGCTGGCGCCTCCAGCTCGGAAGTAAACCATGCCATACTGCAGTGACAGCAGGTTGCCTAGGCCCAACTCGAAACAATTACCATCGCTCTTCGCAATTTCTCTCACATCCCTTGCATACAATGTGAAGGCAAGGTTTTTGAGCCTCATCATAGCTCCTTGATGGAAGAACACAGCCCCCATAAATCCCAATAGCCTGCAATCTACCAGGCATGGGAAGGAGCTAGCACCAACGACGAAACTCCGAGGGATTTTGAGTTTCTCATGGTACAACATCAGATACAGATGACAGGAGAGCTGGCAACCTCACAAGAATTTCTAGGTCCTCCTGATGCAGCTCCCTCACGTTGATCCACAGGGAGGAGAGGCACAAAAGAGAAGGAGTCATCCAATCTGGGAGCCTTGTGAACCAACAGGATTGTAGCTGCAATCTACGAACATGTCGAGGGGCGATCCACACATCAAAGTTGTATTCACCACCGGAGGCCCAGATAACTAGACTCTGGATTTTTCGCATCTTGCATAGGCACATCACCAAAGATTTCTCCAAGGTGTTGTTCCCTGCACTGAAGAAGAAAATTTCTAGCTCCCTCAGTTCAGTTAGATGGGACAGCTCTTCTGTGACATACGTGGTTTCGTCGCTGATGTATATTGTTGACAGCTCTTCAAGGGACGTTAGGCTCCCAATCCCATTTGACAGTCTTGTATTTTGGTCGATACATAGACACATCAAATGTCTTAGCTGAAAAACAGCTGATGGCAGGCTACCAATATTACTTCCCACTACATCCAGTGTCTGTAGATAGCGCAGGTTTCCTATATCTTCAGGGAGCTCATTAGTATATGTCCTTCCAAGTCCCAAATACCTCAAGTGAAATAAATTTCCGAGATGCTTAAGATCGCAACCTTGTGGGAGATCACTACCTTTCAAATTTAGTACACGCAAAACCCTGAAGCTTGCAAGGGCTGTCATTTGGTTAAAAGAAGATGAAAAAGTAATTCCCGACCTCACTTGTAGCATGTTCATACTAGGGAATGGACTAGCCAGGTGTGCAACGCTGTCCTGAAGTGACAACCTTCGGAACATTCTCGATGGAGACATGCTCTTCTCATTGCTCAATATGGTAACAAAATCCTCTTCACTTGACAAGGAACGGATAACTTCAAGAACCATATCGTGTATGCGGCAATGTTCTATCACAGCCTCATGCCTGTCGTACACAGGCTGGATCAGACTTGTGTTTATAAGCTCATTGAAGTAACACTCTCCAAGTTCAAATAAGCTCTTCCCTTGTTGCTCAGACTGTACAAAACCTTCAGCTATCCACATCCATATTAAATGATTTTTTGTAATTGGGTAATCTTCTGGAAATATACTTAAATATAGTAAGCAAATCCGCAGATGGTATTTCAGGTCATAGTAGCTATATGCCAAAATCTTCCTCATGTTCTCTACATCTTTACTATCCTCCAGTCCTGTACCAATAGAGTTGTACACCTCGAGCCACTCCATTTTGTCTCTTGCCTTATTAGCCAAAACAAACTGGCTATCGTAATGATAGCTAAAGGTACACCGCCACATTTCTCCAATATTTTGTCAGATATTTCTGTTAGGCTCTCATCAGGACACTTGTATTTTTCTTCATTGCCAAATATTCTTCTATAAAATAATTTTCTGGAGCTTTCATGACAGAGGGCTTTCATGCTGTAGGCACCACCAATTTCTTCAGCTACCTTGAAATTACGGGTAGTTGTGATAATTACATGTCCACCCACATTATCAGGCAAAGCACACCTAATCATATTCCAAACTGACATATCCCATATGTCATCAATAACAATGCAGTACCTGCACACATAACAAAGGCATATCACAAACAGATTTGATTTTTCTGGAATAATTACTGCTATGGTAAAATACAGTGAGACATGTGGAGATTTACATTGGAAAACAACATTCATATACATACAAAAATTGACAGCTAGAATTGTTGATTTAATGTGTTATTCATTCATTCGTACCTCTTTGCCTGAAGGAATTTCCTGATTGCATCAATGAAGTGCTTCACATCCAATGTTTCTTCGTTGATGTCCTTGCCAAGTTCAGAGAGTATACCCCTGAATAATCTCCTCATGTCAGGAGTTTGAGACACTGAAACAAAAGCCCAGCAATCGAATTGTGCTCTAATATTCAGGTACACAACATTAGCAAGAGTCGTCTTTCCCAGGCCTCCACACCCAACAATGGAAACTACCCTGCCATGCTGCTTTGCCGCTTCGTCGCCTTCCACCACTATCTTGATTAGTTCATCTCTTGCTTCCTCAACGCCAACGAGCTCTGTCACCTTTGTGTACTGAGCCAACAACCGAGGATCAACAACATCAGGCCAAGTTCCAACACCATCAATCTTGTACACCTCCCGCCGCTCGCGCACCTCTATGACACGCCTCTTGATGCCTCTAATGTCCATTGCAACCTGACGGTGAACACGGAACCTTGTCGACAGATCAAGGCTCCTATCGATGAACCCTCTCATGCCGTCTGGCGCTGCAGCGAGCTGACCGCCCTCGCAGCGCACCATGAATGTGTCGATGCTGTCCTCAATGTCGTAGGACAGCTCGCGCACCTCGCCAGCCCAGATCCTGTCCTGGCGGTCAAGCTGGTCTGACGGAGTTTTGGATATCTCCTTGAGGGCACTCTGCATGCTCTGCAGCTCCGGTTGCAGGAACATGATTTCCCCCTTCACCCCCTTCTGCAGATTGTACTCGCCGACCATCAGGTCACCAAGCTTGAAGACAAGCCCCGTCAGTACCCCCGTTACGACCTCCATGAATCCGCCCCTGTTAGAGCTAGCGCAAGTAAGATTGCTGTGTAAGATATTTGTGTGCTCGTGTGCGTGCGCAGGTGCTCTAGAAATAAAGAATGTGGGCGACAAAGAACGGCGGTGAAAGACCGAGATGGAAGAACTCACCGGTGTCCTCGCTTCTTCGCCGGATCTGAACTGACCGCCACCGGCCCGTCGCTAGCTTGAATCGATGAAAGCCACTGTCCAGTGGCCGTGCTACCGTTGACTTTGTTTTTCTTATTGAGATTGCCGTGGCCGCAGGCTGGCTGGGGGATCAGGGGCAGACTTGATCGAACTCCAACCCAATGTGAATAGACGAAAGAAACATGAGGGGAACCAAAGATGCTGCCTTTCACTGAACCATCAATCATACTATGGCTGAAAGTGAATGAAACTGATAAAGAAAAAGTGTGACAATATCTCCGGAAGTAGGTAGGTTGTGGGACCATCATTTACAGAAAAACTGATTAAACATAAACAGTAGCTGTAGCAATTTAAGATGCATGGACTTTTTGGAGGAGACGGGGTCATTTAAGTTACTCATGTAATCCCGAAATCACACTAATTTGATGATTTGTATTACACGAATATGAGCACCAGCAATTTTATTCAAGGAAACCTAAATAAATGTCACATGTTAATTAATTAATCAATCATGATGCCAAAGATTGGATTAGCTTGTGAGTAGCACAGCAAGGGGATCGAAGAATTGGAAGAGGGATTCGAAAAGCAGAAGAAGTAGTTGAGGGCAGAGGGCCACGGAAGGCACTCGCCAAATCTTAGAACTGGTTCTATTGTTTCTGATTCAACGATACCGTGCTCAGCTGGCACCTCGAGACTTTAATACAGAGGCCATGCCTCTTGCACGCGCGCAGGCGTCAAACGATCCACTCATTCCCGCTCACGCGTACGTTCTTCCTCTTGGGCCTCTTTGCTCTGGGCTGGCCCATTTCCCCTTCATCGTGTGCTTCATACTCGGATGACACGGCCCGGGATGGGAGGCTGCTGACAATCCCCTCTCCTTGAAACGCTGCTTGTCCCCAAGCAGTGGCTTTGGGATACTCTTGGCGAACAGCTTCAAAATCCTCCCAGGTGGCAAGATCAGCAGGTAGATTGTTCCACTTGATCAGCACTTGAGGAATCTTGATGCCATCACGCATGACAGAACGTGACTGAAGAACCTGTTCAGGAGCAAGAGAAGTAGCAAAATCTCGATGGTAGGACAGGCACTACCTGATGTTGAGAACCAACTGCCTTCTTCAACCGAGATACATGAAAGACCGGTGAAGCAAAGCATGACTGGGAAGATCAAGCCGGTAAGCCACGTAACCAATCTTCTCCAAGATAGTGTATGGCCCAAAGAAGATGCACGCCAAATTTCGATGAGAACGAGGCGCAAGAGAGGATCGCACATATGGTTGAAGCTTCAAGAAAACACGATCACCAACCGAAAGAACGTTCGGACCTGAATTTGTCGGCTTGGCGTTTCATACGATTCTTGGCACGGTTCAAATGATGTTGCAACAGGTGATCCATCCGATTCACGGTTAGTTGACCGGACCACCACATCGGGATGAGAAGCTTCGTGGGATCAATAGCTAAGAGGCGAGGGGGTAGCCATATAGTGCTTCAAACGGAGTCCTGCCAATTGCCGAATGAACAGAGTTATTGTACCAGAATTCTGCCGAAGAAAGCCGAGGTACCACTTAGCCGAGCAAAGATGCTAAACATCGTAAATATGTCTCAAACACCGGTTTTTACGCGCTCGGTCGACCATCGAGTCGGGATGGTATGATGTCTTTGACGAGAGAAAAACCCGAGTCAACCGAAAAGTTCGGACCAAAAGTTGGAAGTGAAGATCCGATCTCTGCGCCGCTGATAATCCTTGCAGGTAAACCATGTAATCTGTACACATTGTGAAAGAAGGCTTCGCGAACCGACAAAGTAGTGAAAGGATGGCGAAGTGCAATGAAATGGGAGTACTTAGTGAAAAGATCCACCACCACCATGATACAACTGTAAGTTTTGGAGAGGGGCAAGCCTTCAATAAAATCCATGGAGAGCACTTGCCAAGCTGAGTCTGGGATGGGCAAAGGTTGCAGCAACCCTGGGTAACGAGTACGTTCATACTTTGCCTGCTGACAGATGACACAAGATTGCACAAATGTCTTGACAGCTTCTTTCATACCCCGCCATGCAAAACTTTGTTTGAGCCGAGCATAAGTCACAGATGCCCTGGAGTGACCACCCCATGCAGAATCATGAAACTGATGTAACAATTGCTGTTGTAAAGAAACATCATCACCAATCCAAACTCTGGAGCGATAGCGAAGAAGACCTGATTTCAGTGTGAAATTAGGAACAGCTGATGGATCCACAGCTAACTTACGAAGCAGTTCTTGAGCATAGGGGTCTTGAGTATAACTATCAACAACAGACTGAACCCACTTTGGAATAAGAGCAGAAGTAGCCATACAAGTATCGGTGGCCGAGGGTGCCTGGATAAAGCATCAGCTGCATTGTTGGAAGCCCCGAAGCGGTAGATAATTGCATCGCAAAACCCAGGAGCTTGGAGAAAACACGTTGCTGCCAGTAAGTGTTCAACCGTTGCTCAGACAACTGAGTCAAACTTCTCTGGTCAGTAAGAATAACAAATTCCTGAAGCTGCAGATAAGATCTCCATGCTTGCACTGCCATAAGAATAGCCATAAATTCTTTTTCATAGGTTGAAAGGCCTTTGGACTTGGGCCCTAAAGCTTTGCTTAAAAATGCCAAAGGATGACCTTCTTGCATCAAAACAACACCAATACCAGCATCTGATGCATCTGTTTCAATAACAAATGGCTTGGCAAAATTTGGAAGAGCTAAGACAGGAGAACTGCATAAAGCCTGTTTCAGAGCTAAGAAGGCTAACTCATGATCATGAGTCCAGATAAACAAGACATGTTTCTTGAGCAGACTGGTCAATGGTTTAGAAATCAAACCAAAGTGTCTCACAAAACGCCTGTAATACCCAGCTAGCCCCAAGAAGGATCTTAATTCCTTAACAGAAGTAGGAGTAGGCCAACTCTGAATGGATACCAGTTTAGCAGGATCAGTCTCTACCCAAAGCAAAGATCGACTACATGTCCCAAATAAGCAATTCTAGTCTGAGCAAATGTACACTTGGACATTTTCAATCTCCACTGATCTCCAGACAAGAGAGCAAATACAGTCCTCAGATGGTCCAAATGATCTGTCATATTAGCACTGTACACCAAGATATCATCAAAAAAGACAATAGCAAACTTCCTCAGACATGAATGCAATGTAGTATTCATAGCATCCTGAAAGGATCCAGGAGCTCCAGTAAGGCCAAAGGACATAACCTTGAACTCAAACTGCCCAAAATGAGTCCGAAAAGCAGTTTTAAATTCTTCCCCCTCTTTCATCGATCGACCGGTGGAAACATTTGTAAATCTAGAGTAGAAAACACGGTTGCACCATGCAATTCATCCAACAGCTCTTCAATGATTGGAACTGGATATTTGCTTTTAGCTGTAATAGCATTCAACTGCCTATAATCCACACAAAATCTCCAAGAATTATCCTTCTTTTTGACCAGCAAGACTGGTGAGGAAAATGGACTGGAACTTTTCTGAATAATACCCTGATCCAACATAGCTTGCACCTGTTTCTCAATCTCTGACTTCAGAGCTGGAGCATATCTGTAAGGCCTCATAAAAATAGGAGGAGCACCTTGAATGAGAGGGATTGTGTGATCACAAGCTCGGCTAGGAGGCAAGCCATCCAAAGGTGCAAACAAATCAGTATACTCAGCAATCAAAGACTGTATTTGTGCAGGAATAACCACAGTAACATCCTGGGAAGAGAAACACTCCTGGACCACAGACAATTGAATCAACGAACGGGGAGGAAGAGATTCGAATCACCCAACAACAAAACCGAAGTATCGTTATATGGAATTTTCAACCATTGTTGAGACCAATGAACATGCATGGGGACTGAATCCAAATAACCAATCCATGCCTAAAATCATATCATAAGCCTAGAGAGGAATAATCTTCAAATCTAGAGAAAACCGACAATGTTGTATTTCCCAAGAAGCAAAGAATGTAATCAGTGCAAGTAATAATTTGCCCATTAGCCACCTGAATGCTAACTGACTGAGGCAGTGACTGAATACCGCATAAAGACGGCACCCAATTTAGCACTCACAAAAGAATGAGTACTGCTAGAATCCAAGAGAATAGAAATTGGTTGTCCTTGCATCTCACCGGCAAAGCAAAATGACTTGGGAGCAAAGTAATACCCGATGAGCGACCATAGACAAGTGCATCATCACCTAGCCCTCCACAGGAGCAGTCTCAGTACTGTCAATCTCATCAGACGTATCATCCTCTGGAAACACATCCATCAACTCTTGGACCCAATGTAATCGAACCGCCAAGATAACAACGATGCTCACGGCTCCATTTAGCCCCACAGCGAAAGCATAACCCCTGAGCACGACGAGAAGCACGGAGAGCTTGATACTTGGCTTCAGCAGATCCTGGCAGAGGAGGTACCACTCGCTTGTTGTCCACTGGCACTGACCTGCCTGGTGGTGGAGGAAGAGGAGGAGCCCCACTCTTCCATTGCTGACGAGGAGGTACAACCCCATCCACATGTCTGAATGGCTTCTTAGCAACTCCCGCGACGCCTTCCTGCAATTGAGCCAAAAGGCAAGCAGAATCCAGCGTAGAAGGGCGATGTACGGTAACAACAGCCTTAATATCATCCCTCAACCCCTCAATAAATCTCTGAACATAAAGCAAATGGTCTGGGGTTTTGGTATAGGACTTGAGATCATCTACCAAGGACACGAACTGGTTAATGTAGTCATCAACGAGAGGCGTCATACGGATTCAAAGCGACGCCGTAACAGTAACTCATGTTCATCACGTGCAAAACGGGCAAGCAACTGAACAGTGAAATCATCCCATGAAATAGCCTCTAATTCCTCTTCAACAGAAGACAACCAACGCTTGGCCACACCCTGGAAATGCATAGTGGCAGCCTGAACCCATAATTCGGACTCGATGTGGTATAGCTTGAAGTAGTGGACCGATTGCTTGATCCACAACTTGGGATGATCTCCATCAAACTTAGGAAAGTCAAACTTAGGTAGTTTCCCCATGTGCCCACCCCCACTTTGTCTCCCCCGATGGTCTGACTCCCAATGACGCCCAACATGAACACTAGGTGGTGGACGAGGAGGCGGATGCGGAATCGGGAATGCACAAGGCGTGTGACAGGAGGGCATACCATGGGTGTCTGGTGCAATCAGAGTGGTGACCACTCCGAAACCACCCTGACTGACGCGGTGCCCGTGGGGCGAGGTGGCCGGAACTCCCGCAGATGGGCACGGGTCGGCCGTGAACACGCCGTTGCCGACGTTGTGTCGGGGTGGCGGCGCGTTCAACTTGAACTCGAGCCGCGGATGCGGTTGGCGAAGTCGGAGCGGACGGCGACTTGGGCGGCAACGGATCCGGCACTTTGGGTCGAGTGGCGAAGACACCCGATGAACTGGAAGGGCCATCCACCATGGAGCGCTCGACATACTTGGTAATCTTCCCCACCTCCCGGCTGAGGGAGGTCGACTTCCGCGTCGCGGTGAGGTCATCAATGAGACTGTCCCACGCCGGGGACGCCATTCGTCGAGCGTCTTAGCGGCATTTTCCGGCTTCTCGGCCCCAGCCGCGGCGGCTGGTGTCGGACTCGAACTTCTTCTCGAAATCGTCGAATCGACGCTCCACACCCGTGAAGCGAGTCTTTGGCGACCGGATCTCGTCGAGGATCAACCGGCGGGATCCATGACACCGCGACCGCCCGACGGCGAGTGAAGTGATTGTGAGGCGGCGGCTCGAGGAGCGGGCAGATCCGAGTGGAGCGCACGCCCAAATCAACGATGGTGGATGGATTTATTGCAAATCGAACTCAAATTGACTAGCAATTGAACTCAATCTGACTTATAACCCGAGCCTTGTGTTGATTGATTGATGGAGTAGTACGAAATCCGATCGATGAATCACTCCACAAGCAGCGATTCCTGGATTGGAATTACGGAAACTTCAATCCAAGCTGCAAAGCAACTTTCGAATCGAAGAGAACCCCAACCAAATCCGTTTGGAATACAAGCAAACCGATGGGAAACGTGAACAACGATGGATTGGCGGGGTACACTGGCAAATCCGATACCAATTGTGAGTAGCACAGCAAGGGGGTCGAAGAATTGGAAGAGGGATTCGAAAAGCAGAAGAAGTAGTTGAGGGCAGAGGGCCACGGAAGGCACTCGCCAAATCTTAGAACTGGTTCTATTGTTTCTGATTCAACGATACCGTGCTCAGCTGGCACCTCGAGACTTTAATACAGAGGCCATTCCTCTTGCACGCGCGCAGGCGTCAAACGATCCACTCATTCCCGCTCACGCGTACGTTCTTCCTCTTGGGCCTCTTTGCTCTGGGCTGGCCCATTTCCCTTCATCGTGTGCTTCATACTCGGATGACACGGTCCGGGATGGGAGGCTGCTGACATAGCTTCTCCAAATTCATGTAGGACGACCCACCCTTCTCCAACGCTCCATTTGCCTTGGCCTTGAGCTCCTTCGCCTTCCTCCTCCTCTGCTCCCCCTTCGTCACCCTCATCCATCAGCCTCTCCAAAGTACTTCATTGATGCAATCAGGAAATTCCTTCCGGCAAAGAGGTGTGAATAAATAGCACAATATATAAATCAACAAGTCTAGCCATCAATTTTGTGTGTATATGAATGCTGTTTTCCATTGTTAATTTACACCATATTTTCCATAGTAGTAATTATTCCACGCATAAAGATTATGTTGGTACTTTGTCCCAAAAAAATCTAAATTTGGTTATGATATTCCTTTGTTGTGTGTGTAGGTATTGCATTGTTATAGATGACATATGCGATATCTCAGTTTGGAATATGATAAAATGTGCTTTGCCTGATAATGTGAGTGGACATGTAATTATCACAACTACCCGTAACTTCAAGGTAGCTGAAGAAACTGGTGGTGCTTACAGCATGAGAGCCCTCTGTCATGAAAGCTCCAGAAAATTATTTTATAGAAGAATATTTAGCAATGATGAAACTTACTGAAGAAGCTTCATCATATATGAACAAACGTTACAAACTTGCAAGGAACATTAACATCGCGTCAGTGAGAAAAAAAAAGGTAATCAAACCATCACACACAGTTATTTACTTGCTCCATTATATGCAAATTAAGGCAAATCCCTTCAGAGTTACAGACCCCAAGCTACACAGGTGTAGTACAACAAATACAGTGCGGAAGCTGGTGAAGCAAGATTTTATTTCTTCGTTAACATGATTAGCATGAACTAATCAATGTTTATATAGAATATATACTTGCAATTCAGCTGAATCCCGTCCCCACAAAAAAAAACGTGCAATTCAGCAGGACAGGGGAAAAACCACGTTGTTTATGTAGAATACTTGCAATTCAGCTGAATCCTGTCCCAACAAAAAAATTGCAATTCAACTGAATCCTGTCACCCCCACAAAAAACTTCAATTCAGCTCTTGTGCGTCGATTCAAGTGATTCTACATCACCACCTCACCTCAGGACAGGGGAAAAAGCACTTGATAGAGCTGGACAATCTAATATGCAACCATAGGAGCATGGGTTCAGTTATTTGTTAGGGCATAATAACACAACAAATTTGAGTATGCTTTATTGCGGTCTTACAAATTTAGAACACGAGTCTCCAACGAACTGATGCAAAATATTAGGAAACAAATGAAAGATGGCACTGACATATACAACTGCATACTGCACATTCATACAACTTGTACAGAAAAAGAAGAGCATGTGATGCCTTGCTCATTGGACATAATACACTTGCTATGCATTAATCAATCATGATACTCGTTCACAATGAGGGTGTACTTCGATGATGAGGTTTCCTTCTTTTTCAAACACTCTACTCGATTTAGTCAAATCACTTGCTTGGCTGTCAACTGTCAAGACCACATCTTGGAGCATTTCAAGTTTGTCCATGCCGTGAAGACCTTCGAACCTTTTTGAAATGCAGCTCAAGTTTTTCCACCTGTGGCATGGACTTCATTGTAAAATTGAGGGACGGAAGAAGAGGAACAAATATGCGGAGCAGTTTGAGCTTATTGAATCCTCCAGCTGGGACAATGATCTCTCCTCCTGAATCAGACTTATTTTTTGTCAAGGATGGCCGCTATAGCAGGATCATGCCTCTTACCGATTGAAAAGGTGAGTGAAAACAATGAGCTTAGTTTGCTAAGAAGATGCAAGTTATCTGTCCGGAGAGCTGTCCCTGAAAGAGTTAACTTGACAAGATCCTCAAGACTCTTGATCCACTTTGGAAGTTTAAGCAACTTGCCAGATAGCTCAAGAGCTCTCAGGTCCGTTGGATAAGATGACATTGAGTCCAAGGTCTTAAAAATTCAGATGACTTGTCATCAATTATAAGAGTTTGGAGAGAATAACCACTGAGGTACTGGATAGAAGAGAGCAAATCTCTAAATATCTCATCACTCTTGTGGATCCTGTAAATTGCCAACTTCCTGAGCCCAGTAAAGGAACCGATGTCTGATGCAGTTGTTGATCCCTCCACAATCTCAATCCCTGACAATATGCGTAAGGTTTTCATTGTTCCCTTAAGCTCTTCAGGAATTTTCAGGGTTTTCTGTGTTCTTTTATCTCCACCAAGGATGTTATTTATTCGTTCTAGCTGTCCTACAGCTACAGGCAACTGTTGAACCTCTGTCTCCCTTATATCTAGAGTCTCCAAGTTCCTGAGCTTGGAAACATTTGGAGGAAGTTCTTTTATGTCTGTTCTTCGGAGGCTCAGATACTTGAGTTGAATCATTTTGCATATGTCTGAGACCTTGAAATGGCTCTCCCTGAAACCTATGCAGCCTTCAAGATCTAATACCTGCACTAGTTCAGTTTTGAGTGATTTGAAGTGCAGTTTGTCCAGGCTCCCAAACACAGTCAGGGACCTGACATGGGACATGTTCATCCTATCGACTATCTTTTTGTACGTTTGGGGTCACTGTTGTGGAGGGAAAGCCTACGAACTTTGTTGCTACGTGTTGGCATGGACCAGTGGCTACCAACTACAGTGATGAAATCCTCCTCTGCTGCCCTGGAAATGATAAACTCAAGTATCATGTCATGGACCTGACAACTTTTGACCCTTCCATTGCTGCTATGCTCTACGGGCCGCATTATCTTCCTTTCAATCAGCTGATTAAAGCATGTCTCCGCAACATCCTCAATGCTCAAACCTTGCTTCTCTCTGACATAACCCTCAGCTATCCATCTTCTGATCAGCCGCTTCCTGCTAACTTTCCGGCCTTTAGGAAATATGCTTAGATACAAAGAGCAAATCTTGATATCACTAGGCATGTCATTGTAGCAGTAATTGATTATCCTCATAAAATCCTCTGGTTTACGACATCTTTCAGGTTCTGGAAACAAAGAGTTGCAAAGATTCAACCAATCTTGCTGGCTCATCAAGGGTTTGGATGCTGCAAGACCAGCCATGGTAACTATTGCCAATGGTGATCCACCACACATCTCCCAAACTCTAGGGGGAATTTCTTTCAGACTTGGTTGACTCCCTCCACCAGTACCCCCCTATGCTCAAGCAAGGTTTTGTGGAATAAGTTTTTGGGTTCATCACCATGTAGAACTTCAATTGCATGGATATCATCATGGGCTTTGCGAGAAGAGCATGTCACGGCAACAGCTTGAAACCCGTGTGGTGACAATTATTCTGCTTCCCACTTCATTTTCAGGAAAACATCTCTTGATATTCTGCCATGTAGATGATGACCAGACATCATCAATTAACAGTAGGTACCTGCAAAAAAGAAAGAGATATGAAATAAATAAAAACTGTACACAAATATTTCCATCGTGTCTACCTAAGATTTATTTAGTTTTTAATTTCCTTTTGTTCGATCTTGTTTTCCTTAAGAGTAATACCATGGATAAGAATGGATAAGATCATGGCCTCCTGTTTTCAAAAGAAAAAAAAAAAGAAAAAAAGAAAAAAGAAAAAAGATCACGGCCTCCCCCAGCCCCCTTTCTCTCTCTCTCTCTAGTCTCTGAAATTCTAATCTTTTGAATATTCAGAGTTCATTTGGATTTATTTACTCTCTGTGTTCTCTTATAGTCTTATATATAAGCAATGTTTGCAGCAAAAAAACAAAAGTGAACTAAAACTACAGGAATATTTTAAAATCAACAGGACATTGAAACTGAAGGAATTGGTATTGAATTAGTTCTGAGGGCCAATTGAAGTAGGGAAACACAAATATTTGATAGCAATTCATGTGAGAAAACAAAGGATCACATAAACAGCAAAAATTACAAGATACAGAATGTGGATGATAACAGAAAGATGAACACTACACTTGTAAAGATGATTGGGAAATATGAAGTTTACCTCATTTCATATTTTTTTTAAATGTGTACAGAACAAGCCATTCTATATGTATTTTACAGGCCACATGTTAGCATATATATTTAATAAAGGCTTAATGCTTTGTCAAAAATGGCCCTTTTAGGAGGGACTTCTATTACAGATAGAATTAATATCTATGGTGCATGTATATATGCAAATTAAAGTAAAGACCTGTTATATGCTAAAAGCCTAAAACTAGCCACATGTCAGTTCAGATTAACATTCAAAACTTCATCTTACAGAGGAAGGCAATTAGATCATCATACCTTGTTTTTTTCAAGGTACTTCTCCAACTCAATTTTATCTCGTTGTGCTTGTCCTGCCTGGCGATGCCATCCTCCTCTTTATTTGGGGGACGGCAGTCTGAATCGGCTCAGTATTCCTCCGATAACTGAAATCTTCTTTTGTGTGGCATCTCTGCTGCTATCTTGGCTTTGCTGCACCCCGCTGTTGGTCTGCGTCTTCACTTGACTCAGTATGTCCTTGAGGACAACTTCAGGGTCGGCGTTCTGAGACACAGTGACCATTGCCCGGCACTGGAACTGAGGCCCGAGTTTCCGGTAGAGCGCCATGGCAACTGTTGTTTTCCCCACACCGCCAAATCCGACAATGGACAGCACCCCGCGCAGCTTCTTGTTGTCATCCAAGATCCACTTCTCCAGATCTGGCATCTCCTTCACCCCGACGGGCTGCAAGACCCTGATGAGCTGACGGGTCGTCTCCTGATGCTCGGCGGCGAGGTACCCCGTCGCGCCACCCAGATTGCTCTTCTTCTTGCCGGGCTTCGGATCCGGGACGCCGTACCTGCTGCGGCGGTCACCCACGTGCTGCGCGCGCTCCTTGAGCTCGGCGATCTTGACGGCGATGTCGCGGCGGAGCTTCCAGGTCCGGATCTCGTACAGCGTCTTGTGGATGGTGGTGCAGCAGTCGTTGCCCAGAGGGTCCGGGTCGAGGTTGTAGGCGAAGTCGTCGACGCAGTCCTCGATGTCGTAGGCGACGTCGCGGACCTGCTTCATCCACCCTCCGTCTGGTCGTCGTGGCCCTCGTCGCTGCTGCTGCTGAGGTTGCTGAGGAAGCACTGCATGCCAGCGAGCTCGTCGTTGATGAACTGGATGTTGCCGCGGACGCCACGGATCAGGGAGTACTCCTCCGCGAGAAGGCCGCTCAGCTTGCCCAGGAGGGACCTGAGCGTAGCTTCCGATGCGCCTACGGCCAACTCCATGCGTCTGACCTCTTGCCAGCAGCTGTCAGTGCAGGAAAGGTTGGCCTGAGAAGCTGGTGGAGGAGGGCGGCGACGGCGACGGCGGCGGCTCAATCGCGGGGAAAGGCAAATGAGGGGGCTCGCATCGGGGAATCCAGCGGCGCTTTCTTGTTCTTTGCCACTTGCAAGCCTGTTTTCCCCCGTTGACCGCCAAGTGACAGTAAGCCGGCAAGCCCAGGTATAGATGAGCAACGGGTCGGCACGGCCCCGCTGGGAGACGGGCCAACAAGGCATACAGGCTGTGCCTCTCAGGCATGCGGGCCTGGCCCTGATTTTTGGGCGGGCCAGCCCGATGAGCGAGCACGACCTCCTCAACAGGCCGGGCTGAGCCCAAAAAAAAAAACCAAATGTATCCATGCCAATTTTGATAATTGAATGATACTCCCTCGGTATCATTTGGGGTATCACCGGTAGAAAGTCGTTTAGGATAGCGATAAAGTTTCTAAAGAACATCTTTGACTTATCTCTCTATAAAATATTTATTGAAAAGTTATGTATGAATATTTTTATGAAAGTATTTTTAAGACAAATCTATTGATGTTATTTTCATATTTACAAACTCAACACTTAAAAGTTATTCATTATTTATGTTCTCAATGTTTGACCCAAACATTTTCCAAAACAACCTATAATAGTGATACATAGGGAGTATTTGTTATCTGATTTCATAATTGAAGGTTATAAATCAAACTACCGTGCAAGTGCAAGTGCAAGTTGGGTCGAGAAATATAATTGACTTGTTTCTTTATTGCAGCTAAGGCATTATTGCTGAGTGATTTTGCAAAGCACATGGTTTAGTTTGAAGGTATAGCATCTCCAAGAGTGGCCCATATTTTCCTTCCCAACACTCCATAGTTTCCTCCCCAAAAATAAAAACTTGGTCCCACGTCCTTTTTCTACGAGGGTCGTGACCGCCATGGCCGCCCCCCCTGCTAGCTGATGGTCCTTGCCGGTTGGCCTCTGTTAGCGACAGTAGGCCGGCCACCCTCGCCATCGTCACCAAAAAGTACGATGGGTCGCCCGGGATAGGTCACTATACATGAGCAATGGACCAGGCCCGACACGGCCTAGCACCGCCTGTTTGGCCCGCGTGCCACCGCGTGATGTGCCTCCACAGGGCTACCGCGCTCGGCCGGCCGTGCACGCCCGCGGCCGCCGATTTTTCGTCTTGGGCCGGCCGGCAAGCATGGGGCCTAAAGCGCGTTGGGCCCCCCAAGGCCCGGAGAAGGAGGGGAGGAGACGACGAGGCGGTGGCTGTCGCCCGCCGGTCGCGGCGAGGGCCGCCGCCGTCCGGCCCTCACGGGGGGCCGCCCTCGGCCACGGCAGTAGGGGCCACCACATCTTGTCGCCGACGTCCTCTAGGACTCCGCCAGGTGCTCCCCGGCCGACCTCGGCATAGGAGGAGAGGCGCCACCGCGGTCGGCCATGGCGGAGAGGGACGAGGGAACGTGAGGCGTGCGCGCGAGAGGTGTCGTGGCGGCCGGCGCAGCTCCGGGAGAGTGAGCGGGTGAGGTGGGGCCCGCCGACACGCAGCCCGGGAGAGGCCGCGGGAGGTGGCGCGCCGGGCCGCGAGAGGTGCTCGGCGCGAGTATCTAGCCGCTCTCGGGTGTGTCGGCGCCGCGCGGTGGCGAAGGTGAATGAAGTAAGTTAGGTTTGGATTGCGGGGAGATGTGGTGGGTTGAAGGGTAAGGTGGGCTGTTTTTCTTTTTGTTTCATAGAAGTGCTGATGGGTTGTTAGAAGGCCACACTTGCAATCGGGCCTCTACTTAGCTTTGCTTTTGATTTTTCATGCCGGGCCGTGCCGCCGCTGGCGGGTCGATGGAGCCGCCCGAGGCATGGCTTTGGTATGGGCCGGGCGGCCCGGCACGAATTCAACCGCGCCGATGCCGTGCCATGGATGTTGGGGCGGGCCGAAATTCCGTGCCTCGCGGCGTGCCAACGCCTCGTGGCTTCGCTTTCGAGGTATATCGATCACGATGCAACGGTTTGTCAAATGGCCAAAGGTGGGAAAGGGATATGGGATACTCTTGAGACGAAGTTTTTTCTGTCTTTTCTTTCCAAAAAACATAAATGGAGAAGGGATATGGGGTACTCTTGGAGATACTCTAAGGGACTCATGTTAATGTGTGTTAGCATTCAAGTGAGGTGAAGTACATATTAGGTTAAGGTTGTTGTTTAAATATTTTAGAAGCTTATTCACCCTCCCATCTTGGCCATTCCATATATGTCCTTGGATGAATGGTATACATATAGGTCCTGTTTGGTATAAGTTCCCTGAAAAACTGTACAAATGAAGGAAAACCACAGTCAAAAGAAATATGTCCAACCCAAAATTTGCATTTTTGTACAATTGAGGTTGGTAGCTAGGAAGAAGCTACTCGCATGATCAGGCTGGCCACACAGCCCACAAGTACTGTCAACCAGCAAGCTCTGTGGAACACAAAGGGTAATCGGGACCAAGAAGGAAGAAACGCAAACTCATGAACAATTCGATAGCAAGAAGTAGCAACCTTGCTGACAAGTGACAAGGGACAACAAACAATATCCATCAGCACGAGATCAACACTCTCCAGGTAGAGGGTTCTACTGCTACAGTACTTCTACGAGTTCATCTTCTCGACAATTATTACAGTTTACAGACCGGGTCCAAGCGACCAAAGCCCATTTATACAAGGCTGGAGATTAAGACTGATGTAGTTTGAAATCGGCGAATCGGTATGCCTGTTGCCGACTTCACTATTCTGCTTCCGCTTCACTGTAAATTTGACGAACGGCGAAGGTTGAGGCAATCATTAGAAAAAAAAGAGTGAACTGCTGCATTCCTGACACAAGCATTTTAATTTCTCAAAACCAATAGTTCAAGCTGCACTGAAGACAGGGAATTGGCCAACTTTTGACGATATGTCTTCTCTCCAGTCCATCATTCGTCTGAAATTCAGAAAGGGAATTAATGTTAGAAGGAAAGGGGGAAAAAGCAGAGATGAATCAAGAAAGAACAACAGGAGGTAGAACACCTTTGTCTTCGTATCCGATTAAATCAATTGTTGGATGATTAGGATGAATCTTAGTCGCATGCCTGAGCGCCGCTTTCACTTCTTCCACTTCCTCATTGCTGGCACCTCCACAACGGAGCAAAACTGTAATATCTTGGAGCGCTAGCAGGTTTTCAAGGCCCAAGTTGTAACCAGCATTACTACTGCCGGGGATTTCTCTCATGTCCTGAACATGGAGCGTGATGCGAAGGCCTGTGAGCCTCGGCATAGCCCCTTGTGTATACATCACAGGTCCTCTAAATCCCCAAAACACACAGCTTACAAGGCATTCGAACAAACCAGGACCAATGGCGAATCTCCGTAGGATTCCGAGGCTCTCATGGTCCACCTTCAGATTTAGATAGCAAAGAGCTGGCAACCTCCCGAGGTTTTCGAGATCCTCCTTCTGTAGTTCTATCACGGCAATGGAAATGAAGGACAGGTTCATAAGAAACGAGGGATTCACCCAATCTGGCAGAGTAGAAAACCAGCAGCCGTGTAGGCTCAATCTGCAAAGATATTGAGGGACGACCAAGGCATCCAACTTGCATTCACCAGAGGCTACCCAGATACTTAGATTCTGAACTTTTTGCAGGTTACATAAGCAGTCCACCAGAGATTTCTCCAAACTGTCCATACATTCAGTGTGGCAGGAAATATCTAGCACCCTCAGTTCCGTCAGACAGCAAAGGACTTCTATGTCTGCGGAGTCGTATATGCCTATCTGTGACAGCTCCTCAAGGGATGTTAAGTTTGCAATCCCATTTGGCACTCTCGTATCCATGTCAATCTGTAGGCACATCAAATGTTTTAGATGAACAATGGTTGATGGCAAGTTTGCAATTTCATTGCACTTTGCACTCAATGTCTGCAGAAATTGCAGGTTTCCTACTTCTTCAGGGAGCAGAGCAATACGAGTATTACTTAGTCCCAGGTACTTCAAGTAAAATAAATTCCCAAGATACTTAAGGCTGAGACCTTGTGAAAGATCACAATCATTTAAATCCAGTACACATAAATCTCTTAAGCTCAAAAAGGCTGGCATTATATCAACGACAGCAGTTGGGAATACAATGACTGACCTTACTTGTTGCATCTGAATTATAGTATGATCTTCCTTGCAATTTTGAAGGGATAACCTCCGAACCCTTTCTGAAGTTGTGCCATACTCATCACTCAATATAGTAATAAAGTTTTCTTCACTTGATAAGTGACGGATAAGATCAAGAACCATATTTTGTACATGGCAATGTTCTATCATACCATTGTTATACACAGGTTGGATCATACTTCTATTTATGAGTTCATTAAAGTATCTCTCTCCAAGTTCGAACAGACCCTTCCCTTGTCCTTTGCATTGGATAAAACCTTCAGCTATCCACATCCATATTAAACGAGCTTTGTCAATTTTATACCCTTTTGGAAACACATTTAGATATAATAAGCAAGTCCTTAGAGGGGATGGCAGATCATTATAGCTAAGTAACAAAATATTTCTCATGTTTTCCAAATCGAAGGAACCTACAGTACCAAAATAATTGTACACCTTATACCACACCATTTTATTTGGTTGTTTATTAGCCAGAAGACCAGATATTGCAATGATAGCTAGGGGTACTCCATCACATTTCTCTAGTATTTTCTCAGATACTTCGAGCAGTTCCTCAGGACATATGTCTTTGTATTCATGGCCAAATATTCTATTATAGAATAATCTTCTGGAGTCACTAAGAGAAAGGGGTCTCATCTTGTAAGCACCACCAGCGCGTTTAGCAACATTTAGGATACGTGTGGTTATGATAATTCTATATCCATAGTCATTATCAGGCAAAGCACATCTTATCTCTTCCCAGTGTGAAAACTTCCATAAATCATCAATAATAACCAAGTATCTGAACATATAACACAAAAATCCAAGTTACTCGCAATAATAAAACAAAACTAGTTAAGATGAGAGGTAAAATTTTACTCACACACCGTGTTGTGTAAATTAATATAAGCGAACCATTAAATATTTGATCATTTGGTAATTAAACTAAGATAGTTAGGCTAGACTAATAACATGTCTCTTAGGAAAACAAGATCAGAGTTATGTTTTGCATTACTTCCACTAACTACCCTACATTAACGACATGTAAAAAAGAATAAATGGTTGTAGTATGCCATTTAATCAGGACTATATTAACCTCTGTCTCATTAATATTGTGGTATGAAGAGAAAAAAGAAAAGAAATTTAATATAATACAAATTGATGGCTAGTACTCAATCATGCTTCCGTACCTTTTCTGTCCAAGGATTTCTCTGAGTTTTTTTTTATGGGATCCGGTTCCGAATCCACTGATTCTCTGAAGTAGTAATTGCCAAGAATATAGAGCAAGTCACGAAAAAATGTTCTCCAAGTTTGGAGTTTGAGACAATGAAACAAAAGCTCTGCAGTCGAATTTTTCTATGAGTTCTTGATAGACAGCTTTAGCAAGGGTTGTCTTTTCCCAGACCCCCAAAGCCAACAATAGAAACTATGTTGCCTTGCTGCATTGACGATTCATTCCCTTCCAACATAATCTTGATCAGTTCAGCTTTTGCACTGTCAATGCCAACTAGCCTCGCCGGATCTTGGAACACAGCCCGTCCACGGACATCAACAGTATCCTCAATGCTGTAGCTGTAGCTGTAGCACCTGCCCCTGTCGTCCAACTCATGGATGCTACTCTTGATGTTTCTGATTTCTGCTGCAAATTTATGACGTATAATGGGCTGTATCAACAAATCGACGCTGTTGTCGATAATGCCCTTGAAGCCATGATGACTGGCTTGCTTGTTGGCCTTGCATCGAGCCATGAACCTGTCAACACTGCTGTCTATGTCGTAGGGACAGGTCTCTCACTTTCCTGGACCAATCCTTGGTTGACTCGTCAAGTTGGTCTGCTGGAGTCCTCGAGATGTCCTCGAGGGCAGCCTTGAAGCTCTCGAGCTCTGCTTGGAGGAACATGATTCCCCCCTTGACCCCCTTCCGTAGATTGTAGTCACCGGCGATCAGATCTGCAAGCTTGGGGATGAGGCTGGGCAGTGCCCCCGTCACGATGTCCATGGATGTATCCTGTACGAGTGTATGGAGTAAGACTGCTATGTGCCTGTGCAGTACGCGGTGGCCGTTAGCGTGCGAATTGAATGCTGGTGCTTGGGCTATGGCTACCTTATTACTAGGCCACGTTTAGTTGGCAGAAATTTCTAACTTCTTCCTCACTTTCTCTCCATCACATCACATTAAATACATCAAAAGATATATGTTTAGAGTATTAAATGTAGATAAAAAAAATAATTAATTACACAGTTTAGATGTGAGACGATTCTTTTGAGTTTAATTCTTATCTACTGATAGGATGATATTTACCACTAACAAACGAAACGTCTTACGATTGTCCGGATGTGATATTCGGTCTTTAAAATTTTGCCATCTAAACAAGGGCCTAAGAAGAATATGTGGCCTTACGTAGTAGCTATTGGGAAGGGTATAAAGAACGAGAGTCTGAAAGCAAGGACTTACTTGGTCGCCTCTGGGTGCCGGATCGACGAGCTCCCGTTCTCGTCGGATCGAGGTCGCTTGATTCTAAGCTGCCGCCACCACCCAGGTTAACGCTCGCCGCTGCCTTGGAACATGACGAAGCGCCTGATGGGAATCGGATGCAGGGGAAAGGTGAGGGCAATAATAGATGACAGAGGTAGTAGAAGGCAATAATAGATGAGAGAGGTAGTAGAATGGCATTGGATACCTGTGCTGTGTCCTAATCTCTGCGGCTGCAAGGCTGTAAGGGCAGTCCCAACGGACACCGGGTGTGTTTAGAGCTCAAGTTTTCTCTAAAATTTTCTCGCACTCCCATCACATCTTATCACATCGAAACAATAAATGCATCAAAAAGACGATATCCGAAAAAGTATTTAAATGTAGGTAAAAAAAATAAACTAATTACACAGTTTAGATGTACATTGCGAGATGGTTATTTTGAGCCTAGTTACCCCATGGTAGGACAATATTTACCACAAACAAACTAAACGTCTGCTATGCCTTTTTAGTTCGCTAAAGTGCCAAATTTTAGCCAGAATTCCAAAATTTGGGCCAAACGTTTGGCCTCTAAACACACCCACTATTGCTCGTTTCCATAGCATTGATGAGCTTGCAAAGTAAATGAAGAAAGCCGACGTGGCATGTTGTTAAATGAAGAAAGAGAAGAAAAATTCGTACGCCGTTTCTTCCCCCACGAAACCAAGTCGACGCTAGCAACGAGGCACCAAGAAGCGAGCAAAACGCCCGGCGAAGGGAGAAACGACCGGCGCCCATGGTGGCATTGATTGCTCGCGGTCGCCCGCCCCGCCCGCTCGCGGCGGCAAACGCCCGGCGCCGCGGCTGCGGCGCTCGCGGTGGCGCCCACCCTTCGTGATGGCCGCGCCGACGCTCTTCTTCGCGACTCGCGGTGGCCGCGCCGACGCGTCGCCGCATCGCGCGGTGGCGCGCCACCGGGCTCGAGCGGCCGCGCCGCCGCTTCGAGCGTGCGTGCTCACCGTCCGCCAGCCGCGCGTGCTCACCGTCCCGAGTGCCGCCGCCGTCCGTGTATCAGCGTTGCGACGCCGCGCCGTCCACCGGGCCGCGCGAGCCGGGCGTCCGCCGTCCGCCGAGGCCGGGCGTGCGCCGCCGCTGGGGATCGACCACCCGGCCACCGTAGGCCCCTCGCCGTGCGCGCCGCGCCGCCACCGCTGTGCTTTCGCCGTCCGCCCGCCGTGTAGCCGCGAGCCATGCCCGTCAGCGCAGCCACGCCGCCATCCATCCGCGCTGCGCTGCGCGCGACGCCGCCGTCCGCCCTGGCCGAGGGAAATTAAATGGATTCAATGCTATGAAAACGATCAACAGTGTCCCGTTGGGTAGGTTAGGCCATGTTTAGTTCCCATGCAGAACCCAAAAAGTGCTACGATTCACATCAAATCTCTTAACACATACATGGAGCATTAAATGTAGGTGAACAAAAAAAACTAATTGCACGGTTTGGCTGAAAAGTTCGAGACGAATCTTTTAAGCCTAGTTAGTCCATGATAAGATAATAATTACTAAATACAAACGAAAAGTGCTACAGTTGCCCAACCCAAAATATTTCACCAACTAAACACCCCTTTAGTGTCTACGTTCGATTTTGCTGATACAGTGACCATGGATTCAATGTTATGAAAACGACCAACAGTGTCCCGCTGGGACTGCCCTAACCACTCCACGGACCACAGCAATACGCACATGGCCAGATTCGCTCGCTCGGTGATGGAAGGATGTCAACGTCAACGACCTGTTAGAAATGCTATTTTTCTTTTTCTTTCTTTCTTTCTTTTCTCTGTCCGTCTCTGTATCTCTATTTTTCATTTTATAAAAACACTCAAAAGAGTATTCTGTATCTGTATATAACAAAGGAAAACGAAGGCTAGTACAAACGATGGATAAAAGGACATAAAACAACCTTTAAAAATAAGAAAACATCGACCTGAATCCTCCGAGAACACATGCTTATAATCCTTCACCGTCGAAACAAAGTGTTGAAAATTCTGACCTTGCAGTAGAATAGAATAAAAGAAGAGGTCGAGATCGCCGTATTGAAAACCAACCAACCGCTTCTTCTGATAACCACACCAACTGCCAAGATCTGAAGAAAATCAAAAAGATCTGAAACACCAAACTTTCACTGTCCCTTCACTGATGGCAGATCGAACGTCGTTGAGGAAGGGACAGATTGGAGAGACAGTATTCCAATGTACCATCATCGCCACCACCTCATCGATAGATGACACCAAAACCAAACCCTAGATCAACAAAGATCCACAAACCTAATCTAAAACTAGATAGGGAAAAGGGATCGGGTCCCCACTCCTCTATCCATCGGTGAGATCGCCGGTTAGAAGAGAGGAGAGGGATCGAGCCGGTGTCCTCGGGAGAGGGCGATGGCGGCGGCGGTTGGGCGAGGGTGGCCGTAGCTTTGGGGTCCTCTATATCTCTATTTTAATGTGAAAGAACCAAACATTTTTGTGTAGTACGTGGCAAAAAGAAAATAGTATGTTTTCCTCTTTTCTCGGTGGAAATTTGGTAATCTGTTAGTCTATTTCGTCTCCTGCTTCTCCTCGTATTATTTATCCATGTCACTTTTGTGTAGTTTGTTTGTTTGTGTATGTTTTGCTCCTATATTATCCCTAGCGATGTAGGTGGATCGGCAGTGGGCCAACCATCGTCTAACCCAAACAACCCATTAAGCAGTTTTTGGGTTTTGGGTTGACCCATTGCTTGACCCACAAGATGCGGTGGGTTACCCAATACACCAGAGCTGAGTTATTGCGTCTCTTGAGCCATTGGCCCTGTTTGCTTGAACTTATTAGCATGGCTTATCAGCCATGGTATAATGTTTTTCTCTCACAATAAATAAGCATCAGTCGGCTTATCAGCCGTAGAAATCGCCAACCGAACAAACCTCACAGGAACCGAGTTAAAAGCAGAGATTTTACTAGAAATGTCCATCCAAGACTAAATACAAAACTTTAGATGTTAGATCATCCGTGAGTAAGTACAAAAGATTAAAAGCAAACATATGAAACAACCAATTTCAACTGAATGTACCAAATTTCTGTTCATCACATGTCAGTGGAATATATAGTCGGTTGCAGCTCTCTCAACATGTAGGACTGAATGCAAGGTGGCATGGTGGAATCGGAAGTGGTGAGAAAGGCAAGAACTCTATCGAAAAAGGTTTAGGTCCAAGGTAGTGACACCTGAATTAATCCCAATCCCATTTCGAACAGAGGGATGGAAGTCAGAGGAAGGAGAGCAGATCTACCGCTTGGGCTGGCTGCAAGGCGGTGCTACCTACGGAGGAGATGTGGTTACTGGCGGGGGGAGCACTTGCATTGCCTGCAGAGCGGCATGATCAACGGAAGTCCTAGAGAGGGGGCTACCGTAGTAGATTGCATCAGGCCCTGACAAGAGGCACAACTAGAGTAGCGGTGGCAGGCGGGCAGTGCCGAACGGTGACACACAATGCTGCCGAGGAGACTAGAATGGTGGCGCTTGTCACTGGAGGATTAATGGGTTAGTGGGTAGACCCATACTTTGTGATACTATTTGGCACCAAATTATGCTGAGTCGGCCCAACAGTAATCTACAACATTATTAGCATTTTGGGTACTGGGTCAGTGAGTCGACCCATAGAATTCTGCATCCTTAATTATCCTTCATAAATAATATAGATGTTTTGCTCATTTATTATCTTCACTGTCATGGAGCAACTACTATTCTACATTGCTCCAAACAATAGTTTGTTTAGGAGTGGTTTTTTGATCCTCTAGCTTGTAGCTCGTTATCTTTACAGTCAAAGGTTATTAGTTTGCGTTTCTGCTTCTTCCTTAGTAGGGGCACATTGTTTTGTTATTTTGTTGTTGTTTATGAGTTGTTTTTTATAGTTAACCCCTTGTTACGTATTATGGTCATAGAGCAATAGATTGTTGTATTACAGTCATAGAGCATTAGATTGTGTTTTGGTCGCTTCCTTATTAGGGTTGCAACCATAATTAGGGCTTTGAGGCTTGCCCCATAGTTGACAGCTTATTTTGTTTCACTATTATTGTTTTATGGCTTTTTTTATTATAATTTGGCCCCCAGTTGACAACTTGATATGTTCTATTTGTCGTGGTTTTGAAGTTTATGTGTTAATTAGGAGTTGTATTTTATACTAATTAGCCCCTCCCGTTGGCACCTTGTTATGTTTTACTATCTTAGAGCAGGCGTGTGTTTCTACTGTTTTTTTGTAATTGTTTAAGCGTTGTCTTCTTTTTTTGTTTGACAACAAAGCGTTGTCTTCTTTAAATCCCCAATCAGCTTGTTATGTTCTACTGTAATATACCAATTAGGATTTTGAGGCTTAACCCCTTAGTTGACAACTTGCTTTGTTTTATTATTATTGTGCATTGATTATTTCTATAATTTATCCCAGTTGGCAACTTGATATGTTGGCAACTAAATAAAAAAATATAGCAAACATGGCCTTAATAAGGATATTGTGCATTGGTTGTTTCTATAATTTATCCCAGTTGGCAACTTGATATGTTGGCAACTAAATAACAAATATAGCAAACATGGCCCTAATAAGGAAGCTATCTATAATTTGGAAGCCAGTTGGCAATTTGATATGTTATATGGTTGCAGCTTTAGTTTGTGTTTTGGTTTAGGAGTTCCTTTGTATAATCTCCCCTACTCCACCCCATATTGACCACTTGTTGTGTTTTTATGGTCACAAGGCAGAAGTTTATGTTTTTATTGTTTAGTTGTTGTTTATGTTTTGTTTTTTTATAACTTGTCCCCTAGTTGGGAGTTTTTATGCTTTACGGTCAAAAAAGGGGGAGTTTGTTCTTTGGTTGCTTCCTAATTAGGATTACAATAGACATATCGATTAGACTTGTGAGTCTTGCCCCTTACCGACCTTGTTTTCTTTTATTATTGTTGTTTTGTTGTTTTATAGGAGTTGTTTTTCATAAACCTTCCTAGTTGGCTGTTATGCTCATAGGGTATAAGTTTATGGTTTTGTTGCTCCCTTATTAGAGCTACAATAGACATGACGATTAGGGTTTTGGGGCTTGCCCTCATAGTTGGTAGCTTATCAAGTTTTATTATTGTTGTCCATTGATTGTTTTTATATTTTGTCCCCTAGTTGGTAGCCTGACATCACCGTCGAGTGCTTACTAACAGAGCCAAAATTTGACAGTGAAGCGGGTACATGCTGTGGCTGTTGATGGTGGATAACGTCAAAAATTTATAGTTAAATAAACATGAGAAATGGTGCAAATGAATGAATCCACATATGTCTAGGGTTTAAACTGACAAATTTCAAAAGTTTTGGCGAATCCCTGTTCTCTGTAGGATTAATCAAGAAAACTACCAATGGGACCTATTCGTCAAAAGAAATAACCGAACTACGCCGCGTAATTTAGATGGGAAGATTCCAGAGGACACCGGAGGGCACCTGGATGAAGCGAGACACGGGGCCACCGGGTGGGACCGGCTAGTTCCACCTAGGTGCCACCCGGCACCCCCCCGTCCTAGTTGGCGCGCTGAAAGGTCCTATATGGCTAGAGGGGGGTGAATAGCCTATTAAAAATTCTATAAAATCACTAGAGCAAATTTGTTAGTCCAACAAATGGCTTAAAAGCGGTTGCTCTAGCTCTAATGGTTAGACAAGCCACCTATTAGCAATTCTAGTAATTATGATCTCTATTTCACTCAATTGCTATATCACTACTTTATCAACTAGATAAGCAAGCTAGATTACTCTAAATTTACACTACTCAACTAAAAACTACACAAGCTAGCAACTAAAGCTACACAAGCACAATATATATGAAAAGTAATTGCAAGAGGGGATTGCAATTGATATACCAACGTGTAGAGGCAATGAACCAATCACCGTGTCGGGGATGAACCAATCAACAATGAAGCCAATCACCAAGAATGGATGACACAATGATTTGTTCACCCAGAGTTCAGTTGTGCACCAAAAGCTACGTCTCCGGTTGTGTCGACCAACACCTTGATGGTCCTTGGGCTAGGCGGTGCCCTTGCTAGCCGGCCCCTTGGGCTCTCCAAGGAACCACTCACAAGTGAGGTACTCAATGACACGAGCAATCCACTAGAGTAGCAATTCGTCACTCCAACGGGAAAGCTCAAGAACCCCTCACAAATCACCAGGAGGTGGCCAAGAACATACACCTTCTCTTGCCAATGCCTCCAACAACCTCCAAGCCGACTAGGAGCGGTACTCTCCAAGAGTAACAAGTACTACACCGGCCACAACGATCTTCAAGTGCCACTATATGCAACAAGCAAGAAATGCACTCAAGATCTCTCCCAAATCTCACAAAGGATGCACAAATAAGCAAGAGAGTGAGTGGGAGTGTTTTGCTCAGCTTAGGGGATGCCTCAAGAATGAAAATGTGCAAGAGAGTGAGCCCCAAGCTGGCCAAGCTCTTTAAATAGGCGAGCCCGAGCTCATCTAGCCGTTGAGCTCGAAAACTTCACACCGACGCACCGACGCTAAAGCATCGGTGTGCCGATCCGCGACGCGTATCCCTAGTTTGAACAGCGCCTTTGATCTTCCAACGGTCAAACGAAATCCCTCGAGCGGTTAAAGTGACACAGGACGCACTGGTGCTTCGCACCGGACACGCCGGTGCCTCCAACGGTCAAAACACGCTGTCGAGTGAGACACACCGGACTCATCGCATTGGGCGACCGGCGGTGCACTCGCCGTCGTGCGTCCGTTGCGGCACCCAGAGCTCCAAATCTCATTTTTCGCCACTGGCGCCGCCCGCTGGACCTCCATCGGATGCTACCGTGCATCCGTGCTGCCACCTCGCCAGCCTTTCCAAACCAGCCGGACAAGTGACGTCGACAAAGCCACACCGGACGCGTCCGGTGCGCTTCAACATCCCTGCGTCCGGTGCAACACTCGCCGCTCGTTAGTTGCACCGGATGCACTGCACCATGCGTCCGGTGCGGACATGGCAATTCCATGCCATTCCACTTCACCCTTGCTTTCCATTTGCTACCCACACAAAGTGTACTCCATGTGCACGTGTGTTAGCATTTTCCAAAGCATTTTTCAAGGTCTAGAAGTTAGCACACTAGATCCTAAATGCATTGACATGAATAATTAGACCTAGTGGCACTTGATCGAAGTTTCTAAAGTATTTTCACTCTTTATAGTTAGGCTATCGATCCTAAACCACTCACACCCTCTATGGTGTCTTGAGTGCAAACCAAAATGGCCCTATGTATATACCTTTGCCTTGAGCCCATTTTTATTTTTCTCTTTCTTCTTTTCTCCAAGTCCAAACACATGATCATCTTTTGGATCATATCCATGCATCCACCATGACCACCATGCTTCACTACTTGGCTAGGACCATCTCAAGCTAGATCACACTTAAGCACAAAGATTAGTCCTAGGGTTTCATCAATTAGCCAAAACCAAACTAGAGACTTTCACCGCCGTCTTCGAGTCTTCCTCCACCGCCTCTTAGGATCATATCTACACCATAGAAGAAGGTCGGTTTGATCTGAAGGCTGACGTTTCTTCCAGGGATATAAATATGGACTCAGACCCCCTGGAGCCAAGTCAGATCCTCAGATGAAGAGCCAGAAACCCTAATTCCAATCCCATGAGGATCTAGACGAACAATCAAGAGTAGACTAGTTCTTCATCGGAATTAGTCTAGAATTAGAGATAGAGAGATCTAGTGCGAAAGTAGAGTTTTGGAGGAGTTCCGGCCTATCGGTGCTTCTCTGCGGCTGTATTCTACGGGATCAAGTCCTTTGAGAGAGGGGCTTGCTTCTGAACTCTGGTAATCAACTTCTTATTTAAATAATCATATTGTTTATATTGTTCTTCAAGTTTGCAACTCTATATGAGTGCTTTGATCTTGGTTATTCTTGATTGAAGTAGTATTCGTAGTTTAAGTGTGGTGCTTAGACTAGGGTTACTTGTGAATGTCCCCTACTTTCTGGAAGCATGTGATAGATCGCGGGTTTGACAGGCTTGTTGAGTCCTCTGTAGGCCACCTCCCGTTAGTAGGTTTATTGGTAGGCGTATGTCTGCTCTTAGAGAAGAAATTTAGCCTTTGTTCTCTATTAGTTAGCGCCCATGATAGAGCAATAGAAGACAAAGCTTATTGAGATTTGAATTAGATAACCTTGAGTAGTCGTCTCCTTTATCCTCGCTATTTTCTAACCTTGATTGTGAAGTTAGGTTAAGTTTAGAAACTCAGTTATATCACCTACTGTTCCTTTGGGTTCGATATTAAAACCGGGATAATCTTGTTGAAGTGCTATAATGGTATACTATCTATGCGCTTGTGGATAATCTATTTTTATTGTATGCATTTAATTTATACCAACAAGCATTTCTAGTGCCATTGCCGGGGAACGGTTTCTTTGAACTTTGAGCCTAGCTTAATCTTTTATTATACTTTTACCTTTATTTATCTTTTAGTTTTTTTCCTATCCTTAGCTTTTTACCATGAATTCGACTCCTATCTATCAATGTGTTGCACCCATAAGCACGAGCTTTAGACCAGTAGAATCTTTAAAGTCTATCCTAACACCCGGCTATGAGCTATGCCTACGGTTGATTAAAATGATCATGAATCAAAACTTTTCAAGAGAGATAGATAACCTCAAAAGCTAGATCATATCCTTTAAACAAAAGAGTAGTGAATTTTTGACCTCATCCTGGGAATATTGTGCGCATTATGCAGCCTATGGAGGAACTTTTCTTTCCTTTTTTTGTCAGTAAAACAAGGTTTATCCTTGACAAAATCGGTGGTTCGAATCCTTATGCTAGCAGTCTTTTATGAACACCCAGAGGAAGAGAAGGAATCATCCTCCAGACAAGAAGAGGAAGTTTTGATAGCCAAATCACATTCATTCCAATCCCAATATTTAGCTATCAATCCCAAACCATCAACACTTCAAAACCCTTCAAGGGAAGAAGAAATTCCACCCTTGAAAATCCCTTTTGATGACAATTTTGGAAAGGGTTTAAACTTCCTGCTTCATAATTTAAGAGACCTTTAAGTGTATATAGTCTAAATATTCTTAAGAAAGAGTCTCGTAGAAAGCGTTCTTATTCTTACAAAGGACATTGGGAAGAGCTCAAGGATGGCATGTCTAATGATGCCATAGAAGGAGAGCAAAGCTATCTAGAAGCCACTCCTATCTTCTCTCCTATGCTTAGATTAGATGACTCATCCGAATCTATCTTTAACCCCATCCTTGAACCTGATGAATGCTCTTGTGTTCTTTTTCCTCAGTCCCCTAATGATCCTAGAAATCCTAAACATAGAAATCATGAAGGATCTAGGGAAGACCACAAAGAGCAATGTGAATGGCTGGAGGACATCAACGAGCATGTAAGCTACTCCATGAACACTTCATCGAATCCATGCTCATATGAGCAAACTTCTGCATCAATTGCTTTCTCTAATCTTGCCACATATGACCCACTCATGCTAACTGTTCCTAAAGACTTAGAAAGGGTGGTTGTAGATGCGTATGTTTATCATAAATAGTGCAGATCTTGTTGGCTTGAATATTGAGATTGGTGATATAGGGGAAACCACTTCACCAACTTGAAACACATTTTGAAGGACGAGCTTTTTGTCCTAAAACAAGCACTTTTGGGAAATAAAACAAACACTTCACCTTTTTGCTGTAATACCCTTGTGAAGCGAGCATAGAGATATAATTGTGAAAATATTCCTTCGGGTATTTTTGTCACTAACCATTCCAGGCTTGGAGCAAAAAGAATGAAGGATGATAACACAAGGTATGTCCAACCAATCATCATGCAACATTGAACCATATACAAATTTGGCTTTGTAAAACACTCTTGCCATATTGCTACATTATCTTGGTTGTCTCTACCTTTAAGATATGCTCGATTTGCTAAAACAACAATCATGCTTTCTCATCTCTGTTTGAGTAAATCTCCGTAATGCCCTCATGCTACCTTTTATCTACTTTAGTATGCTAAGGTTTGGAATATCTTCATACATTTCTTAAATGAAGCATGGTGCCTAGTTTAGGAATGGTGATCTTACTTTCAAAGGATTTTTAAATTAAGCATGGTGCTTAGGTTAAAATGCCCTCCTAAATCAAATTAGAGGTGGTGTCTAGGTTGATTTTTGAGCCAATAGTATGCTGTAGTAGATGTTGGATATTTTGTTGGACTAACCC
Organism: Hyparrhenia diplandra; assembly: GCA_015847255.1. NCBI lineage: Eukaryota > Viridiplantae > Streptophyta > Magnoliopsida > Poales > Poaceae > Hyparrhenia > Hyparrhenia diplandra. The sequence goes on from JADLZK010003130.1 coordinate 480,456, forward strand.
CTACAGAAAAACTCTCAAATTCAATTTGGGAAAGTTCTGAGATGAACTCAAACTAGAGATGAAGCAAGGCATGTGAGCTCTAACAACTTTGCATAAGGAAGAAGAAGCTCCCTATAAATAAAGAGGAATAAAAAAGGAGTGCCATAAATAAGATCCATAATCAAAACACTCACTCATAAGAAGACAAAGACCATGATAGAACAATAGAAGATAAAGCTTATTGAGATTTGAACTAGATAACCTTGAGTAGTCGTCTGCTTTATCCTCGCTATTTTCTAACCTTGATTGTGAAGTTGGGTTAAGTTTAGAAACTTAGTTATTCTCACTAACTGTTCCTTTGGGTTCGATATTAAAACTGGGTTATTCTCGGTGAAGTGCTACAACGGTATACGATCTGTGCGCTATGCGTATAATCTATCTTTATTGTGTACATTTAATTTATACAACAGTGGCTGTGATGGGTTTGAGCGTAGTAGCGATTTTCAAATTATTAGTGAAATATTGATTATGAATGAGATTATAATAATTCATATCATATATTCATGTATTATAATAATCTAGATTATATAGCCGCTCGATTTTTATCCATTCTTCTATTTCTGCAAGAAAAAGAAATTTTATTCCGAACTCTGCATGAGTGTCACCTAGAATCTCCTACTAATAGGTTTGAGCTGGGGATTATAGGGATTTCAGTAATCTATTGGTTGAATTATTATAATCAGACATAATTTTAAGTGTTTGGAACACACCTAGCGACTATTTTATACAGTAATTACCATATAATAATCAGAGGCTGATACAACCACACCCGTAATCAAATGGTGGCCCCACACCCTTCCTGCCTTGGATCTTTCAGTCAACACTTCTTTTATCAGTCTCACTTTCAGCCATACTATGTTGATGGTTCAGTGAAAGGAATCTTTGGCCCTTTATGTCTCTCTCGTCTATTGACATCTTGCCATTCATCCCAATCCCATTGGGGATCGTCCATCGATAGTCTGCCCCTGATCCAAGCATGTGGCGACGGCCAATCTCAATAAGAAAAAGAAAGTCAACGGTAGGACGGCAACTGGACTCCATCGATTCAAGCTAGCAACGGTGCCTCAGATCCGGCGAAGAGCTGCCGTATCGTACGCATCGCCGGGGACACCGGTGAGTTCTCCAACCTCGCTGTTTCGCTCGCTGCCGTTCTTTGTCTCAAGATAAAGGTCGTCGTCGTCCACATTTTTGTTTCTAGAGCACCAGCGCACGCACACAAGTATATACTACACAGAAATCTTACTTGCGCTCCAAACAGGGAAGGATTCATGGAGGTTGTGACGGGGGTACTGACGGGGCTTGTCTTCAAGCTTGGTAAACTGATGGTTGGCGAGTACAATCTGCAGAAGGGAGTGAAGGGGGAGATCATGTTCCTCCAACCTGAGCTCCAGAGCATGCAGGCTGCCCTCAAGGAGATATCCAGATCTCAAAAAGACCAGCTTGACCGCCAGGACAGGATATGGGCCAGCGAGGTGCGCGAGCTGTCCTACGACATTGAGGACAGCATCGACACATTCATGGTGCGCTGCGAGGGCGGTCAGCTCGCTGCAGCGCCAGACGGCATGAGAGGGTTCATCGATAGGAGCCTTGAACTGCTGACAAGGTTCCGTGTTCGCCGTCAGGTTGCAATGGACATTAGAGGCATCAAGAGGCGTGTCATTGAGGTGCGCGAGCGGCGGGAGGTGTACAAGATTGACGGTGTTGGAGCTAGGCCTAATGCTGTTGATCCTCGGTTGCTGGCTCATTACACAAAGGTGACAGAGCTCGTTGGGATCGATGACGCTAGAGATGAGCTAATCAAGGTTCTGACTGATGGGAGCGAAGCGTACAAGCAGCATGGCAGGGTAATTTCCATTGTTGGGTGTGGAGGCCTGGGAAAGACAACTCTTGCTAATGTTGTGTACCTGAAGATTCGAGCACAATTCGATTGCTGGGCTTTTGTTTCAGTGTCTCAAACTCCTGACATGAGGAGATTATTCAGGGCTATACTCTCTGAACTTGGCAAGGACATCAACGAAGAAGCATCGGATGTGAAGCACTTCATTGATGCAATCAGGAAATTCCTTCTGGCAAAGAGGTATGAATGAATAACACAACAAATCAATAAGTTTATCCGTGAATTTTTATGTATATATGAATGTTGTTTTCCATTGTTCATTTACACCATATGTTTCACCATACTAGTGGAAATGCACATGCGACACACACGTGCCTTTGAAAAAATTCATATTCAAATGTCATGTATAAATAAATGGATAGCAATATTAGACTTATATCTTATTAATAGATAAATGTAAACTAATAAAAGTTATCAAACCATAAATTTGTTAACAGTCTAATAATATATATCAAATCATGGCATGAAGAACGGTCAATTTCACATAAATTTTCCAAGATGCATAACAGTTTTTTTCTTTATTTATTAATATAGTACAAACTATTGAGACAACACAGCATAGAGTACATTTCTCTCCAACGTAGTCTTGCATTTTCAACCTTCAACGCAGTCCAAATTATCATTGCTTCGATAACTGTCGTGTCTTGCATAAATCAACGACTAAAAGATATATAAACCATGGCTCAGGAAAATGTAGATTACCGATAGTATTGTTGCTTTCGCGAAATCACAATCTTCACTTGGCAGCCTCATGGACGATAACTCGCCAAATTACAATGTTGTAAAGATTCAACGAAATCACCTCTAAATATTTAATATGCCAAACCAATTAGCATATAATTACAAATAATAGAAGCAATGGCGAGCCCTATGTCATCCTCCAACGTGAACTGTATATAAGTAGTTATTAATCCTTACTTGTTTGAAGCTGTAAGGACTGGGAAAATTGGACCAATTATAGCATTCACAAAACTCATTAGAGACAAAGAGCAGCGATGGACGCACTGCAAAACTGAAACCATGAAGCAATAATTAGTCTATTGCCACTTTCTTTGGATGAACACTAACGGCGTACCCAGTGCAGATGAAGTTTCCAAATTTTGAATTATGGACTGATCATCTTAAATAGCAAATGGGTTGAAAAAAAAATGCAAGTAAGAATTGTTGTGTGTTTGCCTGTTCAAATAAAAATATCACAACTGGACATTGCCTGAATGTTTGATGCAAAACCACCGCATCCCCCTGATGTTGACGCTGGGTTAGGGCTTCACACCAACACACCGGGAGGGCCTTGGGCGCCCACGAAGGTTGTGATCAACCTTGGAGCAGCGTGGCCGCCCTAACCCGATCTAGGGTTCGGTAGGGGCGGCGTGGAGCTCGGTGACGGCTGAAATACCTCGAACGCACCACCGGGAAGACCCGTCGGGAGGACGCACGCGAGGGTTGCCCTAGGACCAGCGTGGCCGCCTAGGACGCCGACGAAGAACGCGGAGTTCGCCGCCGAACAGCAGGATAGAGGGTTGAAGGAAGAAGATGACCTACAAACGGGACAGGGGATAGATTGATTGTCGATTGGATGTAGATGGGATCAAATCGGCCATGAACCTCTTTATTATATAGAGGAGGGTGGTCTTATCCTTTTTTAGGAAACCGTCCTTGGGACGTTTCGAAGCCTCAAAATCGACCCAAACACGATTGGAAACAAATCGGTTCGGATCTCGTACGGACACGATCCGCGTCGGGCTGACCGGACGCTGGAAAAAGGCCGACAACGCGACCGGTCGCAGCGTCCCGGTCGGTTAACGTAAAGGTCTGAAAACCGATCGCGTGGCGCAGAACTCGACGGACGCTGGGACCGTCGCTGGACCGACGCGCGCAAGCGTCCGGTCGATGCCTTGAAATCGGCCTAGAGACGTCGGTGACCGACCGGACGCTGCTGGGAAGTGACCGGACGTCCGATGCATGCGTCCGGTCACTTTCCGTAAAGCCCTTTTGATCTCCCTCGAAAATTTGGCTAAGTCTAGAAATTTGCGGTGACTTGGACCAAGCCAAAGTTGGCTAAGTCTAGGATTTTACCATGTCTTAGACCAAGCCATTTTTGGGTGTCAACACATGCCCCCCCTGTTTTCAGGTGAGAGGTGCATGAACCTGAAAACAAGACAAAGAAAACCAAACAACACGAATGCCCATCGTATCGGTTGTCCAGTGGCTAAGGGCGATACTATGTATCGGTCATTTTTGTTCTAAGGGCGATGCATGCATCGGCCATTGTTTGGAGAGCACTAGGCCTCTTGCCAAACACTAGGGAAATACTTTTTCAAATACCTCCCGTTAATTGCCATTTTCTGACGTTCTCCACTTGTTGACTCTAGCACATAGGAGTTCCCAAATATCACCTTGACCACTTTGAAAGGACCTTTCCAATTGGGTGACCACTTGCCAAATTGATTGCTCTTTTCGATCCTATCGGTAATATAGTTTGCCAAACTAAATCACCGATTTGGAACGATTTGCTCTTGACTTTCTTGTTGTAGGCTCTTGCAACACGGGCTTTGTCTTTCTCAATCTCCTTTAGAGCTCGTATTCGCTTGTCGGTTACCTCATCGATGTTGTCCATCATTAAATCATGATACATAGTAGGAGATAGATCATTTTGTTTGGCAAATCTATATGCATCCAAATTTACCTCAACTGGTAACACCGACTCTTGACCATACTCCAACTCATAAGGAGTGACTTTAGTTGCACCGTGCCTTGATATGCGATGAGCCCACAAAGCTTCTGACAAGACCTAATGCCACCTTCTTGGATGTTCTTCTATTTTCTTCTTAATAAGCTTGATCAAAGTCTTGTTAGTTGATTCCGCTTGACCATTGGCTTGAGCATAATATGGAGATGAATTGAGCATCTTGATCTTATATGATTCGGCAAAATCCTTTACTTCCTTCGCCATAAATGACGTCCCTTGATCCGTAGTTAATGTTTGAGGAATGCCGAATCTATGAATGATGTGCTCGGTGATGAACTCAATTACCTCCTTATATGTCATGTTCTTCAATGGAACCGCTTCCGACCATTTAGTGAAGTAGTCTCAGTAGCAACCAAGATGAACTTATGCCCCTTCGAAGATGGAGGACGAATCTGTCCAATGAAATCCAAGCCCCAACCACGGAAAGGCCACAGTTTGATGATAGGATGAAGCATGGCAGCCAGCACTAGCTGAATATTTCCAAACCGCTGACACTCTTCACAACCTTTGTAGTAACGAAAGCAATCGGCCATCATAGTGGGCTAATAAAAACCAGCCCTTCTCAATAGCCACTTCATCTTCGGAGCCGATTGATGCGTACCACAAATGCCTTCATGTACTTCTCCCATTGCCACTCTTGCTTGATCAGCCCCTAGAGACTTTAGCAACAAGTCTTCGGCGGTCCTCCTATAAAGCTCACCATTATGTAATGTATACTTGAAAGCAAGCTGCCGAATATTCTTGTCAACTTTAGCACTAGGATCCTGCAAGAAAGACAAGAGAGGAGTTCTCCAATCCTCTAAATCGGTACTACTATTATTGTCCGAAAGAAATAGACCGATTTAAAAGAATTTTACATTGCTGTCCCAAATCAGTAGTAACATCGGGTTTGTCCAATTAACTTTGGTTGAACCGAATTTTTACTAGAATCTGAAACAAGCAAACTTTCATGCATCGGCAAATGTTGTAAATGAAAGTACTCATCTCTTACCTCAAAGCCGGATGCACGTTGAGCAAGCAAGTTTGCTCTTTGCACGCATTATTTCACATGCAATTGATCATCTTCCTTGATATAACCGGAAGCACGTTGAGCATAGAAATTGGCCTTACGATTGTCTTCTCTTGGAATATGCCGAATCTTAAATTCGGCAAATTTACCAATTAAATCAAGGCAAATATCAAGGCGAGCACGAAGTGATCCATCCAAACATTGACATTCACCGGAAACTTGTTGCACCACAAGCAATGAATCATCGAATGCTTCAACATGTTCAACCCCTATAGCTTCTAACATGATCAACCCAAACAAGAGAGCTTCATATTCGGTTTGATTGTTAGTACATGGAAACTCCAATCGGCTTGACATAGGAAATTCAGTACCACAAGAATTAACAAGAACAATTCCAACTCCGGCACCGTCTTTGCAAACCGATCCATCAAAATATAAACGCCACGGGTAGAAGTGACATAATCTACCTCATAATCAAGATTTATACCATGCTCAACGATAAAATCAGCAAGAACTTGACCCTTTAAAATTCTCAATGGTTCAAAAGTCAAGTCATATTCAATTAAAGCGTATGCCCATTTGCCTACCATTCGAGAAAGGATCGGCCGAAACAACATATGTTTGATTACATCGGCCCGGGATGCTACCACACATGTGCTTGACAAAAGATAGTGTCTCATCTTGGAACAAGCAAAATATAGTGATAAGCATAATTTCTCAATATGGGCATACCTTGTCACCGGGATCAAGAAGACGACGACCAAGATAAGCAACAACATACTCCTTTCCTTCATCTTCTTGAGTAAGAACAGCCCCAATCACCTTCTCTTCGGTGGCGATATACAATCGGAAAGGTACACCCCTTCTAGGCGCGCGAAGAACAGGTGGTGAAGACAAATATTCCTTTATCTTGTCAAATGCATATTGTTGGCTTGCCCCCCAGGTAAAATCAGCTTCATTCTTCAACTTAAGTATGGGGGTGAAAGGAATAATCTTCCCGGACAAGTTAGCAATAAATCTTCTCAAGTAGTTCACTTTACCTAGGAATTTTTGCAAATCCTTCTTACATTGGGGTGCTTGAACTGCCTTGATCTTCTCTATCATCTTGGGATCAATCTCTATGCCTTTGTCATGAATAATAAATCCAAAAAACTTTCCAGCCAACACTCCAAAGGCACATTTGAGTGGATTCATCTTCAAACCATAGTAGCGCATCCTCTCAAAAGCAAGACACAAATCGGCTAAATGAGGATCATGTGAAGCCGATTTAATCACCACATCATCAATATACACCTCCATAATCACACCAATGAGATCATGAAAGATAAGATTCATAGCCCGTTGATAGGTGGCGCCTGCATTCTTGAGGCCAAAAGTCATGACAATCCACTCAAACAAACCAACAAATCCGGGACAAATAAAAGCTGTCTTGGAGGTATCTTCTTCCGCCATAAATATTTGATTATATCCAGCATTACCATCAAGAAAGCTAATAACCTTGTGCCCCGAAGCATCATTGATTAACATGTCGGCAATAGGCATAGGGTACTCATCTTTGGGAGTGGCTCTATTCAAATCTCTGAAATCAATACATACTCTAATCTTCCCGGTGTCTTTCTTCTCAACCGCACAATGTTAGAGACCCACCGCATACCGCATGGACGGATAAACTCTGCCTTAAGCAACCGATCAATCTCCTCCTTAATTCGGTCATTGATGGCCGAATTGAAGCGTCTTGGTGGTTGCTTGTATGGCCTAAATCCCTTTTTGATGGGAAGTCGATGCTCAACAAGATTACGGCTTAACCCGGGCATCTCCGTGTAGTCCCATGCAAAACAATCAACATATTCCTTGAGAAGCGCGATTAATTTAGCTTTATAATCAGCATCCAAGTTTTGGTTCACAAATGTCGGCCTTGGCATCGAACCATCCCCAATGTCAACTTGTTCCAAAGGGTCGGCCGACATGAAACCTTGGCCCAACTTATTGAGCTCATCAAAGTCATCGATAGCCTCATAAGAATCGGTCTTTTCAAGTCCGATAATGCTCAAGTCTATGATTTAACCATTGAAGTTTGTCTTCCATTGAGAAACAATGTTTACAATATAATATTGAGCCGATTATCCGTCGGCTTCAATGTTACAGGCACAAATCCACGCTCATCATAGCTAATGTATTGATAATTGGATAAGTCTCTACCTGAAAGACAAGCAAACCCAGAGCTCTCAAGCGAGACATCGGTTGTAGAAATCTCAACCGAATTATCCGCATGAACAATCTCTATGGCATCTCCCACCCATTGGATGAGGTGTTGGTGCAAACTTGAAGGAACACATGGATTGGCATGGATCCAATCACGACCAAGGATGAGATCATAACTACCTTCCACATCGGCGATAAAGAAAGCGGTAGCCATGGTCTTGCTTCTAACGGTTAATTCAACGTTGGCGATGCCCTTTGAAGGAATTGGCGCGCCTCCTCCTACGCCGGTAATGGTCATGTTGGTTTGGATGAGTTCCTCCTCTTTGCCCCCAAGCTTCTTGAATAATGAATAGGGCATAAGATTGACAATCGCGCCACTATCCTCTAGCATCTTCCGGAATGGTTTTCCATTGATATGTCCGCTCACATGCAATGGCTTGAGGTGTCTGACGGGCATGGCAGGTTTCTTGAAGATAGCATCTTGCACCCCAGACGCAAACTCTGCAGCAGCAATCACATCATCTCCCCGCCCGATCACATAATAATCGGCAGAGAGAAAGATGGTGTTTATCTCGGCGTGTGGTGGCGAAGGCTCATAGTCCACCAACTCTTCATCCTCACTGGCATTTCAATGCCAACCATGGCGGAGATGGTAGCAGCAAAATCCTCGGGTGCACCTGCGGACACATCGAAACAATGTAAATCGGTTCAACCGAGCTCGAAATCGGTAAACGGAAGTTTGGGAAATAATAGCCCCGTCGACCGCTCGGTTGAGTTATCAACTTGCTCATTTAGCTTGGCTGTCCCGCTTGCTAGAAGTGCCAAGAGATCAACATTTGGTTTGGGCACCTCTTCCACGAGCTTGGGCGGTCGCTCTTGAACTACGACCCGACTTAACCGATTTAGCACCGGTTGAGACGCCCTCTTGGCAGCGAGCGATCATCTCGGCCTCTTTGTTCTTGATCTCTTGCACAATCTCCGGCAAGATTGGCCCTTCACCTTGTGCAACGCCAAGCGCTTGAGCATCTTTTGTCTTGCTCATTTGAAGCTTCCTCTTTTGTGTTTTATCAATGTCAACCGGGCACCACTTGGGCGGCAGGAAACGAGGATCCACGGGCTTTTGCCTTTTGTCTTGAGCTTCAGCTGCTTCCTCCATAGTTTGATCTTGATCACCCTTTGCAGGCTCTTGCCCCCAATCACAATCGGTTTGTTGACATCACTTAGAGGGCCGTCATTGAACCGATAATGATGGAAGGCGGAGGAGTAGAAACCGGAGCGAGCTTCTCAACATCTTCAATCTTCTTGGGAACATAAACCCGCTGCATAGGTCCCTTTTTTTTTGCTCAAAAAGTGAGCTCCGGGCTGTGGGCACCTCCTTCTTCTTCGCACCGCTAGAGCTCGATTGTGGACCCAATCGGCTAAAGACGGCGTGCTTGGCCATGTTTGCGGCGCCTCCTTCCTTCATGGGACCCGAAGGATAAGGGACAAACACTCTCTTCGGTCCCCATTGTGGTGGTGGCGCCACTTGCGATAGTGGTGGCCCCCAACGAGTCATCCTTGGACGCGCAACCCGCAAAGAAGAAGCAACATTTGGAGGAGTCATAGCCACTTGTTTATTTCTCCCTTGATCACGCTTTGGGAGGCGTAGACTCTCTCTTTTTGTTGGCCGATTCTTGGAATCGGCCTTTTCCTTTTTTGTACTTCGCCAAAAGTCTATCAAATTCACATAGGGGCTTGATATGCTTCTTGACCTTTGGCTCATTGGTCTTCCAAACTCCAACCTCCGGCTCTTGTGGAATGAATGTCTTTATCGTATGAACACCGGAACTAAGAGACTAGAACCCTTCGGGCTAGCCGACCCGACTAAGGTAGTCGGTTCAATCGGCTTTGCGGGCGCCTCGAGCTTGATCATCTTGGCCGATTGCTTCAATCGCCTAGCTAGTCTTGTCTGGCCGACGACCATCTAGCCACGCTTGACGCCCCGCAATGCTTGCGCCGAAGCCGCCACAATGGTAAGCTTTGTCTTGCCTTCTTCGGTTTGATCAGCCAACACTTGCCGTCCCGAATTCTTAGGAACATTCGGTGCGGGCGAGGCTCACCAATGATCACGTTCTTGCCTTGAGTTGTAGCAGCTTGCTCGGGGACGGATCAAAATGGCGGGAGCCTTGACTTCAAGTGTCTTGGCTTCGGGCTTCTTGGCTTCAACCACATGCACTTTGAAAAGGATTCTTATCTAGCCGCATGTCGGTAAGACTTAATCGCCCTCATTAAGAGCCGATTGTACACGCCGACGGAAAGCATGACAATCATTAGTTGCATGAAAATAAGATTTATGATATTTGCAAAAAGCCCGCTTCTTCAACACATCTGTAGAAGGCATAACATATTTAATCTTAATGTACCCGATTTTCAATAACTCATCGAAGATTCGGTCACATTTAGATGTATCAAAAGTAAACTTTATTTCCTCATTCCGATTCCTATTAATCGGCTTGAGAGAAGGGCAAGTTACTTGTTTGTTTTCATCTGGCCACCTAATTTCAGCAGCCAATACCTCTTTAGTCTCATCGTCGGACGAAGAATAATCGTCCACATGATGCACGTTAGAACGACGAGACTTATAATCATTATCTTGAGAATTCAAACGTGACTCAACAGCAATAGCTTTCTCAAGTAAATGAGGTAAAGTAGCAAATTGAATATGCTCAAGCTTATCTCTAATCTTAGGGTGCAAACCATTAAAGCATATATCAACTAAGTCACGTTCAGAAATCATCAAATGAAAGCATCGGTTTTTAATTTCTTTACAACGCCTAATGAACTCAAGCGCTGACTCACTACGACCTTGCCTAACCGATGTCAAATGTGATAATCTAGTTTCTAGGACTCCATCATAAAAGTGAGCATGAAATTTTTCCTCTAATTGAGCCCAAGAACCACTCTGCATACCTTGTCTCCCACAAGGTTGTGATCTTAAGCATCTTGGAAATCTATTTCACTTGAGGTATTTAGGACTTGAAAGGACTTATACTAATGAGCTCCCAGAAGAAATAGGAAACCTGAGTTATCTACAAACATTGGACGTAGTGGGAAGTAACATTGGTAGACAGCCATCAACTGTTGTTCAGCTAAGAAATTTGATGTGTCTATGTGTTGACCAAAATACAAGAGTGCCAAAGGGGATTGGGAGCCTAACATCCCTTGAAGATCTCTCAAGATTATACATGTGCGACGAATCCACGGATATCACAGAAGAGCTGTGCCATCTAACAGAACTGAGGGAGCTAGAAATTTTCTTCTAGAACAACTCCTTGGAGAAATCTTTGGTTGGGTGCCTATGCAAGTTGAGAAAAGTCCGAGTCTAGTTATTAGGGCCTCTGGTAGTGAATACAACTTCGATGCATGGGTCGCCCCTCGACATGTCCGTAAATTGCAGCTACAATCCTCGCTGGTTCTCAAGGCTGCCAGATTGGATGACTCCTTCACTTACGTGCCTCTCCTTCGTGTGGATCAACGTGAGGGAGCTGCACCAGGAGGACCTAGCAATTCTTGGGAGGTTGCCAGCACTCTGTCACCTGTATCTGAAGCTGGACCATGAGGAGCTCAAAATCCCTCGGAGATTCGCCGTTGGTGCTTGTTCGTTCCCATGCCTGGTAGAATGCAGGCTGTTGGGATTTATGGGGGCTGTGTTCTTCCATCAAGGAGCTATGATAAAGCTCAGAAACCTTTTCTTGACGTTGTATGCAAGGGATGTGAGAGAAATTGCGAGCAGCAATGGTAGTTGTTTCGACTTGGGCCTAGGGAACCTGCTGTCACTTCAGGGTGTCATGGTTTACTTCCGATCCGGAGGCGCTGGCGAGAAGGATGTGGAGGAGGCCAAGGCTGCACTGACCCATGTGCTTGAGATTCATCCCAATCACCCCAAATATGACATATGGGGTTGAAGGTAAGCTAACCCTGTTTGTTGTTGTGTTTGCTCCATTCATCTGTTGCTTTTTTCTTTCATGCAACCATAATTTTCCTCTGTTTCTTTCTCAGATTCATATTCATGAGATGGGCAAAGGATTTAATATGAACTCCATCCAAAGGAAGCAAAAGAAATTCATTTAGCACTTGATAGACTTGGAGAATGTCTGCTTATTGGTTTGACCCCTTAGGTGGACCATGTGAGAACCTCAGTGCGAAACATGAGTCGAGGAAGCCTCCAGCTCATGACTGGCCGCTCCCCAACTGCAGGACCAATGCCGATCGAGAGCTACGGATCATTCCATGGAACTGTTAACCTTAGAGCAGCTCCAACATATGTGGTATCCTTATTGGATAGAATATTTATAAATTTTTAGAGGAAAAATTGAACTCCAATGGATGCGTTATATGCTTTCGTAGATAAAAAACATGTTATCCCCAAAATCTTGAGGAACATATATATGCAGCCATAGTCATTTGCTACCTAACTCTGTAAAATAGCAAGGCTGTTGTGGCCATTTTTAATTTGAAATTTTTTCTATTACAAAATGACTAAACAATGAAATTTGGTTATTAAATTTAACCAAGCGGTTGGAGTTGCTCTTAGAAAGTAGCTCTCAGCTATTTTGAGAGGCCCGGTTATTATAGTGCGAGGACTGACAAGTAAAGGTACGGGCTCTGATGGGCTTCTAATTAACCATTTGATTATATATCCTGTTCCTCTGTACCATGGGTTGTCCAGAGCTTAGTCACCGCAGTTCCCGGAACGACGGATCGAGAAACGAGGAACAACATTTTGATGCATTTTGACATTGCGGGGCGAAAACGTTCCGTGTTCCCCACCCCCTGGAACGACGTTCTGGAACGTGGAACATTAGGTCGTTCCGTTCCCAGGTGACTGGGTCTAGAGTACAAAAAGTGATCAGCAACAACCTAACTTGTATCGTGGACCTAACCATCTGATTATATATTTTTAAAAGACAAAATGCAGTTTCATTGTCGAAGAAAATTCAAACTATTAATCACCAAAAATATCAGAGCTGCCTGTCGGCCTGATGAAACTGCAAACACATCCCTGTTTCGGTGTCGAACGAGGGGTTACTGGAAAGGACAAAAGGATAGTGGTCACCACATGCTCTGTTTGGGTATGCTCTGTTCTGTGAATCACGTACAACACGTTGTCAACGTTATCGACCACCAATCTCAGTTCGTCCTCAGATTGTTTATCCTTTGAAAAATCATGTCTAACTTGCGTTGCTGATATGATTACGCCTACTCGGAGCCGTCAGAGCCGGGACGTCACGGATTACGCAGGCTCATCGCCATAGTACAGGTTACTCCGGTTTGCAGTACAACCTGCAGCTGCTCAACGGTTCGTAGTACACAAGTACAGATATGTGTTACATTGGATCGACCATTAACTAATGATTCTCACAAAGTCCATGAGGATATATGTGTAGTGTGCCCAGTATGTGTGCATGATGGCCTCACTTGATTGCATGTAGAGAAAAGTCCACCTCACCAGAACATGGTTATTCATTTCAGGTGGTCCTCCTCATGCAGCAGAGAAAAAGTCGACGGCAGGAGTAGTCCATAAAAGAAGCTTGCTTTGGACTCACTGGCGGAGCCAGAACTTAAGGACAGGGTATTCAAGTCAAAAAAATTTGTGTTTTTTTGTCTAATTAAACAACAGATTGTACATGTATATATATTAATGATGTGTATACATATTTGTTGTTTTCACCAAATCTTGAGTATTCATTGGCATACCCAAGAATACCCCTGCCGCCGCCAGTGTTTGGACTTGTCTAGTTCGTGCTCTTCTTACTTGTGCATGGTGCACACTAGTACAAAGGGCGCGCCCTTGCGCGCCCGGGGAAGTGAATATCTTTAGGTTTATATAGGTAACATTCATAAGTTGCGTATTTTGGTGATGTATATGGGATACATTGATGCATAACATATTTAGAGGATGCATATATTATTACATATGGCAGTCTATGTGTCCCTATATGTGGGGGCGCTCCTTCACCGTGTGCACAAGATCACTTCGTCCTCAAGTTGCCAGCTGTCCACAACCAAAGGCTGTCCACCAGCTGCCAGCTGTTCAGGTACGACTTCACAATTGAGTTCAGGCCGAGGCCATTGAACTCGATCGGCTGCCCACATGTTGTCTCGCAGGGATGAGGATGCTGCAACCATCGCCACCTGTGCCATCTCCCAGCCGGTCCTGGTCCTGTTTGAGAAATAAAAGATATTCAAAGCCCATCATATGGCCTGAAACTATGAAATATGAAAAGATCCCAATGGTCAGCATTGTTTAAGTTCTCTCTATATAATTTACATTCTCTTGCTGCTAATAAGAACCTAGCAATGAAGTATTATTCATACAGTTTGTTATATAATGGGATGAGATAAAAAGCATTTAGAGGAGTCATGGCCATGGAGTGGCATGGCCGCCGCCACTGCTTGCTCGCCGGTGTGGATCCACTTCGCGAGGCTAGGTAGTCGTGGGTCTGGAGGGAGGGAGGGGAGAGGGGTGCGTGGGGTGGGCGTCCGGATCAAGCAGAGAAGTCACGTGCCAGAGGGCTGAAGTCACGGCGCTGAGGGAAGAGAAGTGGGGAATGCGGAGAGTGAAACCTTAAACGAGCTGTATATGTATTCGAGGGTGTGTACTGGGCCGCTTTGGGCTTTTGCCTTTGCTAATGGGCTTGGCCACAATTAACTGTGGCGGGCCTTATAAGCAGACTACCACGGTTAATTGATTTATCATGACGGTTAATTAAAAAAACACCACGCTTAATTGAGGCATTAAACGTGAAAGTTTTCTTAAACCGTGAAAGTTTTCTTAAACCGTCACAGTTAATAAAATAAAAACGTCTTGTAAAAGATTTTTTTTAGTAGTGTTCTGTATGGCCTGGCAGTGTAGCATTAATCTGTTTTTACCAGTGTTCAGGAAACACATGGTTGGAGAAATCCCGAGGCCGGCACACCGTGCCCAGTTTCTGACTGATTGGTCAAGCCAACCGTCCCCACTGATATACAGTAGCAATGATTGAATAAGAACGCAGTTGGCGATCGACATCCTTTTAGGCGGCCGGAGAAATTATGGGTGTCTTTGGCACCGATCCTACCGATTCCAGCTTTCACATGCAAAATCACTGTTGAGTTCTGTTCCAAGTCCGACTCGCAAGTTCCAAGCAAGTGCCTCTAGAAGGACTAGAACAAGATAACCACATTTTATGAGTCAACTCCTGGTCCGACTTGCAAGTTCTAAGCAAAGTGCATCTAGAGCACAAGATAAAGGCAAGTCATGGTCCATTATGATGATAGTGTTCAGACTTCAGGGCTTGAAAGTTGAAACCATGCATGGGCGATTCTCTTCTCCAGCCAGGTAACGCCGGACCTATATATAAACTAATCCAACACTGCACGCTACGCAGCCGCTGTATAGAGTATACGACTCACACGTACTCATCAGCTATGAGCTACCACATTCCATGGCGCCAATTCTTCGTGTTCTTGCATGTCGTGTGCGTATCCCTATCCAGCATTCACCGCACGTCTCAAGGCTGCTCCATGGAGGAGAGAGCTGCCCTGATGGAGAGCTTCAGGTGTTAGATCTCAACTTCAATGACCTAGGCGGGGTTCTTCCTACTGCAGGTATTATGTACATAAACGGAACATCTGTGCTTGACTTATATATTGGCAAACCTGGCATGTTCTGATTAACTATATTGACAACTGTATCCTTTGCAGTCTTTGAAAACCTTACGAACATGCGGGAACTGAATCTGAGTAATAATCAGTTCAATGGAAGCCTCCCAAAGACTTTACTTGCACTTCCTCACCTTAAAATCCTAGATCTCTCAGATAATTCATTAGAAGGAGGTATTCCCGTTAGTTCGTCTTCTGATGATGAACCGGCTTCGCTGGAAGTGTTAAATCTCAACAACAACAATATGAGCGGAGCTTTTCCATCCGAGCAAGGTACAAAATTGATCATTTCATTCAAATTATAGAGTCCATATATTTTCAAATCAATACCTCTGAAATGTTTACATGATCTTCATATTTTCAACAGCATTTCACTACCTCAGAAACATAAGGGAACTGCATTTGAGTTCAAATCAGTTTAGTGGGAACCTTTTGGCATTCTTGTTTTCACTTCCATATATTGAACGGTTGGATCTGTCAAAAAACCTGTTTGAAGGACTTATTCCTATAAGCCCCTCTTCAAATCTTTCATTGTCTCTCAAGAGTCTTCGCTTTTCTCAGAACAATTTGAGTGGCCAACTGTCATTCTTTTGGCTGCGCAACCTCAGTAAACTCGAAGAGATTGACCTGTCTGGGAACACTAACTTAACTGTTCACGTAAATTTCCCTGGATGGGTACCTTCGTTCCAACTGAAACAGCTAGCACTCTCTGGTTGCGATCTTGACAGAGGCATTATTGAAGAACCACACTTTCTACGCACACAGATGCATTTAGAGGTGCTTGATTTGTCCAACAATAACTTGTCAGGAAGCATGCCAAACTGGCTGTTTACAAAAGAAGCAACTCTGATTAACCTAAACCTTGGCAATAACCTGTTAACTGGATCACTTGTTCCAATAGAGCACCCCCAAACTGCTCTGCAAGCTATGGACATATCTAACAACCGTATTACAGGGCAGTTACCCGTGAACTTTGGCTCAGTGTTTCCATGCTTGTCCACTCTGGACATCTATCACAACAACTTCTATGGCCAGATACCAAAGTCATTATGCCACATCAATCCAATGCGACTTCTGGACCTGTCGAACAACAATTTTTCTGGTGAATTGCCGCCTTGTGTGTTTACTGATTTTCCTGAGCTGTGGATCTTCAGTGCCACAAACAACCAACTTGGAGGTTTGGTGTTTGGTGGAATGAATAATTTATCCATCGGTTTTGCATTGCATCTAGGCAGCAACAAATTTGAAGGAACGCTACCTCGTCATTTGTCAGGAAGGTTGGTAATCATGAGTTTGTATGATAACAAGCTGTCTGGCCAACTTGATCCTTCATTTTGGAATCTATCTAGTTTAAGTGTCTTAAATCTTGCTGGAAACCGTATTACCGGCAGCATTCATCCAAATATTTGCAACTTGACAAGCATTGAGATTTTAGATCTTTCTGATAACGACTTTAACGGGCCTATACCAAGATGTAGCAGTGCATCTCTGAGTTCACTTAACCTGTCAGCAAATTCCTTGTCAGGAGACATCTCGCGTGGTCTTTTCAGCACACCAAATCTGATGACACTGGATATGAGATACAATAAGTTGGCTGGTAACCTCACCTGGTTATTACAAGATGTTGATAATATTAAGGTACTATCCTTGGGTTGGAATGAATTTGAAGGGCAGATCTCTCCCAGCTTGTGTAATCTCTGCCCTATGATAGTTGACCTTTCACATAACAAGCTATTAGGTTCGTTGCCACCATGTATCGGCAGAATCTTTTGTGAACGTAAGGCAGTAGAAGTAGATAATCCTTTCCTAATTCTGACAATTATAGTGGAGAGTTACATATTGGTCCAGGACACAAGAGGCTTCACCTTTGGTACAAAAGGAAATCAATACACATATGGTTGGACCTTCTTTGATTCGATGTCTGGCATCGACCTTTCTGGGAACATGCTATCTGGGGAAATTCCATGGGAGCTCGGGAATCTGAGCCATATCAAATCCCTCAATCTGTCCAACAATCTCTTCAGTGGACAAATCCCTACGAGCTTGGCAAACATGAGCGAGATCGAAAGCTTGGACCTGTCACACAATGAGTTGACTGGATCCATTCCATGGCAGCTAACCAGGCTATGGGCGTTGGGGGTGTTCTCCGTGGCATACAACAACTTGTCAGGATGCATACCAAACTCTGGTCAGTTCGGCACATTCACCATGGACAGCTACCAAGGAAATAGTAATCTGCACAACATGTCACAGGGGGGCCAATGCTGGTCTCATGGTTCAGGACCAGCTGATATGCCACCCGAAGGTAGCGATAGAACAGAAGATGATCAGGTCCTCTATGCTATCAGTGCTGCCTCGTTCGCCCTGGCGTTTTTGGGCCACCGTTGCGTCCTTGGTTTGCCATCCAGTTGGACGTCATGTAATTCTCAAGTTAGCAAAGATGGTGTCAATGTGTTGGTGATGGTAATTCTGTCTGGAACCAAAAATAAATAAAAGTAAAGCACGCTTTCTGATGGTACCATAGAATTATACATTTGAGTGTATATATATCCTGTTAATCTAGTTTGATATACTCCCTCTGTCCCAATCATGAGCATGTAGAGCCTGCTTTTTTGGTCCGGTCATAGCCCAGCCCTCACCCATGCCTGTACTAGCCCAAAGCCCATACCATGCCGTGCTTCGGCCACCACCCAACCCCAACGGGCGGCACGAGCTTGCTCTGTTTCTTTGTGCAATGACAATGAGGTTACTGTATACGTATTGCTGACGGTATGATCTGTTTTAGTGTGCTCTGTTTCGTGAATCGCATACAACGTGTGTGCCCGGTCACAACTTCAGATTGCTTATCTTTTGTGAACACACAAAGCACACTTTCTGATGTTACCATAGAATTGTACGTTTGAGTGTATATATATCCTATTAACTAGCAGGCCACGCAGTTGCGCAGGTTAGCAAGTGTAACACAAAAGTTTACTTAGAAACGGTAGAATCCATTAGATGTTAGTATTGTTAGATGTTGGTACCTTTGACATTCAATCACTTTGTACAATCTTTACATCATGTTCTAAACTAAAAAGACTTATTTATTTCTTGCATGCTTAGCCAATATGGAATATGTTTTGGGTAGAGCATCAGGCAAAATGAAGACACCGTAGGAGGAGGAAAGGATAAAGGCATAAGATAAATGACAATTATGAAACGGTAAGGCCATAAAAAATGAAAAGTCAGTCTGAAAGATTGATCTTGTACAATATAGTTCATGTTATTGTAAGAATAGCTTTGACACCATTTTTTTCGCTAATACAATTCAGTGTAATGGCATACAGCACATTGTGAGTTTAGTTTCATACGTAGGATGCCTTTAGATATCCATAATCAAATAGCTTGAATTTTACAATTCAATTGATCACAGCATGACGTACCCATGTGCTAAAAACATTGATGGAAGTATGGAAGACACAACTTACCGAAAATTCAGAATTGCCAATATCCATCAATGGCAGGGTATAACACTGTTGACAAATTGAGTTTGTACAATGATCTTGTCATGTGTAAGGTGGAGATTAAGGTGGTAAAAGAAGCTTATCACCTGTAAACAGAAGCTAAAAAGAAATAATATTGGAGAGGTATTATTGATCACATTTGGACTGTTATTTGGAAAAAAAAAAAAAACCTGAGAAGAATTATGAAAGTCCATTGAAATTGGTCTTGATTTGCCATCAGGATGCTGAGTTAGTGGTGAGTAGAAAATGAAAACACTCTTACATCAAGCTAATGGCGGACGTGGTTTGTCTTTGTGTGTTCACACGGATGGGAACCATTAGTTTCTGGCATGAAGAAATCAATAGCTTTCATAGATCATAAGATGTCACTTTTTAATCTAAAGAGTAACTGTTCCAAAATATTATCAATATTGCTATCGTATGGTGAAGCCTTTTTTTACATAGTACGTTCATGGGAGTTTAGCCATCTTAGCATTCATTCATAGCCAGTAAATCAAAATTTTATGTTCACTATTAGTTGTCATTTTGAGTGCACAGTATGATTACCAGAGTTTAGGTCGACAGGTGGTGATCTATGTTAAAAACAGCTTGGTCCTATATGCGGCCACTCCGAACTGTTTGCAAGTCAACATTGTTGAGGTATTGATTGGTAGCATCTCCTGCACCACAAAGCAAAGCCAATGGATGTTTGTGTACGTAAATGCATAATGGAGCTGCAAATGTAGCACCTGTAAAGTGGGCATCAGTAGCACAGAGGAAAAGCAGAGCCCCTTTGGGCATTTCCTCGAGCACTTGCAGGGCGCAAATTAAAAACAAAAGAGTAAAAGGAACAACTCATGGGGTGCTATGAGGTGAAGGAGAAGCAATCGAAGACACACCTCCACCTAATATACGCTAGGAGATTGAAGCGCAAGAGAGAGAAAAATGACAGGGTACCTCGCGTCCTCGCCGTGGATGGCAGATGGGGGCTCGATTGCCATGTGGGGCAGGCGGGCGGCCTTCCTCGCGCCGGACGGGGAGTGTGGGAGGTGACGAAGGACGGGGCGAGGGAGAGGCGAAGGGACGGCAGATGCAGAGGGAGGAGAGAGAGGAGAGAGAGAGAGAGGGGCAAGGAGAAGGTCGCCATGCCTGATCCCCACCAGCAGTGCAAAGTAGTGTGTTGGATCAATCGTCAATGAGAATATTTAGTATGTGTCGTATATGTGTGCATGGTGGACTCACATGCTCATCGTGTAGAGAACAGACCACCTCAGCAGCACAGCACATGGTTATTCAGTTCTGGTCCCGCCAAAAGTCGGATCGCCCGCAGCAGAGGAAAAGTCTACGGCAGGAGTAGTCACAGAGAAGCTTTGGACTAGTGCACAACAACAACAAAAAGCTCTTATTCCGGGCATATAAACGCACACGGCACGCGGCAGCACATACATGGTTACTTGGTCGTGCATGCTGGCGTGGTGCACATGTCGCCAAAAGTCCACCAACAAACTCAATCCAGAAGCACCTGTTATCACCACCATTTGCAGGACTAAAACAAACGGTGGCATCTCTCTGCACTCTGCACAGGAAACACGAAACTCAGACCATTTGCAGACACGAGAGTGTTAGATCGATCGGAAGCAAATGGAGAGAGCCACGCATCAGGATCCACACTTCGTGCTCGTTCCATGGCAAGGAGGCATCAGCCACATCATCCCCTTGACCCACATCGCCCGCCTCCTCGCCGCATGCAGTCACCATCATCACGACGCCCGCCAACGAGCCCCTCATCCAGAACCGCGCGCGTGTCAGACCTCGCAACGACAACGCCACTACCTCCGGCGGGGACGATCACGGTCACCACGATCCCGTTCCCAGCGGCGGAGGCCGGCCTGCCCAAGGGCTGCGAGAGGCTGGAGCTCATCTGCTCCCCCCGCCGACGTGCCGCACGCTTCTTCGCCGCCAACAAACACTTCGGCGAGGCCGTGGCACGCCACTGCCTCGGCAACACCATGCCGCGCCGGCCGAGCTGCGTCGTCGCCGTCGGCCCCGTCTCGCTGTGCCGCCGGTCACCTGATCTCGATCCACAAGCCATGACAGACGATGCCAGGCGGGTTATGGAGTGGCTGGAGCTGGACACCAAGCAGTCCAAATCCGTTGTGTATGTCAGCTTTGGAAGCGCCGGGTGCATGCCACCGGCGCAGGTCATGCAGCTGGGCAGGTCATGAAGCTAATACAATCTTTGGTTTCATGATTGACATGTGAATTTTTTTTTTAGGTTTTGCTGAATAAAAATAGCTGGTGTTCAGCTTTGTGATGATGAGTGATTTACAACTCATCAAATTTGTTTCATTTCTTTGAAATTACATGAGCAGGTTTATATCATGTCTTTGAAATTACGTGTAATTGATGTGTTATATGGTTTTATAAATAAAAAACATGTTATCCTCCAAATCTTGAGGAACATATATAAGCAGACATAGCCATTTGCTATCTATCTAACTCTGTAAAATAGCAAAGGCTGTTGTGGTACTCTTTTCTCTGAAAAGTTTTCTATTACAAAATGGCTAATCAATGAAGTTTAGCTACAAAATTTAACCAAGTGGTTGAAGCTGCTCTTAGAAAAGTAGCTCTCAGCTATTTTGAGAGGCCTGGGTATATACTGCAAAGGACAGACAAGCAAAGGTATGCGCTCTCGTGGGCTTGTAATTAATTAACCATCTGACTATATATCCTGATCCTAGAAAGTGAGCAACAACACATATAAAGACAAAATGCAGTTTCTTTGTCGAAGAAAATTCAGACTATTAATCTCCAAAAACATTAGAGCTGCCTGTCGGCCTGATAAAACTGTAAACACTTAAACAAAGAGACAAAACACGGCTGGTAACAACGAATCATACCCGGGTGTGTTTAGATCCCAAAATTTTGGGGTAAAATTTCGTAGCGTGTCACATCGCATTAATCAGAAGACGCGTTTCGCTTGTTAGTGGTAAATATTATCCTACTACGACGTAATTCAGCCAAAGTTAATCGCCTCGTGAATGCATATGAATGTTTCGATGTGATGGGAATTTTGGTAACTTTTGGTTTTTTGGTTGATGTGAACTAAACTATTGCGGTGTCGATCGAGGTTACAGGGAAGGACAAAGGATAGTGGTCACCACATGTTCTGTTTCGTATGCTCTGTTCTGTGAATCACGTACAGCACGTTGTCAACGTGACCACCAGTCTCAGTTAGTCCTCAGATTGTGTATCCTTTGAAATATCACATCTGACCTGCGTTGCTGATTACGCCTACTAGGAGCTGTCATAGCTGCGACGTTACGGATTACGCAGGCTCATCGCCACAGCCACAGTACAGGTTACTCCGGTTTGCAGTACAACCTGCAGCTGCTCAAAGGTTCGTAGTACACACGTACAGATATGTGTTACATTGGATCGACCATTAATTAATGATTCTCACAAAGTCCATGAGGATATATATGCGTAGTGTGCCCTTGTTACTTGTCGTGCATGGCTATGGTGCACATGCCGCCAAAAGTCATGGAACGGAAGGTATGGGCTCCAGAAGCACATGTTAACAATGAGAGGCTCATTGTGGACGTGCTTGGTGTTGGGGTATCTGTAGGGGTGACAAAGCCAACCGAAAATGTCCTCAGCGCTGTTACGTTTAACGGTGGCAGAGCGGATGTCGAGGTGGAGGTGGGTGTGGAACAGGTGATGGAGGCTTTCGAGAGGCAGATGGATGAGGGTGACGAAGGGGAGCAGAGGAGGAAGGCCAAGGAGCTCAAGGGCAAGGCAAATGGAGCGTTAGAGAAGGCAGGGTGGTCGTCCTACATGAATCTGGAGAAGCTAATCCAATCTTTTGGTTTCATGATTGATTAATTAACATGTGACATTTAATTAGGGTTTTCTGAATAAACATGTCACACTGTGGCCTTCAGCGCCTAACAATCTGTAGAATTGCGACCGGGCACACGTTGTAAGTATTATTGATGCACAGAACAGAGTACACCGAAACAGAGCATGGCTCAACGCTATCCTATCCTAAGCACTATGCAGTAATCTTCATTGCACACGGAAACAGAGGATGTTTCATAGTTGCAATAATCTGTCACTAAAGTACCCGTGTTTTCGCCCCCTTTCCATCGTTTACAGTTATTGTTGGGTTTGGGTTGATCAAAAGTCTTAAGTATGTGAACGCTTAGATCCTATTTGTTCTTTCCCTCAGTTCCAAATTACAGTCATTTTGACCTTTTGATTCAATCATTTAGTTATGTATGTAATCTGAATACAATAATGTCTAGATACATAACTAAATGAAGAAAAAAATCGAAGTGACTTATAATTTGAAAAACTAAAGGAGTACATTTGTAAGTTGCTTTTTGCTTATGGACACAACAAAGACTTGTTTGTTTCACCTTTTTGGTCTTCTACCCACCATTTCAAAAGCCAAAACAAAACAACTTAGTCATGGGCGGATACAGAGGGTATTCCCCGTTGTCCCAAGAATACCCAACTCTTCGATATGCTTTTTACGTATATACGTGTATGTACTTATATATGTATATGAATAGTGTCATATTTTGTAGTATTTTTCTGATTGCAGCCTAAAACATTTGAAAAACTGCCTCTCAGTTTTGGTTCCACCATATTTTTTATAGTATTTTTACTTGTCAAAAGTAGCTTACTTTTTTTTCATTGATGGAGAAGTAGGAATACCCAAGTTTGAAATCTTGGCTCCACCACGAACTTAGTTGTTAAGCTGGCTAGAGACCCTATAGTCAAGCTACCTTTTATCAGTAACATGTAACAAGCCATGCGTATACTAATACGCCCTAAATATAGTTGACTAGGCCTTAGAGGCCACACGCACGTCGGATGCCAATTCCATTTGTCAACGGCCCCGAGTAACCTAAAGTAATATTGATTTCTAAAAAAAAAGCCAGAAGTAGATTTTTTACTCGCTCTGTTTTAAGTCATTTTTATATTCCAAATTTATAAAAATATATTTTTTCACATCAAATCAATAATTATCTAGTTTATGTGTATTAAATGATGCTATTATGGTGTCACAATCTCAATATTTTTTTTTAAAATTTGACCAACTTTCAAAATTTGATTTAAAAAACTCTAACAATTAATAGTCGAGAACGCATGGTGTTTTTTATTAGAGAAATACTTGTGGCCATAATTTACTGACTGCTCCATCAAACTCAAAATAATTGCATATATAAATATAGTATTGATATATGGAACCCGGGTACCAAATCTATTCAGTCCCCAGCTTCATATTACGCAGGTAGAGAAATAGGCCACCCCACCGTCGGGCCTGAGGCTCGCAGGCCCAGCCCACCCACGACCTTGAGCGGTGTAGCAACCGGCCCACCCACCCGCGAGCTCCAGCGGCTTCTCAGCTCCGAAGCTGCCCCACGCCCCCCACGATTTGTTTGCGGTTCCATTTTCCAAAATCCAGACCCCTCCGCCCGCACTCCTGCCGGCGCCGAGCGTCACTGCCGCCGCCTCCCCTGCCCCTGCTCGCCGCCGCGCCTGCCTCCGGTCTGCCCCCAACCCCGTCACGCTGCCCCCCCCGCCCTCCTGCCGGCGCCGCGCGTCACCCCTCCGGCGCCGCCGTAATCCCGTCACGTCGCTGCCCCACCCTGCCCCGTTGCCTCCCTCGCCGATGCCGCTGCCCCGCCCGAGCACTGTCACGCCGCATGCGCAACCCAGGAGAAGGAACATGAGAAGTCAACGATCTCCTCCGACCAGCTGCTGCCATCGCTAATTCCATTCGCCCGACGAGGATGGCCGCGCGACGACGGGCGACGGCGACGGTGGCAGGTCTCAACCCTCATCCCGGCCCCTCGCGCGCGGACCTTATGATGGTGACCACGGCACACATCCGTGCCCTTCCCATCGCGCACGTTTAACCCGTTGGGGAGCAGAGAGGCGGAGTCAGATCCGTTCCTCCTTGTGATGCCTGATGGCGTGGCCGGAGCTTTGAGGTATCCTCCCATCTCTCATCCAGACGTGGCTTCTGGAGTGGATCTCTGCACCCTGGTAAGCAGATCGCCCATCCTCTTTCCTTAATTTCAGAATCGGTTGGATCTTGGACCTAAAATCTCAGGGATTGCAGTTTTCTCTACCTCATTCATTTGTACTGGACCCGGAGGTGGACACAGGCATGTTTGATTCGGAGGAGAATAACTGAGGCAGATTAATCAAGCCAAGGTAATGTCTCTTCAGCTCCTCGTTTTTGTAATCTGCCAATTTATAATTTGTTGTTTTTCTAGAGACATGGCACATACTTTTATGTTGCATGCAAATCTGTCCCTACAGATGGATCGACAAGAGGAGGTTTGGTGCAAGATCAATGTAGGGCGGTGGAAGCTGGGAGCAAAGCTGCCAGCAGTAGTGCTCTACTTGCAGGAGTGAGGTTATCATTTTTTAGGTCAAATACTTATTTTCCATTGCTATAAACCTGTTTGGAGCACAAATTGCAATAGGATTAAAAAAATACTTAATTGTTCACCTGAATTTAAATCCTTTTCAAATTGCAGACCCTTTCGACTTCTCCCAACTAAATCGTGTCAAGCCCACTTCTTAGTTTTCTACTGTAATTGTCTGTAGGACAATACCAGGTTCTGGAGTTCATATGTAGCAATACGAAGATACCTTTTTTTAGTTTAATATAACCTTTACAATCTGGAAGGATTCACATGGAGTTGTTAATCTAATATTTCATATCTTCTTGCAGGTACATGCCAGATGTAATTAAAAGGGATATAAACTCAGTAAGGCCAGAAATGATGTTGTTGACGGATGAAAGAGCGGACTCGTGAGGTGGACAAAGAAAAGGAGACACGCGAGCTGGTGACTGTCATGCAGGCGTTCTATATTTTGGCGGAAGCCTGCAAGGTCAGGCCGCCTCCACATTATGGTCTGTTTGTTTCTATTTCGTTTTTCAGCCGATGAGTTCACACGTGTTGGGTTGGGTCCCATTAGTTGATGCTATCAATCTTATTATAAATTATATCTATAGTTCCTACTTAATGTTTTAGGTTGTTGGTCTTGTCTCAGAGATTCTTCTTGTTATAGGTGTACAATGGTTGGCATTTTAGAACACACTTGTTCAAAAAATCCTTGCTGAGATTAGGATGCTTTCATGATTTAGAGATTATTTTTTTAGAATGTGTCGCTAGGTAGGCTGTTTGTTATGAATCATTTTTACTTACAGCTGGTTGATAAGTCTTCTGATCACTATGCAATTACTATGTAAACTTATACTATGTAGTTGCAGAAAATAAGGGGCTGTGAATATGCTGAGGTTCGCATAAAAGAATGTGGATTGGGTCATTGCCTGGTACAGGTATGCCTAATCTTGTTTTGACATTAAAATTGATTATCTGAAGAACACATGATCCTCATTTGTCAAATAAGCAGACTTATGTCCGAATTTATTCTTAATCATAACAAAATGTTTTTTTTGAACCATACAGTTCTTGTCTTCAGCCCACAAATACTTATTACCAATTTTATCCTTTACCCTAAAAATTTATTTTTCACTCCACAAATATGATTCAATCTTAAAAGGCGGTTTTGGATGCCAGCAACTGGTGTTTTGCCAGCAGCTCTTTTGAACCGATTAAATAAAATAAACAAGAAGCATCAGTGGTCCATTTGCCGCATTAGAACGTTAGTTTAAAGTTTCAGCAAATTTATAGGCTGCATGTGAAGCCAGGAGATGCAGAAAGTTCATATGATAGCATGTTTAAATTATTTGTCAGTAGTAAATCTATTTTTAGGATACTCATGATGAGATAACTAATGCATAGCGTGTCCATAATTCATGATGAGATAACTAATGCATAGCGTGTCCATAATTCAGTGAAGAATTACATTTTCATCACAATAAAGAGCTTGTCGATACTCACAACAGTGATTTGTTTTGAAAACAGTGACTTCTCTGTCTACATGCTAAACTCGTCTGGTCTTGGAGCTCAGCATAGTTGTACAGTTGGTTAAGGGCAACAACAAAGGTAAACATACCACAAATCTAATCCTTCCCCATGCTCCATTGTATGCAGTCAATACTTTTTTTGTGTGTGTGTGGGGTGGGGGTGGCGCTGGGATGGACTGCTTCCATAGCGATCTGTTCTGTTTTTTTTTCTCTATATTACTTGTGCAGCCTGAGGACAGTAGGAGCTAATGGGATTGTGGCAAGGCTCATGTCTGTGCCACTGCCATGTTTTGAAAGATCGATTTCCATCAGACTGGTTTAGGGGACAGACTATTTCGACGATCCATGTCAATCACAACTCTAAAGCAGGCTGATTAATCAGTCAACTTTATCAAAAAAAAAAAAGCTAGACTTCTCTGATAAAAAAAAAGCAGAGTAAATTAATGAGGTTGGAAACATAGCTTAGATTGCATCCTTATCTGTATATGGTATCATCTGGTACATATCGATTAATATTAGCCTGATGTGTCTATACTTGAATGTAGAAACAACATGGGATGGCCAAATAATTTGGTTGAATACTAGTACTTCTTTTGAATATTCTCCCTGTTTTACATCACATCTAAATTTCCCTTTTTTTCTTGAATCACATTGAACATACAAAAAATTTTATGATAGCTAGAATTTTACGTGTACATTTGACATATTTATTCACTTCTTGCACAATATATGTATTTTAGATTTGTTATACAAGATAGGACATGCTCTAGAAAAACAGTTGAGCCAAATTTTGTCAAGTTAGACAAGCTGACAATAAACTGTATTAAAATTACTGTTTTCTTCTTTCTTTGATGTCTTTTTCCTTCTTTTTTTCATATCAAGGCGGAGGGATGATTCATTCAAACAATGTCTCATGGTGGATTCATCAATCGAAGTTCTGCTTATGTACAGAGAGGCCACTGCATTTTATGGGTTTGAGATCCATGTGTCAGGTACAGAAATTCTAATTCTGTATTTGTATTGTCTATCTTAATATATTGCACTAAAATCCATTGGGCATTCTGGCCTCCAAAGTTTGAGTGCTAGGACGAGTTCAATGCATTGAGGAAGTTCTGTTTACATCATTCCAATTACTCATCAAACATGGGAAGATCCACAAGCTGATTTGTTTTTGCATCTTTATTATGCACATAACCAATTATTTTCTGCTTAATTTATGCACTTCCATAATGCGTATGGGCTCTGTGGAACCTGCATTTGGTAGAAGTGCATATGGGCTCTGTGGAACCTTTACAATCTGGATTAACAAGTCCAGAGAACAAATTGCAGTAACTTTCTATCTTTTTTGTTATATTGGTCATTTCCTGCGATAGCAATGTTTGAATTCATATGGTACTTCTAATGTGTGTATATCATTGATCACTATGTAATAAATAATTTTGTATGTATTTTCAGGTTGAAGTTTGCTGTGTGACGAGAGCAGATGGCCTGGAACTAGCATGGTAGTTTATTGGCATAATGTGTGTTGGTAACCTCAAGGCACACAAGATGGTTAATTGGATTATGTTGCTTCTAGAGATGATTCTTTTGTCCTTTTTTTTTTTTGTGCTGGGTTACCGAATAGCGTCTGAGAAAATGAACTAACAAATTGTAATATTAGAGTCAATAATGCCATTCGAAAGTGAATTCTTTGTTATTTTGCAGCCTACTTTTGTGCAATCCTCCTTAAACATTTTAACAATAGTACTATTCAAACAAAGAAACAATTTTATATAATCCTTGGTGGCCAGATTCGCATTTTTTTTTTGCAAGAAAAAACATTTTTAAAGGAAATGGGACTTGTGAGTTGTGACCACAAAATTTCACATTATTTGAACAAGCGTACTTCATGTCTTGGATCCTCCACGTATGTACCCTCTGAAACAATATAAAGTGATGGCTAGTAGGTACAAAAAGGAATCGAACTCGAATCAGCCAGCAGGAAAAAAAAAAAAAAAAACCATACCGCATGGCAAGGTATGGAGCAAAAAGAAAATAATAAAAAAAGCCCACAGGAAAGCTGGGCCGGAAGGAAGAAAACGCACCAAGGAACGGCATGCGTACTGGGGCTGCGCTGGCAGCGCGTGCGGGAGGGCAGTGGGGTCTGAATGGATTTGGTACCCGGGGTCCAAATAGTGCTGCTCTATATAAATATATAAATATTTGAATATGTCTGGTATTGAATGTATAAATATTTGAATATGTCTGGTATTGAGTATATATGATTAGATTGATCACATCGTAGATTTTTGAGAAATTTGATGGTTGGAAAACAGGTTGTACCAAACATACACATATATATATTTTTTTTTTTTGAGAATACCAAACATACACATATTTGGATCCATGTCATGTGCCGTGGAAGAGGGGCTCAAAAGGGTAGTCACAGCTCTAAAAGGCCGGCCCAACAGCCCAGGAGGGGGGAGACAGCGCCGCATACGACCACCCGCCGCCGCCACGCCGCCACCCCCCGTCATCACGTCGTTTGCTTCCTCATTAAGTAATATTATTTAGGGATAAGATACAAATAAATTAGGAAATAAAGAGAGATTTATTTCTCATGCAAGTCTTCCCAAGACTATAAATACAAAGGAGATGTAATCCGTTGGATCAAGAAGAAAAATTAAAGGGGTAACACCCAGCGACTTACTGCTTCCCCAAACCCTAGGCTCTCTCTCACCCAGCGCCGCGTGCCCCGCCCTCACTGCCTCACGCCTCTACCCGCACCGCCCGAAAATAGCGCCGCCCAAAGGCGCCGCCGCCCGTGCAGCGTGCGCCGGCGCCCGCGCCGCCATCCCCGTCGCCGCTTTCGGGCTGGCGTATGTCATCCTCTTCGTCTCCTACCTCGGCGTTCTCATCGTCGCCGCCGTCATCTACGCCTTCACGCTGCGATCATCGTCACCACCGCCATCAAGCCGTCGCCCCGCCGTACCAACGCCATCGCCGCCGCCTTACGCCCCTACCCGCACATGCCGCCATCTCCCTCAAGACGCGCGCACTGCCCTAGGGCTACAAGCGCCACCGCTGCCCCCTACCGTCGCCCAGCGCCACCGTCCGGCTTCGTCGTCAAGCGTGTCACTTCCGGCCCAAATCGATCCGGTTTGTGACAATCCAACTTTTAAAAATTTTGTTAAAAATTATTTTTTATTGACTTCCCAAAGATGAGCCCTTATTTTCGGCGGGGAGGACATCTGGATCGCACCACATTAAAAATTAAAATCACTCGATGCCTTGGGACCGACCAGTAATCACTGTCCGTTGACCAAGTGGACGGAGCAAGTCTCGTCTGGTCTCCTCTTCCTCCAGTCACTCTTGCTGTATTGCGTTGCGAGCAGCTCCTGGTTTTCCTTTAGATCTCTTCCAGCAGGAGGTTAGTGCTTCCTGAAGATTCATCTCTTTGTTAACCATTCGGAATGCTTAATACTACTCCTGTTTTTACATTTTGCGCATGTGTCCTTCTGAATCCCTAGTTAGCACCGATTTCTGCGATTATCCATTCCTAGCGCGTCAGATCTACCGCATAGATGAAATGAAATAGAGATTTTGTGTCAAGGGGAAAACGCAAACAAGTAGCTTGTTTCGAGATTGCAGATTTGAATCTTCGGTTTACCATGGTGGGCATAGCAGCCCGCTGCGGTAATTGCCACGATTAACCGTGACCTTACCGCGGCGACGGGTTTGCTGTGACCGCCATTGAAAACTCAAAATGCCTGTCATGCAAAAGATTTTCGGTGTGTTACCCCTTTAATTATGTCTTGATTAAGATTCAACGAAATACATCTCCCTAGTATTTATAGTCCCGGGTATAGATGTCCAACGGGCCGGCCCGGTACCGCCCGCGGCCCGTCCGGACGGGCGGGCGGACAAGACGCTGCGGGCCATTTGCGGGCTCACGGGCTGCGCGGGCGTGCCAACTTCACGGGCTTTCGGGCTGCGCCCTCGGCCCTTGGCCCGGTCCGTGAGGCCATCGGGCCAGCCCATGGGCGAGTCGGGTCCTGGCCCGGCCGGGCCAGCCCGGTGTGATGTAAAAACCCCCAATCATAGTAAAAAAAAAGACAGATTCAGGTTCACGGTTTCAACACATGTTCACAGTTCACGGTTGTATTCAACACAGGTTAACGGTTGTATTCCACAGATTCAAAGTTCAAAGTTTTTCCGCGATTCAAAGTTCAAAGTTGAACTGAAATATGGCAAAAATGTGATTCAATCATTCAAAGGTAAACCTGCATTGACAATGATTTTCAAACTTCAACGAAATATGAGCTTGTGCAATCTTTGCCTCATTAAAAACCTTTCTAGGTAAACCCACCCTTGTGGGAGAAACCCTAGAAAGGAAAAAAAGTACAAACAAGCTCATATTTCATTTGTTCATATATTATAGTTCATAGATCACATCACAGATTCACAGTTGTATTACAATAGCCAACATTTGGCAGGCAAGTGAAAAGATGAAACTGCAAAGAGCAAAATGAAGAGTATGTGCCTATCTCTCATATCTTTCACTCACTCTCAGCTCTCAGGTTTCCAACTTCAAACTTTGCCAGCATAAGGAAAACAACATCTAGATTCTGGACATGACAAAAGAACATGTTAGTTCACAGCTCAAAACAATATCACATAACTAGCGGTTTCGGTTTCACAATGGGCTGTACCTCTTAGGCTCTTAGCATTGATTCATCTCGGCTAGCCGGGTGCGCCACCTCTCCCCTGCCGGTGCCGCCACCTCTCCCTCTTGCTTGTACCGGTCTTTGCCGGTGGCGCCAACCGATCCTCTCCCACTCCTTTTGCGGTTACGGTATCTTCTTCTTCGGGAATTTCATCACCAATCTCCGGGGTCTTGAAGTGCGCAACCCGGTTCTTTGTCCAAGCTGTATTTGCGCCTTTCTTCTCGCTTGGTCAGTCTTTGATGCAGGTCAGCATCTCAACATGCTTTCAAAGGCGGCGGCGCCCGGTCTTCTAGTATTCTACTGTCAAGCTAAAACAAGATTCGGAGGACCACGGTAGAAACAGGGACAACCATGATATCACGAGCCATAATAGGCGGTATGGGATAGGATTGCTTGTGATCACGCCACCAAAAAGTATGTCAAAGTTGGGGTCACCCCATGGCACGAGGGGTCCTTTGTCCCGTAAGGCTGTAAGCTCATTTCGACACTTGATGAAGTAGATGTAGTAGAGGAGGAACTGTCAAAGATCCTCCCCATGCATTACGAGAACCGAGGGGCGGGGAACCCACGGGCCTCGAGCCCTTCTTGTATGCGCACTAGATCCATACTTCTCGATACTTGCCAAACAATGCGTCAGCTCATCTTTCACATCACCATAACATAAAAGCGTAATCGAGATCCGGTTGCCTTACCAAGTAGATCTAAGGTTATCAAGAACCCTTTCATCTTACCTCTAGAATCAAGAATGGTTGCAAAAGAATAAAGCAAAAGGAATCTTATCCCAATATTTAAGGAATTTCATTTTCATAGGCCTTGCAACATTTTTAAAATGTTCGTTATTCTCGGCTTGTTTCAAATGTTCAGCAATGTCAATCAATTGATGCAAAGCAAGTGGAGCGGTAGGGATAGTATACACGAGAAAGAATAACAAGTGGACTCATAAAATACTTTCAAGAATTTAAACATATGTTCAGCAACATACCAATGATTCACGATCAATAACTTCGAACCATAATTAGAGTTAATGAACACGGTAAATACTTCTTTGTATGGTAACAAATGCTCAAGCATCAAGTAAGTAGAATTCCATCTAACATCCATGTCCAAGCCAAATTTTCTAGGTGTCATACCTCTAGCAATACTGAGAAATCTTTGAATCTAGCAATCCTAGTATTAGAAGAATTTAAAAATTTATTGCAGTTCTCAAATCATCAAGCCAATCTTTCAGACCGCCAAGCCATCTTTCACAATAAGATTCATCACATGAGTAGCACAAATACTGATGCACAAGGAAATACTTAACTTTATTAGAATTATCACAGTAGTTTGTAGGATAAGAACCCGGATAACCAAACAAAACTGGACCCAAGATATCATAAGCCTTAGAATTAGCACTAGCATTGTCAAGAGTCACGCGGCAAAGACTTTATCGGTCAAACCAAACTCATCAACCACATTAGCTATAGAATCGGCAATGTTTTCACCAAGTATGGTTGCAATCAATCACCTAAAACCAACTACTTTTTTTTTTTTCAATCTCCCATTCTTTATTAACATAATGGCAAACAACAGAGATGTAGTCCTCCTTAGCATTACTAGACCGGATGTCGGATGTCAATGAAACGGATGATGCGGCGGGCAACACATCTTTCATAAGCATGTCACGTTGTTCACCATACAATTTAGCCATATCTCTAGTCGTGGTGCGCCTAGAAACCTCTTTTAAAAAGAGGGTTATGAGCATTCTTAATGTAATCAATCCAAGCCTGTGTGGCACCTATGCCTAATGGAAGGTCCAGCCTAGCAATCAAGCGGCACAATTCAATGCGAGCAACCATAGGATCATACTTCCAATTAGCTAAACCATTAGCATTCAAAGCTAGCCTAGACCGAACCATATCGAATGGTTCTTCAACCGCATATATTTTTTTTTTCATGTGACGTCTTAAATGACCAATACCATTAGCAGGTATAGCGAGTACCTAGTAGAACAATGTTTACAGATAGTTGCAATGCGAGCGTCGTCGGCCCCTCACCATCCTTTACCTCATCAAAGTACTCCCACACATCCGATTTGTTCTTACCGATTGTGTTCGGGTGACCTCATCGGCGTCCTCGCCATCGACATCAACGCCGACGACGGGAATGCCGAACACGGCAGCTAAAGATCCTCACGTAGGTCGCCGCCGCCCTCGACCTCCGTGTCGCCGTCCGAAAGCACCGTCCGGTCATGGATATCGCCGCCGACGCCGCCGGACGCCGACAACCGGCGCCGACCCCGCGTCCAGTCCATTTCCGCCACGCCCACGCCACGCCGCCCGATTCGATCGACGGACGTGCATCACCAGACCGCCCCTCAACGCCCGCTTGGGAGGCTCGCCATGTCCACTCCGGGCGGAGGAGGAGGACTCGGCGCCGTGCACAAACCTCGCGAGACGGGAGCCCGCGGCCGAAAGGCAGAGAGGTCACAGGACCACGCATATAAAGGTGAGCTTGGACGGGAGGGAGGAAGAAAAAGGATGGAGCTTGAACCGCAACTCACATGGCGACGAAAAGAACAAGGGGGCGGGGAAGAGAAAGGAGAGGGAGGAGTAAGGAGTAAAGGAAAAAAAGTCACCGCTCGCCGGGGCGAGGAGGTTTGATCCACCGCACCGAGCGGCCGACGGCCGAGTGCGTGAAGTGAACCGACCGAAGAAAGTCACCGCTCGACGGGCGCAGGAGGTTGATCCGGCCAACAGGATACCGTGATCCGCCGGCGAGGGAGGTCCACTCCACCTGCATCGAGTGTCGACGGGCGGAGGAGGTGAAGCGAGGACAAGACACACCGCATCCGCCGGCAAGGACAACACACACACGATCCGGGCGAGGAGGAAGAAAGGAGCGGCCGGCGAGGGACGCCGGACTCGATCCACCGAGCGGCAAGCGGGCGGCGAGGAGGCAAGGCGAGGGTTGAGGGGGGATGCGCGGCGTCGCGGGCGTCGGGAGGGAATGGGGAGGGGTGGGGAATGGAATTAGGTTAGGGGGGGGTGCGCTTTATACATCCTTAGCAGGCCGGGTTGCGAACGGCCGCGCAAGCTATGACCGCCAGCAGCGGACACAAGCCGAGGCAGCGCCCATGGCCCGCCCGTCACCGGGGCGGGCCGCCCGTAGCCCCCAGACAAGACGGACCGGGCCGCGGGTCATGGGCCAAATGGCCAACTATAGTCCCGGAAGACTTGTATATGAAGTAAATCTATTTCCTGAATAATTGGTGTCTTGCATGTGAAGTAAACCTATTTTATTTCCTAAATAGTTCCTGGCTAATAAGATAACTTAGTGATGAAGATATTGATGAGACGGCGGCTGACGGTGGCGGTGCGTCGCAGCAGCAGCCCCATGGGCCTTCGGATGGGCTGTGACATTGCATGTTTTGCATCGATGAACCTTGGCATCATGTATATGTATATCATGCATCCGTGCCCTTAGATCCATGCATGCCATGACATGGCGGCAAGTACTATGACAAGGCTGGATTCAAATAAACGGTGGCTTCATTAGCCCAGGTCCAGACTGGCATCATTGTTCTACAGCAGGAGGCATATACCAAGCGCATATGGCCCGCTCTGGCTTAGGATTTATTTTTTCCGTGGCGAGGACTACTATGACCTGAATTCCTACATATATATGCTAATATGCAAGGCACACTGTGATGAGGGACGATCCATGCGCCGGAGGAAACAAATGTTGTCAAGAAACTATCTTGCTGTGAACTTCTTACTGTTGGTTGCGTGGTTGAGTTTGAGCTTCTTTGGCATTCATGGTCAGCTAGATAGCCTTGGTAAGCTCGTATCCTTTGAGCTTCTTCAGTAGGAATATATAATGATATTCTCCAAGTAAGATATTATGAGGTTTTGTACTTCATTTTCCTCAGTAGTATACCTTTCCCACTAATTGCTACACATGATATCCACTTCTTAGATAAAAGGCCAACATAAACTTCATGTGACAATTGCAAATTCTCTTATTTGTATTTTGGTGCTTATTCCTTACATTTCTGACACTAGTGCGCTTGGCCTTTCGGGGATAATGTAATTGCAGTTGACGCCAAAATTCAGCCTTTGTGTCCTTCGCTGTTAGCCCTGATTTTTCACAGTTGTTACCATGATTTGTATTGTAGAGTTGTTATCTAAAACTCCTATATAGGAGCTCCCCACTATCCATCCCTTAAGGAATTCTCTCGCCTCGATTGGTTCCGCGGAGTGGTAACTGAAATTGAAACTGAAGCTTAGCTCTTGCGCAGCTCTTGCACGCCGTGATTGTGTCCGCTTTTTTTTTCCGTTACCCGTCTCCTTCCACGACCCCGCCCCTCCCGCCCTGGCCTCTTAGCTTTTTCGGGACGACTGTTCGACGCGCCGCCCCTCTGCCTTCTCCACCGCGATCGCAACACGAAAAGGCCGACGCCGCCCCTGTGCCTTCCGCCGATGTCCATAAATTCGCCCACACGAGCCCTTGCAGGCGAGGGCGGCACGAGGGCAGGGCCGCGGGATCGTCCGGCGGGAATCGCCGGTGTTCCCTGCCATCATCGGTCCTTGAGCCAGCCAAATCCATCAGTTTCCCTGCGAACGGGCGTCACCGCAGCCCCGGCAGCATTCCAGCCCGGCAAGCACAGGCAGGGCGTGCCGCCCTCGGAGCGACGGACCCACTGCTGGCAAGCCCAGCATCCCTGGTTCGCGAGTTGGACCTACCGCGGGCTAGCGCGGCAGCGTGGACACTTCCGTGGAAGCTGCAGCGAATGTGTTCGATAAATTGAGCACAAGGTATCCTTTTCCTTTTCTCCCTTTTTCCTTGCTGATATGTACAGAATCCCATCTCTATCTTTATATAAACGGCGTCGCCGTCACCGAGATTCCATACTGAGATGGTGGCACTCTCACCACTTCAATATAAAGTGATATATTGTCAGCCATGGCCTCTCGCTGCCCTGTGGTCCTGCTGCTCACATGTAGACCGAAGCATATAATTCTTGGAACTATGTATAATTCTATTCCCCTGTTCTTGATGTTCTCTTGGGCCATCATCTCAACGATGTCGTTCTTCTCTGTATTAGTTCAATGGGACTGGATTGAATTACAGTGGCATAATGAATTCAGTACCAGGAGCAGTTGCTGAACAAGCCAGAGGAGCTCACCCCTACTTGCAGCTGCTCTTCATATGTGGGACTGCAGCATGCTATTGATTCAAGGTGAGAGAATTCCATTTCGTGCAGTAACTTCTTTTTATCTCTACACTTGCATTATTTTACTCATTTATTGGAATTGGTGTCGTAGAGAAATTATGTTCCAAAATTTGTTTGCATAAATGCCCTGCAAACGCAGCATGTGCAGTCATTAGTGATGATGAGTTCTTATATACTCCATTTCAACATCATCGGGATTCTGCTCTTATTGTGTTTGTATTTGGAACACCTTATTTATTTCCCATCAGGATTTACTTATGATGCTATTTGATTCTGCTCTTAGGATGCTATTTGAACAACTTATATATTTATTGTTCAGTCTCATCTATATTTCTTCTGATAGTATTTGTGGTGGCATCGATGGTGTTACCCTTGGATGTTGTCTTTATGTACCTTTGACAACTTATCTCTACTATTACGTTTCAGCTGTTGGTATGGGTGAATAAAGTCTAATGCAGATTTATTTTCCCTGTATTTCATCCTGCAAGCAATAAATTATTCTCTCTGATATTTTCTTAGATAGAATTTTTTTACATCCATGTTCTGTACAACATAGATCACTACATATGTGGGACAAGCTACTTACCTGTCTAGGCATCATTAGAATGATATTTTGAGGAAGAATTTGAACAGAGTGTCCTTACTTGGAATCTTAACAGATGCTTAAACGATTCTTCTCAGCTCGAAGCCTCGAACTGCATTTCTCCACAGATCATGCCTTCATTTCCTAGGTCATCCACGCTTAATGGCTGCCTCAGACATTGAAGAGGAAGCCTAAGCTCATACACTCAGTTGCAGTACTATAGTGACATTTTACGATGACATAGCTTAGTTCTAAACTTTGCTGACACTTTTCGTGCAATAGTTTTGTAACTGTTGTTTTTGTAAGTTTACAAAATTTGCCGCAGGCAGCTAGAAACCAATGCAGGTTTACATCTACCATGGTATGCAATTTTTACCTTTTTTCCACAAGGTTTCTAGCAACATGGGTTATTCTATAGATGAATAGATATATTTTTATTTTAGCAATATCGTGTACCCAATATATGTACCATCTCATTAATAATTTAGTATATATTTCATGGGCCATGTATTTCAATTTCACGGATATTTCAATTTCAACATGGGATATTCAATTGGTTTGCACTACCTAAACTAATATCTATTTTGCCTGCTCTAAGTGATGCTCGACAATTATCTACGGTCCTTATCCAGTATGGTTTAGGTGGTTTAGGTAAGCCAGAGATGAAAGAAGACATGCTACATGGAGAGTATATTAATTTGCTTAGTTATTGATTGATTTCAATATATTGTAAACTCATTTCCTGCATTACAATGGATCGGGAAGAAATCAAAGCAAAGTTTCAACCTTCACAGATCTTGCTCCCCTTTTTTTTTTGGCTATGACTTGCATATCAGTTGCTGTTTTTGTTATTATCATCTTACAGCAGGAATTGTTTCTATATAACCCTACTATGGATCTCATTCTCAGTGTATTGTAATTATTTTAGATGTTTTACTCTCTCAACCCATCTTATTATGCATTGCAGGAGCATTTACATCGTGACTGAAACTACTAAGCTTAAAGATATCGTCATTTGGCAAAAACAATTACAAAGTGTTTGGAAGGCTTATAAGGATATGGGATTCAAGATACGCCAACACAAATGCACTGATCAGCGTTGATGGCATTCTTCTAGATGATGAGGTAAATATCCTCACTCATTTTAAATAATATTTACAGAACTATAATGATACCTATTCTGTTTTTTTTTCTTTGGTAGGGGACTATGGCTCAGATAAGTTAAATTTTAAATTTCTTATATAGTGCATTTTCGTTAAGAAACACAAGATGGATCTACCTAATTTTAAAAAATA
Source organism: Hyparrhenia diplandra (assembly GCA_015847255.1). Taxonomy (NCBI): domain Eukaryota; kingdom Viridiplantae; phylum Streptophyta; class Magnoliopsida; order Poales; family Poaceae; genus Hyparrhenia; species Hyparrhenia diplandra. The sequence goes on from JADLZK010003130.1 coordinate 519,276, forward strand.
TAACATCTTAAGCATTTCATATATTTTGCAGCAACTTCATGAGACTAAACGAAGGCTGGAACTTAATGAAGAGGCTCCAGTTGATCCTCTAGAGAAACAACAGAAGACACATTAACAGGTACTTGATAAATTATTATACTCATTAAAAATACAAATATTCAATCAACTATAATATCGACATCTATACTATACTCACTATTAATACAGGTAACCCTTGGAAATTATTCTCAACATCAACCATGGAGAAACGAACAAGATAGAATTATCTATGCTACCAAGGACTCACTATAATAAATAATTACATGTCCTTTTTTGAAGATACACCATGTGATCGTAATTATTATTTATTTATAATCAGTAAACAAACTGTATAAGAGTTTTAGATAAGCTCAAATACTTAGCGTCAAGAGATAATATCATGGAAAATTTTTCCTTATAATCATTGCATTTTTCTTAATTCCCTTAAAGAACGCTGGGTGAGATTCCCCTAGTTTATCAGAATTCAGAAGCCAAAACCCAGAACTGCTACAAGCCTACATCCTCATTCTGACATTGCCTGTATGTCTTTCTTCATGTTTCTTTTGTTAGGTTTCATAAGCATTGACTGTGGGTATACGAAAACCCGAATTACATTGATTCTGAGACAGGCATAACATATGTATCTGATGAGGGTTTCACGGACAGTGGCCTGACCCACACAGTCAACTTGAGTAACATGGATCCCCACCTTATCCTGGCCCGGAGATACCAAACCCTTCGCTTCTTCCCCGAGGGAACGCGTAACTGCTACACATTGCGGTCTCTAATGCCTGGTGGCAAGTACCTCGTGAGGGCTTCGTTTTGGTATGAGAATAATTATGATTATACGCAAAGCAGGCCTCCAATATTTGATCTCTATCTTGGTGTCAACTACTGGAACGGTGGACATTCTCAGTGCAGATAATGTCACCCACATATCTGAGATAATCGTTGAGTCCCCTGCCAACTACTTGCAAGTTTGTTTGATCAACACACAGTCGGGAACTCCTTTCATCTCAGGTCTTGACTTGAGACAATTCCAGGGAAACTTTTATCCACAATCCAGTGGAACACAGTCTCTAATTTTGTATCAAGATGGCCCCGGGCTCAGTCGGTACCACTTTGGTACTGCTGGTCACATTATTAGGTAATCTTGGTTGGCTATACAAATTTTCCATAACCTGAAGTACAAAATTTTTAACGTCCCATGTTCATATTATGTTTAATTTTAAGGTATCCAGATGACCGCTATGACAGAATATGGCAGCGCTACGACTTTGATGATAGTTGGAAGCCAATAGTACACGATATTATCAATGGGACAGTAAAGAATTATCCTAATGACAACTATGGTGCACCATCTGCAGTGATGCGTAGCGTATCCATTCCAAAACATAATGATTCAGATACGATGGTAGGGTTATCAGAGGTTCAAAGAACGAATTACATCCCTGTGCTATATGTGCTATATTTTACTGAGGTGGAGACACTGCAAGAAAATGAATTTCGAGAATTCAGTGTCCTCCTGGATGATAATCTCCCATTAGTTAGTGCATTCAGGCCAGAGCAAATGTTAACTACAGTTGTGACGGGCACTGTGCAAAAGCTTTGGTGATCATTTCGCCATTGTTGTGGCATCACGGAAATCCAACAAGCCACCTTTGATTAGCGCAATGGAGTTGTACTTTATACGACCAGTGAATGGATCTGCCACTGACTCAGAAGATGGTAAATATACTACCCTTCCGTTTAAATTATAAGTCACTAGTCTACCAATCCATGCTCTCGCATGAGTTTGAATCATATTGTTTAATATATTGAACTAATAAACATTATTTAAATTAAGTTTTATGTTTTCTATTTGTATATTGTCTAGCACAACAGGCATGATAGGATACTTAGTTCATAGCCAATTAGGAAAAAACTAACTATTACTAATTTTTCTTTTCAACCATATCAATAGTTTTTTTTTTCCTTTGCATGTCACCTATGTTTATCTCCAGCATGCATTAATAGGAAACTTAGCTTCAACAGTGGCGGCTCTTTGCATGTCATCAATTTAAATTTTAACTTCTTAATTTCAATATTATTAATTTGTATGGTGTTTTTATCCTTTTGTTAAGCTAAAACTTTTGTTCTTGTTATAGCTTTTATCAATTCTCATTTTGTCCTTTAAATAGGCTTTATGGTCGACTGCCCTTTTTAGTACTAATTAAGATGCATATAATAATCATTTCAAGGTTACGTCACGTAGAGTTAAACTCCAGAGGATATCAATGTTAATGCAAAGGAATCTTAATGGACAATAAGATATAGCCACATGTGGTCTGCACTAACATCTGTCGCTTCTCAAGAGTTAAGGAACTAGATGAATTCCCGACGCTGTTGTTGCGGGTATAAAGAGGGAACATAAATAGGTAAATAAAATATTAGCAAATAAGAGCCGTGGGTATGAAAAGGAAATAAAAATAGGTAAATAAAATATTAACAAATAAGAATCAGGGAGATGATTTTGCTTTATAAAGTCAGTCTCAATGGGGGTTTCATGAGTGTTTCATGCACATTAAATCTTGCGCCACATCAGCAAAATTTCACTTTTTGCATGAAACCCCTAGGAGAGAGAAGGAAAGAGTTTCACCATGGTGAAACCTTTTGGGCACTGATTTCACATGCGTTGGAAACTGTGTGAAACCCCATTGAGACACAAATAGAGTTTCAACATGCAACTATGCAATTAAACCATGCAATGAGAGAGGTTGTGGGGACCCTTGAACCTATGAAAGCGTGCAATGATGGCGTGCATTGAGGGAGGCGTCTATTTCATGCCAAAGTTTCACATCTTGGAAACCAGGGGAGGTGAAACTCTCCATTGAGACTGGCCTAAGCTCATGTGAGAAGGCGGCTTGGGCTTGAACAAAATGATTTTGGAGCTTAGAGCATCTCCAACAATTTATCATTTATTATTTGGCAAAAGTTGCAATTTGCAAGTTTCTCAAATATTTGCCAAATTAAACCATCTGCCATCTCAATAGTTAGCAAATTGCACTTGACAAAACCCAAAAGTGAGCCCATAATTAACTACCAGTTGGGTTTTTTTTTTTTTTTCGGCGTAGCTTCTGACGGAGGGAGAGAGACCAGGTAGTAGCATATCCATAGCAGTAGCAGAAGAAGAATCTGACGTACGATGCAGTCAGTTAACAGCTGAATCCATTCATTCATGATCAGGACATGATGATCTCGTTTATGCAGTGCATCTCTTAGACTCTCACATACAAACGGAAACAAATCCTCCCGAAATCTGCGCACGGAAATAAAACAAATCCTTCTCAAAGACACAAACAGGGTACGCAAGGACACCAAAAAACAAAAAGAAAAAAACCCTCTAATCAGATATTCAGATCAGCCGCCCGTAGTCCCCGTTTCCTGCGTCGATCCAGCGAAGCAGCTCCGATCGGTCTCACACCCCCACATGATCGATCGATCGAGAAGCAAACATGGCGTTTCCAAAGCCGGTCTCACACCCCACATGATCGATCGATCGAGAAGCAAACATGGCGTTTCCAAAGCCTAGTAGTCCTCAGCTGAAGACGGATGTTGCGCCCTCAGATCACGTCTCCTTCTGCCACAACAGGGGCCACACGGCGACGCAACTGTAGGTGAGAGATGGATATGGATAATTGGTCTGTCCCGATTTGAGTTCTGTCGATCCTTCGCTGAGGGGATCGCTCACCTTAGGTTGCGCTGCGCGCAGGGATGGCTGACTTGGAGATCGACCGGCGTCTCTGGGCTCGGAGGAGGGGCACCGTCGCCGGCATCGAGCGCGGGCGCCTCGCAGCGGGAGCGGCCCGACCCCAATCGCCGCCGCGGCTGGCCAAGCGCCCAAGCCTCATCATGTCCTTCTCCGGGAAGCGGCTGGACCAGTCGCCGAGCAGGTCGCCATCGCTGGGAGAGATGGATAACTGGGCGGCACGCTCCTTGCTCCTCCCACGAAAGCTATCGTGGTGTGCTTAAGTAGGGGCCAAAACCATACGATGAGTCAGGAATCAAGGATCACCACTACCCCTTCGTATTTGGTCAGAGCAAACGTGGGAAAAACTGAAAACTGACACACGGATGCATGGCGGGGAAGGGAACAGACGGCTCGGTAGAACAGGAGGAGGAGCGACCAGTAAACTGAAACATGTGCTGATGTGTCACCTCTGCATGTGCAGAGAAGTCCTCTAGTGGTCTCCTTCTATATAGGGGTTATAGATTATATGTGTAGTAATAATATATACTTTTGTGACCCGCTGCAGCCTTGGTGGAGGATAGATTATATATATGCACTCTGCAGTAGTTTTGGATGGTTCTCTCAATTGTTTTCTTAATAAATTTATTAGTAGAGACAAATTTTGTTGCACGCATGAAAATTAAAAATATAAATATTTAGTCAAATATTTAGGGACCGGAGGGTATGAAATATTGTTTTTCTATTTTGCTTTTAATGAAGTTTTTTAGTGGAACAATTATTGGTTTAGGAGTTAGGATGGATGAGATGTAAAAAAATTTAAATGTATCAGTAAAATGCGAATGGAAATGAATTTGGAAATTATTAGTAATTTTTAAATGATGGAAAAAGGAGTGAAAAGGTTTTCGTTATAATTTATACTTAAGTGTGCGCGTAGCGTTTTGTCCTCAGTTACCTGGGTGATGTGTCGCGTGGCCATTGGCTGTGGATGGTCAAGGGGCTTTGGCCGTCCGTGAGATGCCAGATGCCGTGGCATTGGACCGCCTCGCTTTGGATGCCGTCGCTCGTCCTCATCCGTCGGGCTGGTGTAAGAGAACAGCGGGGAGAGAGGGGAGGGAGTGGACGGGAGACAGAGAGAGAGGGAGATGGAGTGCAGGACAGCGGCGCGTTGCTGCTCGGCGTCGCGGCGGCGGCCTTGTCTCCGGCGCAGCGTCCCAGCGCGGGCGGTCCCGGCCGCGGCAGCCCCGTCACGGGCACGGGCGGCCCGGAGCAGCGGCAGCCCCGTCACGGGCGTGCCCCGCCGCAGCGGCCCTCTCTCTCTCCCTTCCTCGACGCGGGCGCGAGAAGTGGCTGGGGAAGCGAGGGCGCGGGTCGAGCGTGACGTCGCTGGCGAGGCGGTGCGTGCCCGTCGCTCAAGGGCGAGAGGCGGCTCAGGCGCTCAGCGCCCCTGCGCAGGCTCGACGGCATCCTGGTGGTGCTTGGCCCCGATGAATCGGGCGGGCGGTGTCCGCGCCGCCGTCAACGCGGAGTCCGCGTTGACGGCGGCGGCGGTCAGCCTGCAGCGGGTCGCGGCGGCGCAAGCCTCCGCCTCCGAGCCTTGCTTGTCAGCGGCAGCGTTGCTTGGCTACGGCGTGCGCGGCATCCAGTTCCAGTGCTCTGTTTCGAGCGGCGTTTGAAGACGACGGCGCTGGGTGGAGCGGTGGAGCGTGGAGCCGTCTGGTAGGTTCCAGATAGGTTTCGTTGGTGTGGAATGTTGGACGGCAGCGATTGTCGCTGGGTTGGATCGGACGGATAGTATTGTAGGTTTGACTGCACTGTTGATGTACAGTGTCTCTGTGAGTATGATGCACTATACATTAACAGTGATTTGGACTCACCAGAATTAAAAGCTTTTATAGATATATATAGTTGTAGTATCAATATGCGAATGTCACGCATATAATTCAAAATATATATACATATTAAAAAATTATATATACACACACATTTTATTTCATTTTATCAATTAATATAAATTTAAATTAATTAAATAAATATATATTTCACATATTACCTCTTAATTAGGAAGTAATAGGTGATCTAATTAAATGAATCGCTCGTAGTTGTTTTATAGAGTACCACTACAACAAATCTACTACGTACTTCTATATAGATAACCTCACTTAGGGAGTTCTCTACAATTTCGTGAAACCTCGTTATCAAAGGGCCCCACAAATCACTAGTAAGCTCTAATCTATCAATTACTGTCCCAAAGAAAACCGTCCTCCATTGCTCTACGATGGTCAGCCGGTTGCCACTACCACGCACCGGTAACCGCGGCCATCTACTCCATGCACTCGTGGAAAATTGCTTCCACCATCATCACCGTGCAATGATGATATTCAATTAAGTTGCCGTCTGGAATCATTCTGAGCTTCTTGAGCTTGCACATATATACTGCCCTTTGTCTGAAGATGTTGCAAGATCCTGCCGTCATTTTCTACCTCCTCCATCATTATCGGAACTTGATTTCCGTGCCGCATTTTTCGCAGTTCGTCCACTTAAGAATGTGCTGCATGCGGCCTTGCTTGGTACTTTTAGTTTCAAGACGATGGAAGCCAATGACCAAGAGGTGGAACACAGTTCCTTCCCTACGAAATTCCATGGTAGATTAAATGGGCAGCCCACCGCAACCAGGAATGTTTCACAGACTTTTGTCATCCTCAATTCTTAATTTTTGCTCAATACCTTCTAATGCCATTTTGTTAATTTTTTAGGAACAATGAAACGTCTATTTGACAAAGGGGCCTCTCAACATCATCGGTGTTTAATGTTTAGTCTGTGCAACAGTTGCTTACATGTTACAATAGTACTTAGTAGTTTGTTTAATTCAAATTCCAAACGTATAGATGCAGAACATTGGTAGGTTTTTCCTTTTTTTCTATTTTTTATTCTAGTGGAGGCCATCTAGCCATCGGTAGTTTTTCCCCTTTGCATCAGCTATCGTTGATTCTCATAGAAACACGTGAAAAAATCTTTTGCATACCTGCAGCAATGCGTGGGAATCCTCCTAGTATATATGTATTAGAGTACCACAACAAATATATATGTAAACATTCCAATGTTTCATTATATAGTGCAAAAACTTGTTTAAGTCCAATTTTTCATTACATCCACATGTACATTAATAAACAAGTAGTTGATATATTTTCCTTTATCATGTAGTTGATATATATGTGTTCTGAATTGAACAGGTTTCAGGATTTGTGGATTCTTGGTTTTTTTGTTCCCTTACAATTGTTGATCTAAACTTATGCGTTTCGGTGATCTTCACTTTTTGTTTAATCTTTCCAGCCAATGCAATTATGACTATCAAGACAAGGTACTCTGTTGGTAAAAACTGGGCAGGAGATCCATGTCTGCCCGTAGATTATGCATGTGATGGCCTCAACTGCACTTACAACACTACTAGTCGTGGTGTATCATCGAGAATCATGGCCTTGTGAGTTCTGAACGAACAATATATATACTTCTCCATGAAAATTCTGCAAGTTAAGTAGATTAAAGAGCATATAAGTGGAGCATTAAGTTTATGTAATAATGGTCTTATGATGTGAATTTCCTGCAGATATCTGTCATCCAGTAAATTAAACGGTGAAATCGATCCTTCATTTGGGAAGCTGACTCGCCTCCAGCACTTGTACGTTGTGCGCATGCATTAGTTCTTATTCTTCTCTCTGATCTTGCAATGATGGCTTTTTCCAACATATGATGTTTCGGACAAGATACTAATTAGTTCATTTTGACCTATTTAAATAGTCATAAACGCTCACATACACAAAACGTAAGATGTTGAGCAAAAAGTTTGTTGAGAGCACCAAAGCATGGGGAAACAATTTAGAACGGGAGTACACAAAACGTCATATATTTAGAATGGTAGTACATACACCAGTTTCACATACACGAGAACGTAAGATGCTGAGCACCAAAGCAGGGCAAACAATAAGTGATCACTCAGAATACATTGAAAGGAGCAACAATAAAAAAACTAACAAAAGTACTAGTACGTAGCTAATTGCTGGTAATATCATCCAGGTGACAACTAGAAGGCTGATGACTTCACCTATGATTTCTTCCCCAGCCAATGTTAGCAGCTACTCCCTCTGTTCCAAATTATAAGTCACATTGACTTCTTTGGCACATAGAATTTGGTATATATCTAGGCATATGTTATATGATGTGGCTAAGCCACGAGCAAATAAACCCCGGTGCACTGTTTAAGTACCTTACACAAATTTATTAAATTATACGGTGAAAATACATCCGTTCAATGGTAAAAATTTTTTACCCTCCAGGAAACTATAACATAGTGTCGCCACTGGTTATATCTAGATGCATAGCAAAATGAATGTACTAAAAAGTCAAAAAGGATTATAGTTTTGAACCGAGGGAGTACTATCTTGATTGAATAACAATGTGTGTACGCAGTTACGTGAGCTATAGCCAAATCTCCTGTTGCTAGCTTGGCGGAATCCAATTGTTGCACACTTAAGTGTTGTTGAGCTATGTGAAGTTGTGCTTTATGTGTTACCAGGTACTACCTGATGATAGTGTAGCTGGAGTAACAAACTACCCTCTCCGTATTTTTGTATGAAATTATTAGAACAAAATAAGTTAAAGGGAAAAGTTATAACTGATATCTTATCTTAAACATGATATATTCTAGAGGTAGTACATTTTAAAACTTAGGAGGCTGTAAGCTTGCTGAGAAGTTTGCCCTTTTCTGTCATAAGAGTGCAAGTGTACTGCAGTAGAGCTTTATGTTAACAATTTCACTGACTGCAAAACTTTAAGCTATTGATACATGTAGATTTAGTGCTTCAATTTGCTTGCTATTTGCAGGGACCTATCACACAACAATTTATCAGGATCCATACCAAATTTTCTTGGTCAACTTCCGTCACTTGTATTTCTGTAAGCTCCTCCTGATGGTCCACTATTGTTTTGTATGGCTCAAACTCAGAGAATACACACACACATATTTATTCTTCTGATCTTCATAGGAATCTGTCAAGCAACAACCTAAGTGGACCAATTCCGACCAGTCTGCTACAAAAGTCCAAGAATGGATCGCTGACACTGAGGTTCACTGATTTTTCTTTTTTTTTTTTTATTATTGATCATGTAGTGAGCTACAACATTATATTTGAAAAGAAGGTTTAAGAACCCGTATAAACTGAAGGACCCGAATGATGACCAATACAAGCCACGAACACCTGGAGTAGCACTAGCCAATTAACAGTAAACTTACGAAACTAGACAAGAAAGAGGCTTTCAGGGAAAAAAAAAAAGTTTGTGACGGGTAGTAAAAGAGAAACTACCTCCGATCAGCATGAAATTTTATAATGGGTTTATAACTGCGTGAGAAATTAATATGGGCAACGGAATTTAGCCCTCGATGGGTCTGTTTGTAAACTAGCTCAAGCTATAATTTCGGATTTTAGCCCTCGATGGAGAAATAATCATGAGCCAATCGAACAAATTCCAAAAGGCTTTAAAATTTACTTGAGGAGATTATAGCATCATAGGGAAGATCTCCACCAAAAATCAGTTCTATCAAAGAAACTTGAAAAATGGACTATCGTTATTTTGAAATGGTCGAGATGTTTTTTTTGTAGTTTTCAGGGGAATCCCCTCCATGAAAATTTGAAATATATTTGTCTAGTTCTGAAACCAGCTCAAGCGAGTTTTTGCAGTTTTTAGCAGAATCCCAACAAAGAAAAATCTAAAATCAATTTAAACGAACTCCAAAAAAAATTTGAAGCTTAGCATGCACACCTTGACTGACCAATGTAGAAGCTATGACCACAAGATCAAGTCAAATCTTGAATAGGAAATTTAAAACCCCTGTCTCATATTGGGGTTTTGTGAGAATTCTCCAAAACGTGATTCCTATATATGTATGTCACGAATCATGGTCTTTGACAACTCATTTTGGTGTTTGCTAGGACTGACAACAATCCGAACCTTTGTACAATTCCTGCTTCTTGTGACCGAGTTCCAAACGAAATGAAGAGTATAGTTCCAAACAAAAAGAAGAGTATTGATAAGATTGTCACTACTACAGTTACAATTTGAATAGCTCTTCTGGTTCTATTTGTTGCATTTGCCATTTGGTACAAAAGGAAAAGGACAAAAGGTAACTGATTAAGCCGGCTGAAGTTCATGAGTATTGTTTTCCTTAAAATGGATAAGCCTGTCGATACTTTGGTTAAATACTCAGCGGAAGGCCAACAACTTGTGAGAGTGGAGATCTGGGCAAACATGCTGTGTGGGGGAGGCCCAGTCTATATGGAGTCGATCATGAGGGCCCATGCATTGCAGGAACCGAACAGGATCGACGAACACTATTACCGGACAATTACGCAGCTGATGTAGACATGCCTATTGAACTTAATTTTCGGAGCTTCAGGTATAAAGAACTAGGGGTCATAACAGGAGCTTTGAAAACAAAATTGCTGAGGGGGTTTTGGGCGGTCTATGCTGGGAAACTGGACAATGGAACTGCTGTTGCTGTGAAGATGAGGTCACAACAGTCGTCGCAGGGGATAAAGAATTTTGGGCAGAGGTATGCAGACTAGCTGAGAAGGACATGTATAACAAAAATTGAGAAATACTGTGCATGGTGGAAACCTAATAATTTATTATTGGTCTCATTAATTGTTCTTCTGTTGTTGATTGTAGTAACGCCTTATGGGTTTTTTATAGGTATATATAGCAAATAATTTTTTATGAAATGTGTAGGGGACAAATTTGGAGTGCAAGCCAAGTTGAGCACATAAATTTACCTTCAATAAATATCGGAAAAAAAGTAGGAATAAGATAGAGTAAATAGTGAAAAAATTATAAAGTTTCAAGACATAGGAATGTATACTTAGAGCTGTTTGCTATAGAGGAAAAAGAAGCACATAAATATGGACAAGCAAGGAACATCGTTACAGTGGAGGCTTTTATTTTGTACGTTTTACATTACTATGGTTTCCTTCCCTTTGAAAGCAACTTAATTTAGTCCTTTGAAAGGAACTCATTCTAAACAGTAAACACTATGATTTGATTCTTTTCCTTTATAATTTAGTCCTTCAATGAAATAGCACTACTGCCAGTTTTTAAAATTGATCTATTTTGTTGGAGTTACAGGTTAAGCATTTAGCCATGCTTCGTCACAAGAATTTGGTGCCCTTGTTAGGATATTGCAAGGATGAGGAGCATTTGGGCCTTGTCTATGAATACATGGCTGGGGAAATGTGGAACAACGGCTGATCATAGGTTGGTGATTTTGACTAATAACCGCCAACACACACCTACATATACCCATCAGGCCCGATGTTGAATGATGAGTGTAAAACAATTCTTGTGGGTATGTAGGAGGAACCATAGAAGCCCCTCTCACTTGGTCGCAACGCCTCAAGATTGCGCTGGATTCTGCCCGTGGTACGTACGTACATATGCCTCAAGATCGCCATTCTTTTTATATATATGAGGGGCAAAAATCATTCCTCGTTCTCAAACTGCTATTGATGTCTAGATTTAGTCCTTAAACTCTAAAATTAGATATGCGGAACCCTTCAACTATTAACATTGAACAACTTTGGTCCTGGCTGTTTTCAAAGTTGGTTTTCAGTACATATAAAAAAAAAATAGATAAATCACACAAATTCTTTTTAAATGTTGAAAAAGGGGAATTGGTACCAATATTTGTTTTTGAAAAGTATAATCTATCTCACCGAAAACGATAATTAACTTTGGTTTAGACTACTTCGATGCGAATTCGCCCGACGAAACATTTGAATTTTTAGACTAAAAAAGAAACATTTCAATTTCAAAATATGAGAGCTTTAAATATAATTTTGGAACCAAACATGATTTCAGATGAAACAATCATCAACTACTGAAATTGTAGATTTCAAATAGATCTATAACTTTGGTTTTGTTAAATTTTTTTCTGAGCTTGTTTGAACAGTTTGAAATAATTGAATTTTTAAAATATGAGAAATGCAAGCAAAATTTGAGGACAATAAATGTTTTCAAATAAAAAAATAATCGCCCGAGTTTGTTTGAACAATTCAAAAATTTAAATTACAAAATATGGGAACTTCAAACATATAGATTATATTTTCAATTAAATAATACTTAAATTTCTAAAAGTTGGTGACTATTTTAGAAGATAGTTTTTTTTTAAAAAAAGTTGCTACAAATTTTGTGCTTTTTAGTTCACAAATGTGACACTAAATAGTATGACGTGGCTGTACCTTGTATAAATCGAAAATTGTAATCTTATATACACTTGGTGGAAGAAAATGTGACATTGAGGTCTTGTCTGGGTGCATGTTTATCCACTTCAATCCTCATGTGTTTAATTCCACTCCATTCCACTTTAACATACGTGAATTGAAATAGATACATGTGGACCCAAACAAGGCCTCGGAGATGATGTGGTACTTATGGAGATTGACACGTGGGTATTTAAAAATAATTGTAATTACTCCATTAGATAACTCAATATGGCTTGTGTTCAATCTATCTAGTTTAATTTCTCCATTCATAAAACCACTATATATATAGTTATATCTTGCATCCATTATATTATTGCAGGTCTGCACTACTTGCACTCCGCCTTAAGCACGCCACTGATCCATAGAGATGTGAAGACCAAAAACATCCTTCTAACCGAGAAACTTGAAGCCAAGATCTCAGACTTGGGGCTCGCAAGAGCCATCAGCAGTGAAGGAAAAACACACACCGTGACCGACACCCTCAGTGGTACTCCTGGATACGTCGACCCTGAGTATGCATGCCCGACATAGAGCTCCCTCTTTCCATAACAGTTACCTATAGTATCTGCAATTTTTTACATTTTTTTGAGCACGAGGTAGGTACATGAAGGCCGGTGAGCTGAGAAGCAAAACCGACGTGTACAGCTTCGGCATCGTTCTGCTGGTGCTCATCACTGCCCGGCCAACTACTGTCGTCGTCGGCGACAAGCATGTCAACATTGCCGAATGGGTTCGGGAGACGCTTTCTCTAGACAGATCAGGAAGCCATGGAGACATCTCGAGCGTCATCGACCACAGCATAAGAGCTCTCCTTTGCAACCTCGTCTGCGTGCGGAAGGTGGTGGAACTCGCGCTGCGATGCGGCGCAGCGAGGATGTTCATGCCCGCCCCACAATGGCGGAGGTTATGGCGGAGCTGGAGAAACTGCAGCAGCAGCAGGGACGACGGGGACGACAAGCCAGTCGCTGGTGTGCATGAGCTCGTCCAATTCGCAGAAGGACGGTGTTGAAGTGTAAACATGTCAAGGCCTGTTCACCGGGCCGGCCCCGATCGTCATGCTGATGGTGCTTTGGTCCATTCACCTTTGAGTTGGGCCTTTTGTGTTGCACTTGATAGATAGTGTGTTTTCCGCAGTGCGCTTTCTTTATCTTTTGGCGCCTTTTCACTTGATTCCATGTATTTATCCCGCAAAACATATTTCTCGAATACAAGTGGAACTATGTTAGAAGTAAAGGTTTATGTGTCATTGGTTTGCAAGTTTCCCTAGAAAGAGGCATAAGTTGGCGGTATAAAATGGTAAGCTAACGACCGCCAACAAAGTGTTGTCGTGAATCCTGCAAGTTTTGCTATTATTAATCTTTCCTCCACTGTTGAATGTTCTCCAACTATTTTCTACGGTAGATGCAGCGCCTCGTTGCTTTATCTCCTCGTTCTCGGATCGAAACGCGAGCATGCTCCCGTCCCCGATTCACCCTCCACTCAATTTTTGCAGGAATATTCCAAACAACAGTAAGAAAAGAAGAGAAATAGAGAAACGGAAGAAAATGACCAAAACAAGGTGATTAGTATACATTCCAAAGACCTAAAGGACAAAGAAGATAGCTCGCGTAGGCCGATGCCCTCCTGGCGGCAGGTGAGGCCGAGCGGCCTGGTTTGTGGGGCCGCACGGCCACCCCCAGTGGAGACACCTGTCCTATTTCTGAAACCTTCCCACAACCGATCTAAGGAGTAGATCTAAGCCGTCCAATCAAGTCGGTTTGATCCAAGGGCTGAGATTCATCCCCCATGGCTATAAATAAAGGGGCGACCACCACCCACGAAAACCCTCATGATGTCACAGCCAGAGAGCATAATTCCTACTACGGATATGATTAGCAATCAAGATAGACTACTTCTTAGAATTAGTCTATGATTAGAAATAGATTAGATCTAGTAATGAGTAGATTAGAGGAGCCTTGGCCTATTGGTGCTTCTCTGGTGTATTCTACGGGATCAAGTATTCCGCGAGAAGAACTTGCTCCTGAGATTCTCTAATGAGAAAACTTCTTATTAAAGTAAACATTGGTTTATATTGTTCTTGTTTGCAACTCTCTTTTTTGAGTACTTTAATCTTGGTCATTACTTGATTAAGGTAGTCATTCCTAGTGTAAGCGTGGTTCTTAGACTAGGGTTATTTATGAATGCCCCCTATTGGTCCCGAACCGGTGGTAGTACCGTGAAGGTGACTTTTATTGCTTCATTGAATCCTCTATAGCCCACCTCTCGTCAGTAGGCAAACGGTAGACTTTCGTCTGTTCTTAGTAAATTTTTTTTTTTACTTTATTAAGAATTAGTGTCCTAGATAGAACAATACAAAACAACGTTTATGGAGGTTTGAATTAGATACACTTGAGGAGTCTCCTTTATCTGATAGTTTCTTAAGTACCTTGATTTGTGAAGTTAGGTTAAGTTAGATCTTAGTTATATTCACCTACTATTCCTTTGGGTGCGATTTTAAAACTAGGTTAATCTTGGTGAAGTGCTACAACCGTATTCCTATTCGTGCGCTTGTGGATATCCTATCTTTATTGTGAGCAGTTAATAAATACCAACATGGCAGCTTTGACTCGAACGGAGGTAGCCAATGAGGCGGGGGCACCAAACGATGAATCCGCGACTCCTCAAGTCCGCTCCATGTGCTACGCCGACGCTTCAGCTGGCCACGAAGGGAATGGCGCAGTGGGTTTCTTCTTGGGCTAGGGGGTGCCTTGTTTTGGCCCATAGGGGGAGCCTATAGGGCCAAATTTTGGCAGCTCTTAAGAATTTCTGCAATTTTGGGGGATGCCTGGGCACCCACGCTGTTGTACGGAGCTTCGCCTGGCGTACGTGCCCCAGGAACATGTCGATGCCGTCCAGTACATGTCGTCGAAAGGGTGGCAGCGGCGGGTGCCACCAAATTAGGTGTTCCACTGTTCTAGAAGTGGTCGAAGATCGCCACTGCTGACGCGGAAAGAGTGTGGTGGTGGGGAAAACTGGTTGGAGTGTTGTGTATATATGGAGAGGCCGAACTGGAAACAAAGTTGCTGATTTAGAGAACAAAACTGGAGAATTGCGGCAACCATTGTTGACAAACTAAAAACTGTTCAGTGCAACATTGCATTGAGCTTGAAAAGATGCGCTTTGTTGAATTCCTAGGATACTGATGCATGGCAGGGTATAGTGATGGGTCGGCAGCTCATTCGAGCTGTTGCGTGCAAAATAGTATGTAATTAGTGTAGCATGGAGAACTGGGGCGGAGCCAGGATGAGTCTCCCAGGTGGTGCTATTTAATGGAGATTTAACAAAAATCAAGAAATATAATAATGGTTTAGTGGCTAAATACAATAATTACCATGAGAAATGTGCCTCCCAGGGGCTACGGCCCGGGCAGCCCCTGTGGATCCGCCACTGATGGACAACCAATAGCTATGCTAGTTCACAATCAAATGGGTTGAAGTTGATCCGAATGTGTAATATGATGATGAAAGGGACAAAAGAGCAAATATGAGCCCAATGTTGGGTCATTCCACGCTGACCACGCAGCAGACAAGGTGACTGGAATGTGGGCCCACTTCATTATTAACCCAAGCTTCTGGACTTCTTGTACAACCAAACAACCTTTGATAAAGAAAAATAGTTCTTTTCCCCTAAAAAGAAATAAATAGTTCTCTAAACTTTTATAGATAGATATATAAAAGGACTTGGTTTTAACGTCAACGCCAGAAGTTTGTCCATTGAAATACATTTAAATTCACACACACACACACACACATCCGCATTGCGCGCGAATATAGAGATATTTATCTATATATGGCTCTGAAAGTAATGCATCTTCCTTGTGTGGTTCATTTTTTTTTTTTTTTTTGAACTTACCTATGTGATCCGAAAATAAAGATGTCTTAAAAATATGGCCTTCTGTGAGTTTCGCACCTAACGGTGTTAAGTCAAGGTAGCAATATCATTTTACCTCTGACAAAAAAAAGTAGAATTTAGCTTCTCTCTTTTTTTCTTTGAAACACGAGTGCACAAATAAAGTTTCTTTGCACGGTTAGTTAAGGTATATATGATGTGGTAATTTTTGAAAACAATGGCATGAAACTCTCCATTGAGAATAGCCTAATAATGACATTTTATATTCCATTTTACATTAGAGTATTATTGTAGTGCAGCAGTTGGGTACTTTTTTTAGGTTACTTTACAAGGCAGGGTGAGTAATTTGATACTATATGGTTTACTTTAGCTACTTTATAATAGCATAGTTGGATAATTTTTCATACTAAAAATAGAGTACATTTAACTATTTGAACTTTTGCATCAATATATATATATATTTCTCACAAGTTTTAATGCTACAAGGATTAAGTGCTAGAAGTTTACATACACATTTAGTAATAACAACTTTTAGAAATTTCTTATGCACCATGTATATTATTGTCGATGGACCGGAGGCTGACTCGAGCCATAGCATGCATTTGGTTTGGGGCGAGTTGGATTTGGATGGTCCCATCCATGTTTTTTTTTGTGAAGAGAGTACAGGACCATCTACCTATGTGTTTGGTATGAAGGCTTTGGAGAGGCGGATGGATGAGGGTGACGAAGGGGAGCAGAGGAGGAAGGCGAAGGAGCTCAAGGCCAAGGCAATTGGAGCGTGGGAGAAGGGGGTCGTCCTACATGAATTTGGACAAGCTAATCCAATCTTTGGTTTCATGATTGATTAATCAACATGTGACAATTAATTAGTTTTTTCTGAATAAATATGTCACGCCGTGGCCTTCAGCGCCTAACAATCTATAGAATTGCGATCGGGCACATGTTGTATTCATGCGAGTAAATTGCACCCACCATATAACAACTTGTTAAGTGGGTGCAGATTGGTCCAACAACTTGTAATATGCTCAATCTACTACGGTAACTTGTTAGGTGGGTGCGGATTGGTCCAAGAAGTTGTAAAGTGCTCACTTTATTACAATAACTTGTCAAATGGATGCAAATTGGTCCAAAATCATGTAAAATAATTAATGTAGCACAATAATTTTATAGGTGGATACATATTAGTTCAAAAGTTTGTGTAAAATGCTCAATTTAGCATTCTACTTGGCAAAATGGTGCACCTATAGTCTAAAATTACAAATGACAACGTATTAAACAATTCATAGCATTCAATTTTTCTTCCAACCAATAATGTTTTTATCAATTAGGTTGCTAATCGTGATTCAACTATGTATTTTTGTCACAACCCGTTTTTAGGTCAACGCCGAGAGGGAAGGCGAGGGCGTGACGTGGCGTAGATGACCGCCGCCAGGGGGTTAGCGGCGGCGCTGGCTCGCGCGTGCGCAAGGAGCCTTGGCGGGCGGCGGCGGCGGCGGCGAGTGGCGCACGAGAGGTTGGCGGCGGCGGCTTGAGAGTAGAATAGGTAGGGTTAAACCCTAAATTTTTCTTGATTGCCTGTCTCACATAGTTGCCCCCATATTTATATGAGGGGTTTACAATTACTAACAGGTCAGGCCCATTAGTCTTTTTCTAACTCCCTTTAATTGAACTTAATAAATTTACTAATAAAGCTAGATAATAATTAAATATTCAGCCACTCCGCTTATTAGGGCGACTCACCGACCGAGTCGACAATTGAATCAAATTTTAGATTTACACCGGTGAGATTCGAGAGACTAAACCATTACATAAGACTTTAAAAGTATTTATGAAAAACTTCTAAAAGGTACTAATTGTTAGTACATATTGTCATATTTGATTTTTTAGCTGAATAGAAATGCATATAATCAAACTTGAAATCAATATTGAATGTGAAATTTAAAAATTCTTAATTAGAATTTAATCTTTGTATAAAAATAGTTAACAAAGACATAACAATAATTTTCTAAACACCGAAGGTTCTTTATCGAATATGTTCCCATCACTACAAGAATATCAATTGTCAAATAATGCACAATAACTTGTTTCGACGTGAATATACTCTTGTCCATATTAGAAATTATATTGTTTGTAATAACATTTGGACTACATCAATTTGAAAAACTAAGTTAAGCATTTTATAAATTTTTGGATTAGTTTGCACCAAATTATCAAGTTATTGTATTAGATTGACCATTTTATAACATGTTGTATCAAATGCACCCCTGTTAAGTTATTGTACTAGATTGAGCATATTACAAGTTATTGGACTAATTTGCACACATCCGACAAGATATTGTATGATGGGCAATTTACTCTATTCATGCACGAGAACAAAGTACACCGAAACGAGCTTGGGCTCACCACTATCCTATCCTATGAACTCGGTGGTATGGCGCCCGGTAGGGCAAGGTAGGGCGCTCGCCCTACCTTGGCCCGGCCAGCGCATCCCCACCCCAAGTTGGTATGGCCGGCCGGCCATGGCCGCCGCCGTGGTCCGCCCAAATGAGGAAGATGATCAAAGCGATATCTTTGGGTGTCCGAAGTGCGAATCGTTACTTTGTTACTTATGGGCTTTGGGCCTTCACTACTATAAAGTTACGTAGGGGCGGCTCGTTTGGGGCGAGGGGCGGTTTTTGAAACCGCCCCTAACTCTCCTCCGTTCCTACAAATGAGACCACGGTAGGGGCGGTTCCCTAAGCCGCCCCTATCAGAGTCCTTTGTAGGGGGCGGCTAATAAGACTAACCGCCCCCTACAAGAGGTTTCATTAGGGGCGCTCAATATAAAACCGCCCCAAGTGAAGAAATATTGTAGGGGCGGTTGTTTCTAAAGCCGCCCTAAAAGGAATATCTTGTAGGGGCGGTTTTAGTCTAAAACCGCCCCTAAACTGGATTTGGCGCCAAAAAAAAATTCAAAACTGAAATATACATACCCGCCTCTATAAACATCTATAATTTACAATTCTCACAATACATGTACATATTATATTTAATAAGCATCTATAATTCACAATTCTCACAATATATATACATATTATATTCAATAAACATCTACAATTCACATAACTCACAAAGTATCATCTCCATTACTCAATCTTACAATAAACATGGTTTATTTGACATAAGTTACAAGTTCAATCTCATCTCTTAGTTCACCTCCCTATTGCTAGCCTTTCCCACTCACGAAAATGTTGAAGTAGTGGATTCCTCCCGCAACTTCGAATACGATCAAGATAGCAACCTTTTGGATGTATAGCATGATCTAATATGAAGTCACAAAGGCTAGCCACGAGTTCCAAGAGGTCATCATCTCGGTAAGGGTCCCCTTTTGTCCCTACCTGGCGTCTCGCCTACACAATTAGGGGATAATAAAAAGTTAGCCTATATATAGAAACACATAGTGAGCATATACATAAGAGAGAGGAATGAGCATATATACCAAGTCCGGGTGTCTCAGTGCACGAAAGGCATTTACTCATCGCCATGCATACGTAATATCCACAATGAACACTTCCGGGCTTTTGCTTGGCACTTTGTGTATATAAAATTGTTAGCAAATGCATTTGAGATTATGCAAGATCTTGAGGTAGGTCATACTTACACAAGTATCTGTTTTGGCCTTACGACTCACCCTTCATTCTCGGCAAGATGTCTCCCATTCAACTTTTTAACATACCAACGGTATGCCCCGTTGAAATTGATATTCACAAATACAACATGTTAGTATGTGACAAAAAAAGTTAGGAGGTTATATTGATTCATATAAGAGGATTGTCGTTATTTATACGATTTGAGAATCGCTATGAAGTCGAATAATGTGCGGGCGGAGTGTGCGGTGAATCCAAAACCCACGCGACGAGCCCAAGATCGACGCATATAACGATCCGATGGTTCTTGCATAAATTCAATCGAGAAAAATGATAAGCACATTTTGCGTATAATATGTATTAACCAACCATTATATACAGATTGAACTTACCCGAAGTGGTATGGTAGCCATATAGTATGATTGTGTTCGAAATTTTTTGAAAGACACGGCTAAGTATGCCGCCATGTTAATGGCGCGTCCTTCATTGCCTTACGTCGGATTTTCTCTTTCTCCTCCACGGTCGATGCACCCGCTAAGTATTTGCCATCCGGTTTCCATTGCCTAGCAAATGCAAAGCGTGTTTGTGCTATTTGTCGAGGATCCATGTATGCATTTTTTTCAGACTTGGAACTGTTTTGCAAGGTGCGCTTGCATACTAAAAGAGATCGATTAGGTTAGTTACAACGTTATCAAAATATCGAAATCATACCATATTAAGAGAGAAAAGGACTTACACGCAGTGTAGATGTGAACTAGATTAATGTCCATTTCACCGAGGTGATACAATGTATGCATATCGTCGAAAGTGAAGGCAATCTCACCACCAGGTCCACCGAGAAGGTTATCGGGGTAGTGGAGTGTTATCTCGGTTATGTCCGTCCTCTCGGATACCAACAACTACCAATCATGAAACTTTTTTCATTCCACGCGGCATCTTACGCATGACATCGTTTGGAAGGAATATCTTGCCTCTTTCATATTTTTTCGGCGGTTCCTTGACCATCCGATTCTTCCAACATCGGGATACTTTTTGGCCGGAAAGTGATTGGTGATCGAAGGGTCGAAGTCCGTCCCGCTACTTCTTTGACTTGGTTACGTGGCTTTGGGCGATCATGGGCGAACCACCTAGACACCAACGAGGCGTCCTTCATGGCCACAAAGACGGGCTCGCAATGGATTGGATACTTTTTTCCTAAGCTCCGACTCCTCCCAAAACTCCTCCTCGATGCCATAACTTGTTCTGCATTTAAAGGGCCCTGGCGGAAGCCGCATGTCCGGAATTTCTTTGCTTCTCTTTACCCTTAGGTTCTTTTGGAGGCACCTCTGTTTGTTTGGGGGCACCTCCGTTTCAACTGGAGTTTCTTTTGAAGGCCCCATCTACGTAGGGCGTGGAGAAGAGTGTGGCATCTCGGGCATTTGTTGGTCACGAGGGAGGGGAGTGTGGCATCTCAGGCATGTCTTCGTCACGTGTTGGTGAAAGTATCTCCCCTCCTCGATAACTCCTTCTAGCCGTGGAATATGGGGTGGGGAGGCTTAAGAACCGGTTAGTACGATGTCTCGTTTGTGCGGAGGATGAAGCTGTCGAATGCATTGCCCGAGTTTGGACACTCCCTCGGGAGTCGGGTGGTCAAGGTCATAATCCATGTAATGGGGCTCCACGCTATGCACCTCGACCCCTAGTGTAGTCCGGGATAGGCCTACCGTGCCACCGCCTGAGGGGGATGTGCCACACCGTTGCGACAACCTTGACAACTTGAGCCCTTCCGGACGAGAACCACACATTGGCAACTAGTTGGTTCCCGTATGCGATCGGCGGCGGTTGTGCCCTGCGGTGGAACCTTGGTCGCTAGGAACTTCAGGAGGGCTCCCGACCTTCGCAAGGATTGGGCGGGTTCCAGGCAGCCCTCTTTCCTCGGCGCCTTCGCTACCATGGCCTTTATTGTGCTTTCAAGTTCGGACGGTCGGTCTCTACCATGCTTCTTGTATGTGTCTTTGGTCCTCTTCAAAGCCATGTCTCCGGGTTGTTCTTTTCCCCTATGCCCAGTGCGCCCGGGGTGCTCGGCGTTCCCAAGGCAAGTGTCGGCTCGTCCTTCTCTCTGGAAGGTTTGAATGAGCCCTTCTCCTTTCCTTGACCGTATTCCAACATCTTTGATACTACCTCTTGAGTCTCCGATTTGTCAAACTTAAGGGAAGAACCGGGCGATGCGGTGCTCTGGCATGTATCCAATTCCTTGACCGTATCCCCAAATTACGCACAGGAATCCCAGCCGCTTCCGCCTCTTCGTCCCTCTCCGGAAAGTCTTTTTTCTGGCCGCAAAGTATCCACCGGGACCTAAATGGGTAGGGTGTATGTTCTTCTTCGCTAGCTCATTTATTTACGGGCACCGATGGCCAATGCTTCCGCCCGTAGTCTTTTGAGCCACTAGATCGTCCCATTGACTCGAGTTATGTTCCCATACTTGTGAAAGCGGCGTCCGCCCCTGTTGGATATATTTGGTGTTGAGCTCACACCTCCAACGTCGGAATATCTCCCCATTGTCCTAAAGGCTTGACGTTTCACGGCCTTCTCGGTACGGATGGAAACTTGAAATTGACTTTCAGCTTGTCCCATAGAGAATTCTTTGTCTTGCCGGTATTTCGGCCAAGATGGGATAGCTGGGTTCAACCGATCTCTAACAAGGGCCCATTGAATTACGGAATCTTGCCCTCATCGCTCCGCTTACGGATGTCCCCTCCAGGACCGACCTCCGTTATCATATAGACCACGTTCTTGTCGAAAGCGGTTTGGTTTTCTTATCCCTCCTCGTTTCCTCTTTGGCGCCGAGGTTGTGGTCGTGTCTGGGGTTCGGGAGCGAGTTGGTAGTGTTCACCTCGCGGCACGTGCCTCTTCTCTTTCTTTGCTCTCCGGTGCCTTCAACAAAACGCGTCGCGGACGCCCGGCGCCGCCGTTTAGGAGGAGATTCATCATGGACCTATGTACATGGGAGGCCAAAGTGTTAATGGTAGTGACATGATAAAAGCATTAGTATAAATTGATTACTAAGCCTTTGTGTGTCTACCTCGTTCTCCTCGTTGCGCGCGGGTCAAAGTCTTTGTCGAGTCGTCCTCGGTGGGCCTATGCCCGGGTTCACGTGGGAAAGGATCCTCGGGACTTACATATCCCTCCTCGGAACCCTCGCCGTCATCGAGGTGTCATCATCCTCTCCTTCTCTTCCCTCGCCTTCATCCGCGAACGGATCAATATCTTTCATCCCGGCTATACTCTTGTCTACCTCGGCGTGGAACTCATCGAAAGTCATGCCACGAGGCTCTCCCTCTTCTATGGGTTTCTTGTGCTCAAGGCTACCGGGTGCATCATCTCTTGTCGGAGGCATTTTCTGATTTAGTCTAGTACAAAAAAAAAAGATAGGGCGTTAAATATGCCCAGTAGAGTCCTAGTTTCATGAAGGAATAAAATGACGGTAGTGGTTTGCTCTCAAATTAGCGGGTTGACTATCATGTAGTCTCGGTTTACCCTTTTGTATCATCGAGCAAAAACTAGTAGAAACATTAGAGGCCTCGGATAGATGTCAATCATCATTTGATCATGTACTTGGAGCATAAGGCCATCGAGCGAGAAAAGGTAATGAAGGTAATGTAGGGGCTGGCTAGCAATGATGGCGAGTTCCTCACAAGTTCATGATCATCGGGTTATATTTTTTTATGGAATATGACAATTTCATCATCGGCCAAAAGGAGAGGGGACAAATTCAAAAAGGGTCATCATATAAAAAGCAGTGAGCACATAGAAGTACGGTGACCATATAAAAACCCAAATTACGCCGTCATTTCTTGCAGGGAAATTTTCGCAGCGCACCATCGGCACACCTCTTTGCCATCATGAAGGCAGCATAGAGGGAGGCCAAGAGAGAAGTTGAGAGAAGAGTGGGAGGGAAGAGAAGGTAGAGGAGGCTAGAGGGAGGGAGAGAGAGAGAGAGCTTGCTTAGGCTGGCTGCCATGATGATGGCAGCATAGAGAGGAGGCCAAGAGAGAAGGTGAGAGAAGAGTGGGAGGGAAGAGAAGGTAGTGGGGGCTACAGGGAGAGAGAGAGAGAAGGTGGGAGAAGAGTGGGAGAGAAGAGTGGGAGGGAGAGAGAGAGAGAGAGAGAGAGAGAGAGAGAGAGAGAGAGAGAGAGAGAGAGAGAAGGTGGGAGAAGAGTGGGAGAGAAGAGTGGGAGAGAGAGAGAGAGAGAGAGAGAGAGAAGGTGGGAGAAGAGTGGGAGAGAAGAGTGGGAGAGAGAAGAGTGGGAGGGAGAGAGAGAGAGAGAGCTTCTGCTTAGCTGCTATAAAGATACCCGGCCATGATGATGATGGCAAAGCATATATAGGAGGCATAGGTAGTGGTTGTAGCATCATAGGTGCTGCCATGGCACCATACATGAGCACAATATAATGACATTGAGCATATAAAAATATGAGCACAATATAATGCCAAATAGAGTAGTTATGAAGACAATTAGAGTAGTTGTCTACAAAGTTGACTCAGATCTTGCCCCTTTGTCATTTCATCAATTCTAAAGCTGGTTGCTTCTAGTAGCCATCCAAATTTAGAATGTTACAATTATGTAGGGCGTTACAATCATCATAGTCGCGCCTCGGCTTAAAGGGATCGCATCATTGCCTATGCCACTGCTGTTGACGGTCACCAACGACATATTCTTAACGTCAACATTCTACCAATAAGGGGTTGAAACTATACCTTACTACACACATATACATTTATTATTGACATAATTCCACTTGTAGTGCCAAATAATGTTTTGCGGGATTTATATAAAAACCAAGTGGAAAAGGCACCAAAAAGGCGCCTCCACGGAAAGCGCATTCACGAGAACATCAAGCCCAAAGGGAGAAAAGTCCATAAAATATCAATATCCAAGCACAAGCCCAAGAGGTCGAGACCGAATCCAACATGAAATGATAAGCGGGCCGCGGGACATGGGTTCAATATTTTGGGCATAACTTTCTCATACGAAATCGGATTTCAGCGACGAATACTCGAAAGCGAAGCTAACTCCGAGGCCCACGTGCTCATGCAAAGTTTCAGCCCAAACGGACAAAATCTTGGTGCGGCCGCGCGCCAAGTGGTGCGCCCTCGCACCCTCAGGAGGCCAAAAGCGGCCCATCTTCGTCTGGCGGCCCATCTCGACTGAAAAGTGCGGAGGTGGTGTGTTTGCTTGCCCGAAGGCGGTGCGGGATTAGTACCAAATGGCTTAGCCAAGAGAGGATCCCATGGTGAAGGTCCTATAAATAGATGGGCACTCCCTCACTTGTAACACACACCACACAATGTAGCCTCTCTCTTCTTCTTCTTCTTCTTCCTCTCCCTTTCTTCTTCTTCTTTCTTCTTCTTCTTTCTTCTCCTTTCTTCTTCTTCTTCTTTCTTCTTCTCCTTTCTTCTTCTTCTTCTTCTTCTTCTTCTTCTTCTTCTTCTTTCTTCTTCTTTTTAGTTTGTACTTAGGAGGAGTTGGGCAAAGAAATAAAGGAGACAAGACATTTTGGAGCTATTCGGTATGGGCAATTTAGAGTTCTTCATCTTGTTCTTGTTCTCTACTTATCAATATAGTCATGTTCTTGAATTAGAGCAAAGTTCTTGTGATATAATCTTGGTTGAAGAACTAGTCTATAGTTCCTATATCATGATCTTGTCTTATAGAACTTCATGCTTAGTCGTCATACATACATGTTTAGACCAAAGAGCTAGATCGATATAATGAGTTCTACCTAGAGTTAGCCTTGGTTGATGTTGGGTTACGGGATTGATAGTCGTTCCTTCGGGCGCTTGCTACGGTAGAAGGACCCGAGGGGGCCGGGTAAGCCTTGTTAACACGCCGGAGTAATAATCACTAGTGTAGGCGTGGTATGCAGGCTAGGGGTTGCCTATCTTTTGTGGCGCATCCACGGTTGAGGGGGTAGGCGGCTTGGTCGTGACAAGCCTTGTCCGTCCCTTGAAATCCCCCACGTTGGTGCGTGGCGGTGCTGCTAATGGGACATTGTTCTTTGGGCGTGGGCGGTGCCCGAAGTAATTCGGCGAGAGACCTTGGCTTTCTTGAATTAGAATCTCTACTTGAGGTTGAACATGTGTGTAAGCTGCTATCTTGACATGACTATCTAGGATATGCCGCTCCATATTAGATTTATTCTTTTATTCATTCTTTTATATTTATCCTTGAGATTGGCTCGAGTGTGTGTGTCAAGTTATCCTACTACCTATTTTATTTTACCCCTATTATGAGCATTGGTCTATTATACATTCGTGTCATCTTGACCATGCATGTCGAATTAGAGACTTTTACACCATGCCTTCCTTTGGTAAAAATATAAATAACGATACCACGAATACTTAGGGTGAAATGCTACAATGATAGATCCGTGCGCTTGCGGATGAATATCTTGTTTGGCAAGGTCTATCCGTTGGCGTTCCCATTCGGATCACCGACATGGTGGTTTTACTTAGGAATGTCAACGCGCATTTGGCGCCCGTTATTAGAGATGGGTTATAAACCTGTGTCTAGTGATTTGCGCTTAAGAAATGCAACAAGCTGCCTCGGCTTAAAACAACACCAAATACAAGTGATGCCCGCCCGACCCCAAATAACAATTCAAAAAAAGCACCAAATACAAAGTGATGCCCCGACCCCAGATATGAATTCAAAAACAGCACCAAATACAAGCAGTTCTGACCAAAAACAGCACTAAGCTGACATTTAAAGAAAAACAGCACCAAAAACAGCAATAAGGCACATGTACTAACATTAGGAGGCAGGAAATAAGCATGTGCTGAAATAAGCATACATATAGATAGCGGCAGCAGCATATATATCTAAGATAGCAGCAGCAACAGCGGCATATATAGATAGTAGTAGCGGCAGCATATATATGACAAATAAACCTTGAAATAAATAGGGTATGTAGCATATAACCAATGATAGTAAATCGAGAATGACAAATGCATATAGCCAACGGCAAGTAGGTAGCGGTAGATAGGTTTGCAAAAAACACTAACAAATAGATAGCCAACAACAGTAGTAGAACATTTTAAACTAGGCAAGTATGGACAGCTAGCTTTTGATAAAAATGCGGACAGGAAGCATAAGCGAGGATATGGCACCCCTCCCATAGTTAGAGTTCATAGAAGCGGTATATGGTACTCCTCCCAAGCAGGTTTTATCATTTCAGGTCAAGTATGGCATATTGAGCATGACAAGTCCAAGTATGGCATGACAAATGCATATAACTAGATATGGCGGTGAGAAATGCACCAAAAACTAGGGAAATTCACCCACAATTACTCAAAAATTGAGGCGTTGAGAAATGCACCAAAAACTAGGGAAATTCACCCACGGTACTCAAAAATTGAGGCGGTGAGAAAGTCATGCCACGGTAAGAATTGGCTAAGAAAGTCATGCCACAATAAGAATTGGCAATTGGCGGTGAAAAATTGAGGCTGATGAGAAAGTCATGCCCACGATTACTAAAAAATTGGCAATGAGAAAGTCACCACGGTAAGAAAGTATGGCGTGAGAAATATGGCATCGGCATAATAAGTATGCAGCATATTCATCTCGAGAAAAAAAATGGTGGCATTTATATAGATAAAAGCAACAACATATTCATCTCGAGAAAAAAATGGTGACATTTATATAGATAGCGGCGGCGGCATATTCATCTCGAGAAATAGATAGGCATCATAGGCGTGGCATGTGCTCATCTCAAATAAGTTGGCATCATAGGCGGCAATCATAAACTCATCTCGGTAATATGGCATCTCGAAATAGATATTCATCTCGAGAAATAGATATTCATCTCGAGAAATAGATAGGCATCATATAGGCATGAGAACGAGGGGGAGGGGAGAGGGGGGGAGGCGGCCTGACTCACCGGTGTAGGAGTAGTAGGGTGGTAAGGGGAGGCAACACAGCTCACCGTGGCGACACCGGTCACCGACACGAGCACAGGTCGGCTACGGCTCACCGGCAAGCACACCCGCAGACGGATCTCCCGCAATGCACAGGACCATAGCTCACCGGCGGCCGGATCTCCCGGCTGACATAGCACCACGGCTCACTGGCGGCCCCTTCTTCCCACAAGCACGAGCCTTGCGGGCACCCGCGGCAGGAATCTGCGTCGGCGAAAGCACACCCGCATGGCGGGGCGGATCTCGTCAGTCTGCGGTGAAGCGGCCAGCCGGCGAAATTCCTGAGGGAGGAAGGGAGAAGGGAGGCCGGGGAGGGCGCGGGGGGAGCACACCAGCGGCGGGATCTCGTCAGCGGCACAACCCGGATGGGGGAGGAGGGAGCGGCCTTGGCAGCTAGGGTTTCGCAGGGGGAGGAGGGAAGGAGGGAGGAGGGCAGGAGGGCGCAGGGGAGGGAGGAGAGGATAGCCGGGGGGAGGGGCGAGGGGGGAGGAGGGAGAGGATGTGGCGGGCGGTGAAAAATTTTAGGGCGGCGGCGGCGTAATTTGGGAAGAGTCGGCGCCCAAACTTAGCGATTTGGGCGGGCTCACGTATATATATACGTAGCCTCGGTAAAGGCGGCTCTGATTCGGCCGCCCCTATAGTGAGCTCAATAGGGGCGGCTGAATCGGGGAACCGCCCCTATAGTTCATTTACAATTTGAAAAATAATATATACAAGGCATATTATCGACAAATAAAAAATAGAAATATAGTTATAAATAAAAAAAACATAAATATAAACTTTCTTATCTTACAAAACCATGGATTCGACAAATTTTGACATATTAGGATTTGAATTTCAAAATTTTTCAATGAATATTTCAGTTTTTTTCACTATGAAGCACGTCTGCTCCGCCTAACTTCGAAACTTCCTCAAATTTTTTTGTGGACACCTAAACCAAAAAATATGGCCCCACGCAAAATCCTAGGTTTTTTAGCCATTTTTGGATTTCTTGTTTTTTTTTCGGGACGCGTGCGACCAAATATGGTGATTTACACTTTGAGAACAAAATAACCCGCACCGTCCTCCCCATGTTGTGCCTCCTAGGGCACAAAGGGACCTATCGGCAAAGTTTGGCACCATTTGGGTTTTTTTAGGGGTGGTCGTAGTTCAACATACATTTCTTTGGGAGAATCAAGGCGGTAATTAAAATAATTAGAGAAAAGTACCAAACAATTACTGAGAAAATTCTCAAACTTTGCGGTGCCTTCACACCGCCATGTAGGCGCCTCGAGAAAAAGTCTGAGGCCGATAGCTTCTTACCAAAGCGCACGGTCACACAACCATGAGAAACCTAAGTGTTAGGATAGGCTTCGTGAGAGGTTGAGTATACCCTTTGTGAAGCACGTCTGCTCCGCCTAACTTCGAAACTTCCTCAAATTTTTTTGTGGACACCTAAACCCAAAATATGGCCCCACATAAAATCCTAGGTTTTTTAGCCATTTTTGGATTTCTTTGTTTTTTTTAGGGGCCAGCGTGCGACAAATATGGTGATTTACACTTTGAAAACAAAATAACCCCGCACCGTCCTCCACATGTTGTGCCTCCTAGGGCACAAAGGGACCTATCGGCAAAGTTTGGCACCGTTTTGGGTTTTTTAGGGGTGGTCGTAGTTCAACATACATTTCTTGGGAGAATTGGCCGCGGTAATTAAAATAATTAGAGAAAAGTACCAAACAATTACAGAAAAATTCTCAAACTTTGCGGTGCCTTCACACACGCCATGTAGGCGCCTCGAGAAAAAGTTTGACTCTTATATGAATAAAGGTAGTCTCACACATACATAAAGGTAGTCTCACTCATACATCGATACATTTTTGAAACACACACATTTAACAACTAGCTAACTCCCGTGACCTCTTTCCCCTTGACTCCTTTTCGCTCCCATGGCAATATGTCTTTGGGTAACTTCTTCTCAACAGCACTGGATCTTGTTTGGAAAGTCTATGAATAAGCTGTATTTACGCATAACCATTGTGCTCGTCAACGTCAACATCCTCGATGCCATCAACTCCGATAATCGTTGTTTCGGGGACAACGACATGCTTGATTTTCGTCCTCTTTGGCTTGTCGGGATCGATCGGGTAGGGTAAATAGAAAACTTGTGCTACATCTGAAGCGGCGACCCATGGGTCTGTTGGTGGCCTAAATCACCGAGGTCAGCGACTTTCAACCCGATCTCGTTGGTTCGTGTTGTTTCATCCGGCGACATTTGAACACGGGCACTGCACTTCCATTCCATAGTCAATTTCCCATATTTCTTCAATGATGCCAAAGTATGTGATCGTTCGGTTTTGTCGTTGATAGCTTCTATTCGAACCCATTTGTTTTGATTCACACATTTACTATCCTTGACATGGGTGTAGAATGTGTACCCATTAATGTCGTATGCTTGCCACGTGGTGACTTGTCTCGATGGCCCTAATGCTAACCTGTGCTTGGTAATATCATCCCTGGTTTCCCCAGTCGGTAAGTTTTGGTCCTTCAACCATGAAGTTAATTGTTCCCTGTCTTTGTTTATTGACCCAGTCATCCGGCGGCCATTCCCCTGCTCTGAATGAGAGCCAAGTGGTAATCAACGTCGGTCGCATAAGCGTTGAACTCTTACACACCTTTGTAATGCGCTGACTCACTTGTTTGTATTCTTGGTCGCGAATACTTTCCTCCCGCTGATGCCTTTCCCGGCTATCCTACCCGTATGGCGTGAATCGCGTTTACCAATCCCTCTCTGTACTTTTTAGCCACTCTTGGCGGCCTTTCGGCGACTTCTTGATATTGTAACCCTCAATCATGGAGCCCTCGGATATGCTCGATTATGCACGAATCGAGTTAGAATCGACATGCATCGCTCAATGCACCACATTTCATGCAAGTAACAAGGGCCCAGTGCCTCTATCTGATGAACCATGTGAAGCATGAGATGTGGCATTATATCGAAATAAGCGGGAGGCATACATATCTCTCTAGCTGGTTTTGGGTCTCCACAGCGAAATCATGTAGTTCAGCAAGCTCTTTCTGTCAATCGACTTACGGGATATCTTCGAAAAGAAGTAGCACATGCAGTGATGGCCATTTTCAAGAATTCCGGCTTTATAACCCCGATTACAATAGGTAGGAACACGTCGGCATTACATGACAATCATGAGCCTTGCGGTGTGTTATTGTGGGTCCTTCATGGACACTAGCTTCTTGATGTTCGCTGAAAACCCGGTGAACTTTGATCGCCTTTAGGTAAGCGCATATAGCCCTTCTCTCTTCTAAGGTCAAGTTGAAGCTAGCCGCGAGGCGAGGATGTATTTTCCATTCTTACGAAGCTGAGGGGTGAAGCTTCGGGCTTCACATCTAGGCGCACCATGTCTTTTCGTGAATTTAGACCATCCTTGAATTATTCGGGTCCATCAAAGAGACCCATGGTGCTTTGAAAAGACATTCTTCTTCACGTGCATAGAATCAATTGCATGGGGAACCTCGAACTCGGCCAATATTCGAGATACTGAAAGAAGATGGATTGTTTCTTGAAAGGTGCGTAGCCGATAGGAGGTGTGCCGATCTCGATCGTCCCATCTAGATTCTTCTTTCCGTAGACAATGTGCAAGTTTTTGACCATTACGTACACATGTTGTCCATCGCGGCGTCTCTCGGAGGGTCTTCGGCCTCTACGGTGTTGTTGAACCGGTGTTTGTATTTCACGCCGATACTTGTGATTTTTCTTTAAGTGGCGTCGATTGCCCGGGTAAACCACCTTTTTGGATGCATTTAGATACACCCATATAGTACCATCCAAGCAGACCACGCATCCAGTCTTCCCTTTGATCTGTCCAGACAAAGCAAACATTGCGGGATAGTCGTTGATAGAAACAATGATTATGGCTCGACATAAGAAGTCCTCCTTTCGGAATGCATCATACATCATCACCCCTTCCTTGTATAGTTTATAGAATTCTTCCAACAACGGCTCAATAAACACGTCAATGTCAATGCACGGTTGTTTCGGACTGAGATGAGAACGATAAGGAAAAGGTACTTTTCGCGGTGGCACAACCACGTTGGGATGTTGTACATTGTCAAGAACACTGGCCAAGTGCTATGGTCGATCATCCTCTCATTGAAGGGATTCACTCCATCGATTGCTTAACCCAAAGCGTACATTCCTCGGTTCTTGGCGAAGTCTTTGTGATTATTATCAAAGTTTTGCCACCGAAAGTACCATCGGTAGGGTGTGCAATCTTATCATCATCTATCTTGCGCTCGTCTTGCCACCACGTCATCAATTTGGCTTCTTTGGGGTTTAGGAAGATTAAGCCTCAAGCGATTGGTCTTTGGCGGTACCACATTACCAAAGGCGGGAACTCTTTTCTGCTTCGGATCAATTCCTAACGGAGTGTCCTTTTCGAATTAGAATCACGTACCGGCTTTTTCCCACCCTTCTTCCTCTTGTTTCCAATGGAGGTCTCTTCCCGTTGTATAGATTGTTGTTCTTGTATCGACTAGCGCCGCACCTAGGACATTTATCCGGCCCTTGAGCGTGTCACCACGAAAAAAAGGATACAATGGTTCGGGCATGCATGGATCCTTTCAACACTCATTGTCAATGGACTTATAACCTTTTTTTTGCTTGGTAGGTATTCACTGGTACTGAGTTTGGTTGTGGCGGCAACCATGACAAGAAGGCATAGCGAGATCATTGAAACTACGGTCAGACCAACCGTACTTAGCCTTCAAGATCAACGGCTCAAGCACAAAGCGTAGTAGCGTCCGGTGTGTCGGACAACCTTTTCAACACCATACACGGTTTTCTTCGATCTTTGCTCTCACTCTCTCTAGGTTCTCTATACCTTTCACGCTGTTCGCTAATATTTTCTGGTCCAAAGGCATTAAGCATGTCGTCCAAATAATCACCGTCATCTTCATCCCCTTCACGTGCTACGACATCATCGGCAACATCACCTTTTGCGTACCATCAGCGACATTTTTGTGTCGTCCATACCATACCAACCATCATCATCGCGTAGTTGACTATCATGCTCGGGGTTCCTTTTATTTTGAAGCTTATCTACACCTTTGAGAGAAGCGCTCTAGGGTTTCGGGGTCATCTCCTAGATTTTTCGAAGTTGGCGTCTTCACCAACATAATTTTTCACCGTGATGAATCGGTACGTGTAATGTGCAACAAATCCTCGGGTAATCAAATGTTGTTTGATGGTCTTCACATCTCTATATGCTATCTCGTTCTTGCAATCACGGCACGGACATATTATTGAATCCTCTTTCAATGTCTTCGCATGATTCTCGGCGGCTTCAATAAATTTATCCACCTCGTCCACGAAAACCTTCCTTCCACCTTAGCGTGCCATACATCCAATCATTCACGTACTCCATCCTTTAATACAACAAAAAAAAAAAAAACATCAAATGTGTAGTTAGTCATATATATGAGTACATATGCATGGCAAACCCTAAATGGTTAAAATTAATAATTGCATTAATATTAAAGTTGAAGCACACACTAAAAGGTTATCATTTTAGAAAATTTTAGAAAAAAAAAATAACCGCATTTGCACATCATATGAGAGAGAAAAACTTGTTAGAAATTTAAACTAAGAATTAAAAAAAAGACATGTTCATCAACCATGAACACATGAAACCCTAGCTATTTTATTACTCCACTAAAATCACATGTAAGAGCCACTAAAAAATGGGTCTAGTTCAATACTCTTACTAATCTCCACTACCACTTCCAATCCTAAGCTCTACTTTGCTCCATATAAAGCTCAAGCACCATAGAAAGTGAGAGGAAAGCAAAATTTAAATTACTCCACAACTAACCATACAAAATCGAATTAAGTGGTAGGATTAGCATTTCCTTACCTTTTGAGCCTCCCCACCAAAGGATTTGAGTTGAAAACCTCCCCCCTTAGTAGAGCAATTTTGGGAGGAGCCCAAGGCCTCCCAACCTTTTTTTTTTTTCGAGTTTGAGTGGGTGTCTCGAGGAGGAAGAAGGTGGCTGGGTTCGGTCTTATCTACGAGACCACTATAGGGCGGTTCATCCCAGCCGCCCCCTAGGGGCGGTTCATAACACGAGCCGCCCCTACTACGTGCCTTCAGTAGGGGCGGCTCGTAACCTCGGGGCCGGGCGCTGTAGGGGCGCCTCGTAAAGCGAGCGCCCCTAATGCAAACGAGGGGCGTTCTTTGAGAAAGTTTCTGTAGTAGTGACAGTAATGTTCATTGCACACTGAAACAGGCATACTTTATTGTTGCAATAATTTGTCCCTGTGCGTTTTTCCCCTTTCCATGTTTGCAGTTTCATGGAGCAGGTACATTGGTCTACCGGTCCCTAGGGAAAGATCCTAGATTGCAGGAAGATCCTAGATTGCACTGGCAAAGTAGTAATAAATTCTGGAGATCAGCAAGCCAGAGTAGTAATAATTTATGGGGAAAAAAAATGAGTTCAGTTTGTTAGGTTGGTTTTGGGTCGATCCAAAGTCTCAAGTATGTGGCCACTTAGATCCTATTTGTCACATTTCTATGGTGCTTTTGCTTGTTTGTTTCACCTATTCTAGCTTCTACCAACCCAGTCCAAAGCTAAAACAAACAACTTAGGGTCTCTTTGGTTGGGCTTCTAAACCTGTTTTTTTGTTTTTTAAAAGCCAACAAATAGACCCAAAATGTCACAGCTGCTTTTGCCCAAAAATACCTTTTATTCCAATACAAATTAAAAAGCAGCCCGGACCCTGTTTTCACCTACTTTTTGTGGTGAAAATTACACGCAGTGCCACGCCAAGCCTCTTTCACCTACTTTAGTTGTTTTAGCTAGCTTTTGAAAAAGTAAAAAAAAATAACTTAAGATGAAATTAATTAAAATCTGCAAGCCGGCTAGGAGTGGGAGTAGCTTCTTTTTTTCTTTTTTTTTTTGATACGCTGATAAGCTAAGAATTTATTAAAAAAACTAACGTCAGCCAAATCTAAAAGGCAACTTTCAGCTAAAAGCTATAGCTCAAGCAAACACACCCTAAAACTAAGCCAAATTGTAGTTGACCTTTGAGGCTTGTTTGATTGCATTCAAATTCACCTCAATCCACGTGAGTTGAGATTGCGTGGGATAGATAATTAACTATTTTTTCATCTTAATTTCTTATAAGCCCCTTGGGTAACTTATAGTCATAAATTAAGTTACCGTTCAAGTTTTGCACTTCTTTCATTAGGATAGGACTAGTTCACCAACCCGTGCTCCCCGCACGGGTTAGAATCTGATGAGCATATAGTAACAAATAAGTTTGTCATAATCTATATTCAATTGTCATAATCTATCAAATATTGCTTTAAATGTTTGTCTCATCCATATCCATATTTTTTATATAGCTTAAACTTTGATAGTTTTAGCTGCCATCTCTATTTTGAGGGCATATAAACCTATATTTTTATTCTTTTACCCAAATTTAAGCTTATCAATTCCTCATATACAATAGTTATTATTTACAATGCTAAGTATAGTCAACGATTTGATTGCAAAAGTTTTTAGATTTTTATAAGAATTTTAGGATGTACCCTTTTCTACCATTTTTTGAGTAAAACATCAAATGTTTAATCATTTAGCACGACATGTATTTAGCTAAAACATAAATAAACT
Source organism: Hyparrhenia diplandra (assembly GCA_015847255.1). Classification (NCBI taxonomy): domain Eukaryota; kingdom Viridiplantae; phylum Streptophyta; class Magnoliopsida; order Poales; family Poaceae; genus Hyparrhenia; species Hyparrhenia diplandra. The sequence continues at coordinate 554,470 of JADLZK010003130.1, forward strand.
TAAAGTGTATAAAATCTTATTATATACATTTATGTCATATTTTAAGAATCTATATTTTAATCTTAGCTTTTGATCTAGTTGTTTTAATATTTTTACATGTATTGGTTTGAAATTCTAATGCTAATTCTATCATTTATTCAAAAACTTCATGTTCTGTTTTAATAAAAGTATATTCTAGGTCCCAAGTCTACCCTCTTTGTTTTTACAATGACATAAATAGTTGTTTCAACATGCACCATGGAACCTACTATTTAATTAAACAATTTTTGACAGAGGGGGACAAATGTTTTGATAAAAATGTTTAAACTTTTTTTAGACAACAACTTACAAATTTTATTATCAAGAGTACTTACATAATTTAAAGTGGGTTGTAAGTGTCATTACTAAGTGGTCTGTTAAGGATATATTTCTAGGCTCCTATAAAAATAATTATTATTCATACAAATGTAAGTTTTGACTTACAAAGGTTTATTTATTGTTTGTAGGTTCTTATATTGGCATTTATATGTAGATTTAAGAGACTTTTTATTAATTGTTTATAATGGTTGGCGTGTGGATAAATTAGGTATACATTATTACTTGTCGTAATGCCATTATGCATAATTTGAATGCAAATTTAGGAATCAAAGCATTATCTTTCATAATGATAGAGATGGATAATTTATACAAAATACTATTGGATTGGATTAATTATCTTTTATCATTGTGATGGTTTAAATTTGTGCATGTAGGCTTTATTGCTAACTCCACATATCATGGACTCATGGTCTCCTAGTTTTTAAGGAACATTAGCATGTAATTTGAAGTAATTTAGTGAAATTATTTCTATGTTGCAAAACCATTCTGTAGCCCTAGGTTCGACGCACTATGGGGGCGATTTTTGGGTTGGGTTTAAAAACATAAAAATAGATGGGGGTTTCCCTATGGATGGTTAAAAAATATTATTATTAAGTTAATACAATAATTATAGTTGATGCTAAATAAATATTATGTCAACAGTTATTTGTGTGAACAAATCCAAGGGCACTGAAATTTAAATCAAAATTATGACTTATAGTCAATAAATATCATATCATATATGTCGCGGGAGAGAAATAAAATTATAATTATAGGATCTAGTAAAATGGTCATACACTCATACCTTTAGCCTGCAAGTGCGGCAGGTGCAGCTAGTCGCTTTCATGCTCCCAACTTCCCTTTCTTGACATAGATCTTCATGTCGTCCCCATTATGCCGGCACTGCGCCGGTCCTACCGTCATTCCCTCCTGCACCCAACCAGAGTTGAGATCCTGTGAAACAAAAAACATTATTATGATGTTAGCAAAAAGTAGTATGTGTTGCTCAATAAGGATTATTACAAAATTTGTTTATTCAAAGTAATCCAAGGACAAAATAAGTAAAGCCATACATTGTGGGAGACAAAAGTGATCAAAATAAATAGCAGAAGCTTTTAGCCGTCTTATGACAGAACATTGAGGCTAATGCTGCAAACAATTTTGCATACATGTACACCCCATAGTAGTCAACTTCAAATATTACATCTATTTACCACGTGTCAAATACTCACATAGTGATTTATACTAATTACATCAATTGGATATACATTCACACTCCAAACTCTATATATGCAGCAACATAGAACGGTTTTGTTTATATGAAATCTGAGCCAAAAAGGCATATTGGCTTTAGTGCAAACTCTTGATGCCAAGGTAGTAAAATTACAACACCATAAGAAGTAATGAGAACAACCAATGTTCTCTGCAAGCCATGCAATGCGCTTATCTACAAAACCCAATTCGAGCACCAAAACTTCGTTCACAAAATCACTAACTGCTACACATCATCGTACCAGCATCTGCGGATTACGGAAATAGCTCACCTGAGATATGTGGTAGGTCTTGCCAACCCCGGCGCTGCCACTTCGGCTGATGTCTAACATTCGAGGCACACCACCCTTGCGCCGAGCTCCTCGGGCAGCTCCATCTCCGTGTCACCGCAGCCCACTGGCATCGTTCGAGCTGGCCCTCGACGCCATCACACCCACATCCTCTTACGTAACCATTGGTCTCGAAATCGGGGAAAAGGGTCAAGGTGTGGTGTCGGAGCTTGGGATTGGGCGGCGAGGTTGGCTGCATGCGCCGACCAAGGAATAGAAGCCGATGGGGCTGGCTAGGGTGTAGGCAGCGGTGGATTGGCAATGGTGTGTGCCCATGTTGCCATGGTAGGAATAGGAACGCCGGGAAGAGAACGTGAGATGAAGCCGATGGTTAGATTAGATGGGTTTTGGGCACACACGAAAAACACCTAGACTGATTTATGTAGTTATTTTAATTAATTGATCCAATGGCTATTATTTGTCATGATCATTGAATGTTACAGTATCATATTAACTGCATTGCGTAGGTTGGATATTTGGATGGATTTGTTGAAAAAATGGAGGATTCGGTCTCTCCTCAAAAAAAGAGAGATACGTAGTATTAATCTATTTATTAATTTTTCTACATTACGTACGCGGATGGATTTTTGTTAAAAACAAAGGACTCGGTTTCTCCTTAAAAAGAGATACGTATAGAGTTATTATTATTCTACTTTTAATCTATAATGGCAGTAGTGGGTAATTTTAAAGACAGCAAAAAATAGATCTAATGGTCATCAGCTTAGATTCGATGGCCGGATGTTTCTGATTAACGTGAGAATTTTTAGCATTTATCTTTTTTTTTCTTAACGCGTCTGGTGAGAATTAATGTGGAGGCTCCAACTTAGTAATAGTAAGATAGAACAAACAACCATTTTTTCCTTTTCTTTTATGAGCCCTTTTTACGGTACTTGATTTTGTCTCTCATTGCCTCCCCTAAATTCTTTTTCACCCCTAAATTCTTTTTTTTCAAGTGAAAGGGTAACATAGTCATTCAACCCCACAAGCTGTTCGCGTTCGCGGACTCCACCGACGTGGTGCTTATCTTGGCGCGCTTCGGGGGCGTGGCCAACGGTGCCGCGATGCCCTTCATGACCGTGCTCTTCGTCAACCTCATCGGCGACTTTGGCGGCGCTCAGCATCCACGGCGTCGTCAACGGGTGTCCATGGTCTCTCTGCGACTTCATCTACCTCGCCATCGCCTCCACCATCGCCTCGCCGTCCGTAAGTTCACCTCTTACACCCCCAAGAGCCAGGCACGAGCGCAGCGCCGCGAGACTAACCCGTTCGCCGTCCGTCCGACCGGAGGCTTCATTGTCGCCTTCGTGCAAGGCTGGCTGCTTACCCTGCTCATGATGGCGACCATCCCGCCGCTTCGTCGTGGCGGGGCGCGGTCATGTCCAACGTCATCACCAAGATGGCGTCCCCTCGCCGGCGACCTACGCGGAATCGTCGGTGGTGGTGGAGTAGACCATCGGTTCCATCAGGGACGGTGAGCACACAACTGAACCCTTTATATAAAAAAAAAGAATTACAATAATGCAATTACGCCCATTCTTAATCCCTCCATTTTGCGGAGGCAACGGGGAGGCAATTTTTGCTCCTATGGCCCACTTGTCATAGACACAACATGAGACAATTTTGCCTATGTGCTTTTTGCCTCTCATTGCCTACAACATTTGTAGCCGTCGGATCGGCCGCTCAAGGCCGATATGAGCCATCAATTTTTTTCCCAATTATTGTAAAAAATTTCTTCTTTTATATATACGGGCATCTTTCACCAATGTATTCATACGGCTAAACTTTTTCTTTTATATACATGAGAATCGAAGCGGAAGTAAGCTTGTTTAGATACCTAGGTTTAGTGCATCCAAACAGGAGCTAATAGTTATGTTAATTTTAGTTAGTCTTCAACTAGTTATTAGCCAACTACCTAGCCAACCATAACTAATTTAAGCTAACTTTTATCCTTAACAAGTAACAAGTCATGTGTATAACATGCCCTAATAAGGTTGACTAGGCCTTACAGTCGGATGCCTCTTCCATTGCAAATCCGTTTGAACTCATTTTTATATTCCAAATTTATAAAAATGTATTTTTCACATAAAATCAATAATTATCTAGTTTATGGTGTATTAATTCACGCTAATATGGTTCCACAATCTTAATATTTTTCCTATAAATTTGACCAACTTTAAAATTTTTTATTTTAAAACTCCAAAAATTAATCTAGTCGAGAAAACATGGAGTATTTTTAAAATTTACTTAACAAATTAAAATTTATAGACTGCTCAAAGATGACCCAGGGGAGGACAGCTGGATCGCACATCGGAGTGCCAACTAATGACTCGATGCCTTCACTGACCGACCACTAATCACTGTCCGTTGACCAAGTGCACGGAGCTAGTCTCCTCTTCACCTCTTCATCCAGTCACTCTTGCTGTGTTGCGTTGCGAGAAGCTCCTGGTTTTCCTTGGGGTCTCTTCCAGCAGGTTAGTGCTTCCGAAAGATCCACCTCTCTGTCGAACCATTTCGAATGCTTAATACTCCTATTTTTACACTTTGCGCATCTCCTGTTAGTTCCTAGCGCATCAGATCTACAGCATAGACGAAGTACAGATTTTGTGTCAAGCGGAAACGCAAACAACAAGCAGCCTGTTTCGCTATTGCAGATTTGAATCTTCGATTAATCATGTGCCCCTGATGTGCGGTTGTAGATTTGAATCTTCGATTAATCATGTGCCCCTGATTAATCTATAGGAAGTCTTGAGATACTTCTATGTTTCCAAGGGAATCGTTGCTCCAAAAAGGGGACCTGCAAGTCTTTTTTTTTTTTTTGAAACGAACCGGCGGGAGAGCTGCCCGCTATATTAAAAAGAAGGAGATGCCAGGCGGCGCAAGTTACAAAAGAAAATAAACACCAAAAGAAAGAAAAAAACTAAACTAAAACAAAACTAACTAAAACTCACCCGGTTGGATTGGGACATCAACGCGGGTTACCACTCAACACCAACATGGCCAAGACTCTAAACCAACACAGCAGCAGAGGAGGCAGAAACAACTGCAAAAACCACCCACAATCCGCACAAGTGCAGTCGTCGAGAACCACAGGCGAAATCCAGCGCCGAAGATAACAAAGGGGCGGACACCACCACACCGAGAAGGCCACCGCCGTGCAGGACCCTACGCCGTAGTGCCGCTGCAACAAAGCCGCCCGTCGGCGGGATGAAAACACCAAGACCGAAGCCTCCACAACGCGGGGGACCTCGCCGCATCCGCCGTTGTACTCCTCTCTTTGTGCGGGGGCCTCCATGCCACGCCCGCCACAACGCTCATACTCGGTCTCGTTTCAAAGGTTGCCGCCCAAACAACGAGCAAAGCTGCCCCACCCACGATGATCATCTTGAAGCAAACCGGACCGCCGCCGCGGGTCGGCGTTCTCTCGAAGCATCTCAGCGCAAAAAGGTTGCGCCATCGAGCGGAAGAATAGGGTTGTCGCTTGCGCCATCTTCCGGCGTTGTACCGCACGGGTGGTTCCAGCCATGCTGAAAAAACCCGCCGCGGTCGCTGCAAGCGAGTCGCCCCTGATATGTCGTTGCCATAGCGCCGTCCACGAGCGCAGTCCGCACCGCACGGCAATTGCAAAAGCAATGCCAGCCGCCTTGAGTCGCTGCGAGCAGCGGACGACAAAGATAGATGGCCTTTTGTCCACTAATAAGAAAGCAGCTTCCTCTCCGCGGTGAAGCCAACACCCATCACGCCCCTTGACACAGCGGAAGAGCAAGCACCGGGCGAGGCTGCCAAAAGCGGTGGGACCGGCAACACCAAAAGCGAGCAGGGTCTCTAGAGCGGCGCCTCCAAGGAGGGTGCGGCGCCAATGGCGCCGCCGTCGGTCGATCGATGGCTGGACGGGGTTTTCACCCGAGGCGTTGTCGCGGCGGGGTCGTAGCTCCCTCATGGCCCCTAGCGGGAAGGCGGCGTCAAAACGCGCGCCGCCATGCCACCAACATGAGCGGCCAGCTTTCGGCGGAGCATCAACCCTCGCCCGCAGCGCACGGCAAGGCACACCGGCACCGCCGCCGCGACAGCTCATCCAGAGCAACTTCTCCGTCGCAAACCACGTACCCGCTCCGCCAGCTCCCGCTCCTCTGCTGCTCCTCCCGCCACCTCCTGCCACCACCCAGGACATCGTCGGCCCGGCTAGCGAGGCACCCTCACCTGCGCCGCGCACGCCAAGTCCAGCCACCTCGCGCCGCTCCACGCCGCCAATCGCCGTGACAGGCGGCCCTTCGCCCCCTACGAGGGCGCCGGCGGAGGCCTCCGGTCGCGGACCTTCACCACAGCGCCCGCTCCGCCCCCCCAGGGGGTGCATAGCACGCCCGATACCGCCGCCCCAGGCACCTCCATCGCCTCCCGTCGCCCGGCCGTCGTCGGAGCCGCGCCCGGAGATGCCGCCGCCCTGCGGCGGGCGCCTCCACCACCGCTCCAGCGTGGATCCGGGTCGGGAGGGCGGATCCATCCATGGGGGCGCCGGATCTGCAGCCTCGCGCCGCCGCCGCCACCACCGCCGGGCGCCATGTCGCGTAGGTACTCCGCCGGCCGGGCAGCGCCGAAGGACGGGAAGCCCGCCGCCGCCGTCTCTGGAGGCCTGCGCAGCTCACGGCAGCCCTCTCCGTGGCGGGGGAGGGAGGGTGGGGAGGGGGCGCTAGGCCGTCGCGGGCGCCGCCGCCGTGTCGCCGAGTGGGGCGACGGGGGGCAGGGAAAGGTGGGGAGAGGATCCAAACATTCGGCACGTACATTGTCCACCGACCCAGCGGGGCCCACTTTTTTTTTTTTTTTGCAAGTCTTTTTATAAAACCAATCTAAGATCGAATTTGTTTACTGGAATACACTTTTTCTAGAAATTGGGGACATTGCAGTTCAGGTTTTCTCTCTGACTCTCAAATGCGTCAAGATCCCCTTATTTGCAAAAGGTGTTCATTCTGAGCTCCAGTAATGGGGCAGCCTTTCGACAACCACTGCTCTCTGTGTGTTTGGAATCAATTGTTTGCTGTTTTATTATTTGATTGATTATTTTTCTTAGTTTCGTCCACCATTATGGACATTGCATTTGTTTGATGCAATGTCCACCCTTATTTTCAGTTTTACTCTCTGACTATCAAATGCTTCAAGATCCACTTATTTGCAACAAAACTGTTCACTCTAAGCTTCAGTAATGGGGCAGTCATTAGGCTTCAGAAATTGGAATTTTTGTTTGATGTTTTATTATTTGATTGATTAAATTTCTTAGTTTCGCCCACCAATATGTACATTACATTACATTTGTTTTTGGTGAAATGGAAGAGGCATTTGTTTGAACTGTTACAGTTCATCGTAAAAGTTCCTTATTTGGGGCCTTTTCTGATCTTTTTAAGTCCTATATTCTTCAGCGGACTTCAACTTATGGTTTTGTGGAAGAAAAATTGCAGTCGGGCTTATCAACAATATTTTGTAAATTATATAAATGAGGGACCAACAAGCAAGTGAAGTTGAAGACCTGGAACGCATATATGCTGATGCGAGCAAGGACCCCATCCAGATATCATATGGAGTAATTAAGTCCATCACAAAAAATTTCGCTCAAGTGATTGGTAATGGTGCATTTGGTGTTGTTTACCTGGTATGCTATCGGTCTTGATTGCATTGCTAGTGGTAATCTGTCGTTAATAGCCCGTGCAGAGCAAAACGTTCAGATCAGTGCTTACAAGTTACGTGCTCTGTTGTAAACAGGAGCTCTTAAAAATGGGATGGTTGCTGTGAAGAAGCTTCCCCAGTCAACGACAGATCTTTCTAACACAATTTGTGGAGGAGGTTAGATGTCTAAGGAGGGTAAAACACCAAAACATTGTAAGATTTCTGGGCTATTGTGTAGAATCGCATGGGCAAGTGATGGAAATAGATGGAAAACTTATGATTGTTGAAGTACCACAAAGGTTACTCTGTTTTGAGTATGTACCGAATGGAAGCCTTCACGATTACTTCAAGGTATAAAGATTGCTGCACTGCATTGTTCCTCCTCATTTGCGCTAATGAACCCCACGAAATCTGCTATTCCTTCACCTGTCCTTGTTAGAAATGGCCAACTTTCTAAGTTCATAATCACTAAAATGTACTCCCTTCATCCAAAAAGAGTGTTGTTTTAGGTTTTTCATACATCATGTTTGACCATCCGTCTTATTTTAAAAAGTTTCATAAATATCTTCGATTTTGTTATGATTAATCTATCATTAGAGATACTTTAATTCTAATTTATCTATTTTATAATTTACACAATATTTTTGAATAAGATGAAGCGGTCAAACACGATGTCTGAAGTGAAAAACGATACTCTTTTTGGGACGGAGGGAGTATCCAGCTACCACAGTGAATTAGTTTGAGCCCTTTGAATAGTTTCTGTGTATATAAGCATTTGTGGAAATCATTTTATCTACAGGAGATTATATGAATGTGGAATATTTATCTGGAGCATTTGTTATCCAGAAATAATGAATTTGAGTTTCATTAACAGTGATATTCTATATTAAGGTTTCACAATAAACACTGAAAACATTAACCATTTTGTGCCCCTGGCTTCACTTGTACAGAAAACTTATGGATTTGAATGGAATATTCGCTATCAAATACTTAAGGGAATTTGTGCGGGTTTGCATAATCTTCATGCAGAACGTGTTTATCATTTGGATCTCAAACCTAGAAATGTGCTGCTGGGTACTCACATGGAGCCAAAATTATGATTTTTGGTTTGTCAAGGTGCATTGATGAAAATGAGTCTATGATATATCCGGTCAATGTTGTTGGAACACCGTAAGCTCATACTCTTGGAATTCATTTCTTTTGTTGAAATGAAACTGTGAATTATGCCATGATGCTTCAGACCATATTATTTCCTGCAGGGGATATATGCCTCGAGAATTAATTGATAATCAAAAGATATCATCCAAGTCAGACATATACAGTTTGGGCATTATCATGGCCAGATTATTGACAGGGAGTAACGGGAGTATTGCTGAAAACGTAAGAATAATTTATTTAACCTTTGTATAGTTACATTTTCGAAATAGAATATTCAGATTATTACTTTCGTTATATAAAAAATATGTGCAAGTCAAGCTTTGAAGGCCTGAATTTTACCCACATTGATGAACCCTGTTTCTCTAGCTTCGGCTTCTCTGTGTGCATTATAACCACACTGTCGCGACTCTTGAGGAGCCATTAATATCTCTCTCTCTTTTAAAGTAAATTAGGAGCCGATGAAATTAATTTTTTCTTCACTAGGACATACTCCTCTATGAACTGTAGCAAGGAGCCGAGGTTACGCAAAACTATACTTAGTGTTGGTGTTCTGAAAACCAAGAGGGTCTTAAGAACTTGACAAATAAATTTGTGCTGCGCGTCTCTGGCCTAGGTGGCTATGCAAGAACACAAAGGAAATAAAGCGGGAATGAAACAAAGGGAGGCAAGGGATTTATCCCTGGTTCGGGCATAGGAGCCCTACGTCCCAACAGTGTCGATCTCTTCGTGTTATCTTGCACCAAGTGCTCGCAGAGTAGGGGTTTACAAGCATATTCAAGAGAGGAGGCATGCTCCAAGTCTCTTTTGAGCTGGGGTGGAATGACAATGGTGGTGGTGGACGCCCTTGCCGGGATGTCCAATCTATGGTGGGATGAATCCAGGCAGGAGGAAGAGGATTTGGCTGCTCTCCTACGAAAGGTCCTAAATGGCTAGAGGGGGTGAATAGCCTAATAAAAATTTCTACAAAACACTAGACAAACTTGTTAGAATAACAAAAGGCGATAAACGCGTTTGCTCTAGCTCTACTTGTCGGCAAGCCTCCTTGTATTTATACCCCTTTGGCCGGTTCTAGGAGGCCTCTTGGTCATTTTGAATCAATCCTAACACCTCTAGAGCTGAGCACTCATCCTCCTCCTCACTCCTTTGCTTGAGAGCATCCATTCTAGTGAGTTGAGGTGATTCAAGTGCACTTTGCTTTGATCATTGCATCTAGTGGCACTTGTGGATCGTTGTGAGCCGGTGGTTTTCTTGTTGCTCTTGGAGAGCACCACTCCTAGCCGGCTTGGTGATTGGTGGAGGCGTTGGCAAGAGTTGGTGATTGTTCTTGGCCACCTCCGGTGATTTGTGAGAGGACCGTGCATCCTCGTCGGGACGACAATTGCAAGATAATACATTGCTCGTGTCGGTGAGTACCTCTCATTTGCTTTGGGTGCGGTAAGCCTAAAGGCATTTGGCTTGGAGTGAGCTCCACACCGACCCACACGTGAGAAGGTCGACACAACGGAGACGTAGCTTGACGGGTGCTCAAGTGAACCCGGGATAAATCATTGTCTCCACTTGTCTCTTGTTGTCCCTTGGTGATTGGCAAACGATTTGGTTATCTCATTGTGTCATCTTGGTGATTGGATTGACTAGCCTCGACATTGTGGTATAACTCTTCTACACTCTTGCATTACTTTCATAGATAGTGTAGTTTGAGTAGCCTTGCTAGTTGCTTAGTCTTGTTTAGAGTAATCTAGCTTGTTCACCTAGTTGGTAAAGTAGCGACTTAGCCTTTGTGTGTGAACTAGAGATCATAGCAACTAGAATTGTCAATAGGAGGCTTGCCGACAAGTAGAGCTAGAGCAAACGCGTTTATCGCCTTTTGTTATTCTAACAAGTTTGTCTAGTGTTTTGTAGAAATTTTTATTAGGCTATTCCCCCCCTCTAGCCATTTAGGACCTTTCAAGTGGTACCAGAGCCGTGGTCACCATTTAAGCAAGGATTAACACCCTTCGGTGCAAGATATGGCTACTATAGTGTTCAACCATGTTGGGGGAAAGCCACCTCACTTTGACGGTGAGAGTTCTTTTGATCATTGGAAGAGAAAGATGACCATGTACCTCGGATCAATACATGAGAGAGTATTGGAGGTGACGGAGAATGATTATGTCATTCTTGATCCTACCAAGCTCACCGATGAGGATAGAGCAAACCGCACTTGCAATCGGATGGCACTCAATACCATATACAATGCCATCGATGCAAAGATCTTTGAAGGCATCAAGGACTTGGATCGAGCAAGTGAAGTGTGGACAAGATTTAGTGAGACATATGAGGGCACCAAGGTTGTCAAGAGTGCCAAGCTATATGGTCTCAAGAGTGAGTTCGAGACCTTCAAGACGAAGGATGGTGAAACAATTCTTGAGATGTTTCATCGTCTTCAAGTCATTGTGAATGATCTCAAGACATTGGGCTACAAGACACAAGACCAAGACTTTTGTCACAAATTCTTGATTAGCCTACCTTCAAGATTCAAGATGTTGATCCTCATGCTACAAAGAGATGGGCTTGATTCCAAGAAGCCAAATGATCTACTTGGAGAGGTGTTGACATTTGATAAGTATGATCACAACATTGATGAGAAGGAGAAGAAGGAAGAGAAGAAGGTTGAGGAGAAGAAGGCCGTTGCATTCAAGGCATCTTCCACCTCAAACAAGGGCAAGGCAAAAGCACAAGAAGAAGAAGAATATGATGTATCCGGCCTAGAAGAGGTTGATGAAGCTCTTGCCTTAGTTGTCAAGAAATTTGGCACCATGCTCAAGTACAAGAGAAGATTTGGGAACTACAAGAAGAAGGACACTTCCAAGGGCAATGATGACAAGAGGCTATGTTGGAAGTGTGATAGTCCCGATCACATCTTTGAGGATTGTCCTCATAGGAAGGACAAGAACAACAACAAGGACCGTAGAAGGGGCAAGAACAAGGCCACCTTCAAGCAAGGCAAGGATGGAGCATTTGTTGTGATATGGGATAGTGATGAGTCCGAAGAAGAAGAAGAAGAGGGCAAGGCTATGATGGCTCTAGTTGATCAAGACAAGCCTTCTCTATTTGACTCATCCTCCGGTTCATGCTTCATGGCTAAGGCCACCAAGGTATATGATGAACCATCCTCTAATGAAGTAAAATATGATAGTGAGGAACAATATGATGAATCAAATGAACCCACTAAAGATGAGATATTTGAGGCAATGGAGCAAGCTAACATTGTTCTCATAGCTAAAGCAAAGGAATGTATGGCCTTGGAAAAGAGGGTTGCCTCTCTTGAAAAGAGCCTTAGGGAGCAAGAAACATCCTATGAATGTTTAAAGGAAGAACATGAGGATCTTCAACTTGCTCACACAAAGCTTGAAAAAGCTCATTCCTTGTTAGTAGCTAAGAGTGACAAGGTTGTCTTGGTATCCAAGAGGAATGTTGGTTCAACATGTGACATTATAGATGAACCATTCGTGGTTAATGTTGAAGAACCAAACATGACCTCCACATCCACACCAACCCACTCTACCTCCACTTTTAGTGATAAAAGGTTTTAGATTCATCATTATTAGTTGAGAATGAGACTCTCAAGAGAGAGGTGGATGAGCTCACCCACGCCTTGGGTAAGGCATATGGTGGGGATGCCAAGTTGCTAAAGTGCTTGGGTAGCCAAAGATTTTCCCTTAACAAGGAAGGTCTAGGGTATATCCCCAAGAAGGGCAAGAAGGCTTTTATGACTCCAAAGCCTAGCTTTGTGAAGAGCAATGGTTCCTATTGCCAAAGATGCAAGCAAGTTGGGCATCTAGAGCAAAAATACACTAAAATGAACACCAACAAGAAAGCAAACAAAGTGCATTCTATTTGTTTTGATTCTTGCTATTTGCTTACCAAGAGGGAGAATGGTGTGAAGGCAAAGTTCATTGGTACACCAATTGTGGGACCAAAGAAGAAGTCCATTTGGGTGCCAAAGGCTTTGGTGACTAACCTCCAAGGACCCAAGCAAGGATGGGTACCTAAATCTCATTGATTTGATTTGTAGGTGGATTACAAGTCCGGAGGGAGGAATTGGATTCTTGATAGTGCGTGCACTCAACACATGACCGGTGATGCTAGAATGTTCAACTCTTTTGATACAAGTTCAAGTGGTGGTAGTATCATATTTGGTGATAATGGTAGAGGCAAGATCAAGGGTTGTGGCAAGATTGAGATCACAAGTGACTTGAGCATATCCAATGTGGCACATGTTGACAAGGTGAACTTCAACTTGCTCTCGGTAGCACAACTATGTGACCTTGGTTTCAAGTGCATATTTGGGGTTGATGACATTGAGGTTGTTAGCATGAAAGACTCAAAATTGATATTCAAAGGCTTTAGGCATGACAATCTCTATCTAGTTGATTTTGGCACAAGAGAAGCAAAATTGAGTACATGCTTGCTCTCCAAATCAAGCATGGGTTGGCTTTGGCATAGAAGGCTAGGACATGTTGGCATGAAGCAATTAAACAAGATTGTGAAGAACAATTTAGTGAGAGGATTGGATGGAGTTGAGTTTGAAAAGGACAAGCTATGTGGTGCATGTCAAGCCAAGGCAAGCAAGTGGGCAACACTCATCCTAAGAAGAATTTCATGAGCACTTGCAAGCCATTTGAGTTGATGCACATGGATTTATTTGGTCCAACCACATACACTAGCATTGGAGGCAATAAGTATGGATTTGTGATTGTGGATGATTTCACTAGATATACTTGGGTATTCTTTCTCAATGACAAGAGTGACACATATTCCATCTTCAAGACATTTCTCAAGCAAGTGTGCAATGAATATGATGTTACCATCAAGAAAGTGAGAAGTGACAATGGGAGTGAATTCAAGAATACAAGAATAGAAGAGCTTTGCAATGACTATGGCATTAAGCATGAATTCTCACCCACATACACAACACAATCAAATGGCCTAGTTGAGAGGAAGAATAGGACTCTCATGGATATGGCAAGGTCAATGCTTAGTGAATATGATGTGAGTCAATCCTTTTGGGCCGAAACAATTAACACCGCATGCTACTACATCAACCGATTGTATTGTCATCCAATGATGGGCATGACACCCTATGAGCTATTGAATGGAAGAAAGCCAAGCATTGCTTACTTTAGAGTCTTCGGTTGCAAATGCTATATATTGAAGAAAGGCACTAGATTGGGCAAGTTTGACAAGAAGTGTGATGAGGGTTTCTTGCTTGGTTATTCCACAACAAGCAAAGCATATAGAGTGTGGAATAGCACTAGTGGTCAACTTGAAGAAGTGCATGATGTTGAGTTTGATGAAACCAATGGGTCTCAAGATGAAGAAGAAAATCACAATGATGTTGGTGGAACCCAATTGGTAGATGCAATGAAGAACATGGACATTGGACACATCAAGTCAACTCAAGTGATTGATGTTGATGATGACAAAGATCAAGTGCTCTCATCTCCAATGGGTCAAGCTAGTGGTTCTCAAGTACAAGATCAACAAGCTAGCACATCTTCTCAAGTGCAAGGCACATCAAGTGGTCAACCAAGTTCAAGCAATCAACTACCAATACTCCAAAACACAAGTGTTGCTAGAGATCACCCAATTGATCAAATTGTTGGTGACATTGCAAGTGGAGTACAAACAAGAGGAAGGCTTGCGGCATTTTGTGAGCACTTTGCATTTGTGTCACAAGAAGAGCCGGAGAAGATTGATGATGCCATGAAAGATGAAGAATGGGTATTGGCAATGCAAGAGGAGCTCAACAACTTTGAAAGAAATGAAGTATGGGAGTTGGTGGAAAGGCCGACCAACTATAATGTCATTGGAACCAAGTGGGTGTTCAAGAATAAGCAAGATCAAGATGGCATTGTGGTTAGAAACAAAGCAAGACTAGTTGCACAAGGTTATACTCAAGTTGAGGGTCTTGACTTTGGTGAAACATATGCTCCGGTGGCAAGATTAGAGGCAATTAGAATTCTATTAGCCTATGCATGTGCTCATGACATCAAGCTATACCAAATGGATGTGAAGAGTGCATTTCTCAATGGTTTCATCAATGAGCTTGTCTATGTTGAGCAACCTCCCGGCTTTGAAGATTATCATCATCCTAATCATGTGTACAAGTTGAAGAAGGCATTGTATGGCTTGAAGCAAGCACCTAGAGCATGGTATGAGAGGTTGAGAGACTTCTTACTCAAGAAAGGCTTCAAGATGGGGAAGGCCGACACTACTCTCTTCACCAAGAAGATTGGCAAGGATTTGTTCATCTTGCAAATATATGTGGATGATATCATATTTGGGTCAACAAATCAAGCATATTGTGAAGAGTTTGCAAAAATGATGGCCAAAGAGTTTGAAATGTCTATGCTTGAGAGCTCACTTATTTCCTTGGACTTCAAATCAAGCAACTCAAGAATGGTACATTCATTAGCCAAGGGAAATACATAAGAGACATGATCAAGAAGTTTGACATGCAAGATGCAAAAGGCATTACCACTCCAATGGGTACAAGTGGCACCTTGGATCAAGATCTCAAAGGCAACATGGTTCATCAAAAGCTCTTTCGGTCATTGATTGGTAGTCTACTCTATGTGACCGCTTCAAGACCGGATGTCATGTTTAGTGTGTGCTTGTGTGCAAGATTCCAATCCTCACCAAGAGAGAGTCATTACAAGGCCGCAAAGAGAATATTGAGATATTTGAAGCATACACAAGATGTTGGCTTATGGTATCCTAAGGGGTCTAGCTTTGAACTTGTTGGATATTCGGACTCCGACTATGGTGGATGCAAGATCAATAGAAGAAGCACTAGTGGGACTTGTCAATTCCTTGGAAGATCTCTTGTGTCATGGTCCTCAAAGAAGCAAACAAGTGTGACACTCTCTACCGCCGAAGCCGAATATGTTAGTGCAGGGAGTTGTTGTTGCCAACTACTTTGGATGAGGTCCACATTGAAGGATTATAGTTTTGACTTCAACAAAGTACCCTTGTATTGTGATAATGAGAGTGCTTGCAAGATGACTCAAAATCCGGTGCAACATACAAGAACCAAGCATATTGATATATAAGGCACCATTTCATTAGAGAGCATCAACAACAAGGTGACATTGCAATCCATCCAATTGGTACCGAAGATCAACTTGCCGATATATTTACCAAGCCACTTGATGAGAAGAGATTTTGCAAGCTTCGTAATGAATTGAACATTCTTGACTTCTCCAATATGAGTTGAATGCACCCCACATATGTGACATGCCTCTCTACCGAGCCAAAGCAAAGGTGAAATTGTTTGACATGTCATCATAATATCTAAGGACTTGCTAGATCATCTAGACATACAACTTGTCCTTTAGGTTGCATTCATGGAAAAGCAATGAATTTCAATGTATATGTGCCATCACTATTGTTTTATATGCTTGATTGATCTAGTGATGACATATGACATGCTTGTGGGCTTGCAATCTCAAGTGTTGAATTTGGATATAGTGTCAAATATGTGGTTCAACATAGACATGATAACCCTCTTTTGAGGTGTGAAGAAGCTTGTCTTTGGTTGAAACCGAATTACATGTATGGCAAGCTATCCAAATTTGACCAAATTTGAAAACTAATCTTTCCAATATCAAAAGAACCTCGATCAATCCTTTTATGTCAATTGTTGACAAAGGGGAGAGATTAGTGCATAAAGATTAGAAGGGGATCAAATTTTTGAAAGCACACAAGTAGGGGAGCAAGCTCATAAGCCTTTTGTTGCATCTGTTTGTGCACTAACATATGACTTGCTCTTGCATATGTATTTAAATTCCATATATACATGCTTGTGTGATGTATGCTAGTGGTACTTTGATTGATGATTGATCAACTAGCATGCTTAAGTGGTAACTAGATGTTTTAATTTCCTCTCTAAATTCAAGTACCTATGCTTTTAATATGATCTCACGAGGTACCTTGAGTTTTCGATGAAATATCTAGTTATCCATGATGCTTGTATGGTGAGAAAGGCGCAACTCGATTGGTATCACGCTTCAAAGGTCCATTCTCTCGCATTAAGCATCATTTTGGTAACATGGCTCACTCCCTAATTTCAATATTCATACATGTATGCAAAACCTATACCAAACTCTAGGCATACATGTAGGGGAGCTCATGCTACCAAAACCAATTTATTATGTTTGTCCAATCCTATGATTGTAAGCAAAATGCTTGGACAACCATGATAGGTTCAAAACCTTTAATCATAAAATCTTTATGCGGGTTGTCACCAATTACCAAAAAGGGGAGATTGAAGATCTCTAGATTGGTTTTGACTAATTAGTGACATCCTTAGGACTAATCTCTCTATGCTAAGTGTTTGTTTTAGTTGGAGATTGGTCAAGCCAAGGTTGGTGCATGATGGTCATGGTGGATGGATCGAGATGATTCAAATGATGATCAAGTGCATGACTTGGAGTGGATCGAGGATCAAAATGGGCTCAAGGCAAAGGTATATCCATAGGGCCATTTTGATTTTACACTCAAGACACCATAGAGGGTGTGAGTGATTATAGGATCGATAAGCCGTACTATAAAGAGGGAAAACTATCGTACATATCGATCCTCATGTGCCTCTAGGTTCAAAATCATTTGCATGCATTCTAACCTAGAGAGCTAACCGATCCTTGAAATTGATTGTGAAAATGCTAACACACGAGCACATTGTGATGTACACATGGTGGTGTTGGCACATTTGCGGAAGGTCGTGATGGTTGCGAGGGTTGAGATGGGTTTGGGTATTGCTCACCCTCCCGCCGAGCTTCTTGAGGCGGGATTCGGCGCTTTGAGAAAATGAAACGTCTATTTTCTATTGCGCCGGATGCATCGTGGTGGTAAAAACATGCTAGTCCTTGTTCTCAAGTTGGTACACTTGGTGGATAGCATGTTGGAGCAAAAGGCGGCGAAGGAACGACGAAAATTCGCAGCTTCAGGTTTGGCCGGGCGCGGTGGCCGGACCCGCGACGGACGCGACGTTTTCGGCCGGACGCTTCCGGTGGGTGCGTCTGGCAGAGCATGTTTTTCAGGGTTCGGCCGAGGGCCGACCGGACGCGACCGGCCGGATGCTTCCGGTGCTGACGGAAGCACCGACGGATACAAGGGACGGACCCGCCAGCAGCCCGGTCAGCGGTTCAGGTTGGGGTTGTCGGTTGTGGCCGGACCCACCGACGGACTCACTGGTGAGTCCGGTCGAGGTCGGTCAGGCTGATTTGTGCGTGATTTGCACCCCAACGGCCACATTTCGTGGTGGGGGTATTTATACCCCTTTGGCGGTTCTAGGAGGCCTCTTGGTCATTTTGAATCAATCCTAACACCTCTAGAGCTGAGCACTCATCCTCCTCCTCACTCCTTTGCTTGAGAGCATCCATTCTAGTGAGTTGAGGTGATTCAAGTGCACTTTGCTTTGATCATTGCATCTAGTGGCACTTGTGGATCGTTGTGAGCCGGTGGTTTTCTTGTTGCTCTTGGAGAGCACCACTCCTAGCTGGCTTGGTGATTGGTGGCGCGTTGGCAAGAGTTGGTGATTGTTCTTGGCCACCTCCGGTGATTTGTGAGAGGACCATGCATCCTCGTCGGGACGACGAATTGCAAGATAATACATTGCTCGTGTCGGTGAGTACCTCTCATTTGCTTTGGGTGCGGTAAGCCTAAAGGCATTTGGCTTGGAGTGAGCTCCACACCGACCCACACGTGAGAAGGTCGACACAACGGAGCTGCGAATTTTCGTCGTTCCTTCGCCGTCTTTGCTCCAACATGCTATCCACCAAGTGTACCAACTTGAGAACAAGGACTAGCATGTTTTTACCACCACGATGCATCCGGCGCAATAGAAAAATAGGCGTTTCATTTTCTCAAAAGCGCCGAATCCGCCCAAAGCTTTCGGCGGGAGGGTGAGCGATACCCAAACCCATCTCAACCTCGCAACCATCACGACCTTTCGCAAATGTGCCAACACCACCATGTGTACATCACAATGTGCTTTCGTGTGTTAGCATTTTCACAATCAATTTCGAAGGGCGAGTTAGCTCTCTAGGTTAGAATGCATGCAAATGATTTTGAACCTAGAGGCACATGAGGATCGATATGCGATAGTTTTCCCTCTTTATAGTACGGCTTATCGATCCTATAATCACTCACACCCTCTATGGTGTCTTGAGTGTAAAAATCAAAATGGCCCTATGGATATACCTTTGCCTTGAGCCCATTTTGATCCTCGATCCACTCCAAGTCATGCACTTGATCATCATTTGAATCATCTCGATCCATCCACCATGACCATCATGCACCAACCTTGGCTTGACCAATCTCCAACTAAAACAAACACTTAGCATAGAGAGATTAGTCCTAAGGATGTCGAGTAATTAGCCAAAACCAATCTAGAGATCTTCATCCTCCCCCTTTTTTCGAGTACTCTCTCTCTTGCTCGAGCTGAGCTTCTCTTGCGGCCGGCCTTCACTCCTCTCCTACCGGGTGGCCCAAGAAGTCTTCCAAAGCCCCTTTTCGGCTCCATCCGCCCCCTTCTTCGAGCCAAGCTCTCCCTCTTATAGATGAAGGGAGAGGGCCGAGCGTTGGCGGGGAGGTGTCATGATGGCCTCTTTGTCTCGACGCGTGGTTGTTGTGGCCGCGTGGCGTGCTCCCCAGGCCGACGCTTTGTCGCCGGGTGGGCCGTCGAGGTTGTCTTCGCGGCCCAAGGTCTTCATTGGTGTGTTGATCGAATGGGTCGGGCACCGTCCTTGTGGTGACCATCCTGGGCCCCGTGATGGGACGTGCGGGTGGATGGCGTACTTCGGCCGCTGCGCGGTTGTAAGCCTTCAGGGCCCTGTTCATTACGATCTGCGGACGGCGGGCTGTGTCGGGTCAGGCTGAGGTGACCGGGCAGGGGCGGCAGGCCCAGCGACGGGATTCGCGGGTTCGTCAGTGTGCCGTGTCGCCTATGGCCACTGACTTGGGCTGCCTTGCTCAAGAAGCCCCGCGTCGGTGTTGAGGATGACACCTCCTTTCCTTCTAGGTGAAGGAACGGGGCGGAGACCTAGTGGTTCCAACATCGTGCCGCATCAGTCCTAGCTCGGGCGAGTCGGAGCATCCCCGAGCTTGGACCGGGCTGTCCGTCGTGGTCGCCGGTGGGTCTTCGCCGTAGTCTTTTGGGTGGGCCAATTTCCTGGGCCCCGGCTTCGTGGGTCCACCTTGTGAGGCGCCCGTTTCAGTGGCCCCCAACACATAATCCTAAGGCCTCGCTATTGTAGCTTGGCCGAGACGATAAAAGCAAGGATCGAAGGACACTGAAGATAGCCCCTTGCACCTATGATATTTTAAATAGTATAAGGGCTCTCACCTGTCTGTCTATCATATTAATGACTAGTATACAAAATTTAGACCCCAGAAAGATGGTCTCATAATCTTTCATATGAAAAACATTCCCCTACGCCCTGAAGGGACCCTAACCTAGACAATTAGTACAGATTCTGTTAGGCTCTGAATCTTCGGTACCTTCATCTCCTAGCCCCAAAGGTTACAAGTAGATGGACATCCGGGCGGTGTGATATTGTCACAGTACGAAATGGCAGGGCCCAAGAAGGCCAAGCGTGTGTGCACCCTTGGCCGGCCGCCGCCGCCATCTTCCGTCGTCGCTTGTTATCTTCATCATTAAGTTATCTTAGGCAATAATTATTTAGGAAATAAATTAGATTACTTTATATGCAAATCTTCCCCGGAATATAAATACAAGGGACATGTAATCATTTGGAATTAATCAGAAAAATTAAAGGGCTAACACCCGAAAAGCTCTGGTCTTCTAGCCCTTTAACCCTAGCCGTTGCGCATGCCGCCGCTAGTGCCGCCGCTGCCGCGACGCTGCCTGCCCCGCGACGCGCCCCAAACGCACGAGCACGCGCCGCGCCCCCTACCCTTTGTCAATCCTACGCCACACGGTCGGAATCCGTCTGGACTGTGACATGTAGTACTCGAAGACCACTCGATCCTCGGCCATCACCACTGCCGTCAAGATCCGGTGGCCACGCTGCTTCCATCCCACCCGGAGATGATCATGGAGGCCATCTCGCATGCTGAGATTCCAGAACACCTCCGACAAGACTCGCGATCTCGAATACATCAAAGTCAAGTATAGCCCCTGACCTCCCGACCCGCATAACGCCATCCTCACAGGCCATCTCGCCTTTGTATGACGAGCACCGGTGTGCTCGATGATCTCCTCGCCGATGCCAACAACAACGCCTCTACCATGGGTGCTGCCAACGACGATACCCCCACCGGGCGCCGCCGACGCCGTCCTCTCCCTCCATGACGAACTGGTGGCCACGCCGCCGGCAATGCCGCAGCATACGACCACGTTGTCCGACGTGCGTGCCTCCGACATCGCGCCAATGACGCCAGGTGCCAACACCTCCGCGATCATCGACGCCGCAAGCAACGGGCGCATCTATGCCAAGGACGCCCCCACTATAGCAGTCAAGATCAAATCAGATCTAGAGGCCACCAACGACGCCCCCCGGTACCGCTTGATCGAAAAGCCTACCCAACTAGGCCAACGTCTCATGGCTACATGGATGGCGTAGATGAGCTCCTCTCTGTTACTAGGAAAGTCCATCCAACCGATAGGAGCCACTACCACCATCCTCAATGGCACAACGACATTGCCCGACGTCACCATCGACGCCGACGCGGACCACGACGCTCCCGAGGGAGCCACCACAGCTACCGCCATCCCATCCACGACCATCAGATCAAATCAGGAGGCTACCACCGACATCCTCCAGCTCGATGAAAAGCCTACTCAACTTGGCCTACATCTCGCGACTACAAATATTGCTTAGATAAGTTTCTATGACAACAACGCCATCTCTCACACTGGGAACATCAGGAACACCAACGTCATTATCAACATGGTCCTCACGATGACGTCGCCCGATGTTGCCATCGACAACGGTGTCAACCATGATGCGGCTAGGAGTGCCAACAACATCCACGCCACCGAGGGCATCACCACCATCACCAAGGAGGCCCCAGATCCATTTGCAACACCTGCAGACCTGGCGAACGACTCCTCACTTCGAGCAGGCCACCCTGTGACCACGCTGGCAAGGGAGCACCTGGCGCAAACAACAACCTCCATAGTACCTCGTGCATGGATCAGGTTGTCGCCACTTTGGCGCTGACTCGACCCCGTCTCCGGCCGATCAACAGCTCGTGGCGTGCCTGACGTCACCATGCGATGGCATCACTGACACAACACCATGGGTCCCCTGGATGGACCTCCTCGTCGACTAGCAGCACACCTCTCTAGACGACCATGCACAGTATGTGTCTCCCCATCCGACAGGAGCGGCACACCTTTGGCTCAACCGTATGCCAAGGACGAGCCAATGAAGGATTGGTACACCTTTAGATTGTATCTCACACGCGCCTTTGCGCCGCCCATCAACGGCGACATTATCGGCGATCTTGGGCCACCTCGACAGGACGACGCCCCGTACGGTTACATGTACCCCTTCGTGTTCGCAAACGGACTCCACGCTAGCCGGGACACACTACGGTGGGAGGTGCCCCGCACGTTGGACGAAGTGATCCTACTCGCTCGTATGCTCAATGCCCCTCCGCCACGTTCGTCACATGGCTTGACGCAAGCAGACGGACACAACGCCATGGACGACTCGGCTATAACAGTCCGGGATGCACGGAGGGCCGATCTAGCCGGCTCCCTCCATCCTCGGCGACCTCGGCGCCCCCTCATCCCTAAGATGCCCTCACCAAGCTTCGTCTTGCGGTCACCACGAACCTCAAGCTCGTAGTACTTGCCAAGAACATCGAACTACAAGCGGTGGTGCCGACACGGGACGCCGCACAATGGGATCCAGCTCCATCCAGACAGAACGCCTTCCTATGCGACTCCATGAACACCTGCGAGCGCTACAACCACAGCAAGAACGACAACAAGGAGAACGCGCCAGACGCGCAAGTCTTCTACCTCGTCGCCTTCGTCGCTACCCCGGAGACCCTTGCCAAGCTTCGCCTCGCTACCGATCACAGGCCACACAACATGGATAGCACCATTGAGCTCTAGGTGGGAGATTGGCTTCCACCCCCCGACACCTCGCCAGCGGTGCTAGGCTTCCCGGAGAGCAATGACCTTCCATCCATCGGCCCAACATCGAAAAAGGTCAGCACCCCCATCTTACACCAGCTCATGGATGCAACAATCTTTGGACATGCCGCTTCGACTACCTCCATCGCCGTAAACAGCCATGCATGCAGTAAATACAGCGCAAGGACACACTATCGGGGAAAAGGGGAGGTGTCACAAGACAAAAATGAGAGGGCCCAAGAAGGCCCAGCGTCGCGGCGCGCTCTTGGCCCGGCGGAGCCGCCATCTTTCGTCGCCGCTTGTTATCTTCATCATTAAGTTATATTAGGAAATAATTATTTAGGAAATAAATTAGATTACTTCATATGCAACTCTTCCCCGGACTATAATTAGAAGGGACATGTAATCATTTGGAATTAATGAAAAAAATAAAGGGTAACACCGAAAGCTCCGGTCTTCTAGCTCTCGACTCTAACCGTTGTGCGTGCCGCTGCGACGCTGCCTGCCCACATGCGGCGCCACCAGCGCTTGCGCCACGCCAGCGCCGCTGCCCCCTCCACCACCAGCGCCGCCTCATACCACCACCGATCTACGCCCCACAGTCGCGGAATCCGTCCGAACTGTGACAAATATGTTATTGACTACAAGAACCACCCATTAGGTCCCGAAGGGTACATGCTAGGTCTCGAAGGTACGTGTCGAATTCGTAGTTAATTCTCAAGTCTTAGGGCACCCATCAGTTGTCTATGTTTTTGTGGTGAAAGTTTCCAATGAGGTTCAAGTCCTAGACTTGGCATAGATGCTTGCATTCGGTTGTAGGTGAATGTTGGCATAGATGCTCGTATTCAGTTTTAGGTGAATGTGCATTTGGATTTGTTAGTTTAGTTTCTTTGAGGTGTTTAATTATAATAATGGAAGGTATGTTTCATAAAAAAAAGTTGCTTACTATACTAAATGTGTGTATTTTTAATCTTGAGAGGCATATTAGCATCTTAGTAACATGTATTTTCCGTTACTTCATGTTTTATATTACACATTCTATCATAGTTACCCTTACTGTATGTTTGAATTTTGCAGTGGCATGAAGCATTAAATACAGACTGCCAACAAATGAAGAGATGTATCGAAGTAGCAAAAAAATTGTGTCGAATATGATCCTTACAAGAGACCCACCATTGCTAACATAGTCCATAAGCTTAATGAGACAGAAATCACAACTCTAAAGGTTCCTCAAGTTGTTAATGAGCCGAGAAATGACCCAAGCTCTTCATTACAACGGGTACGATGGTTCAAGGCAACGGTCAATGATTATCTTCTTTTCATGTTGGATATACATCTTTTTTTGCTTTGAACTACAGGTTGTTAAAAGATTCAAGGCACTGTCTGTACAAACTCTTCATGAATATTCTAGGTATACACATGCTATTTTTTAACTAAGTTGCTATGCCACTTCAACACAGGAACTTATAGGTTCACCATATATTAACTCTAATATTTTCTTAATTTGCACAAGCCTGGTTTCCTTTTTTTCTTCTATTTTCTCAGAAGAACCAGGTAATATCCAATTGATGAGATGCAATTGCATTAGCTAGTATATGGTACCTTATAATGATCTGATCTTGTCAGTCATATACTCACATACAAATGATGGCTATTAGCTAGCTGAATCGACCCAAATTGATTTTCTCTTGCTTGTTGGGGTCATAATGTGCAAAGAATCGAGTACTTGGATGTATAGAACACCAACTGCATTTATGTTTCCCATTGCCATCTAACCAGTTGAATAACTAAAATACTAGTCTGACATAAGGGGTTTGGTTTTGAAAAGTCTACTACTTACACGGTGCAAGTGAATGATGTTGAGTTATATATGGGACCATAGTGAATTTTTTTTGGGGCGTTTTAAGTAATTTGCGAAGCTGTACCGTCTAGTTTGCTCTATTTAGGAAGCTAGCTGATTTTTCATTGTTCCTAACTTTGACCACATCGTTTACATAGATTTGCTCATACATATGAGGTTCTGTTTGCTGATATATATGAGGATCTAGATGTGTTGGAGAATATAGTTGAAGGAAGTGAGAAACCAAGTAATCTTTCATATCCACTTTTACAATTCATCACTGGAAACTTCTCTGATAAGCGAAAGATTGTTCATAATAAACTCGGAGAATGTTTCAAGGTAAAAATTAATCTCTTTGTTGGACTTCTCCAACAAGTTCCATGCAGCATAGCTGAACCTCATATAATCATGGCAACACTAACACATATGAGGTTATTAAACAGGGTATCTTGCAGAATGTTGTTGTGATAAGGCTTCCAGGGAGGCTCAATATTAACGAAGAGGTGTTTCATCAGCAGATTGGAAATATGATGATGGCTCAGCACCAAAATGTATTGCGATTTCTAGGATACTGTTCTTATGCAGTAGAAAAGGAGGTAGAAATAGATGGTCACGTTGTCATTGCCGAGACACGTGAAAGATTGCTCTGTTTCGAGTATTTAACCAAAGGAAATCTTAGCAAAGATCTTTCTGGTATGACGATATAAATGTAGCTACATTTACATAAGTATTTAATACATTTAATATAACCATTTTACTTCTTTTGTTTCATAACCTTCATTTTTGCTAGTTCTTCACTTTATTTCACTATTGATTTGCTACACATCAAACTCAGAAAAACACAAAATGCCCATTTGGTGGATGCATACAGTACATTCATATTGTTATTTTATTTCGCAGATGAACTTAGTGGACTTAGTATCCTACTAGATGATGACACAGTTCCAAAGATTGCAGATTTTGGTATATCAAAACTCATACCTACGAGTGAAGAACGTCTGGGACAGCTGTAAGTTAGACACTAGAGTGGGCTAAATCATAAGTTTGCATAAATTTATCACTCTAGTTTGCCGGTCAGAAACTGGAAATTGCTAAGATGCATAGATAGTAATTGTTCTTTCCCCACTGCATGGTGCTAGTGTAATATTCCTTTTTTTTTCCTGAAATGTAATGACAGCGTGGTCTCCTGCACATTTAAAAAGGATAGAACAGTCTATTGGGCCCACACCTTGGTCCAATCTGATCACATGATCAAGTTAGCAAACCAAGGCAGTTTTATACTTGGTTCAAGAAACAAGAAATAACCAAGCTTAGTTTAGGCGTTGTTTTGTTGGCTTACATGTATGAATTAAATCTGTCATAATTCGAAATAACATACTTTTTTTTTACTTAGAATGGAAAATATGGACATGGAATTTAATTTGCTGGAGTCTATAATTGGCGGAAACGAGAACCCAAGCCATCTAAAATTACCATTTTTGCAGTTCATCACTAAAAATTTCTCTGATGAGCTAAAAATTGGTTATGGTGGCTGTGCAGTAGTTTACAAGGTAAATTATTTTGTTGCACAAAGCAGAGGTAACTTGATCTGATTTTCATTATCATTCTCACAAGAAAATTTATGCAGGGTATCCTGCGAAACCAGAGTATTGCTGTGAAAAAGCTTTTGAACAGCCATACAATAGAAGACCGGATGTTTCATCAAGAGGTTAAAAAGCATGATGATGGTTAACCATAAAAATGTGGTACAATTTCTAGGCTACTGTTCCCATACAGAAGAATGGGCACTCAAAATGGAAGGAAAATTTTTTTATGGCCGAGGTTGGGGAAAGATTGCTCTGTTTCGAACATTTAATCAATGGAAGCCTTGAGAGCTACCTTACCGGTATGATAAGGCACATTTTAGTAGAGTGTATTTTATGATTCATGTTTGTTTTCAGGTCATCCAATTAATCGCGATTAGTCATCCTGGTCGTCCGATTTGTCGTGTCCTGGTCGGTCACTAGTGTTCGATTAGGAGGTCCGATTCGATTAGCTCGACCAGAAACCTAGTTGTCCGATTTGTCATCGACTAATCATGATTAATCGTCCGACTAGGACAAGGACGACCAGGTTTCCTATAGTATTGCAGGCTTCGATCCAGCAGCAAGTCAGAGCAGAGAAATGGAGTTTGGGACAGGAATATGGAGTCTTGATGCAATCTTGATGCTTCCTTTATTGTGTATAATATATTATATTATATATAGAGAGGTAACCAGCTAATTAATTGCCTAGTCGGTTCCAGGTCGACCAGCCAACCAGAAAACATTGTTCATGTATTTCATTTCTTTTTGTTGTCCTCCCGTTTTGCATCCTACTATGTACTTATTATTACTAAGCTATGTTGCATGATTAATTGTAAGGATAATCAAATGTCTTGTCATTATGTATACATGCAGTTTACCTCAACAAATCAAACAACAGAGCATTGCATGCTTCCATCAGGCTCTTATTTATTGTTTTGCTTCTGCAGATGAATTAAGGGGACTTGAATGGCAAATTTGGTATCAAATAATTAAAGGAATATGTGATGGTTTGCATCATCTTCACAGTAAAAATCATATTATTCACATGGATCTCAAACCTGCAAATATACTGTTGGACAGTAACATGGTGCCAAAGATAACTGATTTTGGTTTATCAAGATTGGACAACATATCAAAAACTATGAGCTCAGAACGTCTTGGATCTCCGTACGCTAACAAATTTTGAGAAAACATTTTTCTATTCAGATATTTGCGCTCTTGAATTTTTATAGACATTTTGCACTGAAACTTTGGCTGTTCATGTAGAGGATACTGTGCTCCGGAGTACGTGCTTGAAGGCAAATTGTCAGCTAAATCAGACATATATAGTTTGGGTGTTACAATTCTAAAGCTGGTGACTGGAAGTAATGAGGAGCCAAACATTACTAAAGTAAGTTGCCAACGTTTCCACTGTTACTATGCTTCAAACAACCATGGAGAAGGGGGATTGGGGGTGGGGTGGGACAGGACGGAATCAAACTGTTGTTTATAGTGGCAACCTTTGGTTCTCAAAGTTGGTAGAACGCAGAGGTGTATTTAAATAGAAAAAATATGTGGAAGGTGTCGTTAAATATAACAAAATATGTGGAAGTCAAGGCCACTGTGTAGTTTTCAAAACGAATTGATAATTGAACAAAGAAAATTATTTTTCTCATTAATTTGAGAGGAAAAGGAAAAACATGTCTGATTCTATTTTTCAAACTCCAAGGTCATAAGGATGTGTTTTCTCAAGACCTAAATATAATAAGCACTTAAGATATTTTTTAGTTAATATTTCAATAAAAAAATTCAAGTAATTTAATTAATGCCACCCATCAACAATTGTGTATTTGTGTAACACCCCAGAAGAAAACAATAATCCTCTGGAGCATAACCACACTACACAACGATGGAGTACGTGGAAGCAAAAACACATCATCTAGATTATGCATTAATGGAAGCAAAAAATACGTCATCTAGATTAAGCATTAAGTCTCCTACGATGACATTTTCTCAAACCTAACCAGCATGTTACAAACTTAACCAACAAAACCTGAAATGTTTATTACCACATACGAAACAACTCTTCAACGAACTAGCATGTTACAAAAGCATGTGATTGATTGTAGTGAACAACATGTTACCAACTAGCCCGTGTTATCGGTACATATGCGGTCACTGTAGCACATGTTCTTTTCCATGGCAGGGCTTGCAACACATGTAACTCCGCAATCTAAACTCTAATTAAAGCTCATAAATAGTCAAACAAAAAGTGTTCGACAAGCTCTACGCATTCATATTCTACCTTAAACCATCTGAACAATGGATCAAAAACTCAACTTTTGCCTCTCTTTATGGTGCTCAGTCAAAACCTTCTATAAAACACACTTGATCCGTCCTAAAATTGGTATTTATTGCATTCATTCTTGGGTATTACAAAATACTAATGCCAAACTATGTATATTTTTAGAGATATGTAATTAATAGCAACTGGCATGAGAGAAGGATCTGGTCTGCTTCCATCATCTCTAGTTTGCTTTAGGCAATTTCATTTTTTCTGCCGTGCTAAACTTTAGGCCACATAAAAAAGTGGACTTTGCATTTAGTCCATTGTGTTATTTTTGTAAGATACCCTGTTGTTTCCCTTGTATGTTTTGCTGTAGCATGTTAGCAATAGCAAGTCAGTCAATTGCTTGCTATACCTTCTTGGAAATTGCTAGGAAAGCCATTAGGGGTGGTTTAGCAGGAGACTTGACTCAAGTCAAGGTCTCCTCTTAAGAACTTTCTAGGAAAGCCACTAGGGTTGTAGATTGTAGTCACTTTCAGCTATAAATAAGAAGGAAAAGGCACCAACCTAGAGCAGTTCAGCTGCCACAACCAAGAGAGCAGAGCTCTGGCCAACGTTGGTGCTTGTGCTAAGCGTGTGTGTTGTTCTCAAGAGCACAATAGCAGCACCAATATGCAGCTGCAACCACTTTCCTTTTGTGTGTGTGTGTGCTCATCCTCTTCTAGCTCGGTTTAGGGAGGAGGAAGGTGAGCTTACTGCTCA
Source organism: Hyparrhenia diplandra (assembly GCA_015847255.1). Taxonomy (NCBI): domain Eukaryota; kingdom Viridiplantae; phylum Streptophyta; class Magnoliopsida; order Poales; family Poaceae; genus Hyparrhenia; species Hyparrhenia diplandra. The sequence continues at coordinate 583,805 of JADLZK010003130.1, forward strand.
CCTAGATTGTGATCCAGTGGGCTAACAATTGGTACCGGAGCTGCACAGTGGTGTCACAGACTAACCGTCGGCGATGGCCTGCGACGATGGCTCGTCGCTGGGCACCGAAGGCAGTGATGCTGTGGCCGCCCAGCCACGACAGGAGGTCGTTATCCGCATAGTGTGGGAGATCAGTGGCAACACTTGGCCACAGCTGACCCGCACCAACTACGGCGAGTGGGTGGTGACCATGAGATTCAAGCTCAGAGTCCGAAGGGTCTGGATTGCGGTCGAGACTAGCACCGACAACGAGGATGACGACGTTCAGGCCATGGAGGCGTTGCTGGCGTCCACGTTGACCGAGCTCCATCAGGCTATGGGGGCGCAGAAGTCAGCCATGGAGGTTTGGGACATGGTTGCATCCATGCGCATCGGCTCGACCGAGCAAAGAAGGCACAGTGCAGCAACCACGAAGGGAGTTCGGCGACCTCAAGTTCCGCCTGGATGAGGCGGTGGAGGACTTCACACTTCGGCTGCAGTCCCTCATCGGCCTACCGGGCGGTTTGGCAAGACCATGGACGAGGAGGATGTCGCCGCCAAGTTCCTACACATCGCCCCCACCAAGTACTCCCAAATCGCTCTCTCGATAGAGACGATGTTGGACATGTCCACCTTCACCATTGAGGATATGATAGGTCGCTGCGGGCGGTGGATGACCGCTCGGACGCGCCAGAGAAGGGAAACAACAAGTTGTTGCAGACCTAGGAGGAGTGGACTGCAAGGATGAAGTAGCGGCGGTCCGGGGAAGGCTCCAGCCGCAGCAGCCGGCGACAAGCAGCGTGGGAAGGCGCCACAGGACAAGAAGAAGAAGAAGAAGAAGAACGACGACCCGAACGCATGCCAACGCTGTCGGAAGACAGGCCATTGGGTAAAGGATTGCCCAAATCGCAAGCAGGAGAATGCTGGGGCTTATTTGACATAGGCCGATGATTATGATGATGATGAGGCCACCTTCGTAATCGTATGATGTTGAGGCCATCGAGAAGGAAGAGGTGATGGTTGTACAGGAGCATGGGAAGGCTCTAAAAGCTATCAACCTTGACGAGTCGGGCGGCCAAGTCCACCTTGGACATGTGGGCAGCGAGGAGGGGGAGCAGTGGTACTTGGACTCCAGCGCCAGCAACCACATGACGGGTTCCAAGGCCGCCTCCTCCAAGCTTGATGGGAGCGTGACCAACACGGTAAAGTTTGGTGATGGCTCAAGGGTGGTGATCCATGGGCGTGGCACCATCATCTTTCGGTGCCTGAACAGTGAACACTGTGCGCTAACTGAAGTCTACTACATCCCGCAGCTGCGTTCAAGCATCATTAGCATTGGCCAGCTGCATGAGCGTGGCAACGAGGTGTTGATCAAGGACAACATCCTCAGGATCAAGGACCGGGAGCAGTGGCTTCTTGCCAAGGTGAAGAGTTCTAAGAATCGGTTGTACCTGCTCGACTTGAAGGTGGAGTACCCCATCTCGCTTGGCCGCGACATGCACGGAGGAGCCGTGGTCGTGGGCACGCTTGCTATGGCCATTTCACCGTGGGCGGAGTACCCCATCCGCTTGGTCGCACACGGCGAGACGGAGACGATGGTCCGGGCTTGCCTCACATCGAAAGTACATAGGCGAGCCGTGTGGCGTACTGCCCCGGGCGGGAAGCAAAGGAGGCTTGCATTCTCGAGGATGGTGAAGTATCGTGCTAAGGCCCTAGAGCTGGTCCATGGTGACCTATGTGGGCCAATCACGTTGGCGTCGGATGGAGGTCGTAAGTATTTCATCTTGGTGGTAGATGATTACAGCTGATTCATGTGGCTGCAACTTCTAACCAACAAGAGCAAAGCGGCACAGGCAATCAAGAAGGTCAAGGCGAGGAGGCGAGAGCGGCAAGAAGTTGTGCATGCTGCGGACCGATTGCGGCGGCGAATTCACTTCTATGGAGTTCGTTATGTATTGTGCAGAGGAAGGTGTGGTGCGGGTGGAGAGGCGCAACCAAACTGTGGTCAGCATGGCGACGTCGATGATGAGGGCCAAAAGGAGTTCTGGGGAGAAGCGGTGACTATGGCGGTGTTCATCCTCAACTACGCGTCCACCAAGGCCCTGAAGGGCAAGACGCCATTTGAAGCTTGGTATGGACGCAAGCCGAATGTTTCTTTCCTAAGGACATTTGGCTGCATTGGCCATGTCAAGAACACAAAGCCTAACCTCGGCAAGCTAGAAGACAGAAGCACACCCATGGTGCTCTTGGGCTACGAGGAGGGCAGCAAAGCCTATCGGCTCTATGATCCCAAGAGAGGCAAGGTGGTGATCTCTGGGGATGTGGTGTTCGATGAGATGGCTGCATGGGACTGGAAAGACAGCCTCGAGGGAAGGCTGGCTGGTGTCGGCGACACATTTGCCATCGAGCACTTGGTGATCCAAGGGAAGATGCTAGAGAGCGGGTTGTTGCCGCTTCGGGTGTAGGCTATCGTTCTTTGTTAGAGAGTAGGCGATCGCTTGCTGGAGTGCTTGTCGCCGTCGGGCCGCTTCGCCGGAGAGCAAGTCTCCACTAGTAGCAGTGCGTTCGTCTCCACCAAACTCCCCTGCTGTAGCAAGACAGGGAACACCTCCAGCAGCGATGATTGAGTTAGCCTCTCCTCCAAGTGACATCAATGAGTACATGGATGCCTTCCATGATGGTGAAGAGGTGATGTTCCGTAGGGTGGACAACCTTGTCGGGGAGTCAGCTGTACCAGGCTTAGCAAGCAGATTGCTTGGCGATCTAGAGCTGCTCCTTGTGAGTGCAGAGGAGCGACCCACATTTGTGCAGGCTGAGCATGACGCAAACTGGAGGCGGGCGATGCTGGAGGAGATGAAGGCAATCGAGGAGAACGAAACTTGGGAGCTCATTGATCCACCACCAGGCTGTTGTCCGATTGGGCTAAAGTTGGTCTACATGGTGAAGCGAGATGACCGTGACACCATTGTTAAGTACAAGGCCCAGCTTGTTGCCCGCGACTTTGTGCGGCGTGAGGGCATCGACTTTGAGGAAGTCTTTGCTCTGGTGGCGCGAATGGAGTCCGTTCGCTTGCTTTTGGCCATGGCAACAACAAAGGCTTGGCACATTCACCACTTTGATGTCAAGTCTATGTTCCTCAATGGTGAGCTCGCGAGAGACGGTCTTCGTCAAGCAAGCTCCGAGCTTCACCATCAAGGACGCTGAGCACAAAGGTGCCCAAGCTGCGCAAGGCACTTTATAGGCTACGGCAAGCCCCTCGGGCTTGGAACGCCAAGCTTCGACACCACCTTGGGTGAGCTTGGGTTCACTGGCCGTAGTTACGAGCACGCGCTCTACATGCGATGATAGGGGAAGGAGGAGCTCGTCGGCAACATGTATGTGGACGACTTGATCGTCCACAGAGCACGTCGAGGACATTGACAGCTTCAATGTGAGATGGCTACTCGTTTCAAGATGAGCGAGCTCGGTGCACTATCGTACTACCTCGACATTGAGGTGAGGCACGGGAAGGAGCACATCTCCCTAGGACAGCATGCCTATGCGGAGAAGTTGCTGGAACGTAGCGGCATGGCGGAGTGCAAGCCGTGTGCGAATCCAATGGAGGAGTGGCTGAAGCTAAGCAAACATAGCACCACTACGAAGGTGGACGTGACGTGCTACCAGAGCGTCGTCAGCAGGCTGCGCTAGCTCACACATACTCGGCCGGACATTGCGTTCGCAGTTGGGTATGCCCTCCGTTTCATGGAGGACCCGCGTGAAGACCATTGGACAGTAGTGAAGTGGTTGCTACGCTACGTCAAGGGGTCGCTTGATCAAGCAATCATCTTTCCCAAGTGAGGTAGCAAACATGGGTTGAGGCTCACAGTTTTCAGCGAGGCACCTCCCAAGATCAATGAAGGTGAGCAGGAGCTCACTGTCTTCAGCGATGTAGACATGGCGGGCGACATTGATGGTCGACGAAGCACCTCCGGTGTGCTCTTTTTCCTTGGAGCAGCCCCCATTGCTTGGCAGTCGCTGAAGCTGAAGATTGTGGCGCTATGAACATGTGAGGCAGAGTATGTTGTAGCAGCCATGGCGGCGTGCCTGGCAGTTTGGTTGCACCGGCTGTTGGGCGAGATGACTGGCAAGAAAGCTCACTGGCCAACCTTGATGCTGAATAATCAACCCTCCATAACCCTCTCTAGGAACCATGTCCTCCACGACTGGAGCAAGCACATTGACATCAAGTTCCACTTCTTCAGGGACTGCATCGATGGAGGGCAAATCGTCAACGTGTTCGTTGAGACCGGCCGACAACTTGTTGTCATTCTCACCAAGTCACTCGGGTGCCTCAGGTTCATAGAGCTGAGGAAGATGATTAGCATGGATGAGGTCAAGGCTACGGGTTAACAGTAGGATTAGGGGAAGATTGTAAGATAATCTGCTACTACCCTTCTATGTTTTGCTAGAGCAAGGTGTTAGCAATAGCTAGTTAGTCAAATTGCTTGTTACAACTTCTTGAAATTGCTAGGAAAGCCACTAGGGCCGGTTCAGCAGGAGACTTGACTCAAGTCAAGCTCTCCTCTTAGGAACTTTCCAGGAAAGCCACTAGGGTTGTAGGTTGTATCCACTTTCAGCTACAAATAAGAAGGAAAAGGCACTAGCCTAGAGCAGTTCAGCTGCCACAACCAAGAGAGTAGAGCTCTAGCCAACGCTGGTGCTTGTGCTGTGTGTGTGTTTGTTGTTCTCAAGAGCACAGCAATAGCACCACGTGCAACTGCAGCCACTTTTCTTATGTGTGTGTGCTCATCCTCTTCTAGCTCGGTTTAGAGGTTGAGAGGAGGAAGGTGAGCATACTGGTCACCTGGATTGTGATCCTGTTGTCTAACAATTTTTTGATATGATACTATAGGGTGTGTTTTCTACGTTGCACTCAGCCAGCCAGGCCCTAAGGCCAAGCCCAATCTAGCCAGAGCCAGGTCGAACTTCTACAAGGGCCTGTGTTTGATTGCAGGTGAACTGAGACTGTGTTTGATGCAACATACTACAGCCAGGCCCAACCCCAACTGCCACCAACTGCCAACCTGGGACTGTGTTTGTTTCTCAGCCTAGCCCAGCAACTAACACCTACTACCACCAACACACTCAGGATTTAGGTTTCAACCAAATGAGATGTTGAGAAAAATAGAGAAGGCCTCAACAAGTGCATCTGTTCTTAGTTTACCGTCTACTAATACTGTAGGTAATTGTGTAGCAGTAAGCATCACTGGCCATCTAGACAACACAAATGTACCAGATCATGGACTAGTTGATTCAACAAAACTAGCAACACCACCAGTTAACCCGCGTTGCTGGAGCTGCACCAATAGTGAATGCTCCAGAGAAGCAACATATTCAGCATAGGCAGCTTCTGCAGCTGCTCTTGTGCTAAACTTCTTGTGACAGTTAGTTACCTGGAAAACCACTCACCAAATAATTGCATTTTGCCTAGCTATCATAGACTCCAAGAATCTAGCCACGGTAGAAACAAATGTATCGGATAAGAATGAAATGCCCTTTGTTTTCTCTTGGAACCTTGGTTCCTAACAAGTTAGAGAGAGAGGAGGTGTGAGGCAACTTGGATTAGGGTTTGTGTGTGTGAGAGGGGAGCCCCCTCCTTCTCATGGCACCTCTATATTTATAAGCAATGTAGATTTACATGTGACCCCTTGGTGGGGGCTGGATTTACAACTCACCCCATTAACTCCACTTGGGCCTTTTCTACTGGGCTTGGCCCATAGGAGAAAGCCAATTCTCGTGGCAAGCCAAGTCCTAACAGTACGTGGGGGCGCAAGGAGGAAGAAGAGAGTGGACCAAGGGATTGGAGGCTTCCCGGACTTTTCGAGAAGTTCTCCGGACACTCCGCGCACTCCTCCACCATGCTCTCTCGGTATTTCAGTGAATCTTTCTCGTTTTGGATGGATTTCAAGTTACCATGGATATTAGGGTTGAATGCCAGTCTACTTTCTGAGCCATGGATTAGTGCATATCTTGCAAATATGCTATGGTCAAGTGATTACTCACACTAGAAGAGGCGCTATAAACTCGAACCTTGGCTGCGAGGACTGTCCTTGGCAACCACACGTGCATGCCTTGCTAAAGACTCCATCCCAAAAACCCAATGGGAAAAAAGGGCATGGAGAAAAGAGCACGCGCACGATTCTTGTTCTACACATGTTCTAAATCCTAAGGCTTCATCTTTGTCTTCATCTTCTAATCCCCGAGGCTTCGTCTCCAATTCTTCTTGGGGCGGAGGTCTTCTCCAAATCGTCTTGAGGCAGAGGTCTTCTCTAACTCATCTTGAGGCAGATGTCTTCTCCAACTCTTCTCATGGAGGTCTCCTCCAACTCTTCTTGATGTGGAGGCCTTCTCCAATTCTTCTTGCGGTAGAGGTCTTCATCTTCGGGCCTTCTTTGCATGGAGGTCTTCTCTAGCTCTTCTTGGTGTGAAGGTCTTCTCCAACTCTTCTCGCGAAGGTCTCCTCCAACTCTTCTTGAGGTGGAGGTCTTAATCTTCAGGCGTAGTCGACGAAGTCGAAGTAGTGGATGTAGGAGTTGTAAATGAGCCCCTCTTGTCAAAGTGGTCGACGAAGGTGTCGATGAAGCCCCTCGTGCAGTTATACTATCAATGTACGTGTCGTTGAAGCCCCCCATACCAAAGAGGTTGGCGAAGGTGTTAATGAAGCCCCTCATGCCGTTATAATTGGAGACGAAGGTGTTTGGGAAGCCCCCATACGAAGAGGTTTGCGAAGGTGTCGCCGAAGCCCCTCATGCTGCTGTCATCGGCGACGCGAAGGTGTTTGGGAAGCCCCCATACCGAAGAGGTTGGCGAAGGTGTCAACAAACGTGTCGGCGAAGCCCCCATGCGTAAGAGCTTGGCGAAGGCGATGTCGAGGTAGGCACCGTTGCCACGGACTGAAGGCCGGTTGCGTGAAAATGCACCTAAGTTAATGTCATATCCAATTTATAGAACAAATTGAACAATAGATTATATGTGCACCCTAGGATCAATCGCACACATATAATGACAAAATTAAAGGAAATAGTATCATCGAGTGCCTTATTACATCACGAACTGTATCTCAAATCATAAATATCATAAAAGTCTTAACAATAATATATAAACTAGCTAAGCTTCAGGGCGCCTCCATCTCCACAGGGAAGATCGACTGGTTGACACTCAAGCCTAGTAGTCATCCTCGTAGGGCTGGTAACCATGGCCATCTGTACCCATCCGGGATTTTCCCAAAAATGAAATATAAAGCAAGCGTGAGTACACAACGTACTCAACAAGTATAGCATGGATAAATGAGGCTCAAAAGCGACCTTTGGTTATACTACGGTAAGCTTTTAGTAAGTCAAAGTTTTATTCATTCTAATCATTCTAAATCATGCTTAAGCTCCAATTATTTCCCAACAATTAATTAAGATCACCATTGTTCAATATCACCATCATTCACCATTATTCAAGTATCACCATCATTCACCATTATTCACCATTATCATGTTACTTATTCCGTCAAGTTTTCGGGCCGCTCATAACCGTGGAGCACGGCTGTTATATATGATTTTACTCTGCTAGCAGAGGTGTACACTTTCACCGTGAGTTATGATTTCCAAATGTAAAGGCTCATGACTTCCATTACACTGAAAATCATACATAGCCTTTCGAAAGATTATCTAACGAGGTTCGAGCCACTATAGGTTTGAAGCCGACGGATATAGGACCAACCTTCCCGATGGCACAATGACGCGCGCGGCCTATACACAAGGGACGGGGACCGCACTATACCCAACCGACAACCCCCTTTTGTGCCACAAGGGTAACCCCCAACAAGTTAGACACGAGCTTTCTAATCAACTACTGATCGAGCCACATGACCCTCCCGGTTATGCGGTTTTCCCGGCTTTTGCCAACGGATCGGTCCTTATGGAGGGCCAAGAGCATCAAAAGAGCTCTCTCGCCCTGTTGTTTCATTATCATGTTCACCATTACCATCATCTCATCAACAAGTAACATCATTGGGTTCATTTATCTTTAAGTTGAGCGCTAGCAAACTACCCAATGCATATATCCCAAGGTAACAAGGAACAGATAACAAAACTAGGACAATCCTTAAAGCAAATTAATTAAACTCATGACATGAAATAATGGTTAAAGGTGAATAGGTCAACAAGGTAAATCCCAAGCTATACTTGCCTGCAACAGGTGGTTGTTGCTGGTCTTCCTGATCCTCGAAGTACTCCTCGTCACCGTAGTGCGATCACCGACAAACCGATCACCTTCTACTCAAACACCACGCAACAACACGCAATCGGAATCATTCATGCAAAGCAAACAAGCCTATCATTAGAACATTGCACCAACAGTACAGAAATAAATTGAAAAGTTTCTTAAATCATTCTACGATTTTCTACGATCACATAGATATAAAGATCACGCGAATCGGAGCTAAATCGGCGAGATATGAATAAAACAAGGCTACTAATGCAAGGTAATTAATTAAACCTAACTACGAAAATCAACAGTGGCAAACTGAACTAACAGCGGCATAAACATCTAGGAAATTTAACTACGATCCTAACGCAAGTTGAACGGACCGATTTGGACTTAAAATGAGCAAGTTATAAGCATTTGAAATCAATGGCAGAACTGTAATTAGACGGAAAACGATTTTCAGGATTAAAACAAATGAATTTCCTTTTGAATTCGGATCCAGGGTCCTATGCATAAATAACCATAGACCTGGGGGACTCTTAAACAAAAAGACACCGAAGGGGGGTATCTTTGATCCCCGGCCGTCGGATCTCGACCGGATGGCCGGGATTAGATGGGGGATTGGGAATTAATCCCCACCGGCCGGCGGCGGTGCCGGCGGCGGCACTCTGCGGCTCGGCGGCGACGCCGGTCACCCGGAATGCGCCAACCCGCCATGCGGACTGCGTTCTGGCGCCATGAAGCGTGTCGGTCGAAACCCGAGACAAAGCGCGGCCTCGTCGGATGTGTTGGTGCGGCGGAGCAGCGCGAAGTACGCGATGCACAGCCATGGCGGCGGCGGCAAAGTCGCCCGGCGTCTTTGGAAACTTCGGCCCTAGCGGCCACAAACGGATAAACCAACGGCACGGGAAGATAAATTAAGTCAAGGCGGGCTCACCGACGCGACGAATCGGATGGAGTTCGACGGACGATGGCGAATGGCGAACGGCGACGGACGGCGGCGTTCCCGCACGACCGGACGGCGGCATGAGAACAAGGGGCGAGTAGTAGGGGTCAAGGACGGCCTCCGGTGTTCAAGATGTCGACCCGACCTCAACGGGCGGCCGGGCGGGTCGAAGACGGCGGCGGCGTCACCTTCCCGAGCTCGGCGGCGAGGGCGGCAATGGCGGCGGCGGGGCTCTCGGTGGGCGTGCGCGAGCGGCCAGATGGGGAAACGCGCTGCGGTGCTCGAGGCTCGGGTTATGTAGGCGGGCTACGGCACTGGAAGGAAGGAAGCCGCGGGAAAGGAAGGGCGCCCGGCATCGGCGGGATTTTGGTGCGGCGTCGGGAAGGAAACAGAACCAAGCGCGTTCGTTCTGTGAAGGGGCGACGCTGTAGCAGCGGGGCCCGCCGGTCGGTGGCAGCGAGCCAAAGGATGCAGCGCTGCTGCTTGTTGCCTCAAGTTGGGCCGGCCCAGTTAGCAAGTCAAGGGAGAGCTCGGTCCCAGAAAGAATTCAAGGGGGAGAAATAGCGGGCCTTTGGAACTGCTGGGCTGAAAAAAAGAGATAACAGTGGGGAGAGGGAAAAGAAACCCTTTTCATTTTCTCAACTCATTTCAAAATGCTTTTGTAAAAAGGATTTGAACTCAATTTAAGTTTCTACTGAAATCCATTCACATCAATAAGAAAAATGCAGCAGCATGAGTGCATCAACCATGGGTCTAGCCTTATGATTGATTTTATTTTCATAAAAGTTATTTATTTCCTATATTCAATGCATCACAAAATAGCATAAATAAATCCATTTAACTATTTTAAATGCAAGAAAAATTTAGGGTGTTACAATTCTACCCCCTTAAGAGAATCTCGCCCCGAGATTAGATAAAGCTTACTCGAACAACCGGATATGTCTCCCTCAATTCATCCTCTCTTTCCCATGTGGCATCATCCTCACGAATACCGATTCCACTTGAACCTTGCACATCTTTATAACCCGACTTCTTGTGACTCAAATGCGCCCACTCTATGATCTTTCTTGGATACTCTTCATAGGTGAGATCATCCTTAAGCGTGAGTTCCTCCAATGGTATTTGCTCTTCTGGTACCCGCAAACACCTTTTCAACTGAGAAACATGGAACACATTGTGGACACCCGCCAATCTAGCAGGTAACTCTAGCTGGTAAGCAACCTCTCCACGTCTCTCTGAGATTCTAAAAGGTCCGATGTACCTTGGTGCCAATTTACCCTTGACATTGAACCTCTTAACTCCTCTCATAGGTGACACCTTCAAATACACATAGTCACCCACGTTGAAACTCGGATCCTTTCTCAGGGTATCGGCATAACTCTTACGTCGTGTTTGTGCTACCCTCAAATTTCCCCACGATCTTCCTCACCGCTCTTCCGCATCCTTTATGACATCAGGTCCAAACACTTGGGTTTCTCCTGTTTGATTCCGTAACGAGAGGAGTTCTACACTTACGTCCATACAAACCCTCAAAAGGTGCCATCTTGAGACTCTGCTGATAACTATTATTGTAGGAGAACTCTGCATAAGGCAAACTCTTATCCCAACTATCCCCATACTGCAATGCACAAGCCCTCAACATATCTTCTAGTATCGATTAATTCTTCGGTTTGCCCATCGGTTTGAGGATGGAAAGCGATCTTTGAAATTCAACTTAGTACCCAAAGCATCATGTACCTTACGCGGAAGCTGCGGCGTGGGCGAAAGTACCCGATCAGACACAATCTTCTTGGGAACTCCATGCAGACACACTATCCTTTCCATATACAGCTCTGCTAACCTTGCCCCTGGGTAGATCGTCTTTACTGGTAGAAAGTGAGCTACCTTAGTAAGTCGATCCACAATTACCCATATCGAATCAAAGCCTCTCTGAGTGCGAGGTAAACCCACAATGAAATCCATTCCGACTTCTTCCCATTTCCACTCAGGTATCTTCATCGGTTGTAGCAGACCTGCAGGCCTTTGATGCTCAGCCTTAACTTTTGACAGGTGTCACACAGAGCCACATACTCAGCCACATCTCTCTTTAGTCCATACCACCAATATCTCTCTTTCAAGTCTAGATACATCTTAGTACTCCCGGGTGTATGGAGTAAGCTGACTCATGTGCCTCCCGTAGGATTGTATCCCGTATTGACTTGATTTCAGGTACACAAATCCGCTTACCAAACCATAGAGTGCCACTTTCGTCCACTCTAAACCCTGGTGACTTGCCAAAGGGTACATTATCTATTATCTCTCGGATCTTCTCATCCTCTAACTGTCCCTTGCGAATTTCTTGTTCCAAGGTAGGTGTTATCTCTAATTCCACCACATTAACAGCCATACCAAGGTTTAATGCCGCAAATTCTGCACACAACTCCTTGGGCATGGTTATTGCTTGGACCTCATTAGCATAAACCTTCCTGCTAAGGGCATCGGCCACTACATTAGCCTTCCCAGGATGGTAGTGCACTTCCAAATCATAGTCCTTGATGAGCTCTAACCATCTTCTTTGCCTCAGATTCAGATCAGACTGGGTGAAGATGTACTTCAAACTCTTATGATCTGTATAGATATCACACTTATGACCAACAAGATAATGTCGCCATATCTTCAGAGCATGCACCACTGCTGCCAACTCTAAGTCATGAGTGGGATAATTCAGCTCATGCTTCCTCAAACGCCTTGAAGCATATGCTACAACTCTCCCCTCTTGCATAAGAACACAACCAAGTCCTTGTCGAGAAGCATCACAATATATAGAGAAGCTCTTACTCAAATCAGGCAAGGTCAACACAGGAGCAGTAGTCAACCTCTTCTTTAGTTCTTCAAAGCTAGCTTGGCACTTCTCAGACCACACAAACTTTGCACTCTTCTCAAGCAAAGCTGTCATTGGTTTAGCCAACTTGGAGAATCCCTCAATAAATCTTCTGTAATATCCAGCCAATCCCAGAAAGCTGCGAATCTCACTAACATTGGTTGGTGGTTGCCAATTCAACACATCAGAGACTTTACTAGGGTCAACTGCTATCCCACCATTTGAGACTACATGGCCTAAGAATGCCACTTCCTTCAACCAAAACTCACACTTGCTCCTCTTAGCATACAACTGATGTTCTCTGAGCTTCTGCAAGACTAACCTCAAATGTTCTTCATGTTCTTCTGCATTCTTGGAGAATACCAGTATATCATCAATGAACACCACCACAAACTTGTCCAGATATGGCATGAATACATTATTCATCAAGTACATGAAGTAGGCAGGTGCATTAGTCAATCCAAATGACATGACTGTATACTCATACAAGCCATACCTCGTAGTGAAAGCAGTCTTGGGTATATCAGATGCACGAATCTTCAACTGATGGTACCCAGAGCGAAGATCAATCTTTGAGAACACACAGGCACCTCTCAACTGGTCAAACAGATCATCAATGCGGGGTAGCGGGTACTTGTTCTTAATGGTTACCTCATTCAAAGACCTATAATCCACACACATACGTTGTGTACCATCCTTCTTATCCACAAAGATAACTGGTGCACCCCAAGGAGATGAACGGGGCGAATAAAACCTTTTTCCTGCAACTCCTTCAATTGTTTCTTAAGTTCGCTAACTCATCTACCCCATTCTATATGGACGTTTAGCTATGGGTGCAGTACCAGGCAATAAGTCAATAATAAACTCAATATCACGGTCAGGTGGCATACCTGGCAATTCATCGGGGAACACATCCGGGAACTCATCAACAACATTACTCTGAGGTTCATCAACATTAATCACTTGATTCACAATAGCCTTTGGTGGTGGTTGCACTGTGATTGGAACACTGATTCTGTCTCCCTTTGGTGTGGTTACCATGACTATCCTCTCTTCACACTCAATATGTGCCTTGTGCTTTTGCATCCAGTCCATGCCCAGTATCAAATCAATACCGGCAGTCTTCAGCAGAATGGGTGAAACCACAAAGTCTACCCCCCTTAAAGAGAGACTAATAGAAGGGCACTGTTGTTGAGTTTGCATGCAACCCCCCGGTGAGTTTACTATCATGTTTTGTTTCATAAATAGCATGGGTATGTTGTGCTCTCTAACAAAAGATTCGGATATAAAGGAATGCGAAGCACCAGAATCAAAGAGTACACTAGCAGGGATGGAGTTGATGCTGAACGTACCGAGCATAACCTGAGGTGTCTCCACAATAGTATCAGCATTCACATTATTCACAGTCCCAGGCTTGCCTGCTGGCCTTGGGTGATTATTCTGCTGGTTAGGCTTGTTCTGCGGATTCAACTTCTCTGGGCAATTGAAAGAATAGTGGCCATCCTTGCCACAATGATAGCACTTGACTGGTGCTCCATTCCTCATAACAACTTGGTTAGAGTTGTTGGGGACGCTTCTTTGCATGCCTTGGCGATGATTCTGCGACATTATTTCTTTGGAATGGGGGACGCTGATTGTTCTGACCCTGTTCCACTGAGAAGAGGACCCTTGGTTCTTCTGCTGATAGCCCTGCTGATTCGGACGGAAACGTGAGTTGCCGCCCGAGTTCTTCTCATTGTACTTCCTCTTCTTTGTGTCAATGTCCTTGCGCTTGCCATCAATGACAATTGCGCGATTCACCATAGCCTGGAAGTTAGGGTAGGTGTTGGACATCATCTGGAGTTGGAGATCATCATAGAGTCCCTTCAGAAACAACCGCTGCTTGTCAGCATCTGTAGCCACATCCCTTGGAGCATAGCGTGACAGTTGTGAGAACTTGTCACGGTATTCTCCCACAGACATGTGTCTCATCTTCAGATTCAGAAACTCCTCCCTCTTTTGTTCCATCAGACCCTCTGGAATGTGGTAAGTTCTGAACTCTCCTCTGAACTCCTGATAGGTGATGGGCGGCGCATTATTGGGACGCCCAAACCTGTAAGAGTCCCACCAGTCCTGTGCTGCTCCCTCCAGCTGTCCAGAGGCGAACAACACCCTCTCCTCGTCATTGCATTGTGCAATGTCCAAGTTCTTCTCTACTGTGCGCAGCCAATCATCCGCCTCCAATGGGTCAGCGGCATGGGAGAACTTAGGCGGTCTCCCCTTCATGAATTCCCCACGCCTGTCCCTAGGTGGGGCATTGTTCTGGCCTCCTTGGTTGTTCTGATTCTGTTGGTTCTGCTGGTTTTGTTGCATTAGTTGCACAACCTGTTGAATCAGCTGCCCCTGCATGCCCATCAATTGCTCGGGTGTCATCACAGGGGGCGGTGGTGGTGGGGGTGGTGCGCCCCTGCCCCTACCACGTCCACGGCCACGACCTCCTCCACGAGCAGCCATCTGTCATCCAACATCATATACACAAGTCTTAGAGTTACTCAACAAGAGATTGAATGACAATCTGAAATTTTCTGGACAATGTGCAACAACAGCAGTATAGTAAACGGACAATAACTGGAGTTCCAGAAATCCAAATGACATGTTCTATACACCGTTGGAAAGATAATGAAATTATCTACAACATTCATGTGTATCAAAATTCCAGATTCTGACATTAAGGTTACCGAAAACAGAGAACAATAGATTCTGTTCAGAACATCCAGACTGTGCTGTAACATCAATTTCAAACTGCTATATCTCCCAGACCAGAACAGATAAAATTCTCATATAGGACTCGTTGGAAAGATAATTAAGTCTAGTTTCGCCCAGAAAAATTTCAGGTCAAAAGCATGTACGGATAAAGAGATAATTGATAAAGTTTACAGACTGCTCCAGAAAACAGATTCTGCCAAGATTGATAAAGCGACCCCAAACTTATATTAATCAAACTTTAAACCTTAAACCAATACTAAGGAGTTCATGGACAGGCCCATGGAACTCCAGCAATCATGATGAAAGAAGCAAATCACACATAATGCATAAGTATAAAGCAACTGGCACACAAAGTTTAACACACACACACACACTTGACTCGACACGATCGACGCTACTAACGTTTTTTCTTATTACAAGAGGGCATCCAACATCTAAGTGCGTCGCCGCACGGGTGGAAGCGTGTCGTAGATTCTATCTTCTCCCAGCCTCTCCCTCATGTCATCACTTTCAGTGCGAAGCGTTGTCAGAGAATTCTGTAGGCTGACCACCAAATCAGCCAGGTGCTCATTCTCCTCCATGAGATGGCGTTCATACCGCACGGTGAGCCGAGTAGTGTAGTCTTCTCCATAGGGCTCATTGACTACCCACCCCATGTAAGGCCTGGAGTATGGGAGGTAGCGGTCATTGTCATTTCTCATGTTGTCATAACGACGGCCGCGAAGATCCATGTAAGCCAACTGGGCAGCACCATTGATCTTTGTCTTCTCGGGTGGCCCGGAAACCTCTATGTGTGTAGTCGGTCTCCACAATCCATGACCCCGAGGGCTCCTGAATCAAGATCTCTGCGGTAGTCTTCCACATCATGGGCTCTATGGGATGCTCATGACTGTAGCAAACATACTCCACCCTCACACCTGGCCAGTCCCCATAGTGATTATTGAGAACTGCTTGCAGCAGGTTGTGTGGCACGGTGTCGACATCATACACTTGGCGCTTTGTCACTGTCCAACCCATTGCTGGAGGCATGCCGCCTCCTCCTCCTCCTTGGGGCGGGGGTGGTGATGGATCCTCTCCACCATTGCCTTCCATGGGTTCTTCTTCATCTTCTTCTGGAGCGACCTCCTCGTCTTCATCTTCTGGCTGCATGGGTTCATCTTCATCATCATTCCCATCATTATCATCATGGGAGTCATTCTTTGTCATGTGAGTTGCCGAACCATCGTCATCACCATCATCGGGATCGCCGCCCGGCTTCCCGATTGCCCGGGGTTCCTCCTCCATAGGCGCATAGCCCTCCATGGGCGCATACGCGAGCACCTTTCGCCAGCTGTGCATCCACCGGTGCGGGCGCCTCCGCACTGGGGCTGCACCCGGCTCTGCGCCGGGCTC